>CAVLJG010000001.1:53882517-55082517 GCA_963669975.1 Acanthoscelides obtectus | reverse complement strand
GACCGCCCTCCTCTGGACAGCATCGAGCATGGACAATGTAGTCGGGGCGGCAGCACCCCAAATGTGTGAGCAATACTCGAGGCTAGGCCTTACCTGGGCCTTGTACAGAGTGAGAAGGTCATGCGGAGAAAAGTACTTCTTAGCCCTAAACAAATAGCCTAGCTTTTTCCCAGCAGCTGCAGCTATTGAAGAGATGTGTTCGTGCCAGATCAGGTCCTCGGTGATCTGGACTCCGACCAGCCGAAATAAATGGCTCTTTGGTAGAACTCGACCGTCCATCGAAACTGTATGAGCGCTAGGACGCTTTTTGTTCGTCAAAGTACAGTACTGTGTTTTGGAAGCATTGAACTGTACAAGATTGTTGCGTCCCCAAGCAGTGATAGCCTCCAGGTCTCTTGTCAGAGAAGAAGTCGTCGCTAGTCTTCTTTTTTCCAGCTCAGTGGCAGAGATCGGCTTGTCACTCAGAATTCCTGCATGTAGAGTGATATCATCGGCGAAGCTGTGGATTGGGTTGATCGTGCAGGAAAGGAGGTCGTTGATATGTAAGAGAAACAGTGTTGGAGCCAAGACCGATCCCTGGGGAACACCCGCGTTGACTTTGTGGGATGAAGAGGAGAATGCGTCAATTACGACGGATATCTCGCGGCTAGAGATAAAGTCAGCCACCCATCTGCAAAGCTTTTCTGGGAGGCCATAGGATGGAAGTTTGCTTAAGAGGGCAGCGTGCCACAGCTGATCGAACGCTTTCGTGATGTCAAGAGCAACGACATGAGCCTCACCATGAGACTGGATGAGTTTACTCCACAGTTGCGTGACGTAAGCTAGGAGGTCCCCTGTGGATCGTTGGTGCCGGAAACCATACTGCCTGTCGCTAATCAAGCCGTGACGTTCAAGGTAGTCCAGAAGCTCGCGATTTATGCACCTCCCCATCACTTTACTTATAACAGAAAGCAGAGCTATAGGCCTATAGTTGTAAGGGTCGGTCTTAGATCCTTTTTTTGGGATGGGCTGTGCATGAGCAAATTTCCAGTTTTCTGGGAAGGTGCCGGATTCATAAGATATCTGGAAGAGACGCGAAAGAACTGGAGCAAGCTCCGCTGCACATCTCTTCAGTACAATGGCAGGAATCAAGTCCGGACCAGAAGCTTTGTTGATGTCGAGCGACAAGAGCACTCGTCTTACGGTCTTATGCCTGAATGTTACCTCCCGCATAGTGTGGGGAACCCTTTGAATTGACGGCACTTGGGCGTTGGTGGGGACGTCCATGGTGAAGTTGGCAGCAAAGATCTTGGCTAGCACTTCCGCCTTGGCCTTTGAGTCGATTACAATAGTTCCATCCTGACACGTAAGTGGTGGAAGGCTACTGTGTGAGAAGTTCTTTTCAATCTGCTTAGCCAGCATCCAGAAAGACCGACTGCCATTGCGCTGCGACATTACCCTGTGCCTAACTTTTATATCATGCTGGTTTTTGGCATTGCGAACCGCTTCGTTATATTTGTTTCTGGACTCGACGTCGGCTTGTCTGTTCTCTACAGTGGGGTTTTGTAAGTAGGTTCTGTGAGCCTTGATCTTCTGCTGGCGAGCAGTGTCACACGATTTGTTGAACCAGCCGTTGGACCCTGGTTTAGGAACTTTCACTGTGTGAGGAATGTATTCCTACATTCCGACGTGGATAATTTCGGTTATTGAAGAACAGACGGTCGACGCATCCGCGTCAGTGAAACAGACATCTCTCCAAGGAAAGCTAGAGAAGAAGTCTCTGAGCCCCTCCCAGTCGGCATGTCCGTAATGCCAAGTTTTGCGGCCTGTGCGAGTTTCTGCTGCCACAGCGGCTTCTGACCGAAACCTAACCTCCACAACACCGTGATCTGAGTTACCCAGGGGTGACAGGACAGCAGTGCTGTAAGGGGCAGGATGCGTGGTCAGAAAGAGATCCAGCAGACTACTGGCGTGTGACGAGACGCGGGGGAAAAAAGTAGGGCTCGTCACCAGCTGGGTCAGCCCTTGAGTAAGAGCGAACGCTTCGACTGCACGACCTGCTGCATCGGTCTTATTTGAGCCCAACCAAAGCTCATTATGGGCATTGAAATCACCGAGAAGGACTACCTCTGAAGCGGGGTGATTGATGTTCAGGAAGTCGATCTGGACGGCGAGGTATCCGAGTAGGTCATCCCAGTCATGGTTCGAGGGAGAGCGATAAATGCACCGCTATATTTAAAAAAATTGTAATGGATTCCCTTCAAGCACGAAAAATAGCTCTAATGTAAAATTTACATTTTGTGACTTAGAATACTTCTGTATTCAAGCGACGAATATTTTCTCAAGTGTGATAGGCTGTGTATGCGTAGAAGTTAATAATCTGATAGACCGCCACGATTGTGGGTCACTAAAAATGTAATTATCTGTTTATGTGTTTATTTTTCCTACCAACACGCTTTTACTTCAAGCACTATTATGAAAATTTTCTGCATGTCTTGAAGTACCATTCTACCTAATTAGACCTGCGTAGGTTCAAAATGTTATATTTTTATCAAAGACGTAAAAGACAAGATTGATGAATATGAAGTATTCTACATATACCGGGTGTCTCAAATTCGACTCTCATCCTTGGTATCTCGGAAATGATACAAGATACTGAAAATGTGGACCTAGCAACAGCGCTCAGGTCCATACAGCGGATTCTTAGTTCCCTGATAAGCGCCTCTCAGGCATTGCAGGCGATCTTTCCGCTAAATGGCTAGGTACAATAGCAGACAGCCCGCATTCATCAAAATTCTTTTCTGGAATTGTCTGGGTCTTAGGGATGTCCCCCAAAAAAAGGAAATTCATCAAGCTCTTTTGGATGAAAGCGTAGATGTAGCTCTGCTGCAGGAAACATTGCTTAATCCGGGAAATGTCTAGCTTTCCCGAATTATGATGTTATCCGCGCTGATAGATTAACTGGACGGGGTGACGGTTTGGCAGAGCTAACGGTATAAGACAACGCTGAGATGCAGCTTCCGTGGTAGTGAATATGACGGGAGGTATCTCGTTAAAAATTACATCGGTTTATGTGAGGTGTGATGCCAGGCTGCAAAAGACGGATCTGGAAGTCCTGTTCGACTGCTCAGGTCCGCTTATTGTAGCAGGGGACTTCAACTATAAACATCGAGCATGGCACTCTAGGTTAAATTCCACCAGTGGGATTCGACTTTACAACCATGTTATACGAAACGGCTACCTCATACACAGCACTGAGGAGCCGACTCACCACCCATTTAATCACCTTCAGGCACCTGATGTCATTGACTTCGCGATAACTTGAAACTGTATGTACAATGTCACTTCTCGAATCATGTATGACATTTCGAGCGATCATCTTCCTATCGTACTGGAAGTGGGTAATGAGCAAACCTTGGAAGGGGAAACTCCTCCAAGGAAAAGGGTTGATTGGGAGCTATACAAGTCGCTCCTTAGAGACTTCCCCAATATCCCGAACATAGATGATGAGAACGATATAGATGCTGCTCAAGCGGAGTGGACAAGTTCCGTTCAGCAAGCTCTGCAGCATGCAGCTGTACTACCAGTACAACGACACGGCAGACCTTTTCTCCCTGCAGACATTCGTCAGAAAAGTTCTGACAAAAGAGCTGCAATTAAGCAAGCGAAGAGGTCTGGTCACCCAGAAGACATTCACAGAGCAACGAATCTTGTTCATGAACTGAGAAATGCTCTTCATGAATTCCGTAATGAGCAATAGAGCGACTTTCTGTCGGGGATGCCTGCCTCAAGTATTCCTCTCTGGAAAGTTGGAAAGTCGCTCAGAAACGGAAAGCGAGAACAACTACCGCACATCCAAGGTCCTAGGGGCATAGTCTGTAGGACAGAGGAAAAGGTCGAGGTTTTCGCTGATGCAATGGAAAGTCAGTTCTCTCTCAACTATGACCTTGATAATGACCTCGATGAGGAGCAACATATTGTAAGGTCCGTCAGGAGATATTTTAGGGCCAACGGCGTCAGTGGCAGTAGTGCCTCCCTTAGTGACTTTTCCTCAGAGGAATCATCAGAAGATTCCTCAACTGAAAAGCTGCATGGCACATCAGCGGAATCTCCTGAGACTTCGCAATGCACACCAGCAGAGCTCCAAGGTCATATTAAAGACCTCAAGGTGCATAAAGCACCTGGAGAGGATCGAATCACCAATAAGGCGCTGAAGCTACTTTCGCGGAAGTCCTTAACTTACCTCGTGGCAATAATCAATGCCATGCTAAGGACCCAGCACTTTCCAACGGCGTGGAAGACCGCTGATGTCATAATGATTCCAAAGAAGGTGGGTTCGATATTCCCCCAGGATTATCGCCCAATTAGTCTACTGTCAGCTCCTTCTAAGCTCGCTGAAAAAATGATTCTACGTCACCTTGAAAATTTCTCGGCAGACCACAATGTGACTCCTGACGTGCAATTTGGCTTTCGGTCTGAGCATAGTACGGAGTTACAGGCCATAAGGCTTGTTGAACGAGTAACCCGTAACGAAAGTACTGGCATCTTGCTTCTGGATGTCTCAAAGGCATTTGACAAGGTGTGGCACAAGGGCCTTCTCTACAATTGATCCATAAGGGCTCTCCCTTCTGGCTCCTAAATCTTTTGAAATCCTTCCTCGAGGGTAGTAAATTTCGGATAAAAATTAATAACGTTCTGTCGACAACGCGGCCCATCAAACCCGGCGTCCCTCAGGGTTCGGTTCTTGGACCAGTCCTTTAATGACTTTTTATTCATGACGTCCCTTGCCTCAGCAACTGTGAACTCTATTTCTGTGCTGATGACACTGCCCTGGTGGTCCAGGAGTGCTCTGTGGATCTAGTTCACGACATTCTGCAAAGTGCAGTGGACGAGGTATTGGAATGGGCGAATCGGTAGCTGATCAAAATTAATCATTCGAAAACGCAGACAATCTACTGTACTAAAAAACGTAGCGGCGCCCCGTCTGAGGTTTCAGTGAATGGAGCTCAGGTACCATGGAAAGCTCTGCTAAGTATCTCGGTGTCACTCTTGACAATGAATGACCTGGCAGAAGCACACTGAAGCGTTAAAAACTAAATTCCAAATCTCGTTTCGGCAACTCTTCCCTATGCTATGTACTCGTAGAACATCAAAATTAAGTTTGATCAACAAAGTTCGGCTATACAAGATGGTTATTAGATCAGCGGTCACTTACGCAAGTCCGCCTTGGTGTTTTCTCTCCAAAACGCATTTGGGTAGCCTGCAGGTTTTGCAGAACAGAACCTTGCGTACAATCGCTAACGCCCCATGGTATGTTTCCAACGAGACCCTTCACAGAGACCTTGACATCCCTTACCTAAAGGACTACATCAATCAACAAGCGCAGCTACGTTATAGTCAAGCGGAATCGCATAACAACCCTTTGTTGCGCGAGTTAGTAGACTACACAGTCGAGCAAGTTCGCAAGCACACAAGGCCACGACTCGCACTGTGAACAAAATTAAATCGTGCGACTTTAGGTCCAACCAAAATTATAATTTTTCTTCAACAACCAATCCCAAAATTAATTTTAGGACCAATTTAAAATTGCCGAATACTAATTAGCAATGCCAAGGCACCCCTCAAATTGACGCATTTCTTCTTTCTTTGCTCTCCCTCCTTCCTTACTTTCTTCTTCCCTTCTTTCTCCCTGACTTTGGTATCTGGGCAACCAGACCTGCCAGACCTACTGACTTACAAGACTTCAACCAAGAGTAAAGGTCCTACGGACCGCTCTGACAGACAATGACGAATAGAATGATACGAGATACGAACTAGGTAACTGAGAAAGTGGCACCTAGACAGTTCGTAATTCCGAGTAATTCCGCATGTAGATGAAAGAAACCTAATTTTCCCAAAATGCTTATAAAAATTATAAAAAAACCTGGTTTTATGTGAAATAGGATAGGAAGTTACCAACTTTACGTTTTCTCATAGACGCTATATTGGATTCTTGCACAGATGAACGGAGCTGTCGTACATTCACATACTCAGACATGGGTTATTTAAAAAAAAACTAGTATTTTCATAGTAGCTTTGAAAATGACTGTAAATCACATGTTTATCCAACTAAATTACCAACGCTTCAATTTCTGAGAAGCGTTTTTAAAGGACATTCAGATAATTTGCCCATTTATCGGCTATATCAAGCGTTATTTTAGCATGGCAGAGGTTCTCTACATGACATCTTAGCTGTAGATTAATAGTATTTTAATGTATGTACATCGGTTTAGATATGGAGAATATGAAATGAATTCAGGAAGCTCGCCGTCACTTTACCCAGTTTTTCTATCAGTTACATAAAATAACTAAGGTATAGGAAGATTCCGTTTTTAGATGTTCGAAGTTTCATAACACCAATCTATGTCATTAAAATGGAACTAAAATACTTGGCTGATGATATTGTGAAATAAATAACTATCTGATCATTTCAGGCTTACTTGAATAGTTTTTTTTTAAGTAAGGTTTAGCAATATGACATATACATTTTTGAAGTCAGAATTAAGAATTCTATTCATGTGTGCAAAAATGCAATATGAAAATTAAGCTGATGATTGAGGACAAGGGACGAAACGTGATAGTAAAATTTGAATTATTCCATCTTGTAGAAGAAAAAAGTGACCAAGGTAGTGTACTTTCTATTTTGAAATCCCGTTCCAAATAAAGCCAGAAAAAAAATGAAGACCATCTTAGGAAAATTCGGTTTCTTTCGTCAATCTTCGGCAATAATCGGAATTGAGATACTTTTCAAGTGCCATTTTCTTAGTTACCTATATGTTCCCAATTAATCGATTTCGTATCTTACCTTTTCCGAGATCACAATGATGGTGAGTCGAATATAAAATACCCGATGTATTGTAGGATTTCATAAACAAAAATATAATTAAAAATATATAACATTGTACAAATGTTCAGTTGCGGTAACTGGATTTTCTTTATAGTGATTAGAAAAACAAGTAACTTCTTCATAAGCCCGTAATCATTTTATCTGTAAAGTGTCACCATTAAACAATATGTTCTTGTATGAGAATGAGGAAACCTAGTGTATCACAACCGATTCCATTTGCACATTATAAAGTCTTTGAATAAAATTTGAAGTCAAACTTCACTGAGTTTTATTGGAAAATAAAGATTATGAGTAACGGTTACTTATACACGGTGCAACAGGCCAAGGGTGCTGAAGCCGATCCTTCACACCCCCATCCAAGGGTTCCGTCTTCGAGTCAGAGAGCACAGAATTCGTTTCACCTTTTAATAAAAACCCTCCTACGAAAAATACAACTACAAAGGCAATAAATCGAATCTCACAAAGGTGGGACTGCAAAACACCACTCGAAATAACTCAAATACTTTATACTTGTCTACTTAAGACCCCGGAACTTAACTCCGGCACGAGTATTACGAATCTTGAAAAGTGACATTTTGTCGTTTTTTTTCAACATTGTATAGGTTTTTTGTGACATAACGTAGGTTTTTCTGCCAGATTTCAACTTAGCACTAGCCGTTCTACTCTTGTGAACTCGTTTTGCAGCTGTACATGCTGCCTAAACGTCATGATGTTTCAGCTATTAATGTTTGACTCTGATGTGATGTAACATCTGCTTCAGAGATGGCGTTATTGGAGGCCTAAGCTGCAAGCTATATACTATAGCTGGAAGGAAACAACAGTGCATAGAGAGGATTTATGCGCTAATAATAGTCTGTATTGATAATACCTTTGGTTTCTTGTCTCAAATACACTTACTTGAGATGTATTCAGAAATTAGTTGCGCATCCAGTTTTTGTTATTCATTCTAAAAATTACATAAGGAAATTTCCTGAATTTCAAAAATGAGAGAGATAAGAAAAGAAAATCCCTGGTTGGTGAAGTATATTACAAGTAACAGGTGAGAAAATGTGCTACAGACAGGAATATTTATGAAATGTAAAAAAGTGATTACATTACTTTTAATTTGCAGTCATTTAAATTTTATAGAAATTTATTTTGCAACGCCAGTAGAAAATACAACTCAGCGCTTAGATGTGAGGCACTGCGGAAATGTTTGATGTGTGATGGGTCATTCCTATTTTTTCTTTGATGTGGTTTTGAAGGTAAGTGAATATACGTATGTTTATTTTTTAAAATAAATCATTAGATTTCTTTTTATAATTTCCCATTGTCCTCTTACAGGATCACAACTTTTTGTTAATATGAAATCAATTTCAAATTTTCTAGCCAAATGACTGGCAGATGTTATAACGTGTCATCTGTCACTAATATCAACATCTTGTCGCCTGTATTGTATTAGGTTTCTTGATCTCTGCGCTTCGCTGTCTTGTTAAAGTAATAATAATAGTAATAATTAATAGTATAACTTGTAATACCGTTTCTGGTTTTTGTCATTTGTGTTTGTGCTCGTGCAGTGAAAGCTAAAGGGGTTTCATATGATTTAGTGCATGAAGTTTCTGAAATACACCATAATGGAATTATTTTCAATAGTAAATGTGTTTTTAACTTAATATGATATGTGATACTCCTAATGAGTCAAATATCTTGAGTATCAAGAGTCATACAGGGTTCTTCAGCTACACCAGGTGTACCTTAGAAGGGGATTTTCAAAATACTGTATTTTAGCTGAGATAAAATTTTACAAAAGGAACTATGATTCTTTTCCAAATAGGTCACAAATCTGCCAGACAATGTTCAAACCCGTTAACACAATGGTGTACCTATTGCAGCAGCGCATAATTATCCATAGTATAAAGCTATACAATTTCAAAGTTATCTGTTCAGTTGTTCCAAACTAGCACGCATTTCTTATGTCGGCAAACTTCAAAATTACCAAAATAAACAAGTTTGGAAGCACAGCCGTTATGGGTTATACCTACAGGAATATTAATCCATTTTTAACAGAACCTGCTGATTCAAGAAAAAAAAACATGTATTCGCATACCTTTAGTGGATCTCAATTAATAAATTTCAATTATATAAAAAAATACACACTATAGGTCATATTCGGAGAAAACTTGAAGAAAAAATAACTTCAAACATGGACAGATTCAGAAACAGGCATAGAAATGTTGGAAGAAGTGCTTTGAAGAGGATGCCATTAATTCACAAACTATATTGAATGACAAAAACGTTGGCTACAAAACAGCATTTGTAACAAAAGCTATAACACAAAACTTATAACGTAAAAAATAGTAGTTTTAATAAAAATATCTATAAACGTATTTTTACAAACAATAAAATATGCTAAAGAAGCTCAGACTTGATGTACTGTGTGGCATTCCAGTATCTTTTTCGACAGTTCCTACGCATTTCTTATCCAGTGTATTAATTGAAGCTAAAGCAGATGTTAACCATGTTTATATCAAAATTCATACAAGCCATCTAACCTTTGCCTCAAATTTTATAATCTGTAATACAATGTTGCATTTTATACATCACATGAAGAATATATCAGGCAGGATGATGAAGCTTAAACAATGTTAGTACTCAGCGAGGTTTGGAAAATCTGATCAATCATGTCAAAATACTTTCTTCGCCATATTTGTTTATTATATTTAGTACAAAGTACAATCTGTAACATTTTACGAACGCAGCTCTGAGTGGAGAAACTCATATGAGAGAATGGGAAACAATACGGTGTTGCTGGTGCTCAATATTTGTCGCACCCTCAAAAAATGGTGTTTTGTTTTTGAGAAACCATCATTAACTTTTATTTTTTTAAAATTTTATAAAATGATGCTCAATCTAGTGATATTCAGAATAACGAATACATTTTCAACATTATTTTTATTTTATTCACAATAGGTGTTCAAATAGGTTCCCATTATTTTCTAAAAATAAATATGATCTTCTAACAGTTGAATTCAAACCATCAAGTAACATTTAATTTTGGTGTAATCATACTAAATGCTTCCATTACACATTCTTGAACCGAAAGGTCTATGGAAAGAACTGGGGTATGAAGCTTAAGCAAATGTTTTGGCTTTATACCATGGCCATTAGACATGAACAGGCTGGGCATGGCGGAGGACGCCGAGTGCAGACTGTGCATGGAAGGAGATGAAACGGTCAGGCATGTATTGTGCAGATGCCCTGCAATAGCCACAATCAGGTACAATATACGTGGAGTTGTAGTACTCCAAGCAGAAGACCTGAAGGATATTTCTCCAAACAAGTTGATCGACTTTCTCAGGTGGTCGGAGCTACTGAGGGAAATATAAATAGGTGTGAGCCACAATAGACCAAAGAGTCGCAGTGGAGGATCGTTATTGATGCACTCACATGAAACCTAATCCCAACCCCTAACATTGTCGTAACTGCCGCTCAGTTTCAAAAGTATGCTGATAAACGAGCTAGCCAGTAAAATGTAAATTATCCAGGCAGTCTTCTAAATCATTTTGCAACAATTGGAGGTACCGTTCTGCAGTGAGTTATGGTAAATAACTGGACCTAATATTTTAGTCCCTGGAGTTCCATACCACAAAGGGGAGTTTTGGCAAAGTGGCCACTGGGTGCAAAGTGGCTTACATCAAAATTTCCTACATGCTACTGACATCTATGAGTGCTCCTATGTACAGCCCTTCCTCTCTGGATGTACAATCAATCAGTCGAGTTGGAACTGCTCTCAAGCACGCACGCGGTTTTATATAGTGAGTGAAAAATTTAGAGCCACTTGTTTATAATATTCAGAGATAAGTAAATTAGAGGCATCGATTAAAGTTGATATGATTTGTTTGATATTACATATTTTTTTAATAAGATTTCGTATTTAGTAAGCCTCTCTGTACGAGCAGTGGAATAAAAAACAAAGGTAATATCTTTTATTGTTGATAAATTGTTCGATGTATGTTGGGGTAAAGTGGTTTTCCAACTGCGGGGCAAAGTGGTCACGGAAGCCACTTTACCCCATAGCATGAAATCATTGTGCGAACTTGATGCAGGGAATAAAAGTAGAGAAATTCTTGATTTAGCTGCGGGTTTGTAAATCCCAGACGTAGGTAAAGTAGAAAAATAATCAAAATAATTTCCTTTTTTACAGAATTGTCGCAATGGTGCGTAACTATACGGAAGAGCCAGCAGCACTCTTGGTCAGAGGAACGTATGGCAGCAGCAATACAAGACGTTATACACGGGATACTTTCCGCAAAAAAGGCAGCAGCACAATACCACGTTCCTTTAACAACACTTCGGAGACGATTAAGTTCTACCAACGAACCCAATGCAGCAGCTAGAAAATTGTTAGGTCGATTTAGACCGGTTTTTTTTTGGCAGAACAAGAGAAGGAGCTGGCCGATTATATCTTAGAGATGGAAAGTAGGCTTTTTGGTCTTGGCACGAGGGAGTTAAGGCACCTGCCTTCCAATTTGCGGAAAAAAAAACATATTGCACACATCTTTAATGCAGCTAAAGGACTTGCAGGGCGTGATTGGATCTATGGATTTCTAAAAAGAAATCAATATATTTCTTTGAGGCTTCCAGAATACACCTCGGCAGCTAGGGCTTCATCATTTAATAAATACAACGTTAATTCATTTTCTACTCTATTGGGAGAAATGCTCCAAAAATACAAATTCCCAGCCAGTAGAATTTTCAGCTGCGACGAAACGGGTATCTCTACGGTACCAAATAGGCACTCAAGAATATTCTCCATGAAAGGAAAAAAACAGGTGGGCAGTCTTTCTTCCGCTAAAAGAGGCACTCCAACAACTGCCGAAATTTGTTTCAACGCCACTCGATTTTACATCCCTCCCCTCCTGATCTTTCCAAGAGTTAGAAAATGTCCACCACTCGAGCAAGCACTTCCTCCAGAATCAATCGTGGATATCATCCATCAGGGTGGATGCAAAGTGAAATATTTTCAGAGGCTTGGTTTGAACACTTTCTAAACTATTCCAAACCTACCGAGACTGATCCTGTTTTACTAGTCTTAGACGGGCATGCCACCCACACAAAGAATCTATCGTTTTTCGAGAAAGCAAGGGCAAATCACGTGCACATTATTGTGATACCACCACACACATCTCACCGTCTACAACCCTTGGATGTAGCCTTCATGTTTCCACTAAATTCATACTACCAACAAGAAACAAAAAAATGGCTTATTAATAGCCCTGGAAAGGTAATAACTTTGTATCAAGTCGGAGAGCTTTTTGGAAATGCTTTTAAACGCGCCGCAACAACACAAAATGCTATCAATGGTTTCAAAGCGACGGGGATTTATTAACCCTGATGTATTTCCAAAAGATGCATTTAAATCGGCAGATGCCACAGATAGAGCTCTCAATGAAGACCGCCCAATGACTCCGCAACCCCTACTACAACAGAATAACCAACAAATCAATTACTCTCCACAACCAGGTCCCTCTAGCGCTAGAACACCATCTCCTGTTAGAAACGCAGAGCCTACAGTCCCTATTCTTAGTGAAAGTAATATTTACTACTCACCTAAAGATATTTTCTCATTACCAAACGCAGGCGAAGCAAGAGCTCCAGAACGAAAAATGAGAAAAGGAAAAACTATGGTGCTCACTTCAAGCCCTAATCATAAAGAACTAAAAAAAGCAGCAAATAAAACCCAAATATCTAAAGCAAAGAAAAAAATGATCAAAAAAGATTTGATGGCAGGGGAAAAAACATTGACTGCGAAAGAAAGAAACATAGAAGAAGTAACATCTTCGGATAGCTCACTTGAAGTGAATTCTTCTTGCGATTCGGACAATAGCGATATAGAATTTTCTCCTAAACCCAACGAATTTAACATAGAAGCTATTTAAGTTGAAAACCTCAATGCAGATGATTTTATTTTGACAGAATCAACATCTGACAAAATGAGAAAAAAACGTGTTGTTGCTCAAATAATAAGCATTGAAAAGATTCCAGAAACTAAGATCAATGTGTCTTTTTGGCGTCAATATCGGCAGTCGAAAGACATTTATGTTTTTCCTGAAGTTAAGAATTTTAGTGAAGTTTTAAAAGAAGAAATTTCGTGGAAAATTAGAGTTCAGTCTCTAAGGTATGGCAAAATACGGGTCTTTTAAAGCTCGACTGAATAGTTCTGTTTAGTTTTAGTAGTTCTTCAATATTAGGGACGTTACCAAAACCTTTTTTGTATAACGAAATTCACTAGATTATAATTTTGTTCATTTTTCTGCTACGAACTTTTTTCCTTTCAATAAACTATGTTTGTGTCATTTTTTGGATGATTGGTACTTTATTCTATGTAGTTTATTTTTTCACCCTGAAAGTGTTAATAAAAATTCTATTCATCGAAGTCTTATTTACTTTTTAAATAGTGTCCACTTTACCCCTATACACATATCCACTTTACCCCATACTTGGGGCAAAGTGGATAATTTATAGCAACGTATTTTTTCTATTTTTTTTTTCGTAGCACTTATTTACACCATTTAAAATAATAAAGTTCTTTCACGAATAAAGCGATTGGCATGGTTGCGCGTCTCATTCTAATTTTCTATAAAGCATTTTTGGTATTTTGAAGTTAAGGTAGCCACTTTGCCCCAAACTCCCCTACTGAACCTAAAACTTTCTTGATGTCTGGACACTTTTTTAGTCCGCAGATTTTCTTGAACTCAGTAATAAGTATTGCGGCGACTAAAGATACTATTATTAGTGATCTCGTTTTTGAAGTTAAATTCAAATCTGCACACGTTGGTGTGTACCACTTACACAATGCTGGCACCGTTCGCTAATCCCCTGGCCTAAGTCCTTGGCAAATCCTGAATTTATAGGGGTGATATCTATTTTTGCGCAAAATCAATTGGGCTGTGGATGTGACTACTTCTACATGTTTCTCAATTAGCTTAGTTGATAATCTCATAATTCTCAGCAACTGCATGTAAAACACTATTCTGAGTTTCCTCTGGTGATTACTTTTTCGAGACATAATAGACTTTTTGAATGAACCATATCCATTTAAATGTGTATGCCTTCTTTCGGGAATCTATTAAGATACATTTCTGCAGTATTTTTAGTATTTTTATAGCACAAAATGTAGCCCGTCGAACTCTTTTCGTTGCTGAAGTGACCGCCTGGCATCTTTAACGATCATAAAGCAATATTAACAATACAAAATAATAAAAATACTCGGTGATAGGCAAAAAAAGAAAAAAATAACCAACTCATTTTCCTTTTAACCAGCGAATTGTTACATGCGATACATTATTCAATTCGTATAAAAAATACTATTAGTTACAGGGCTGATTTTTTTCGGACCATATATAAAATAAAGTTGACGGTTTCTCAAAAACTAACCGTCGGGCACAAAATTTAAAAACACCATTATGTAGTACATAAAAAGTACCAATGAAAAAGTTCCATTAGTTTATTGATATTTCTTAAAATAAAGTCAGAAAAATAAAAACGTTTTGGCCAAATTTTCGTTTTTCCCAAACATGTCAGTAAGCCACGAAATTTTCAAGTTACTCAACGACATGTAAATACGCACCAAAGAACGTTTTCCTAATTTAACTTAAGCTGTATCTCCCACAGGTATTGAGATCCCCATGCATAGGCTCCTTCCTTATCTTGGACACCCTGTATGATTTGTGTTATTTTAGCCTATAGGTTGCGATTGTATCTATAGGTCTTAATCCGCGAAGGTGACCCCCGATAGCACGAAATATTCATTAAATATTCATTTAATATTTAACAATATATTTATCTTACTTAAATATTTGTTTTCTTAAACAAATATACATATAAAATATAATATTTTGATTAAATATTTATTCAATATCTTTTAAATATTTTAAATACGATATTTCTTTTATAATATTCATTAAATATTTACTTTTCAATCAATGGAAAATATTATATCTCCAATATTTAGAAAATATTCATTAAATATTTTCGGCTACGGCGCATGTGAGTGAGACCTCGAGCGACCAATGGGATAATAGCAAGCCAGCCTGAGGCGACCCGTTTGCCGGCATCCATTTTACCTGTGACTTTCACTATCATAGCGTTCTTCCTGTGTGCCTCCAAGTGGTTCATTATTTGAGTGTTTTTTTTGTGGAAAAGGGAAAAGTGTAAGTTTTCCGATAATTACATAGCTTAATTTATCTGACTAGTAAACATTATTGTGCCAGCTGAGTATAAAGGTATTCACAAGACCATAAATAACTAGCCTTGAAGTGTAACAGTTATTTGGTATTGGTAGATTTATCTGAGAATGGATACGAAAATTATATTCATTACATCCCAATGAAGACATATAATCGCAACTTGATCGAGATACATCAAAAATGCTTTTTTAAAATATCTCAATTATTATTATTATTTTGTCGTAGTACGTTCATAAATTAACAGTCGAAAATGTCCCTTGAATTATAATATAAAATCACAAAATAGTTATAGCTAAGTTAGCTAAAAAAGAGTCACATTTCAACAAAATCAATAAGTGGTCTCAAAATGAGACTAATAGCAAAAATGTTATGACCGAAAAACGAGGCAAAATGCAGGTTTTGACACTAGTTGGTAATGAGACGTTAATTTCACGCAACTACTTAAAATTCTTCAAATCCGTAGGATTCATACTTCCAAATAATAGCAACGAAATTGGAGTATGTTGGTCGAGTAATTTTCTGAGAATTGTTTATCTCAAAGCACCTGTTTTCCGGCCATCACTATTGAGCAATATACAGGGTTCGTTCAAAGAGCATGTAATAGCAAAATACACGTGTTTACCTTTTCGATGTAATTTACAAACCATTCAGAAAGGTAAATGTTATTTTTATATTTCTTCTAAACAAATTCAAACATTTCGTATTTGCGAGTAATTCAACAAATGTGCTACGATATTCGAAAACATGCGTTGCTATACACATTTTAAAACAAAGCGGATGTGTCTACCGTCTTTGTTGCGAATTACTCACAAATACGAAATGTTTGAGTTTGCTTTCAAGAAAAAACGTGACCCATCCTTTTTTGCATAAAAATAACATTTATCTTCCGTACGGTTTGTCATTCATATTGGCAAGGTAAACTAGTGTATTTTGCTATAAAATGCCCTTTGAACTGACCCTGTATATTGGTCAATAAACTAGTAGTGATGGCCGGAAAACAGGTGTTTTGGAAAAACCAATTATAAATTCTCAAAAACTACTTGACCAATCTACTCCAATTTTGTTGTGGTTATTTATATAAGTACGAACCCTACTAATTTGAAGAATTTCTGCGAGAAACCATCGTGGCATTACCAACTAGTGCCAACTGCAGTTTGCCTCGGTTTTCGGCCATAACTTGTTTGCTATTAGTCTGATCTTTTTACGTGTGGTCTCATTTTGTAGGTCTTATAAAGACCTAAAAATCTTATATGAAGAGTTTTTTCGTTCCTGCCAACACTTTCGATTGAATCCCAAAAAACATGTTTTCTCTATGTTGTCTAATAAAAAGTTTTCCCTCAAAAAATGTTGTACCCATTTTATGTGTCCATGTTTTGAATACCCCCTTGCAGCAATGAAACCAGACTCTACAATTATTTCGCAAACCAGGGGTATTTTCGCCTAATATGATTAGACTATTACACAAAGAAACGACCGCGCACAGAGGCAGTGTGACCCGCACGGGTATTACGTATGTTCAAAAGTGACATTATGTCGATTTTTTTGACATTGCATTGCATTGTATTGCACAGATAGGTGTACGATCAGGCTTAGCTAAAAAGCTCAAGGAAAAAAATCCCGCAATGGTCAGTACACATTGTGTTATTCGACGGCAAGCTTTGGCTTCCAAAACATTGCCACAGAAATTACGCCAGACTTTGGACTCGGCTATAAAGATTGTAAACTACATCAAGAGCAGCGCTTTGAACAGTCAGTCGGTTATTTACTTTACTTTGCGAGGATCTCGATTCTGATCACAAAGTTCTGTTCCATACAGAAGTACGCTGGTTCTCCAAAGGCAACACGTTGGCTCGCCTTTATGAATTCTTTTTCTTGAGTTAACAAAAAAACACGATTTATTGACAATGTGCAAAGATGACACATTTCAATGGAGGTTAGCTTATTTAACTGACATATTTGACAAATTTGACTCCTGGGATGAGCTAAACTTGAAACTTCAGGGCAGAAACAACACTATAATAAGCAATTATGATTATATTCAGGGGTTCATATCAAACCTTTGGAATCAAAAAGTGTCTTCTGAAAATGTTATATCTTTTTCTCGGCTGTTCGAAGCAATTAAAAATAACATACTGGACGAAAATTTAAAAGCTGATATAAAAACTCATTTGCAAGCGCAAGAAGACGAATTTCGCCGATACTATCGAGACATTGATTCAGAGTCACCAATATGGCACATGACCAGAAATCCATTTGTTGTCGATGTGTCACAATTACCAGAAGTTCAGGAAGGCGTATTTGTCCATGAAAGATGACTTCCATCTTTTAACATTGGAGAAATTTTGGATCAAAAGATTGCCTGTTAATTCGACACTTGCCTCTCTTGCTTTACGAATACTAGTTCATTTTTCTTCAACTTACTATATTATGTGAGACAGATTTTTCTGCTACAGTTTTAATTAAAACTAAACAACGAAATCGTCTTGATGTCGATAGCGACCTGATGATAGCTCTGGAAAAACAGAACCTAGAATCAACCAACTGGTACAGAACATGCAATCTCAAGTGTCTCATTAGTACCTACTCTTATTTTATTCAAATAAAAACACATGTTAATTTATACATTTATTAATTGAATTTAAATTAAAACTACTCAAAATAAAATTTTGTATCTGTTATGTAAAATATACGTAAGATTAAATGACTGATACCAATAAGTGCCCGCATTGGGAATAAGTGCCCGCATTGAAAAAAAAATAAGAGGGATAAAATAAAAAAAAATAAAAATAATAAAAAAAAAGTGTTTTACTTAAAATAGTCCAATAAGCGAGTTCGTTTATTAATTATAACATAAATGTATGTTCTACAACAATTTCACTGTTAGTTTGATTAAATTCTTATACGTTTAAGTTATCTAAAAATAGGCAAAAAATTAACAAATTTTAGTGTGTACCTATCCTTGAATTTTCAGAATAATTTAAAAAAAATATTTTCGATAAAGGGGGGTTCTTTAAAAAAATCAATGCGGGCACTTATTCCCAAAGCGGGCATTTATTGGTCAGACACCAATAAACATAAAATAAACTATAAATAAAATAACATAAGCAATAAGTCAATATTTTTAGTGAGAAGGATGAACCTGATGCTTTAATAATAAATTATCATCATTTGGCGTCAATTTTGTAAGGGTTAATCTTAAATCTCCTCGGCTAATGATGTCCAGTCTGTTTCTTTTCATCGTTAGAAATTGGTAACAGCGCAGAACCCCCTTTCCATTAGGTATGACGATGGAAAGGAAATTAAAAATTTCCTCGCTACATTCCATAATACGGGATAAGTAACGGGTATGTTGTTTTGCAGCCAGAATTGCTGATATCCGTTTTTAAACTGAACCTTAAGTTCTTCGTTTGTACTTAGTTCAGTCAGTTCCTCTTGTATTATGACATTCGTTTCTTCTATGTCACCATATGGATTAATTATCCACGGTGGTATTACCATAGTCAAAATATCCTCAAACCTAGATTCAAAATCTGAATAGAGGGCATTTAAATGTTGAACGTAAGTTGAAACGTCGTCTTCCTGGCAGCTTGTCTGTGACAAATTGGGGAACTGCTTCATTAGTTTAACTCTGGCAAGAAACGCTGATAAGATGGACTTTGTTTTAATCATATTTAAACTGTCGCCTTGTAATTGCAAATTAACCATATTAAATTTTGTAAACAAATCTGTTAAATAGGCGATGTCTGTTTTCCTCTTCATTAAATTTTCTTTTAAAATTTTATCTTTAGTATCCAGAAATTCTAAAAGTCTCAAAAAGTGCAAAAAATCGTGTCAAACAAGCCTTTCGACAGCCAGCGTACTTCAGTGTGAAGGAGTAATTGATGAAAGTGTTCGTCATTTTCTTCACACAACTGCGCAAATAACCGCGTATTCAACGCGTTGCTTCAGGTTCGGTTTACTGCATCAATGACTAAATGAAGTGATTCATGCAATCTAACACTCAAATTTTTAGCAACTAAATGTTGTCGATGGATGACGCAATGTATCGCTAACACCCCTGACACATTTTATTTTAAATAGTTTATAAATCCACGATAACGTTCAACCATGGCAGGTGCTTCATCTGTAGCTACTGATATTATATTTGATAAAGGAATTGCTTTTTCAATGAGGTAATCCTTCAAAACATGAAATATTGATTCACCTTTAGTGTCGGTTATCAAAGTTCTTGCGAAGAGCAGTTCATCGTAGATTTCTTGATTCATAATAAAACGAACATATGCCAATAATAATGCTGCATTATCAGGTAAAGTTGACTCGTCCAGTTGTATAGAGAAATGGGTCGTTTGCAAATAATTACATAAGAAGCTTTCAATATCAGAACTCATTTCATCAATACGTCTTTCAACAGTATTGTTGCTTAAGGGAATTCTTTTAATGATATCAGACGCAGGTTTGTGTAAAACAGTTTTTAAAACCTCTTCAACGGCTGGCAAAATTAACTTCTCTCCGATAGTATGCGGTTTTCCGGATTTTGCTATAAGTAACGAGATATTGTAAGACGCCCGCAAACCATCATCATTTCTCTGTGACGTCGAAGCGAACATTCTGTCCAGTGTAGGTCTCTTCTGAAATTTATCTTTGAGTGTTTGAAAGTATTTCACATCTTTCTCTGTTTTATCAGGGTGGCATCTTCTCAGATGATCTTGCAGTTTAGATGGTTTCATAGCGTCTTTGCCCAAAACTTTGTTGCGTAAAAGGCACATAGGCGATTGTTTGTCCGGCAATGATGGAATGAAGCCAAATTTCAAATAATCAACACTGCACTGTCTACATTTCTTTTTAGATTCGGACATGACATCAGTCATCTGTGGGCAAAATTAAATTATTTAAATAAGACAGAAAATCCAGAAGCTGTATATTAAAAATATTTTTTGATTTTTCCAAAAACATTCCATAATTCGAACATCTTCTTGCAACAATTAGCTCGAATTACGGAGATTGCACTGTAATTATATTACCGATTGCTAAAACTTCCAAGAAGAAACTATTTAAGAGTACTCGTGTAATTTTGCATGATTGAATATTTAACTACTAATAACTAAAGTCATGATTGGCGTAATTTATCTATCTTTGCTAACTACGAGTACAAAACTAAAATTTAATAAAAAATAATGTACTTACTTTTCTCCAGCACTCTCAAACAAAATAACACTGACTCACTATAATTTGTGTGATATACTATCTGTTTATATTTTTTAAAATATTTTCTTAGCACTTTCCTTTTCAAGATTCAGGAAACGAATAAACGTATTTGTCCCACATTCGTAAGTATAGAGTGACGAATTGAACAAGTCAGTGCAAGGTAGCGAAGCTCTGAGACTTGGACTCTCAGGTTTTTACAAGTTCAAAATGTATTGCGACCACAAAGCGAATACCAACATCCTACAACTTACACAATTTTATAAACATATATAACAAATTTTTTACTTCATAGGTACTTTTATAAATAATGTATATTTTTTGATATTATAAGATAGAATGATGTAAGTAAATAGGTACTATCAGTGTATGTGGTAAGATCCACTATCGTGGACCCCCATATTCATTTCATAGACCCCTAGAGGTCGATATAGACCACTTTGGGAATCAATGCTCTAGGGCTATAAAGTATGCAAGAGGAGCTTCAAATGAGCTATCACATCACTACTTATTCCATTTAGAAAAACTTTCCCAGTTGATGTCAGCCGCTATCTTGGAATTTATAACCACTACTTTAACGTCAAAATATAGTAACCATGCCAGCTTGACCCATTTAAATAATAAGTAGAGGGAATCTGTCCCTATATTGCCAATTATTGTCACATAATTGCCAAATATCTGCAGCCAAAATTCACATATTTGTTAAAATGTCGACAAACATGCTACTGTTCGGGATAGAGCGGAATCTAATGGGCGCATTATTAAACTCTTCTTGAATCCACTAATTCACATCACGGAAAATTATCAATCACATATTGTCATATTGTCTCATGTGTCGATCTGAAAGTAATACAATGCCGTACCATAATTACACATACGTTCCACTACACAATTCATTTTGTTAGTTGTTCGTAAACGTTGTACACTTTTTTGCCACGAGCTGCTTTGTTATTTTGACCTGTGATACGAAATTCACTCCACTATAATACACATGGGGACCCATCAAAATGGAACTAATGGTATCAAAAGATGAACTTGGCATACTTTTAACTGCGAATACAATTTGGACTTGAACGCGAAAATTGACTTTTGGCCAATGTCCTTGTCCTACTTGGAGACCAATAAGTCTCGACCGTGTTAATGATTACCAACAAGCACGAAACAACTATTCACGCTTGGCCATCTATTGATTGGACGGACGAAAGCAATATTAGTCAAAATGAATTGCCAAGCCCAGGCAGAATGGAGGATAGAGAATAGCGTAAAATATGTAGGCGCATAAGATAGGATTTAGTTCCAAAAATGTACAGCTAGAGCGAAGATAGTGACAAAAATTAATATTTTCAACGAAGTGAGTAAAAATAGTGAGACCAGCATATCTGTACCTAATATAGGGTGTTAAGTTTCAGATACGCGGATAATCTCGTCAAAAACATTAGTCTCATTTAGGCCCGTATCGTTAGTCGTCCCTACAATTGTAGGGCGCCTTTATGGCCTCCTTGATTGTCATAGTTTTCTACTTCTCCGTTTCAGAACTCTATTTTGAGGTTATGTCACAAACATCTATTTGCATCAAATTGTGCTTGCTTTTGAGTTATATCATGTTTATCAGCCTGAAATTTCCTACAATTTAAAAAGAAAACATATCTTCACAATAGTAGAGCGCTGACGCTGACACGGGACAAGTGTAATCTAGAAATTATTGAAGGAGAGAAAGAAGTATGACAATCAAGGAGGCCATAAACGCGCCCTACAATTGTAGGGACGACTGACGATACGGGCCTTAGAAAATGACGACCTTTAAATGAACTAAAAGATCAAATTAACAGAGATACATACCTACACCTGTTTTGAATTTCTTTTTTAGAGTCATGGTTTTTGAGTTTTTTTGTAGAAGTCGCTTACATCCAATCATATCTCGAATATTATGTTCACAATTATCGGGGGATATTTGAGCAAATAGGCGAAACTATAATACAAAAAGTTTTATTCATGATGCGATACAATGCTCAGGTATAATAAAAACAACAAAACTTCCTGTTTAAAATAAACCCGCCTCGTATTTCGCTTAAAAATAAGAATTCGGATAAATTGTATTTTTATTTTTTGTTGATTTTAATGATTTCCATCAATAGACAGTTTTGTCAATCACAAATACCGCATCCGTAAACGTTGACATTTAAACCCTATTTCACGAGTATCCATCACGGTTTGACGTCTACTGAGGTGAATGGCTGATCAGCAATTGACATTTTCGTATTAGTCTGTAACGTTGGCAATAATGAATCGGGTGTAAATTTAGTAAAAGCTTGCTTGTTTTTTATGCAAATGAACTTTTCTAAATAAAAAAGTTGTTAGCAAGTAAAAGATGAATCTAGCGTAGAAAAAAAACAAAACAAAATACGCTTCTGTCTACCTGACCTTGAGGGAATTGTGTATCATTTTTGGATACGGGGAAATTTGAAATATTACTATAAAATCAGCTGTTATTCTACTGTAATTTATACTCGCGAATAAGACCAAGGGATAAGAAGTCAATGGATTATAGGTTATGAATAGCGTTTACGAATGCGATATTTGTGATATCAAAAATTATATAGTTTCCAATTTCTCGTTACAATATAAAATATCATGTGAATAATACCATCAATTCCATGATTATGAAAGATGAAAATTCCGTGACCATGAAAAAAATTGATATACTACATTGGCAAGAAATGAGAAATGATTCATAGACAAAAAATATTAATTGTGAAACATTCCTCTGCCAAGATCCGCTAACAATTATTACATTACATAACGCTCAGGACAACTGAAACGTATCTTGTGGTTTTCATGCTGGTGGGACTCCATGATAAGCCACTAAATGAAGCCACGTATGTTTGAATTACACAGTGAAAAAGACATCATGGAGTCCTACGCATTCCTTAACAGTAATAAAAAAACATCGTTCAAGTGAAAACCGACGGATTTCGCCAGCATGCCTTGAAGAAATAAGATCTAAACAGTAAAACGATACATTTTGTAATTAACCAAAATCGGTGTGTTTATTTTCAACAGAATACATATTAAACTTAATGCTATATAAAGTGAACCTCATCCACTAATATCAAAATATCTTTCAGATGCATCTTTGTAGTGAAAAAACTGGCTACTAATTAATAGAGAAAACAGAATTTGTACTGTCACTACAAGAAAAATATGTTTGTAATAGACGTAGCACAGATCCAAGAGAATATCTTGAAAAGTAGATTATCTAATCACAGACGCAGTCAGAAGAGGGTGCTGTAGGAACAAGCTAAAAGCATAACAAAATCATTGTTAATACATAGCTCATAATTGTCTTACGGGATTCTGGAATTCCCTAAAATAAGACAACTCAAAAAATTGTGTCAATGCAATAACAGTTTGACCTAAAAAAATTAAGAATTATGGTTCATCAGTAGTGTCACAGATGAGTTTTTAGTGTATGCTTGGTCGTTATCGCCGTTATTTAAAAAGATATCTATAAAATTTGTTTACAAAAATTATGGGTAAATATAAAGATATGCCGCTATCGACAGGGTGATTCATAACTACGTGGCAACACAAACAAGGCATTATTTTAAATGAAAAACAAATTTTAGTATATTTTGGAGGGTTCCTTGTCCCTTCAGAACTTTTCATCAAAATAAGCACATCCCATACTTTCTTGTCATTTAAACCTTTTTTTTATTCCGTGAATCTTCCAAGATACAAGGTGTTTATAAACGCAAAACGTACTTTTTCTCAAGAAATTCAAATGGAGGACTCTGTATATTATTATGGATTTTGGTTATACTTTACATTTGGTTTTTTTAATATATTTTTTGGAAGGTTCGATTATAGAGTATTTGAGTTATTTGCAGTTTCTCAGAAATTAAAATTCAAAATAAATGAATACATTATTCCTGGAAATGGAGAATGGCTATATGCGTTCATTGAAATTACTTATCCGCTGAAGTCTCCGCTTTTCACGAATTGGGTGGTACTTATGTATTTTATGTATCCGAGAAACTGCAAATAACTCAAAAATTTAGTATTATAGTAATTACCCAAAAATGTTATACCAAATTAAAGCCTCTAAAAAGTATAACACAAAATCGTAAAAATATACTAGGTATTACATACGAATGTTTTGGCAAAAAGTATATTTTGCTTTTATAAGCACCATGCATGGACGGTGCATAAAATTTACAAAAAGGTTAAATGACGAGAAACTATGGGATATAACGAAAGTGTGCTACTTTGCAAAAGAAACAGACTTACAAGCTGTCAAAGGTGAGTGTTTTAGTCTACAGAAGCATCGATACAAACACTGTGGTATGCGGTATGCTATACCAATCTTATTTTGAAAGTGCCTTTCAGAATATACTAAACTGTACAGATGTGTTTGTGTTAACACATTATGAATCCCCCTGTAGAGAGCGGCATATTTTCCAAGTAAGAAGCGGATAGTTTCCTTCATTTGTAAGTAGCTTTCTTTGATATATCGGCGCTTTCAACCAGGGACACACTAAAAAACTCAGCCTGAATATCCAAATTGAGTTTGTCTTAGAAATCATTTGACCCAAAGAAACGCCTAAGGCGTTAATCGAAAACTTACAAAAGAATTTTCATATAACCAACTTTTGCCAAATTTCTACGCATCATCACATTATAATCAGTCAAAATTTATTTTACATTACCAACAAATGTCCCCTACCACACCCAAAAAAAGACTACGTTTGCAAACGTGCAGCTATAAACAAAAACAAGACACGTAGGTATATATTTGTTTCAACTTAAAATACAAAGATCAAATAATAAAAACTCAATAAAGAGGGAAAAGTCTTTCACATCACGGAGCACCAGCTTTTCTTTTCGTCGTCGCCATTCACACCATTTTCATTTGGCATTTCGCCGTATGCTAAGTTGTATCTTGCATCTCTGTAACCCAAAAGCTTCGGCGTGCTCGAACAATCTCCTAAGAATCTGTAATAATATTTTAAGATAAATTACTTCTACTCCATAATCTCAGTACTTATTTCAAAAAAAATGTGTATAATATCGTAATTCGTCCCCATTTTTTTATGTTGTTCAACTATTTTGTTTACACCAAATGAAAACATTTACAAATTCAACAAAATAAAGCTATGAGAACTATTTTAAATGAAAACAAATATGCTCAGATTAAGTCTATGTTATAAGAACCGCAGTGGATAAATGTAAAAAAAATTATGTTATTTAGTTCTCATTGTCATATTCAAATAAAAACACTTATTACCACCAAACTTAGAAAACTTCACACTGAATAGTCATTATCATAACTACAATATAGATTTTCATTTGTAAAATTGTAAAAGTAGCATAACTAGCAAATGTGTATTTCAAAAGGGAGTATTTGAATTCAATAAATTGAATATTGATATTAAACAGTGTTTAGGGTGAAATTAAGAAATCACTTTATGAATATGCAGCAATGTAATTTTAATAGACAAGAAAGTAAAATTACTAAAAATTGATTAAAAACTTATGTATAAGAATAAATATACACAATTGGCATTGTACCATTAATGCTAAATAAATCTTCAACGAACAAAATAAAATGAAAAATCATGTTAAGAAGCTACATCAGATTTCCAAATCATGTAAAGCGTTGTGAAAAATAGGTTAGGTTTCTATCAAATTCTTTTTCCCATCTACTTTTGACAGTTTGACCTCCATCCGCACTAGTGCTGGCTAGCGGGAGCAAAATTGGACATAACAGGTTTTACAATAAAAACAAGGTATATAGAACGCACTGATTTCATACGTTTTTCAAGCAAATAGAATGTTCCAAGAATCTGATGCATATAGAACACAAAAAATATCATACGCGCCTCCTACAGAAACACAGGACCTTAGACCACTAGGCTACTAACAATCAGGTTTTGTCAAGTAATTTTTAAATGACAATCATTCAACAAAATTTTGACAACTTAGTAACCGATGGTACCCATAGAGAACTCATTTAGATCACAAGGGACTATCCTCAATGCAATACACCAAATTTTTTACACCATTCCGAAATTTTTGTGAAATCTTATCTTTAAGCTAAGAGAACATCCTTGTTAGATATCAATGAAATGCTCAATTTTTCATACAAGCATACTACAAGATAAGTTCAAAAATTATTTTTTAATAAATGTTATTGTAGGAGGAATGTGATTTCGATATTAGTCTTCAACCGTGTTAGGTAATGCGAAAGAAATTCAAAACTTGACGAAAGATAATTAGGAGGAAAATTAATTTTTGTTAGTGAAAATTATGCAATTAATGCGATTATTGAGAAAGATGTTGGGAGAGATATGATGCCTTTCCAATTTTTCGCAGTTCAACAAGTATGCATAAATGACGCCAAGTTGTTTGACATCTGCTTTTTGTTCATGCAATTGTCTGTCGAAAGGATGTGAGACATTTCCAGAGACAAACGTTTCGATAGATGGTTTTCTCTTTCAAGGACCTTAATGTCACTAGATCCCGTTGAATGCCCTGTAGTGTACACATCTGAAAGTTTGACTTATATAAGTAAGATTGCACCTATTGCATTTGATGGAATAGGCAATATTGGATAAGCTAAGCAGCATTTTGGAAAAGGCATTGTTGATTGTGAGGGTTGGTTTGTAAGCAATCGACAATTTATTAAAAGTGTTGAAAAGTCAAGAAAGTATTATATTATCTGTATTGTTATTATTTGAATGATTGTCATTATTATTGTTGGAAGGAATGGGATTATTGTTATCATTATTGTGTAAAAGCGGTATAGCAGTAGGAGAGCTGAACAAAATTTTGTTAATCAGGTACCTGGGATAACCATTATTGATGAATAATAATGAAAGTTTTCGAAAATTTGAGCAGTAGTCATTGCTGTAGCCAGCAACCAGTTGGGTAAGAAATACAAACTAGATTGTTTATTGGGAATCGACAAATTTCTAGCGTAGTTAGTGAACTATTGTGACTTAAATCTCCAGCTTTCGACAGACTTTGTTGTCATCTTCAGGAGTTAAAAAATAAATTTGAAAATAGCAACCAAGTTAGAACAGTTTAACTTTTATTACTTACTTAGTCGGTGAGGTTGCTGCTAAATGGTTTTTTAGAAAAATACGTGGATGAGACTACTTGTTAGGATGATAAAAACAAAAAACTGGACACATTGGGTTTGTTGTTAACGACGGAACACATAGCCATGCGTAACAAACCTTTGTTTATAAACCCGGAAGGATTAAAATGGAGAAAGATTAATCAAATAATTAAAAACTAAAACTACATTTTGGGGAAAGAAATTTGTTTTTTACACCGTATAATGTCCACCTGCTGAAGCTACATAACCCCGAAATGTGACAGATGTACGTCATGAAGAAATGTGGCAGTTGTAAATTACTACCAACCTAAATTATTGTATTTAAGAGGGCCGTTTGAAAAAATATATTTTCCCAAGATACCGAGATAGTCTTTTTTGACTGATATATTTTATTTGTAAATTATTGGTATTGAAACAACAGAAAATATGGATTGTGTCGACAAAATTCAAAAAACTTAAAAATTCCTTTATTACGGAATGTGGTTAAATTGTTGTATGAAGAAGAAGAAAAATTATATTTGTATTAAATGGTTGTGGGCCTAAGTTTAATCCTTGCAGAACACCTGAGTTTACACTACATGTGTTAGAATTGAACCCATTATAAGTACACATACTGTGATCTGCATAAGTACAAAATTCTATCAAACCCGTCGAAAAACCGAAATTACAATGTTTTTTAAGAAGAATACCATGATCCACCCTGTAAAAAGCTTTTGAAAAATCGGCATAGATTACATTTACTTGACCACCCTGATCCAGAACTTCCGATAGTATTGGAGATAAAGGATTAATCACCTGTTTTGAAAGTTGGGACAATGTTGGCTGCATTCCATACTTGAGGAAATGTGCAAAATTTAATTGACAAACTATATATGACTGTTAAAAGATGTGCAAAAACAGGGATACAATCTTTAACCAAAAATGAAGGTATCTTATCGCAACCTGAAGTCTTCGTCATTTTATTCTTTTTTGCCGCATGGATGATTTCCATTTCAATTCAATTCCATCAATTATGATGTTATTAATTGGACTATGTGTAGCTATGTGACTTGTTGCATCAGAATCCATTGAATTTCTATAGACCTCATTTAATAGTTTGGCAACTTGATCAACAATATCTGATGAAATTGTTTCCTCACATTGAGTCATAACATTAGGTATTCTGGTCGATTTGGATTTCTGACATACATATGACCAAAATTAACGAGAATCAGTATTAATACCATCTTCTACATGTTTTATATATTGCGGATCAGCTACCTTAATGTCATGTTTAATCTGACTTCACAATACCTTGCACTGACCTAAAATATCATCATAACCTTCTTTTATATTTATTCAGAATTGTTTTCCTTTTATTTTCCTAATTATGTCATAATCGAACCATAGTTGAAATTTGCGCTTATAATGGATATTGTACACATGGCACGGATTGATATGAAATATCAAATGTCTAAAAACGTAATCTTCCTATAATTGGCTTTAACTCATCGAATAAGGAACAACCTACTGCTAAAACTTTTTTTATAGTATTTAAGGGTCGTTTTGATAACAGCGAAAACGAGATGATTTTATGTAACTGTATAAAAGCCTCGGCGATGTAGCAGCTTCCTAAATACATTTTATATCTGCCATATCTAATCCGAAGCACACATCGATGCACTCAAATACTATTAACATACGGCTGAGGTTTCATGTAGACCGCATGCGTCGTACCAAAATATCGTTTGTTACAGTCGATATATGGGCAAATTTGAATGTATAAACACGCTTCTTAAAAACGGAAGCATTGATGATTTAATCGGATAAGTATGAGATAAATTGTCATTTTCAAATAAAACTATGAGAATATATTTTTTAAAATAACAGGTTTGAAGTCGATGTATTATATACGGTGAGATTCAAATTTTACTGACGTCGGCATTTTATACATATGTATGTACATATAATTATCACTATCAAGTATTAAAAATGTTCATGCGAAATAAGAGTACTTGTTTTTTCTAACAAACTGCTTCATAATGGTCAGTGGCTATGGCTTAAGTAACAGTAAATTATATAAGCAGTTTCAACTATAAAATATTTATATTTGTTAGTAGAACGTCGACATTTTCGCATCCTTCGTCCATTTCAAGTTGTCAATGTAACTATATTATAACATAACCAGGTGCGCTGGTTTCTGAAATCTGACAACCAGGCTGGATACTGCAAGATGCTTGACACCTTGGCTCCGGTAGGTGGGTGGAGCGAGTTTTGAACGTGGTCGAATAGATTTCTTCATCGTATTTCCATATTATATCGTTATTTTTTTAACAATTCTAAAAAAATTTCACACATCGACAGGATATAATTGTTCACATGTCATGAGCCATCCAGGACATGAGAAAAAAGTTTGGTAGAACAGTTATCAGATATTGTATAACAGAACATTTGAAAAAACAATGGGCTCATGACATACACGTATTTTATCTTAATGTGGACACGAACTTGGAACTCGGACGAATTGATATTTTCCGAGAAAGTATGGAAATAAGATTCAAAAAATTGGGTAAAAAATCGTAATTTTTTAATAAAGTGTAAACAACCCAGCATTATTAAAGCATTATTTGGAAGTCCTATCTCAAATAAAGTTATGAAAAAATAAAAACGATTTTGGGAAAGTTCGGTTCTTCTCATCTATCTCTGGAAATAATCAAAATTGGTCAACTATCTAAGTGCTATTTTCTTAATTACCCAAATGCGAAACATTGCCCCCATTTAACCAAATTTATATCTTTTGCTGTTTTCAAAACCCCAATAGTGAAATTTGAAACACCCGGTATGTTGCTGATCATAGGACAAACACAGTCACATTATGCAGATGATTTGTGCGTACTAAACAAAACAGCAAAATACAGCTTTGAGAGCAATGTGGGGGTTTACTTCTAATAAGCAGAGAACTGAGTGTATTGTATTTGTACGTGCACGAACGTACCCTAAACAGAACTTTAGCTGAACTAGAGAGCGAAGGGTGGTAACCCGCGTCCTGGATCAAATACAATACATTTGGGTCAATTTTAAAATTTTAATAAAATAATGGCAGATGACATCATTAAAGAAATAATCATTGGTTTTAGTTCGAGTGTTTCTATCGAAGAATTGAAAATAACTGAAACATGCATCTATATGATACTTACATACGGACTTGATGCTGTGTTCCCTTGCATAAGCAGTTGCCACGCCTTTTTTATAAAGAGGAAATGGTGGGGTGGTTCCTCCTTTTATTTAATTATATTAATAAATTAGTAAATTACTATAAATGAAATCTAAGGATCAGTCAAAGCAACACAGCTGTCAAGTGGCGTGCAAATTTAGGCCCTAGTTCAATAAAGCGGAGAGTAGGGGGGTGTTAAGAGCGCAAGTGACTCAAGACTGATTAAGCCACAAATCCCCGAGTTTTTAGTTGGAACTTGTTTTGCTTAACCACCACACAAAGAAATAAAAATCAAATACCGATTATGAAACCTAATTAACTGTATACAGAGAGCCAAATAAAACAAGATATCTAAAAAAAAGAATCACAATATATTGCCCAAACAAGCAGCACATATGCTCCACCACTGGAATGCAAGTTAAAAGAAAATATATTATTTAAGACTACCTGACAATAAGATTAATAGACCGTAATAACTAACTGCAAAACGTTTACCATGGTACACGTACGAAGGCTTCACAAATATAGGTCTTACAGATATTTCAACGCCTAAACCTAAAATTATCTGGAGAACGGTCAGCTTACAAACGCTCAGGTCAAAAACCAGTGGCCAGTAGTGAGCAGTGATTTTAAAAACGTCACAAAGTAGGGGCTGCTTGTCTCGTTCTCAAAATTTATGGTATAAAAAAACCCAAGAGAGAGGAAAAGACTGTTTAAAAATCTACTCTATACACTATGTCTGAGACAGAACTACACATTTAAAAGACTCAAAACTTGAAGAAAAATTCAAGTACATTCTCTTTTACAAGTAAACTACTTTTCTTTCTGCAAGGGCAAGAAAAGATAAAAATTTACAAAAGTCATGTACCCTCAGAAAGTTATTCCTTGTTCTAAAATAAGTTATGGCAGCTCAAAGTTCAAAATCATGATTAATGTAATGTAATAAGGCCAAAAGACAGTGACATGTAGGCACTACCCTATATTTGAGTTCGTAAAATGCAAAACAAAATCAAGAACACACTATGAATTTCAGTCAGCAACAATCAATATACCAATATCTATGAAATACCCAATTAAAAAGATATTTTACCTGTTCACATCAGGGTTTTTATAAAGCGGAAGAGATGGCTTCCAACAAAATCGGCTGCGAAACAGCTACAAAACAAAGCTGGAGAAGTGTGAATGGTGGTTCTCCACAATGGTTTTCCACTAAAAGGAATCAGATATTGAACAAACTTCTTCAGGACAAGCATTAAAGGACGTCGTCCGATGTTTTACAAAAGAGAATTTACCGCTGGAGGTTAAAATCCCATAAAAAAATGGACGGGTGGTAGTACCCAAACCAACACAACTAAACGTAAAGTACAAAATAAAAGGGTACTACTCCATAAACTGGTGCTTGGGGCGTTAATATCCCAAAATCTGGAAGTTAACGAAAAAAAAAACGCCCGCACACAACCAAAATCACAGCGCAAATAAAATGGCGCTGGACCGTCTGTGCACGCAGCCCCCTAAAAGAAGGTTGAATAAGTGGCCCTGAAACAGACACGTTCGACAGAACATCAAAAGGAACAGATAAAAGCCGGTAAAGAAGGTATTTTGATAGTAAATCAAATTTTAACAGACGGTATCTTGATAGGAAGATAAACATTAATATACCGCTAGTACGTGTAAAAATCACAAGATGGCGTGCTGGTTGCAGATGGGCAGATTGTAGGCAGAAACAAATCTGTCTACGAGGGACCAACAATATTTATGAGGAAATTTCTCAGATAGTCGTTAATAATACTATAACATTAAGAGATTTCAACACCATACTGAGTCGCTGAGAATGACAGATATAATACGTGTGAAATTCTACAATCAATAAACTATGAAATCTGACAAAAGAAAATCATTGAAAAAGGTTTGGTCCAAGAATCGGTACTCTACTATTAATGAAGAGAAATTCAAATTACTCATAAGTGATCAAAACAGTAAACTGAAAGATGACGTGATTTTAGCACGTGACACAGTGGCATTCTTAAATTAAAGATGTGCCTTAATAGATAGATATATAAAAAGCTGGGCATTTCCCTTACTGCATCCCACATGACATGTTCTGAGATGCTAGAAATGGACAGTATGGCGACGCGCTAAGTCCAGGCACACAAAAAATTCTGACAGACAAATCAGTTGAGCCGATTTTGGCTGAAGCTGAGCCACCAATATCAAATCCAACCTCCCTATCTCAAGCATCATTTGAATTATATTCCACAATGATAATACATTATAAAAGGGTCTTCCTCTATTTCTCCTAGATTTTCACCCTTTTCCTACCATATAAGTTTTTTAAATGCATTTAGAATCAATTTTCACGCAAATAGCCAAATCAGATTAATGAGCTTGGACATTCAATTCTGTCAGACCGAAATTACTAAGTCAGGCAATGGTCCAGCGCGGAATTTGTATCTAACGTTTGGCATTTGAGTAGAATCATGTCATATTCTCCGCGAAATTATAAAGAAATGCATTACTATTATGGCGCTGCCCTAGAAAATGCTCGAGCAGCTGCTCACATATATCGGGAGTATCTGGGTAGAAGAGGTATACCACATCCGGCGGTATATCCCGACCACCTCGTTTTTCTACGGGTCCATAATGCGTATATGAAGGGCCGCATACTAGGCACTCATCGTCACCTAGGAGCGCCGAGAATACGCCCAGAAGAAATAGAAGATATAATAGAAGCAGCCGAGAGAGGTCCCTCTATGTAAACGCTTCAGAACCATTGCCCGAAGCAGAAATCTTATCCCATACTTCAGTGCACACAATACTACGCTTGGAGAACATGCATCCTGACAAAATATACAAGAATTCCATCCAAGCGACTATGCACAACGGGTTGAATTTTGTGAGAATATGATGAGGTGCGAAGAGGATGAAACTTTTTTCGACAGCATCTTATGGACAGATGAATCCAACTTTATCCGAAATGGAATGTTCAACATGCACAATTTCCATTCATGGAGTGTGAAAATTCCACACGCTATTCGCCGACACAGCTTTCAACGTCAGTTCGGCGTTAATTTATGGGCTGGAGTACTCAACAAAAAATTAATTGGACCATATGAATTCCCGCCAGGTTGAATGGTCAGTCATATCTTGCTTTTCTGAAAAGCAGTTTGCACGAGCTGCTAGAGTACGGCATTACTTAGACAGTGCCTTTCCTGATCGTTGGATACATTTGGGCTCCAAGGTCACCCGATTTAAATTCTCTATCGTAGCAAGCTGAAATTTTCAGGGTTTATTCTACATGGATTGAAATAGTTTTTACAATAAAATGAATAATGAAATTCAACCTCAATTTTTTTACTGCCCTCCAAAGTTGAGGGATGGAAGAGATTTTTTCACAAAAAATGAATTTAAGATTTGTTGCGTTCATTTCTAATAAGCTCTGTTAAAAAGTGACATGGACAGGCGTTAATGTGTTTTTTATGTTAGTGTGAATGTTGTAACTACTCCTCAAGCCCCCCATGATGATTGCCACAGTCATATTGGATTTACCGCTTCAACAAGTTCTAATGTCAATAACACTGATATGGAAATGGAAGCTGACGATAGCGGAATGGCAACCGTCGGACATTTTTGCGTGGCCGAAGAATTGTCAACCTTGAACATCTGTTGGCAGAATATAAATCTATTCCGCAGCATTATAAAAAATATACCATGGGCAGAATGGATCTAGTCGACGGCCCCGACATGGACGCCTGACAAAACTTCATTTTTATATAATAATCACGATTATATGATACACGATAACAATAATAATAAAACTTTTTTCATTTATTACATACTTAGGCAAGTTTGGCGATGTGGATTCTCTATAAGCAAATGTAATGTAATTGATACTAAGTTAGCTGTTACCATAAAAAGTTTTCTTTCTAGTTCATTTGTGAAATCCGCGTTATTCCCGATACATCATTCTATTGCATAGAAGATACCATTATATGATAGTGATGAAGTTGTTAAAACAATTGCAAGTACCTTTCGTCGAAATCAAATTGTGAGCTTCCGAATTATTCATTCCATTCACCTCAATCCCAGTTTCTCCAATTCCTATTTTTATCTCGTTTTTTCACCGTTTTTTGATACACAGATGTTTTATTGTGTAACAATGGTATTCGGTACATGGTGGCCCGTTTATAGCCCAGCTTTGTTTTTTTTAACAAAAGATGACAGAATACTCATTTTACCTAAACAACTATAGGTATATATATAATATATATAATTCACCGGTTGATTCCATCACTTATGGTTGACAGCTGTCAGCAACCGGTTTCGATGAATGGTCGTTAATGAAAAGACGCATTTTTATGTAGCCTTCAGGTTGCTGTCATATGAGAAAACCTGACCTTTGTTTTATCGTGAATTGTTAATTTGAACACCGTATCATTTAAAATCCTTATGGCAATGTTCGCAGCAGTTGGTATCGTCGTGGAACGTTTGTTAAGCGATCCGAGTGATGATTCGGATGAAGAAGTTATCCAGTGGAAGAGAATTAGCGCTCCGAGAATCAATAAAAGAACTATAAATCAGAAAACCAAGAAATTTTCAGATATGCATAAATAAAAATAAAATCACTTGCCTTCAGATGCTCTGTTTATTTCGAATTTGTTTATTTGTGATTCCGGCCCGAAGGTTTATAATAAATTCATATACCTGCCACGGTTCGAACTGCATATCACATCGTCATGAAAAAGTTAAGAAAACATTGAGAAAGCTAAAAGCTGACATAATTAATATACATGTTATGAACATTTCAATTCCATCATTTGAATTACTGGAGCTACCCAAACCTATAAAATTTAACATATAACAAGAGCAAACCGATTTAAATGATTATTTACATAACAGAAATTGATTCTAAACCATACTTTTTTGTACGTATATATTAATTTAAATTACGTTAAAAAATATGGAAGTTGCAGTGTGTCGAGGTACAGTATATACAAATAAAGAAAAAGAGTACGGCCCTGGACTTTTTCAATGTAAACTCTGTGTACCAAAGACATTGAGAAAGTAGCAAAAACCTGTCCGGATATGATCAATATTTCCGTATATATATATATATAGAGAGAGAGAGAGAGTTCGTATTTAAATAAACTCAAAGAAAGAAAACAATTCTGAAAAATATTTTAGGTGCACTCAAATAAATTTTCGTTGATCAACTGGTTGTTTATACTATGTTGAACTCTTCGATATGAAACTTACAGCGTGTTGATTTTAACAAAATCAAGTCTGGTTCTGGATCTTTTAATTCAAGAGTTGTTGTCTCGGATAGCCGATCATGGTCCGAGCATATATAATGCTCAACCACTAAGGCCAAAAGGAGTCTGTACCTTATTAACAGATCCATTGAAGGCTGTGACAGTTCTACGACTGGGCTGCTGTACAGTGTACACGTCATATGTTAAGACCAATTATGATATTCGCTGGACCTGTTTGGTTTCCAATCCTACAACGTGAAATATAGAGGGAAGCTACACGCATCCCGTATGGTATCCAACGGCCTTGTTATGAGGAGAGGTTGAACCTATTCAACTTAACTCACTTCTCCGATAGACGAGGGGACTTGATAATCACATACAAAGCATTGCATAATTTCTTCGGCACTGATATATCCTCCCTTTTCCGTTTCAACGCCAACCACCTGCGCGGCCACAACTATAAGTTAATGAAAGAGAAGTTGCGAACTACACCTGGGCAATTTTCCTGTCTAACCGAGTATTTGATACCTGGAACAGGCTTACCTACGACGTTGCTTATGACATGTTCTTTATTTTTTTCTACGTTCAATTTTCTATTTCTGTTTGGATTTTATAGCTATTATGTATAATATCAAATTTGTATGAATCCACGATTAAACCTTAAAATATCTTGACAAGGAAACACAACTTTAATATATCTCACCTGTTCCTTAAAACAGCTAGCGGACTGCCAAACAAACTCCCGCTGGGGCTGGCTCTGCCCTCAGCTTTGAACTTCTTCCGATCCTCGTCCGGGGTAATGCTCCGCCCCTTTCGCTTTACACTACCGCCCACACGTACCGACCAATCCTCCTCATCGCCGTCATTCCCTTCGAGATCCGCCTTGCCACGTGCCCGTCGCAGTGCCATCTTTCGGTACTCGTCGGAACCTCTGATCGGTCGACGCGCTGACAGGCTACGCAGCGTCTCCGTTAGAGAGCGCTCGCGACTGGCGGTCAGATAAGCAGAATCGTCAAACTCCAATTGGCTGGTGTCTCCGCCAGCAACCGCCCTCGTAGAGGCGTTGTGTGTGTCTGTGGAATCGTTGCTGACGTCTTCGCTACCGGCTTCGCACCCATTTTGTTGCTATGGAGAATACTTTGATTAGTCTGTGTTCGTGGAACACACGTTTGTGGAATGTCTCTTAACTTGAAACAAGCCGCTCGGTGACCCGGATCAACTTTGCTTAAACAATTTATTTTAAAAGAAGTTTCAAAACATGTTCTTTTTGACCGGGCATTTTTTTTAAAGGTTGTTTGCATTACTCTGAACCAAAAAAGCCTGCAGTAACTTTTCTCTAAAAATGATTGTTTTCAAGTTGTAAGCGATTTAATGTCTGAAAATTCCTAAAAATGGGTATATTAAATACTTAAAAGCTTGGTTAAAAATTGTGAATTTGTAAGTTTTTCATGTATCTAAATTAGAGCTAAACTTTGCTCTAGAAGACCCTGAAGAGTATTTTAAGATTAGTTTATTTTACAGCAATTTTAAGCTTTGTTAAGTAAAATTGGAGGACTTTTTATTTTCGCAGACTCAACAACGTAGCATGAAAAAACTGTACGAAATACTGTATAAAAGTGACATTTGGGGTTGCCACATAATATTGAACTAGAAGATTTTCCATAGAGTTTACAAGAGAAGGAAGTAGTCTTTTGACTGGCAATGAAATGTATGTACTGAATAAATTGTACAGCATCCTGCCCAGGAAGGACATGGGGATTGCCAAGGCGCTAGAAGTTTGTCAGCAGGTGGGCAGATTGTATCTTTGAATTCACTAAACCTAGGATTGAATGAAAAACTGTTCTATTAACTTGGCAAGAGAAGGGAGGAATCTTTTCACACTTCGGGAAGGAAACATCGAGATGACAATACTGTTGAGCATTTCTGACAGAGTGACTATAAAGGCTTCATCCTGTCAAAAAACGCTAAATCAGCATGTACTAGCTTCACAGCAAAACAAATAAAAATACATAAGCATACCCTTAACAACTTAGCGCCACGACCCTTTCTATCCATCATAAAACATGGGCCAGCATGGTCTGTACCTACGATACTAAATCAAAAATCACATGCATATAAGTAAAGGTAGGTGGCATTTGTAAGACGAATTGAGCACCCTTCCTCGCACGCGTAGTAATCCCTTTTTGCCTATAAACGGACTCAAATACAATAAATGTCTCTTATTTCCAATATGATCACCTAAGAACAGAGCACTAATTTCAGACAAGTTTATGTTTTACAATTTTAATTTACCTGTTAAATATATTTTTAACCAGCCGATAATACGAGTGGACCAAAATTCACCTGCATCAACTGCAATGAGAAACAAAATGAAACCAAGAGGGAACAGGATAATAATCAGTTCGGGAGTTTCGCTTGCGGTAATCGACTTATTGGTTACAAAACAACCGAAAATACCACCTCTATACAATGGTAACCATGTTCGAAGACATCAGTGAAAAGAATTTTGTTATTTGGACCGAACCATTAACAAAGTCGAATTAGTGTATGTCACTTATGTAAGAACATATAACAAAGGTACATTGGATTGCTCAATATTTAAAACCAATGATAAGAGTGAACACAGCCATCAGCTTCATCGCCCCGGTTAGCAATGAATAGGAAGTATGGAACCACTACAAGTTGGGTGGCTCGGAAGTCTAATGCAGTACAGCGAAGACAAGGGTAAGTGTAGAATATTGAAAAGTATAGTTTCTGCAAAGAACGACTGTGTGCCACTGTTCAGTAAGCTACATAATCCATACGAATTTAATTAATAATATATTTTATTAATTACAGGAAGACTGACAGGAGTAAATGATTGTAAATTATGATGGGTCATTGTCTGAAGAAGAAAGGTGCGAACAATTAAAATTAAGAAAACCAATCAAGTCCAAGGATTATACCACAGTTATTCAATCAGGTCCTTTCAGAACTCACTGATAGTCAAGATTTCTACCAGTCTACATATTTTAACAATATACATATTGACTTATTTAGTATCACAAAGAACAGTACGCATATTGACGTATTTTGTATAACAAAATAGTGAAAATTGATTTTTCCATCAAATCTGTAATGACTCATCTATAACGTCCTTTAATGATCTTAAATGCCTACCCTGTAACCCAGGATAATTGTACAATAGTACCTGTACAACCATGCTTGCCAAGTATGCAGTTGTGTGTGGAGTCACCTTTATACATCCTGAGAAACTTACCTGATTCGTGGGAGTGGAGCATTTTGAGTCCCCATCCATCTCTGGCGACTTTGGCGTTTTGGGCGTCGGTATATTCCTGGTCAGCGACCTCCTGGTGGCACATCTGACCACAGGCGAATTCTTCCCGGACTCGATGTCCGAAGTCTCCTCGAACTGCAACTCAGCTTCCGGCTCATCCGCAATCAATAACGGATCCATATCCGTGACTTCGTGATTTTCGACTTCCGTTTCCTGTTTGGAGGATTTATTCCTTGTTGATGTCCGTTTTGTCATATGCTGCTCCTTCCTGGATAAGTGCTGTTGCTGTTTATCGTCGTTTTCGACTGTTTCTCTTTCTTCTGAAGGCTTTCGCTTGGACTTTTCTTTTTTTGGCGTTATATTTTTGGGAGTTGGTTCTCTCTTTGTAGACTGGACTTCGTCTTTTTGTGGTGATGCATGGTCGCCATTTTCTGTTATCTGGTAACAAATTATAGAACTGGAATATTTTCATTTTGATTACATTTCATAGAAATGAAATAGTCCATGTTTAGTGCTAAATTGTAGCATACACTCAGTCACGGGTCTTATAAATTTATATTTTATATATAATTCAGCAGACCTATTAACTAAAAGCAAACTTAAAAATGTTTTCAAAATTAGAAGGAATGTTAATTACCGCGTTCAGCCAACGTAAAGCAGTCCAACAGTGCAGCGCTTTTATGCTGACGGATGGATTTGCCAGTTTGAAACAGGTTTCTCTTGGCTGTGAGATTTGATACTTTATTGGTTAAATGTTTTCTGTCAAAGCTATTCCACGGCGACTGCTATTCAGCATTCAAGCGCTGTACCGCTTTGTCAACTTGTACAACAAAAATTGCAGCAAAGTCTGAGTTTCAGACTGACACAAAAATAATAAAATGAGTATTACTGGTGCCGAGTCTGGCGATTGTCACTGCTAAAGGGAGAATTGACAGTAGCGAGTCAAGGTTACGTGCTGCTTTTCGGTTGAAAAATCTAGCGTTAAAAAACAGATACGTGATATCTCCTCACTACACCCCCTCCGCTTCGTGATATTTCCTGATTTTTTCCATACCTCCTCCTACCCTTTCGAGCCTCGAGCTCCTAGGCTGCTTATTCACAAAAATACAAATGGAGTATTAAAAAGATAAAATATTAATATAATTAGTATTGTCACCTTAGTCTATGAGCGGGAAGTGTTAAAAATGAATTCCAACGTTCAAACGAAATTTCGCACCAAAGTTTGTAACAAACTTAGTATGCATGTCACGAAGTTTTGCACTACATTTCCTCAGAATACGAGAGAACGAAAACAGGGAGAAAGTTTATAACGATCTTTGAGAACACATGCAAATAATCTAAATCGGCTATAAAAATGCAATTTTGTCAGAATAAAAGATACTGTTTTAACACTAGAAAGATAATTTGAGCTAAAGTAAGAACATAGATATTTTTAATCTTTTACAATAAGATTTTTGACCCCTCTCCTCTCCTGCTGAGATGTCGTGAGATTTAGCTCACCCTCCTCCTAACACTGGTTAGATAGTAGTGTCAAATCACGCTGATGCAATTCAACAATATATAAATAAAAAATACTTAAAGAGTCAAAGTTATAGAAGTTCCGTGAAGATTGAGTGCTGTGTCTATAACGCTTCCTTGAGGGATGTTCAAGGGTAGAGATAAGATTTCCATATTTCACAGTAAGCTGTAACAGTTGTCATCACAGCTTTTTAAATTCTGAAAAATTTTCGAAAATCGCACGTCGTCGACGCCTTTTAGATGGCCTCTACGTAGGCATACCACTGTCCATTCATGGCCAGATGTAGTTTACCGAACAGAAAATGGTCACAAGGTGCCACATCAGGAGAATATAGGGTGTGGTTGATGGTTAAAATGGCATTTTTGTCAAACAATCGAACACAAATGTCGATTGATGAATGGTGCATTATCGTGCAACAAGCGCCAGCTTCCTTCTTCGCGATATTCTGGCCGAACACGACGAATACGCGACAGCAAAAGCCTCATAACACGAAGATAAAACACAGCGTTAACCGTTTGGCCCGGTGGAACGAATTCTTTGTGGATAATTCCCTTCGAATCATAGAAACAAATCCATTGTCTTCACTTAGGCCTTTTCCACACGGCTTTCTGTCGGATTTGGCTGGCTTAGGTGCTTCCATTCGGCACTTTGGCGCTTGGTGTCGGGATCGTATTGAAAACACCACGTTTCGTCACCAGTCACAATGTTGCACACAAAGTTTTTTCTTTTTTAACCTCTTTAATGATGTCTCTCGAATGTTGAATTTGAAGCAGTTTTTGTTCATCTGTTAACTTTTGCGTAAACAAACTGTGAACTCACCTTTCTCATGCCCAAATTCCTGGTCAAAATGCGATCGATTGAATCTTTAGAGATATGTAATACCATTTCTATGTATCTGAATTCACGCACTTTTTCAACGGTTTTTGGCGTAATCACAAATTTTGGCTGGCCAACATGTTCGTCGCCTTCCAGTGACTCACGACCCTCTTTGAACCGTGTAAACCACTCGTGGACTCGGCTACGGGATAAGCAATCATCACCATACACTTGCATCATCATGTGGTGCGTTTTCAGTAAATATTTTACCAACTTAACACAGAACTTCATATTGGCCGTTTGTTCGATGCTTATTTTTCGACCGGTGCTAAAAACGTACTGTCCCTTCGAGCGCGATAACTCCGTGTGTGGTTCGATTGTCACGAAATTTTGACAGGGCATCAATGAAAGATGTACCTATCCAACGCTAGTATCCGATAATAGATGGCGCTACTAGTATCGGATATCTTCCAGCTTCTGTTTACTTTGCGACAGACATTGTATGGTTTTATTCATATACTAATTCAATACACTTTTTTACAGTACTGGATAGACCTTAAAGATAGGATAAAATCTAGAGCAGCACAATATACTCAGGATGTTACAGGTGCTGGTGGAGGATAGCTTATCTGAAGTAGAGAAGAGTGTTATGGCCATATTGAGAACAGAAGCAGTATTTGAGGATACTGAACATCAAGTTTCATTTGGTGTGAGTACATAACTCTTGCTTAAATTTGAATGGGATTAATATTAGCCGATGAAAAATCAGTGCCATATTCTCCATCTATATTGGTCACCTAATTAAACCACGTTTAATTTGATAAAAGATTTTACTTCCTGGCAATCCAAATCATATTCTAACACTTGAACAAAAGATAAAAAAAATAAGTACAAAGTTCTACTTCCAATAGAAAAAAATACAAATTTTTATTTCAACTTTTCACTAGTGATGACCTTGTGTTTCAGAATCAGTATGATTATATAAAAGGAATTGCATTTGAGTTTAATGTCTACTTGGTATTGCTTCGTAATTTCAAGTATTAATTAAACGCTTTTTGAGTTTCAGAACCAACTCCTCTAACTTCAGCTGTTGAGCCAGCACCAGAAATAGAATCAAAAATAGCTATGTAGTGAGCAGAAGCCAGTCGTATGCAGGCAGAGGCGTTATTAATTCAACTTCAAAAATGTTTTCAAGCATATCAAAACTGATAGAAATTCAGAAAGAAAAGTATTTTATGATTATTGTTTACTTGTGTTACCTAATTTTAGACATTTTAAAAAATGATATTTGCACAAATCAATTTACTATATTGCTCCGATTACTGTTCTGTAACAGTAAGCTTATTTTTTTTTGTATCAACACGACCTTTCTTAAATCATTTCCTAAAAATCACCCCTGGCCTTTTTTTGTAATGGCACCTTCAATCCGTAAATCATTTATAACTGAATAAGAACAGGTTTATTTTCAACTGGTTTTTAAGACCAATGTTTTTTTATTGTATTTAAAATTGCAATTGGTTTACAAATTGACGAAAATAAAATAGGAGTGTCATTACAAAAAATGCAGGGATGTTTTTTTGGGGATTATATTTGTAGATATGCTTTTCATAAAATTTTTAAAAAGAGTATTGGTTCCCATTACAAATACATTTTGCGATTTGTCCTAATCTTCACAAACGGCGAAGTTCTAGGCTGTTTGAGTGATTGTGGAACACTCAGAGTTTTTTTTTAACTTTTTCGTTCGTATTTAGAACCATTGTCGCTTAAATTAGGGTCCAATTACAAAAAAGTGTCAGAGGTTTTGATAACTATTTTTAAAAAAGGCAGTACTTCCCATTACCAATGCATTTTTCCTGATCTGCACTCACCGCGTAGTTTTAGGCTTGTTCCAAATCCTCTAAAATAGATATTGTTGAATACGGACATGTGAAAATAAACCTTCCTAGAAAACTAACTCTATAATCATTAACATTTTCTTTACAGTGGTTGATAAAACTTTTTAAAGCATTATTTCATTGAAATTTTAAATATTTGATACAGTAGATAATAAAAATTTTAAAGCTCCTATGCATCGCTCTATGATATTCCTGGTAAGGCAATGCATTTAGTATAATGTTCTTCTGCAGTATCAGGTTCAGCATTAATAACAGGCATTAGGAGCCAGGCTGTTAATGGATATCCAGAGTCACCTGTACAAATGTATCTTGCATTATAACTCATCTTCAAGCAGGCATATAACAATAATTACAACTGGAAAACATACCAAGGAACCAAGCTGTTCCACCCTGGCTGTTTAAAATGTTCACTGTCACATATCTGAAAAGAAATAATCATAGACGAATTTTCAAACTAAATTGGTTAAGTTGGTAAATTATATAATTAGAATTAAGATTTAAATACTTTCATTTAGACATTAATAATTATGTATTGCAAAATTAACAAAAGTGCCATTATTTGCTTTTTATGAACATACATACCAAAATGTAAAATTATCTCCAAGTTGCCCGCATCTAAAGTCTAAAAAATTAGAGTAGATGTTAGTGCTGAAGTCTGTATGTTACCTAAAATATGTGGAATATTAAGATTTTTTGCTGTATTGTTATTCTTGCAGATAATTAATCTGAGGTATTGATCTTATGATTGTTGAATATCGTCTTATCTTGATATGTAATCCCATTTTCTTAATATGCATGGCAATATACTTACTATACTATCTTGTGGTGTTTCAGAGAAGTAAATATGCTTCGATAGAATGTCTAAATGATTTAATGCATCCTCCACTTCCCTTTGTGCTTTGGATACACTGAATTATAAATTTCTGGTAGGAACCAGAGGCCAGCACCAAAAGTGCTGTTAATACCTAAAATCAATGTATTTCTATACTGTGGTAGGAAGGTGCAAGTAAGCTTATTTGGTGATCATTGTGGACTTCAACTCATACAAACTGAAAAATACGCCGTAGGCAAGCAGTTTGTCGTTTCTGAACATGCATTTTTCTACTTTCCAATGCTTCCAAAATGCAAAAATGCACGAACCATCGCAGAGAATCAAAATTGCTGGAAATACAGATTGGGAGTATAAAATCACTTCTTAGACTCGTCAAGTTATTATATTTCTCATTCATTTCTTGTTATACTTACCTTTCTTGTTTAAAAAATGAATAATTTTGACAAGTTCATACAAACCGATTGGCGACCGACTAGACGACGACCACTAAGCAGTTGACAAGTTAACAGTTCAAATTAATGCACTTCCTTGTTCACCAGTTGCTCCATAGAAGTGCCACCATAGCTGGTCACTGATTGTGTAGAAAAAGTATTTTTTGAAATACTCGAGGACAACTCGCTTATGCACTGGTGTTATTTGCTTGAGGAAAAGGTACTAAAAGTAGATGACATTCTTCATTCCACGAAATATCTTATTTCAATAAATTATTTTGCCCTGGTAGTGACAATTGTTACATGGCCTGGGCATCGCTGACCTTTTCTCAGCTATACAGGTATAAAATCGCTTCCCCTGGATCTTTACCCGAGAGCGAGCAGCGGCTAGTGCACTTTACATACAAAATATTTCTATCATTCTGTCTTTAAGGCAAATATATGTGTGAAATATTCGTAACAGGTGCGTAGAATTACTGGGGCTACAACTTTATAAATATACTGCTTCCAAAAACTGCGATACACCTTACCCCACCTCCTAAAACCCCCACCCACCAATGTTCCCCCTAAAAAAATTTGATCGAGATCCTCTGAAACGTGAAAAAAAGAGGTTTGGGCGATTTCTATTTCCGGCCTTTTTCTCCACCGCCACTGGACCGATTTTCAAAATCTACAAGGCTGTTTCGTCCTTGGCGTAGTATGTAAAAATCTCCTCCAAATCCGAGCTATACTTTCCAAGTTAGAGACGGGCTAGGGATTAGCGGACAAATAGATAGACCGGCAAACAGGCCAACAGAAATTAGTGACATGGTTTTTCGTGATGTACATGTCATATAACATCCAAAAACAGCGTGGGAAGTAATAACTAAAACTGGATTTGCAAAGAAATAAAAAACAAAAACTTTATAAAATAACCAATGATATTTATTTTTTAAACCACTTTTTATCAGCCCTGAACAAAGTACTCCCAATCAAAAGAACAGTGTCCAAATTCTTTCAATATTTTCAATAAAAGAGTAAATCTGACGGCTTCTGAAAGCTGGATATTATCTCAATATTGTTACACAGAAACTCTTAGATGTGGGTGTACAACTATAATCGAGAATTAATTAATGACAGTACCTACCTCGTTCTTTTCTTCCTTTCCTTTCTCGATGCTATCATCCTTTGTTTCTGCCTCAGTAGACTTTCCGTTCTCTTCCTTCTCAAAAATCACCTTCCCCTTTACATCTTCATTCAGTTTCGTGATATTTACATGAAGGCTCTTCTTGGCATCATCTTTCCCAAACTGACTGGGCGTCTTGGATCGGCTTCTCTTCCTCTTGCTCCTGGCAGCAGCAGGCTTGGCTGCCGCCTCTTCAGTTGTGGAGCCGCCATTGGGGATCTCTTCGAGTACAGCAGAACCGTTTTTGGCGGTCTCGACCTCCATTGGGAACTGAGTCTGCAAGAATAAAATGAGCTGTTCCAAATCAACAGTCATTTCGAGCAGGTATTCTGCAAAGACTCATAAATGCCCATCACCTGTTTACAGAATGTAAGCGGATTTTTCAAAAAACATTCGCATGGCGATTATTAAGCAATAAACTGGAGTGAATTAGATTGGTGCAGAGCCACTAATTAACATGAATCCAATACACCACCCAAAAGCATGGTTTACAACATATCCTTTTCGACTCATGTACGTTAAAAATAGCTTTATGGCGAGGTACTGAAAAACTATAGAAAGACTTTTTGTTTTTTTTTTTTGTTACAGTCCTGTAAATATTTTAAACAAATTGCTCCTTTTATAGTCTATATATTTTTCCACAAAGATCATAAATGCCGAGGCACCGCGGCTGCTATGAGGATCCCTCCAAAGAAATTTTGTTAATCCGATTTTTGAACTGCCTAAGGTTAGTAGAACAGGGAAAAGAATCCCCTTGTAGATTGTTCCACAATCTCGACACCTTCGGGACAAAAGAGCGGTCGTATCGGCCAGTTCTGGATGTACGAAGTTCGACTTGGCTGGGATAGGAGACCAAAGTCAGGCGGGTCTGTCTGGCAGACACATCACGCGGCAGCATCATGGAAGAGGGCTCTGAGAAGCAGAGGCGGTTGGTGTAGCGGTAGAAGAGAGCTAGATCGTCGACGGCCCGCCGGTGCGAACGAGTCCCGAGACTGTCTGTTAGAGAAGAGTCAGATCAGTCGGACAGCCCTCCTCTGGACATCATCGAGAATGAATAACGTAGTCAGGGCGGCCGCACCCCAAACGTGTGAGCAATACTACAGGCTAGGCCTTATCTGGGCCTTGTATAGAGTGAAAAGGTCATGCGGAGAAAAGTACTTCTTAGCCCTAAACAAATAGCCTAGCTTTTTTCCAGCAGCTGCCGCTTTTGACGAGAAGTGTTCGTGCCAAATCAGTTCCTCGGTGATCTGGACTCCGACCAGCTGAAATGAACGGCTTTTTGTTCGTCAAGGTATAGTACTGTGTTTTGGAAGCATTAAACTGTACAAGATTGTTGCGTCCCCAAGCAGTGATAACCTCCAGGTCTCTCGTCAGAGAGGAAGTCGTCCCTAGTCTTCTTTTTTCCCGCTCAGCGGCAGAGATCGGCTTGTCACTCTGAATACCTGCATGAGAGTGTTGTCATCTGTGAAGCTGTGGATTGTGTTGATCGTGCAGGAAAGGAGGTCGTTGATATGTGTCGTAGCCAAGACCGATCCCCTGTGGATCGCTGGTGCCGGAAACCATACTGCCTTTCGCTATTCAATCCGTGACATTCGAGGTAGTCCGCTTTATGCACCTTTCCATCACCTTACTCATAACAAAAAGCAGAGCTATAGGCCTGTGAAGTTGTAAGGGTCGGTCTTAGATCCTTTTTTGGGATGGGTTGGACATGAGCTAATTTCCAGTTTTCTGGGAAGGTGCCGAATTCATAAAATATCTAGAAGAGACGCGAAAGAACTGGAGCAAGCTCCGCTGCACACCTCTTCAGTACAATGGCAAGAATCAAGTCCGGACCAGAAGTTTTGTTGATGTTGAGCGACAAGAGGTCTTATGCCTGAAGGTTACTTCCCGCATAGTGTAGGGAACCCTTTGAATCAACGGCACTTGGGCGTTGGGGGCATGGTGGAGTTGGCAGCAAAGATCTTGGCAAGCACTTCCGCCTTGACCTGTTGGTTACAATCGTTCCATCCTGACACGTAAGTGGTGGAAAGCTACTACTCATTTCGCTTAAACAACTAGACCTCTAAAATCAATAGTCTATGATGTAGAATTTTTTGATTTTTATATTCTGGTCACAAAAATTCGATTCACTTGAAAACTTAATACCGAATCAAATGTAATTTGACAAAAAAGTTAAGAAGTGATGTAGCAACCATGAATTGATTCACCATCGAGATGTCGAGCGATGTGCCGATATGCGAGCGCTGCTCGGATAATTTTATAGTAAATGGAAAATACGTTCAATGCAATAATTGTAAAACGAGATGTCACAGTCAGTGTGTTTCGATAAAAGACAAGTTGCAAAAGCTATTATTAAAAAATGGAAATTTGAGCTGGTTGTGATACGTGCAACAAAAACCTCAAGAAAGTACCAGAAGATCTCGGTGGTAAACTGGATATTTACGCGAAAGCGTGAAAAGCCGTTACTTGAAAAACTATTAAGTTATAGTTTTCGAATAATCTATTAAAGTCAGAATTTAACATTGGAGTGGTATCATCAGCGCAAAAGCTGTCGAGATTCACACTAAAAAAACATATATTTTCGTTCAGCAGTGCCATGAAAAGAGAAAACAAATAAGCAGCTGTTTTGCTGGTAAAAACCAATCAAAATAAAGATGATCTGGATGTCGTTAAATCAAGAAAGAACAATATTATTCCCGCTAAAATCACTGTGTGTGTTAACGCAACGCGGAAGATGAAGCAAGGTGCAGCTGTGTATTGTAGGAATAGTGATGACCTGCAAAAACTAAAAGTTCCACTCAAATCCAAATTAGATGCTAACTTTCAAATTGCAGAACCAGTAAAGTATAACACTTGTATTTTATTCAAAAACTTTGTAAAAGATGAAGAACTGGCTTCAGACGCTGAAATGATTATAAAAAAATCTCCAACACAAAAAACCTTGTCTAGTAACTTGTATTATCAAACTGAACGATTAGATGAAGGTAACTCCAATATAAAAGTTGTTACTACGCTAAAAATGAGCAATGTCCATCATTTTGCAGCTTCCGCTTCTCCCTATGGTATATTTCGTTGTGACAGAGCGACACGGCAGTTTCGCAATTCAAAGTATTTCCGGGGATAGACGAAATAAACCAATTTTCTCAAAATCGTTTTTATTTTTTCCTGACTTTATGTAAGATGGATTTCAAAATAAAAGTACATTAATACTGCCACTTTTTCTATTCTGTAAGGTGGCATAATTAGAATTTCAATATGACGTTTCGTTTATTCCCAACTATGAGTGTGTTAAGAAAACAAGTCAGGAAAATCGTCGAAAATTTATTTTACACTTGAACAAACATTTTACATAATTGTAATATAATGTAAAATCGAATTATGTAAGTAGGTATTCATTTACAGATTTGGAAAATAACGTCCATTTGTAACCAAACATTTTTGACAATAATTGGTGACTATTGCTCAAAATTCTTTGACTCACGATTTCTATGGTCGCAGGAGGATCAAATTCATAGACATCATTCTTTGTGTGACCCCAGAGGTAGAAATCCAAGTGTGAAAGGTCAGGGGATCTAGAAGGCCAAGATATTGAACCATTTATTGAAATTATTCTTTCATCAAACTGTTCTCTTAAGAAGTTCCTGATTTGAATGTTGTTGTGAGCCGGACATCCATCCTGTTGAAACCAGGTTCTGCTAAACTCATCTTCAGTTAGACTAGCTCGTAAAGCCGCCACAACCTGGTTTCGCAAAAGATCTAGGTACCTCTGTCCGTTTGGGTTGAAGTCAAGCAAAAATGTTCCTACAAGTCGATTTCCTGAAGTGATTATGATTTCAAATAGCTGCCTAATTAAAAAAGGTAAGTTAGATTAAATTACCAATGACCCCACAACAAACGTTAGTTCCAAATCTGGTCTGTAGGCGTCTCTCTGCCACTTTGTGAGGGTTTTCCACAGCCCAAGGATGAGTGTTGTGCTTATCGAAAACTCCACAATTCGTAAACCTACTCTCATCGACCCACAAGACATGATTTACAAAGTTGAGATTTTCATTAAACTTCCTAGCATACCACTCACAGAAGCGCATTCGTCTTGGAAAATCAGGTAGGTAGGTTGTTATTAAATTAACTACTATTTTTCTAAATTGAGTATTATGAGGCTGCCGTAGTTCGGCATACATCTGCAAGTACCTTGCTGAGGTAATGTCGGCGTTTATGTGTGACTGCAGGTACAGCGCTAATATGTCAAACTTCTTTACTTGAGTGGCGAATACCGGCCATTTTCAACAGGTTTTGATAATTTTTTGTCAAATTTATGATGAGAGAAAACACAATTTTAATATTTTGAATTATTTAACGTCAGATGAAAAAAATCCGTCACTCATTAATTTTATTTTCTGGCAAATAAATCATAGCCCCCTTAGAAAAAAATTAATATATAACATTTTTCGAAAATCTAAACATCCAATATGGGGGCCATGAGAAAAATTAAAGTTGCGGCAGGTTGCGGGAAAACAAAAGACGATTGAGATATGTCGTACACGCTATCTTATTTTCCTTAAAAAAATGTCACATGTTGACAGCTGTCAAGTTAACCATTTTGGATTTACTGGCAAAAACAAAATTCGACATTTTCGTTTTTCGCTGATATTTCCAAAATCAATTGATCGATCGAAAATTGGAAGCCGGCTATCGAATGCACTAAGTTTCCTCTAAAACTTCCCCCATTTAACCTTTGCTGTAGGCATAACAGGAGCCGAGATCCATGTATACCAGGGCGGTTCAATAAGTACCCGTGTTAGAAATGAACAGCGTTGATTCCAAAAAAAATCTTTTTATTTTTCAACATCCCATTTTCCCACCGTTCCTGCCATTTTTTTACCCCCTCACCCAATAGGATTTGTCGAACTCTCCAAAATACACCTGTCTCGGCGATGAGTTCCTCGTTTGAGCTAAATTTTTCCCCGCGAGCCATTTTTCCATGTCGGCGAACAAGAAAAAAGTCGCAGGGGGCCAGATCGGTAAATACAGGGGGTGCGGCAGAATTACGCCATCCCAAAAATTCGTCGCCATTACCTTTCCGGCCGATGGGACCGTCTTCGTCTTCGTTCACCGCGAAAAATCCATTGTTTTGATTGTTGCTTAGTCTCTGGTGTATAATGATGAATCCAGGTTTCAGCGACGGTGACAACTCGACGCCAAAACTCCTTCGGATTTCGCTTAAATTGCTCCAAACACTGCTTCGAAGTTAACAGCCGCATCCGCTGAGCAATCGCGGCACCCATCGGGCCGACAATTTTTTCATAGTCAACTTATCATGTAAAACACTGATTTCCGTTCCGGTCGACACACCTACGGCCTCTGCTACTTCGCGCACTTTCGTTCGTCGATCAGCGAGAATCATGTCGTGGACTTTTTGAATGATTTCCTCGGTAATCACGGCTGCCGGGCGTCCTGGTCGATCCTCATCAAGAACGGATGGTCGCCCACGTTTAAATTCGTTGAACCAATATCTAACTGTGGTCTTAGATGGCGAAGTGTCCCCATAAACATAATCCAACTTTACTTTTATCTCGTCGCGTTTTCCCCATCCAAAAACAAAAAGCGAATTTCCGAACGATACTGCTCTTTTTCCATCCTAACGCAAATCACTAAACACGTGTTACTCGAATGGCTGCCAAATCCAAACTAACCTATTATTCAGTCTGAAATTTGTTGTGATGAGGTTTGATAGATGGCAGCACACGATGATAACATTACCTTCCCTCAGGAACGCCCTCTGTCGTCAAACACGGGTACTTATTGAACCGCCCTCGTATAGGTATGCGAATCTGGAACACATTGTTTTACGTATTATTTAAGAGATATTCTACCATTGAATCAATTAATTAGTTTGTATCATGCACAGCTTGACTGTCATATCATTTTGGGGAATTCTACTAATTCAAAGTCAAAGGGGGAGTTCATGAAACAGAAAAGAATTATCAGACGTATAGCAGGTGTTAGTGCTAAAACATCATGTAGAGATATGTTTAAGAGATTCATAGTACTAACTCTTGCTGGTTTATATACATGTTTATATATATATATTTAAAAATAGAGAAAAATTCCCAACACAGCCAAATGCATTCAATTAATATGACAATTAGTTAAGACATATATACCACCCTAAGGAAGAGGAAATAAATAAATAAACTGATAGACACATTTAGGAGTAGGTAAAACTCAGGGATGTAGCAGCTCCCTAAACACAATTTATATCCATCATATCTAAAACAATGCACACATCTTGCATTCAAATACTATTGTATTAATCTAGAGCTGAAGTATCATGTAGAGTGGCAACCACAGTGCTACAATACTGTTTGTTATAGTTGATAAATGGGCAAACTATCTAAATGTCCTTTAAACATGCTTCTCAGAAAATGAGTCATTGGTGATTTGATCTGATAAACATAATATGATGAACTGTCATTTTCAAAGCCAACAAATAATTAGTTTTTTCAAAATAACTTAGGTTTAACAATGTTAATAACATATTACACATTTTTGACAACGGAATTAAAAATTCTATTCACATTTGCATCTATGAGGAAAAATATAATTAATAATATAATTATCCTATCTTGTAGAGGAGAAAGAGTGGCAATGATAATGTATCTTTTAAAATCCCATCTCAAATAAAGCCAGCTAAAAGGGAAAATGATTTTGGGAAAATTTGTTTTTTTTTGTTCATCTCTGGAAATACACAAAATTGCAAAAATTTATATATGCGATTTTCTTAATTACCTAAATGCGCAAATTTGCCCCCATTTAACTAACTTTGTATCTCTTACTGTACCAGAGAACCCAATAGTGTTAAATTTGAAACACCTGGTATATACAGAATTTATTTTTTTTCTTAGTATCCATCCCAGAAATGAAGCTAAAATCTCAAATTTTGTTACATACTCTAGTGAAAAAATGGCGGGAAAGTAGTGGCCATTCATTGGGATGCTATGGAATTTTGTTCACTCTGGTTTCAGACAATATAACCGTTGATAATCTCTATTACTTTTTATCTTTAGCTGAGGCTTTAGTCATATGTTGGTTTATTCAATTCCAAGAGAGTTTGATATTCTTTATAGTTAGATGCATCGACTTTTAGATGGAAAAGGGAATACTAATAACTACCACTCAATTTCAGTAGCTGGACACTTGCCTGAATATTGGATGTTGACTAGTATGATGAATTTGAACTCAAAATATTAGAAAAGATATTAAAATTAATTTATTTCATAAATTTTTAATATCTTCTGCATATGTACCTTTAAAGTCTATCATGGCTCATTTCACAAACAACAAAAATTGAGAAGTCAAATGCACCTGTCAATATGACAGCTGTGGATGGTGAGGATGTGAAATTTTTGTAAACCGTCACAAATAAGATGGTAAATCTGGTACCAATTACCAGCAAGTATAGGATTTGAAATATTTAAGTTGTTTCCCAATACTTAATATAAAATTTGTCCAACCAGCGATATTGTCTGCATTACTGGCACATTCAGCCTACTTGATACTTGGCTTTTAATTATAGTGAAAAACGTCACAAATATCTGGGGAGAGACAACAAAGTGGCTTCCAGTTATTTCATCTCTGAGAATAATAAGACTATCATTTCGACATACATTGTTTTAATAACGTAGACTCAACTATACAATTAGCATGAGGGCAGTCCTGCTACTATCATACCTATTAGGTGAAAACCAATTTTTTTTTAATTACAAAATTAATCTATCTCAAGTAAAGGACATGAACTTTAGCGGGAATTCAAGAATTTCTTTTGAAATGTTATGAAAATCTTAATTGATTAACAAAACCTACTAGAAACATACGAACACTTTTTAAAAACACAAAGACCTTTATTGCGAATGGGAGCGCCTACGAATTAAAAAGCAATTACTGTTTTATCATGTGTATCCATTCCGAACGTTCACGAGATAAACATTTTCAAAACTAGATGCACGAGGACGCGTTAAGTAACGAAGTAATGGTCCTAGAACCTAGATGCACTAGATTCTTAATATAACCGAAGTAAAGAGCAGAGAGTGAGGAACTTTTTTTATCGGGAAAATAGTAGAAAAAGTGGCAATTTATAATGAGAAATGAATAAAAATCGGCTTGAAATGTTAAAACGAACGAGAAAATACGACTACACGAAAATAAACGAGCTACTCACCTAATTTTAAGATATTTTTTATGTAAATAACCCAGCACAACACATACAAAGCCGTGTCAACAACCAGTCACCATATTTTTTAAAATGACAAGATGGCGTCCTCGAGGTTACGCGACCGCTGACCGCATATGTCAATTTTCACTTTGACATAGAACATCATCTCATACCCTCTCCATACTCACGCGCGGATCACGGCGTGAAATCGCGGCGCGGATCGCGGTGCGAATCCCGAAATTTGTTCCTACAGTTCCACACTCGCAGATCGCAGATGTTCGCGCCTGCTTCACAGTATAGTTCGCGCTCTTGACAAGTATGGACGGTGAAATTACTACTGCTGCTGCAGGGCTACTTTGCGCTTTGGCAATTTATAAGTACGCATATATAAGTAAAACTAAAACAATTGAAAAGAAATGGAAAAAACACCACCACTCCCGGCAGTCGCTATGAGGCAACTGAGCCACCAGCGAATGAGGAGTCTAGTCATGTTCGCGCCATGCGAACCCTTTGTCCCGGGACAAACAAACGGGAACAACGCGCGAACGCTATGTACAATAAATTGTAGGACACCTTTATGGCCTCCTATATTTTCATAGTCTTTTCTCTGTTTCTGAAAGGCTGGCGTTGGGGATTTCTATATTTATACTGTTCCAGTTGTTTTCTTTTTTGAAGAAGTTTCAGGCTGATAAAACAGATGATATAAATAGAAAAAATGGACAATGTGAAATAGATATATGTATATTAGTAAAATAGAGCGCTGACACGGATCAGTACAAAACTATGAAAATCAGGAGACCATAAAGGCGTCCTACAATCAATTGTATTGTAGGAACGTCTGACGATACGGTATGTATAATCTGTGGATACGGCCCTTATATAGCGCTGTCAGATTGGGTGATTTTAGCGCATGTCAATCTACTGTTTGGGGCACCACGTGAGGTGCTGTCAATGTGAGGTGTTAAATGTTGTTTATAATTGGGCCTATTTGTACCATATAGTTATCTTTCACGAGTATCCATCTCGCTTTGACGTCTACTGAGGTGAACAGCTGATCAGCAAGTGATATTTTTGTGCAAGTCTGCAACGTTGACAAAAATGAATCGGGTATAAATCTAGTAAAACTTATTTGTAACGTTTTGTTTTTTGTATGCAAATGAACTTTTCTAAATAAAAGAGCTGTTAGCAAGTACAAAATGAATCTGTAACGTACAAAAAACCAAAACAAAATATGGGTTTGACTACCTGACGTTGACGGATCCATCAGAATTACGTATCCTGTGCGAAATGGGAAATTTTGAGATGTTTGGTGTATTTTTTAATTCACCGGTTGAGCAACCGGTGCCACCGGTGGACCAGACATCTGTCCTTTCAATTCAACCGGTTGCTGCCATCACCATACAAAGCTGTCAACAGTGTCAACCATAAGCATCAGTGGTGGAATCAACCGGTGAATTAAAGAATCCATTTACTAGATAATCAGCTGTCATTCTACCATGATGGGGATACTCGTTACTCATGAAATAGGGTATGTATAGGTTTGGAAACGATTTTTTTCGTGTGATGTTTATTTGGTTAGTTATGGGATTCTAAAAACTAACCGTAATGAAAGTGAAATTTTATTGAAATATTTTTTCAAATTAAAAACATTAAACATACGGTTAAATGTATATGGTGAGGATCAATTTTTGCTGACGGGCGCGAATTCAATGTGCGCACAAAAAAACGGGAGAAGTGTGTAAGACACATATGTTAGAAAGAGATAGAAGCCGGCTGGATAGCGAAGCTCATCATCACGTTGCCTAGCAACGGTGACGCAGAAGATCATCCAATCTGCCGCTTTAAACCGGTCCCACACGATGTGGCGAATGCCTTACAAAGTTGGACTCATGGCCATTCGCCACATCGTTTGAGAGAGCGCTGACGGATTACATGAGTCCAACATTCGCCACATGGCACGTTCGGGTTCTTGTCGGTAAATTTGACCCGCCACAAAGCACGTTACAACGTTGGAAGCATGGTGAGTTACGTTCCCACACGATATATCATAAATATGTTTGACGGTTTTAGGTTAGAACTAGTAGCGGTAAAAAACGGTATTTACTTGTTTGCTGTGATTCTGGTGAAGTAGTGGTATGTGGGAAGTATTTTGATTTGAATACCTAGCAATTCATAACAATGTATGTTCCGCAACTAACTTTTGAGAAGAACGAATTAAATTAGTATACACACAAAGCATAGGCTGCCATAACAAAGCTTTTTTCATATTGCTAATATTTTGTACGTTGGTATGTATTTTAGTAAATTATAACTTATCAAGTTTCTACAGTTGTTTAAATATAACGTCCTGTTGCAATGCAAGACTAGTTGAGAAATATATTGACTTGTATTTCATAACTAACGAAAAAGATTAAATAAATGATAGCTCTGAAAGTACTATCAGGATTTTGATGAAATTTTGACCCTAGGTTACTACTATGAAAATGACGAAAAAACTGCAGTTTTTGAAAATGAGTACAGTGGCGGCGGAGTTTTCGTCGAAAAACAAACAAAAAACGGTCAAGCTTTTTCGACATTTCTGAGGTTTCTGAGAGACTCAAGTTTTGGTCGCTGAAGACAAATCTGAGATTATTTTTCGGCAGTCGAAAAAATTGTATTATTATTGATAATAGACGTTGGCACCACCATGCGTCGAACGTCCGAGACTAAAAAGTTCATCCCATCGTGTAGGAGACACACTTGCTAGTGATGGGTAATCAATACGTTTGCAAGTATCGAATAGATACCGATACTTTATCTGTAAGTATCCCATACTGAGTATGCAATACCGATACCAACTATCGGCTCGATTAATTGCCGTTAGTATCCGTTAATTTAATACTGCTAGTGTGAAATAATAATAATAAATAATAATAATCCTGTTCGTGTCTTTATGTCGCTGATCCAGGCCCCGACCTTCGAATTTATTGCTTACTGTTTGTTTACTGTTATTATGCGGTCTCGGTCTCCTATAAGTAGGTATCATCGGGTATAGACTAGAAATTAGAAATGACTGATGAGTAGTGATGACTGATGAGCGATACCCTGAATTTTAAATTACATTGCTATATTTGTTATTGTTACAATATTGGTTAAAAATAAAATATAAATTCAAAATGAAACACTTTAATTCCCAAAAGATCCCCCAATTGACAACCGGAACGTGCAACAACCCAAAAATCGTATTCAAATTAAAAAACCCCTAAGACTGCCTTAGTTCTTTATCCTTTCGGTTCCAATACACAATACATAAACGTGACGGTAGACATCAACATCCTTATCTTAACGAGTTCTGGGAATCCCACGTGTCGGCCTCGACGTTGCGTTGAGAAGAACTGCTGGGTTATGTCATATCAAATATACAGGGTGACTTCGAAGTTGAGTCATTTATTTTAACAGTGAGTAGATCTGATCAAAAGAAATGTTTTTTTCCTTTACCATTTTTCTGGTAAAATTAAAGTAACAAAGTTATAGCCCTTTGGAAGTTTGAGTACCGCCCTGCCTATTATATGCTCGTGTTTGGCGACAACGGATATAATCCGCCTGACCGGTTCATCGCATCTGAAACAAAAAAGCGAAAGAATTTGAAACGTTTATCACGATGTTTTTCGTCAGTCGATAAATCCTGAGTGAATAGTAGTGTGTTGCGTGGCTCAAACGAAATCAAAAATGGCACATGTTTACGAAAATGCTGAACTTGTGGACATGATTCTTATTTACGGGGGGGCAGTCTTTACAAAATGCTCCCGGATGCATCACGGATTTATGCGAATCGGTTTCCCAATCGAGTGCAACCAACCCCTCGTGCCTTTGTTAATGTAGTGCAAAGGGCTCGTGAATCAGGTGACTTAAGACCTCACAGGTGAGGGCATGCTGCTCCAAGACCGCACGATCAAATACAGGTCCGCACTGAAATACTTGTCGGGAGGATACTTTATTAAACAAGGTAACATTTTTTTTTTATTTTTTTTTTATTTTTACACACATATTTTGGTTTATCTTCCTTCTACAATCATTATCTGAAAATTAATGACTCAACTTCAAAGTCACCCTGTATAATAGTATAGATTACATATTTATATAAGTTTAGAAGTGCTTAGTGTATTATATAATATATTCTCTTTTTCAAAATATAATAAAATATGAGTGATAAAAGAAGAAGTGGTGTTTGGTTGTATTTCAATGCAATTGATTCAAATAAAGCAAAGTGTGACATTTGCAAAAATATCTTATCCTATAAAGGTGGTGCAAGCTGCAATTTGAGGAAACATTTGAAGGCGAAGCATTTTGCGGTAATAACGGAAGATCTTCCGTCTCCTTCGTCTTTAAGAACATCTGCGGAGTTGGAGGAAATACCCGGACCATCAACTTCTTCTACACCTTGGAAGTCAGAAGTCACCCCAGGAAGTTCGGCTTATGACGCCACAAAAAAATTGATAAGGGCAAAAGACGAATGCCTTTTTCCTCATCAAAACAATCTAAAAGATCGACTTTTGCTACGCGGCCAATGTCTATTCCTCGTACTAAGAAGCTGCATATAAAAGTTTTAATCATGATTATAAAAGACATGCAGCCATTTACAATTGTTGAAGATGAAGGGTTCAGAGAATTGTTAGAAGAGTTTGATCCTGCTTATAAACTTCCTTCAAGAAAAATTTTAAGCAACAGTTTGTTGCCCCAAACATATGATGAGGTTGTTCATAAAGTAAAGAATTTACTAAAAAATTCGGAGTATTTGACGATTACGACAGATACTTGGACATCCACAGCTGTTGAAAATTATTTGGCCATAACCGTACATTATTTTTCTGTCACTATCTGTCTACACTACAGTATATATAAATAGTCAGATTGTCAGTATTTATTACAGTATTCGATACATTTATCAAAAAGTATCGGATACTTCTGACTTCGGAAAGTATCGGATCTTTTGTATCGGATAGATACTTTTTGCCCACCACAAACACTTGCCAATTGTGGGGTGCCGAATGTTGTATACAACGTTGGAAGCATCGTGTGGGACCCGCATAAGCCAAATGCTTGTGTTGTCACAACAATCAAGAAGTTACGAACACACGGTGGACGGTGGCGTCTTTTATTGACCACCATTCAATGGAACCGGTTGCTGTCGTAATAACATTAACCACAAAATATACACTGAACATTAACTGTCAACCATAAGTTCACTGGATCCATGATGGAAGCCACCGGTGAATTAGAGGATATAATCAAATCCAAGCGAATAACCAAAATTTGATGGGTTGATGACGTCAGTTACACGAATCGCTTGAACGCGTTGGTTTTAACCGCGGTTTTGTTGCAAGTTGTTTATTTTAGAAAAGCGCGTAAATAATCTCTGATTATTTTTATTATCACTTAATAATCGGTGCTTTTTCGTCTACAACTGTATATGGAAAGTTTAAATAAGAAACCTTTCATAATATTCATGGGAGAAATGTTTTTTTCAGATTTTTTTTTTAATGATGGAACCATGGCTTTGTAGCTATGATAACTTTCAATTCTCTAAAATTTTCCGCATGTCAAAGAAAACATTTATTGATTCAGCAGAAATGATGAAAAAAGAAATTAGCAAAACCGTATACAGGTGGATATCATCTAGTGAGTTTATATGGCCATATTTTAATATTCTTGTGGTATATGGCTACACAGGATACTTTGTTAAGCATAGGAACTACATTTAAAGTGTCCCCAACAACCGTAATGAGTATAACTAATAAGGTGCTCCACTTTATGGTAAAACTGAAGTCAGCCTGTATCATTTTTCTCAAAAATGAAGCTGAAGTACAATAACAATATCCAATACCCGGTAACATTCTAACTTGTCACATTTCAAATAATAACCAGAAATATAAAACTACTCTTGAGTTGGGTAAATACCACAATTTTACGGTGATAACTATGACATATAACAGCTGATTCGTGACGTCACGGATCTTATAACCAAACTGATAACTACACTCGCTTGAACGGATTGGTAAATACCAACCGAAAATGGTAAATACCATTTCCATTTGGTTATCCGCTTGAATTTAATTATTGTCTTATGTCAATTGTTTTGTGGTCACGTGGTGGTCACTACGTCACACGTTGTCCGTCAAGTCGTTTTTCTCTCTCATAATTTTTGAGGTTAAGAATTATCAAATATTTAACATTTTGGATAAATACGATATTAAATTACAATAGTTTCTGTTCAATATGGAAACGTGTAGCGAATACATAAAGAATGCATTTCCAACTATTGATGACGATCTGAAACAGTACGTTGAAGGTAAGCGCATATTCATCTGCAAGGTGTCCCATAAACAAAGGTTTGTTTTAAGGTGTCTTGCAAAATGGGGCAGACGATTTTGAAGACAGTGAAGAAGTGTATGAAGCTGTAGGCGAAGTATTACAAGAGGTTGCCAGTGATAAGACTGAGGAAGATATTAGGTTGGTGAGCTTAAATTGTATTTTACTAGATTCATCATGATTCTTAATAAACCATATATCCTGCTTTCGGGGAAACTGTGCCGTTTTTTTTGGCCCGGTGTCCTGGACAAACTAGGCTCTCGGAATTGTTCCCCTTTCCTGCAGGGCATCTTCTTGACTAAGTAGGCTGGTATGCAAATAGTTCGTTCCAGGCTTGCTGTAAATGAGCATGAAATGAATGACAGCTAGTTCCAAGTTGAGATCTTGTAGGAAGAAAACCTACTTAATAGTGAGTTATTGGACGTTCAATAAAGTCAGACACTAATAATTCCTGGCCATATTTGACATCGGATCAAGCACAGTAAAACAAAAATAAGGTCCCTTTAGCTGTAAAATTCAAATCAAAAAGACTGATACTTACCTCCAACGAGTTAAAAAACATGGACAAGTATTAAAACAATAGCAAAACTTTATAATTAATAAGATTATTGGAATTATATCAGTCTTAGTACTCATTTGAACAAAATAAAAGTTTATTTTATCCCAATGACTCTAATTCTAAAACAATTTTAAGATCAGTCTCTACTTGTCATTATTAGTGTAAGGTCGGTAGCAATAATGTCAAAAAAACTGACAATGTCACTTTTCAAGTTACATAATACCCCTGCGGATCTGACCTGTCAGTCAGGGGCACTGACAGGAAGTTAAGCATACAGAATCCCTGAAATTGACCCTACTAATTAACATTCATTAAGTCACAGATTATATTATTAGCTACATTTAACTACAGTGTTTGTAATTGGTTGACATACCTGTTTCATGTTCTTGGAAATATAATAAAGCTGGAATAAAGTAATTCTTCTGGAATGTTAAAAGTACACTTTTCTTCCTGTGCTCAAAACTTTGGGATAAGGGAGTTGTTACTTCTCATTCCCATGGCTCATTGTTTGCTTACTAGTTTTCTCAGGGATCCCAGTGATGCACTTTTTTTGATCCATCTCACTTTTCATTGAAAACATTCACTTTTTTCACTCTTGCTGTACATGTTGTGGCTTATGAACGCTTTTGAACTGCACATTCTAGAAAAAAGTTTCAAACAAAAGTTTTAGTGCTTCGAGGGGACAAAATGATGGTGACCTTGACAATGACCTTGACTGCGAAATTTTTCAAGGTCGAGCGAATACTTTCAAATAGAACTCCCTATTTTTTCGCATCATAATTGAAAAGATTAACAAATTTTAGGTCCGAACATCGCTTTGGCCACAGCCTTTTAAGGCCATTTCAAGGTCAAATCTAAAACAATTTGCTCTAGCAAAAATGATCGAGGTTTGTGGGCATCACACAGTGACCTTGACTATAACCTTCAAGGTCAATGCAAGAAAATGTTTAGTATGGAAATAGAAAAAGCAGAATGTCAAAGTGGCTTTATGCTTAAATGTCATTTGACGTCACATTTGGACGTAAAATTTATTGCTCTTTCGGCCGGATCTCAGACACAATTATTGCAGTTAAGTTACCAACTGCTGTACGAACATACCTCAAATGACCTTGAAGGCTAGTCAAGATCATGATTTAAAAATATTAGCTTGACTTGATATGACCTTGAACTTTGTAATCAAGGTCGTTGTCTAGCTCACCATCATTTTGCCCCCTCATTACCATACAACTTTCGTACGAAACTTTTTTCTAGAATGTGCTATATGGGACACCATGTATAAGTGACTTATGCATCGTTTTAAGCACTTCACCCAAAATATTCAACATCCATATTGGAAGATCTGCTTGATATCTAGATAGAATAACGAAACGTCATCTAGTTCTCTAACACTAACTTACACAAACACCATGTTTATACTATTTCAGCTGTCATTCCACGTCTGGCTGTGTTTAAGTGACAACAAAGGCTTTACTCACATTCTCCTACCTAAAGTTGTTTTTCAGAAGAATCTCACACAACTCTTAACTGGATTATTACAAACATAAATCTCATGCTTACATTTGTTTCTTACAGAAATATATGCAATGATCTGCTGACAATGCTGCAACCCAACAAGTCAAAAACAAGCAACAGAACAATAAAAACCTTGAATGCACCTGTTCATTTAGCAAACATGGTAGATAACAATGATGGTGCAATTGATGATGTGAAAAGTATATGGATGATGAAAAGGGATGAAACTTTGGTATGGTAAAATTTGAGGCCCAAATTAGATTTGCTACTTTTGGAGTTTGTAAAATGCACACACATTCAGTACATCATTATGTTCTTGCTTTGGCTGAAGGTCCATGGAATTTTGATAATAAGGAAGGTGCGATATTTTATTACTGCTTCCATTTCCGATAATTGTTTAAACATGTTATTCAAGTATCTTCCATCAATAATTTTCTCTTCCCTATTGGAATTGAAATTACAACTCCATCAAGAGAACACTTGGTGAAATTTGTAAGATGTAATGATAATGTTAACTATGCTTATCAGTAAGTATACTAAGTGACATATAAATCCGAACACCCAGTTTAAATGGTTTTATTTTAGTAAAATTTTGTATAAGTACTTAATGAAATGAATAAGTAAATGATAAAAATTTCAAAATGATTGCACTGCTTTAAAGCCCTTTGACCTTTAATAATGTGTGGATGCACCCTGATGTGCTACGCATTCTCCAACTCGCCTAGGCATGCTTCTGATCAGGTGGTCAATGTCCTCCTGTGGTATCTCATTCCAGGCAACCACCAACTCCTCTCGAAGTGCTTCTAGAGTCTGAGGAGGACGTTGCAAATTGAGCAATCTCCTACCCATCATATCCCACACGTGCTCAATTGGGGATACGTCGGGAGACCTTGGTGGCCATGGTAACAATGTGACATCATTATGTTGAAAGAAGTCTATTGTGACTCTTGCAACATGTGGTCGGGCATTATCTTGTTGGAAAGTTGGATCTGCCAGGGTGTCAAGATAGTAGTAGTAGTAGTAGAAAGATTTATTTAGCACATTTGGCTACATAAACAGAACAATTGTAAACAACTTAGAACTAGTAAATTCAAGCCATATGGTGTATGATGTAAATGCTGGGCAACCTATAATTGTAGATTTAACAAGTGATTTCTCAATTTTACTTTAAATTTTGTCAAAGTTTTCTGGTCTTTTATCTCCGAGTATAATTTATTATATTCAATCAACCCTTGATGGAATACAGATTTGTAGCATATGTTATACTTTTTGGTCATTAACTGGAAGTCATCTTTATTTCTGGTATTATGTAAATGATGGTCGACATTTGATGATGTTAAATTAGTTAGACTTGATGGAAATATATTATTTTTTACTTTATAAATGAATATCATTACAAGATATTTGATAAAATTTTTTACATTGAGCCATTTTAATTTGCTAAGCATTTGCCTAATTGGAGTATATTTATCTTTATTTAGTATTATTCTCATGCACTTATTTTGTAAAATTTACAGTCTTTCAAAAATGGAATTATTTGCTAAATATAGAATAGTCGAACAGTACAAGAAATTTGGAAGAATGATGGTATTATAGATCATTTTTCTGCTATATGAACTCAGACATCCAGAAACTCTCGATAAATATCCCACTTTACTACTAATCTTATTTATAACTTTTTCATAATGAATATCAAAAATTAATCGAGAGTCAACAAAAACTCCCAGGTATTTAAAATTTTCTACGAATTCAATATCTTCACCATCAATATTCAGTTGAACATTTGTACATTGTTTTTTTCCGATTAACAAGGCTTTCGTTTTACTTGCATTTAATTTTAGTCTGTTAGATGCTAACCATTTTGAGACAAGCTTCAAGTCTTCATTTATATAAGAGATACCAGACTGAATATTTTTAGTACTTATATAAATCATAGTGTCATCGGCGAAAATTTGAATTTTGCATTTTTTGACTATGGCAGGTAAATCATTTATGTATAAAATAAAAAGAAGTGGTCCCAGGATACTGCCCTGTGGAACACCCAACGTATTTTCAATTTTTGATGAAATAGTGTCATTAACTTTTGTAACTTGCATCCTTTTAGACAAATAATTTCCAAACCAATCTAAAACACTTCCTGTTATACCATATGCCTTCAATTTACCTAACAAAATATCTCTATCAATCGTTTCAAATGCCCTCTTCAAATCCAAAAATACTGCTATGACAACTTCTTCTGAGTCTATGGCTCTTCTCCAATTCTCAGTTACCAACTGGAAAGCTGTTTCTGTGGAATATTTTTTTCGAAAGCCTGCTTGCGCCTCCACTAAAATTTTGTTTTCTTCTATAAACTGCATTAATTGGTCATGCACTATGGACTCTAATAATTTTTCAATGTCTGATAACACATTTACTGGTCTCATATCGCTGCATCTTTTAGAATTTTTTATCTTGGGAACTGGTGTTATTGTAGAGCATTTCAAATTTTCAGGAAAAGAACTGCTTCTCAGTGAACAATTGATCCAATTTAATACAGGATATCCCAAAATTTCGAAACAGTTTTTCAGCACGTTTTTAGTAATCATTTCGGCACAGTTGTTATTTGATTTTAAACTGTTTACTTTTTTTCTTAGATAATTCAATGATACGCTGTGAAATTTTGAAAGTGTATGCAACATTTCCCCCTGGAAACTGATTTTCATATAGTCAGGTGCAGCATTGGCAGTACCTACAATATCAACAATACTTTCCACAAAATATTCATTTAGTTTGTTTGCAATCACCAAAGAATTTGTTTCGGTACCGTTTTCGAATTGAACTTGATTTACACAATCATGCGGCTTCGAATTGATCAGTCTTTTTAAAGTCTTCCACATCTTTACACTGTCGCACTTGTTATTATCGATTTGTTTATCGTAGAATTTTCTTTTTTCTTCTCTAATTACATATACACATTTATTCCTAAGAGTTTTATATACCTCCCAATCATCATTTGATTTTGTGAATATACATTTATTGTATTGTTTGTCTCTCAAATTTTGAGCTACCTTAATATTCTTGTTATACCAGGGTGTATTTTTTGTCGAGCAAATCAGTTTTTTATCAGTTGCAAGATCTAAACAAGTTTTTATATTTCCTATTATGTTGTCATATATTTTTTCCATATTCTCACCAAAATTCCAATAGCAGCCAGCAAGTTCTCGTTCAAGTTTTTCGTACTTAATAGTATTTACGATTTTCTTAATTTTTGTATCAGAAAAATGCCCTACCAAGGGCAGCATTGTCCAACTGTGATCGCTAACTTTAGGTGTATGTACAGCTTTAATCCCTGCACATTCGAAATTTACAATAACAAGATCTAACAAAGTCTCTGATAATGATGTTATTCTGGTACTCTCTTCAATTTTTTGCTTGAACCCATAGTTGTTTATGGTTTCTTTCAATTTTCTTGTTTTCATGCTTTTACCATAATAATTTAAATTAAAATCACCTAAAAGTATTATATTGTTTCTAAAATTCCACATTTCTTCGCATTTTTCTTCAAAAAACGTTAAAAATGTATCTGCATCACTGTTTGGTGAACGGTAAAAAGTACAAAGATCATAACGTTTCCCAAATAATTTGAACTGTATATGTGCATACCAGTATGCATAGTCTAAAGTGGTACAATCGAATAATGTGATCTGTATTTTGTGGTAAACATAAATCACTACACCTCCAGTATGTCTGGAGTTGGAGTTGCATCTGTAGGTTTTATAATTAGTAATTTGTAATTCACCATCAGTGATGTCTTCTGTAGCATGTGTTTCGGTAAGACATAATACAAGTGGTTTTCTCCATCTTAAAAACTGTTGAACTTCATCTATATTATTCAGGACTCCTTGTATGTTTAAATGGTATATTGAGTTATATTCATCACTTATAGATTTAGCCACGTCTTGCAAATCTGAGCTTAGTAGTTGCTATTCATTTGCATAATTAATTTTTTCCCTCTCACGATCAATTTTCCTTTTATATACTTCACAATTTTTGTCAAATGGTCCATGATTAATAGGTAATCCTAGATTAAAATCTTGGTTTGCACTTTTACAATTTGGACAGCATTTGTACATTTCACTGGTACTACAGTTTTCTGTTGAATGTCCTTCTAATCCACAAGTAAGACATCTTCCTGATTTTGTGCAGTATTTAGCTGTGTGGTTAAATCCGGTACATTTATAGCATCGCAAAACATTGATGTACTCGAAAACAGAGCAAACAGACATGTCGATAAAAATAACACCCTGATTCATAACACACTTAAAAGTCACAGCATCCACTTCTAAAATTGCTTGATATTTAGTTTTCATTTTCTTGACTGTAATTACTCTCATATGTGAATTTTCTTGAAAAGATTCATTTTGTGATTTTATAGTATTTATTAGCTCGTCTTCTGCATATTCTTGACAAAATCCAATAACTTTGATTTGTGGTTTTTTACTTATCTCTGAAGTTTTCACTGTATATGTTTCTGGCATTTTTGATTTTATTTCATTATGTAGCTTCGCGTTATCATCTTTTGTTTTACATTGGATTTTCATCCCACCATCTTTCAATTCATAAACTTTTTCAATAGCAATTTTCAAACTGGTAGGATTCACAAATTTTGCGATGTCTTTCTTTGTGTTATTACACTCTTGTTGGTTATTAGGCTTAACAATGACTGTATTTGTGGGTTTTAATACTGGTGATTGTTTTTTTGCTGTACATGTTTGTAATGGTACGCATTGTTGCTTATATTCTACCATTTGTGTAGGCGAATTAACGGTTGAAGGCCCTGAAGCTTTAACCATATTAGCGTAAGTTGTAATTGCTTCTTGTGACGGCTGTTGCATTTTCCCAATTTTTTTGTTTAATTGGTCTATCTTTTCGTACAATTCTTTTATTAATTTCTCTTGAATCGAAATGGTATAATCTTTTAGTTTCAAAACTTCCTCTGTACAAAATCCCTTTTCACTCAGTGAGACCACACTCTCCACTTCCTCACTAGCTCCATCCTTTTTAGAGTTTTCCTCCATATTCACACTAAAAATTCAGGAATCTCCTAAAAACCTTCTTTAGCTTGACCTAATTTTTGACATTAGAAGTCAAAAAAGTATTTCCAGAATTAATTTTGTGCAATCTCTTCCGTGTGGGATCTGCAGCTGCAAACAGGTGTGGCGATATATATTTCGTTAATCTTCCCGGTGATCCTTGGTTGATATTTTTATGTGTGGTCTTTACCAATATTTCGTGTCTGTGTTGGAGCGAATAAAAAGAGCAAGTGTAGTAGTTAATATAGCAAACTTAATCATAGGGTAAAAGATGGGGTTCTAGAACTTCGTGGATATAACGCTGTGCGTTCATGTTACCTCTGGTGAAGATTAAAGGTGACCTGGAACCATAAGCTATAGCACCCCAAACCATAACTCCAACAGTGTGATGAACATGCCTTTCAACAAAAAACTGCGGATTCCTCCTTTCATCACGTCGCCTTCTAACCCTGGCACGACCATCGTGCATGCCTAAACAAAATCGAGACTCGTCACTAAAGACAATACTGTTCCATTCCTGATCCCAGAGTGACCGTTGTCCGCACCACTCAAGGCGATTACGTCGGTGTTCTCGAGTTAAAGGGAGGACCCAGTGTGGCCGGTATGAAAACAAGCCAAAACTTCTCATTCGTCGGTAAACACTTCGCATGCCAATAGGTCTTCTGTGTTCTGCAAACCATTCATTTGCAATGGACCTGGTAGAGGAGAAACGGTCCCTTAAGGCCAATCATCTTAGGCGGCGATCTTCACGGTCTGTTGTTCTACGGCGGCGTCCAGTGCCCCTTGCTCTTTGCGTACGGCCTTCTCGAAGCCATGCCTGACAACACCTAACCACAGTGTCTACACTTCTTTGCACTCTAACTGCAATTGCCCGAAAAGAAAGTCCAGCTTCCTGAAGTCCCACTATATGGCCCCTATCAACGAAATCGTACAGGTCTCCCTACTCTAGGCATCGTAACCGATCGTAAAGGATGTCAAGAACCAAAATCCGCTAACGTTGATTCTTTACTGCGGCTGAAATATTCATTTTAAGAGCGTTAGTGAATTAAAAAAAAGCAATATAAAAACCGGAATGTCCAACTGATAAGGCTAAAAATTTTTTCACTTGTTATTTACAGTAAGATAAATACATTCACCAACTTTTATTAAAATAAAACCATTTAAACTGGGTGTTCGGATTTATATGTCACTTAGTATACATATGATTGTCTTAAGTGTAAATTAGAACGTGTGTTGATTTTAGCAAAGCAAGATCATTGTAAACTAATTTTCCAATAAGGACGGATCGACGTTGAAATGAAATGAAACTAGCAGTGTTCGAGCGACTGAAGATATCATTTATTACTGGAAAAGCCCATGCTTGTTAGCATTTATCGAATAGAACATTGTCACATGTTCAACCAGTGACACGGACCCAAGTGGTCTAATCTTGAATCACTTTCGCGCATATTTTCGGCTGAATTTTATTTATAGCCTGGTTTATGTTGGCTTTGTGAGCACAGTGAACCGCGCCTGCAACTTATGTGGTAATGTATCCACTAAAAGTTCTTTGGAGTAGATTTGATTTTAAACCAACGGCATCATCGATCCGTATTTTTCCGCAAACAGCATTGTGGACGCCATTACCAAACTCTCCTCTTCTCTTAGCCCAGGGGTCGGCAACCTTTTGAGACGGAAGAGCCAAAAGTTACAAACTACAAAAACCAGCAATTGCATTTGAAACGAACCAGCATTCATTCCAAATGGCTCAATGTTGATCTCATTTATATTTGTGTTGAGAGGATTTACTATGAACTGGAGAGGCGCAACTTGACATCATAAGAGCCGCATGCGGCTCGCGAGCCGTAGGTTCCCGATCCCTGTCTTAGCCCGAATTGAATAATTATGAACGTGGACAGCATATGATTTCAACACGATGACGCTACGTGAATTTCGGCTTGGGATGCGTTACTTTTTCGTTCCAATCAAAAGCAATTGATAAGCAAGCGGCCTCGTTTTACGTTGTACTATGTATTTACAATGAGAATTCGGAATATAGATAGACTATTTTATGCTTTAAAACCATTATCGAAATAAAATTGCACAATTAACGAACGTCACAAATTAAATCAAGCAAATTTAGTCCACATATGTGGTATTTTTTCATTTACAAAAAAACCCCAACACATAACAAAATATACTGTGCAATTAATGATCTGCATTAAGTAACACTTTTGTTTGTAAACATATTTCTTGAGTCTGATCAATGAATTCAGACTAGGTAGAAGGAGCCAGTAAAGTATTTGTTCGTGTCCTTATTCTGTCTGTAGTCCCTAGTGAGGATCAAAGTACATTTGACATAAGTCAATTTTTTTACAGTTCTGACATTAGATTCGTAGTGTTAGTGTTATTGTTTAAAAAAGTGAGTGTTTGCAGATAATTGTGGTCTTAGACGATTTCAAGACGTACTACTTCCTGATTTATTTATTTATTTATTCATACATTCACGGGACAAGCCCAATTTTACAATTTTATTTAATTTAAATTAAGTTAACTAAATTTACTAAATATTAATAAAATAATTTTAAAATTAATGTGCACATAAATAAAATTTAACACAGTCAAAGTATTAAGAATAATGTAGGTACAATGTAATCAGAAGTAACGAATTAAAAGGTTAACTAACATTTTTTAAGGTTTGTTTCAGGGAATCATGGGATATATGAAAAATATCGCCCTGAAATTTGTTTGTATTTTTCAACATATTATTTAGGACCGAGTGTTGACCGTATAGGGTGCGATGTTGAGCAAGATTGAATGACGTCTGGCCTCTTAGGGTCCTAGGAGGAACATTAAAATATATCATGCCTAAGATTTCGGGTCTATTTATTAGTCCGGTAATAATTTTGTGACAGAAAAGGGTGTCAAAATTTTCTTGACCAAACTGTTGAGTTTTAGGTCAGATACCATATCCTTGTAATTTATGCAGCCTCTTTGGGGATGTTTATTTTAAAAGCTATATATTTAATAAATTTTCTCTGAATAGAATTCAGTTTATTAATGTGAACTTAATAGTAGAGGTTCCAGACACTAGTAGACCCTTCTAAATGAGATCTGACAAGAGAGGTATATAATAGTTTTATAGAAAAAATGTCTGTTAACTCTTTAATATTTTTCTGTATGAAACCCAACATCCTCAAAGCCAACCTGAGGAAATTCTCTATATGTTGAGCAAAAGTCAACTTATACGTATTTTCTGATACGGTTAACTATTAGGAGAACTGAATACACATACATTTATCTATATTAACATACAACCTATTATTCACAGATCAATGATAAAACTTATCTATATCACTTTGTAATCTTATCACATCATTTACATCACTAATTTCGCAACATATTTTTAAATCATCAGCATATAAAATAAAATTAGAGTATAAAAAACAATATCTTATATCATTAATATATAAATTAAAAAGCACTGGTGCAAGATGTGCTCCCTGTGTGACTCCTGCGGACGCAAAAATAGTATCAGACAAATAATCATTCACCCTGACAACTTACCTTCTATCACTTAGGAATGATTTTCACCAGTCAAGTAGAGACACCTGCATGCCAAGTTTTGAGAGTTTACTAAAAAGAATTTTGTGATTGAGCTTATCAAAATCTTTTGAAAAATAAAAAATATTGGACAAATATATGGAAGTTTCCAGTAATCTGGAAATGTTCCACTGCTGATAGAGTTACACATTTTGCACAGAGCAGCACAAGCCTAATAAAGATAGATGTTTTCATCGGTAATTATTATTAGTATGTTGATGCAACGCTCTCATAACAAACAATACAATGTAAACATATAGGCTTGGCTTATTCTAATCGATTCGAGTTTGTTCTGGTGGTCACTCGTACACTATTAACTTGCTTGTCCTTGTCACACATCTTGTATCAACTATAGCCTCCCTGGAAGGTTTTCGTGATTGATACTCCAACTTACTGAATCACTTGAAAACCACACAAACGCGGTGAAGTACTTTCATCGGAGTATCAAATATGTTTTGATGATAAGATCAGCTGAAGTGCACAATGCCATCAAAGACATCAGGCAAGTGGTTGGTAATTCCATACCGACTAGCGGCGCCAGTAGCAGCAAACATTGAGCAACTGGTCGGGTTGCCATCGCTTTGGTGGAATACATGTGCCGAGTCGGGTTGCTTTTGCCATTTGGTGATAATGGTCCCTTATAATTTGTCTTGTTGGGATTTTTTGAAGTCGCAGTACGATTCCAATAAGCCACAATCTATCAATGCTCCCATAGTCAACTAATCACTTAACTGTATGTATGCGTCAGAGTAATTGAACATTGGATATTTCGGATATACGCCAGTGTGCGAAGCGGGTCATTTGAACGACGAGATGACGGCATGCATGGGAAATTCCAATAAACAAGAATGTCTTTTATTAAACATATCTTTTTTATTTCCTTTCAACATCTACCCATCTTTGGAAAACCTTTTGAGGTAGTTACAATAGAGCAATTAGCAGTAATGTCATTCCTCGAGTTGGTGACAGTGCCACCTATATGTAGTTTGCTAATTCCGGACGCAAACACATTGAAATATTTTGTCTTGAAAGCAGTTGTACGTCGGTAAAGTAATGTATCCATACATTTCGTGGCATCTCTGAAATGATAACCCGTCATTGGCTACTCGTCAATCAATGGAACATTTAAGCCTTGTTCGTACAACCTGTGAGTTACCGTGTCCACAATCCCGCCACACAAATTCCGGTCATTCTGCTACGCTATATACGGAATTCATGCGGCCGGATGCCAGACACAGTTACCAACAAGTCACCGACCATTGTACGAACAAACCTTTAGTTTTCAACATGCTACCAGCTTTGGTGTACGATGCAAAAGTTCTATAAACACCGGTTGAATAGGAGCTAAGCTGTTCTATTCCTATTCAGCCTGTATTTAGCTTATATAACTTTTACACAGTATGTGATTCGCTGACTGACGAGTTGCCTGTGAGGTCGACACTTATCCGTTCATTTCAGCGATGCCGGGAAGCATATGGATTTCGTGCTTTACCAACATAGGGGTTATGAGGGTAGTGCAACCTGTCGCGCACTACATGAGATTATATCCATTTGTTTGTTTTCCGTATCTGTCTCCAAGACTAAACATATGCCGTACCGATAACTGCTAACAAGTATGAAAGAACATTGTATGCGGTTGGACATAGTCACAGAAATTTGAAATCAAACAGATCCTATCCAGCGCGAATGACATTCCTGTCAGAAAACAGCGTTACTTTCCAAACGTGTGAAATACATAGTTTGTCATTATTGCCATAATTTTCTTATAGAAAGTGGACGCAAAGAAACTTGAAAAGGCAGAGGCAAAATTGCAAGGAAAACAGGATCGGCGAACGAAGGAAACAAAAACTGTAGCCGCGCCTAAACTTGAAACGGCGTCTGCATCTCAGGTGACAAGTAAAAAAGAAAGCAAACTTGAGGCAAAGGGTAATAATAGGACACAAGATATTAGGATAGAAAATTTCGATGTTGCTTATGGAGATAGGTACGGCTTAAAGCCAATATTCACTATATTCGTTATAATTTCCACGGTAGAAATCTAAACAATCAGCCTATGGTTTTCACCCATATGTTTTTAACTATTGCCTTCACTTATTTCGTCGCTCATGAACAATATGACTGTAATAATAATAAAGATGAATCCACTCGAGAACATGATCACAAATTTGTTACATCATGCAATTCTTATCATCCGATCGATAATTTACATATTGTAGTTCATGAACGTTTTCGAATGAGCGGTCCTCGTTTTTTCAAGTCCCACGAAATTTAATGATTTTTTAATAAAAATTAACTATGAAAAAGTTTGTCATGTACAAGGTTATTTCCAAGCGGAGCCAATATATTTATATTGCGTGAGAAATTACTAGGAGATCCACGTTGAATTTGAGTTCAGCTTTGCGAAAAGCACTCTATATATGGGTCATTATCATAAAACGTGATTAAATCGATTTAATTATCTGTAGCAATTTCGTGGAAAAGCACCATAAGACATATTTGATAATGCATAGGGCCAAACACTTTACCTATTGTTTTTTCAAATTGTAAGGATTTAGAAAAAATATAAATCACGGAGGTGATAACTTTTCACGGATGTGAGAAATACTTCATATAGTTGCGATTTCTTGTTAAATTAGTTTATATTTTTCGTTTTTAATATTGAAAAAAAAACATAAACGTAAAAAACCTTTATTAGTAGTCAACCTTAAACTTACGCAGTTCAACTCAATTCATAACTTCAATAATAAACTGTTAGACTTGATACTCAGCAACAAAGATTTAGTCAGGGATGTGTCTCGGGCAGACCAAAAGTTTGGTTGCAGACGACGGCCACCATCCAGCCATCTCATTTGTTCATCACTGTGACCACTATAAAGCACTTTCACAATACAACTCCCGTTACCGTAACTTTAACAAAACCGACTATGATAGCATCAACGATTGTTTATCCAAAGTGGACTGGCAAAAGCTGTTTCAACACAAGTCTGTTAACGATGCCGTTCATTTATTTTATAGAAACCTCTATGAAGTAATTGACAAATTTGTGCCGTTACATAAGGTTAGAGATTATTTTAAAATGGAAACCATTAAACAATTAAAGAAAAACTCGTATCGTAGAAAGTACAAAAAGTATAATGACATAGGCTCTTATCATGAATTTTGTAGATTAAGGACCAAATCTAAGGAACTAATAAAAAAGGACTTTGATGCATATACTGCGAATCCCGAGGTAGAGATTATAACTAACACAAAAAAGTTTTGGAGATATGTTTCTAGCAAAAGGAAAAACCATTCTTCGAATCCTAATAAATTTAAGTATGGTGACAATGTGGCTATGGATGGTCCCGGAATAAGTAATGCTTTTGCTAGTGGCTACATTAAGTGAAATGATACGCCCATTTTGGATAATATGTATTACTCAAAACAATATATTTCGAGTATCAGTTGAAAGAAACCACTGATTTAATAAATTTTCTAGACGTGACTAAGTCAGCCGGACCTGACAACATACCTCCACTATTCATAAAAAATTGTGTATCTAGTATCTGTCTCCCACTACAACTGATTTTCAATTGGTCTTTAGCTATGAGTACATGTCCCAGTAAATGGAAAACTGCTCATATTATGCCCATTCTCAAAAGTGGAGATAAGTGCTCTGTTATGAATTACAGGCCAATTAGCAAGTTGTGTATCTTTTCGAAGCTTTTGGAGAAGATAATTTATGAAATAATATTAGGGACTGTTCATCGTATCATCATTGATGAACAGCATGGCTTCTTTCCTATGCGCTCAATTGAAACTAATCTACTGTCTTTTGTTGAGCACTCCTGTAAAGCTTTAGACAAAGGTTGGCAAGTTGATGTTGTCTACACCGACTTCAGCAAGGCATTTGACAAGATAGATCACTCCATATTGTTGGACAGACTCGTTGAGGTGGGTGTGGATAACTCACTGTGTCAATGGGTAGCTTCGTACATAACAAACAGACAACAAATCATCACTGTGAATGGATACGAGTCTGAACCTTCTATTGTAACATCGGGAGTTCCACACGGAAGTCACCTGGGACCGCTTTTTTCATAATATATTTAAATAATATCGATAAATATACAAGAAATTGTAAATTCCTCCTATATGCGTTGACTTGAAACTCTTTTCAAGTTCGGAGATTTGAAGACTGCATAAATATTCAAGAATATCTTAACCATCTAGTTGATTACTCAAACAACAATAGCATGTTTTTAAACTTAGATTAACGTAATTTTATGCGCCTAACTAAAAACTTGAACAATATAACATACAATATAAATTAAACAATACTGCTTTGGCACAGGTGGGTGTTGCTAAAGATTTAGGTGTCTATATCGATGATAAACTTTCTTTTAGCTATCATATTGAAAAAACCATTAATGAAGCCAAGAAGTGCTTGGGCTTCATAAAAAGAACCGGTAGAGGTTTCAAAAATCCAATTACCCTGACTTCCTTGTACTACTCCTACGTTTGCAGTAGATTATCTTTCACATCTGCCATATGGAATCCCTTTTATGCTATACACTCCAATCGTATAGAAAGAATTCAGAATAAGTTTTTGCGTACACTCACCTTCAAATGTAGCACTCCCATCACAGACAGTAACTATGATGTAAGAATGAAAAAGTTCAATATTTTATCACTATTTAATAGAAGAGTAGTTTCTGAAATTTTAGTTATCTACAATCTAGTCAATCTCTGGGACTGTAATGATTTACTTTCTTCAGTTAATGTTAATGCACCAGACAGGAATTACCGACACTATGATTTGTTTAACCTTCCATATTGTCGCACAAATCTAAGTATTAATTCTACATTGATAAGGGCACAAAGGGCATACAATCAGTTTTGTGAAGAAGACCTGTTCCGCCATAATATTGCTTGCTTTAAGCGCAAACTTAAATCAAAATTCTTGAATTAATCACATTTACTCCAACTGCTTGTTATTTGCCACATCCAATTTCATATTTTTTATTATTTTAACTATATAACTTTTACAATAGATGTTTAATTTATAAGTTTACTATATTTATAATAATTTAAATATGCATATGTTCATTCGAAATTTAATCTAGTGAGTGTGTGTAGGCTCCGGCTGTTAACACCCTGAATTTGTAATAAATAAATAAATAAATCAAGTACCTAAATAAGGAACATATTATTACCGTTAACAAAATCAAAACTTTTCATGACATATGTAAAAAAATGTTTATGTTTTATAATTCTTTAATTTTAGAAATGACACGGAAAAAACAGGTAACTATTAATAAAAACGATTCTTATAACAAAGAATACTTAATTTATGATTGTGAACGAGGACAAATCTGTATTAAAAAAATACCTGGATAATGTTCTAACTCGCTCGACTGGATAACACCAACATAATGTTTAACCAGCTTTATTGTTTTTACTTTGGAGCGAGTCATATTCTGAAAATATCGGTATATATCAATTTAGTTAACCATTACAATTTCTGACCTCTGAACTGCTCACTTCACGGAGTTGAGATTCACGGAAGTGAGAAATCTTGGTATTTTTTATTCAAAAACTGTTTGTCTAATGTCATAAACTAATAAATTGTAAAACAACTTTAGTGGGAATAAAATGTCACCTATCAACATAAAAATTAAGTATTTTTTTGCTTACTTACCAAAAATTCAAATTCACGGATGTGTGAACAACAAAGGGTCCACGTGGGTCAACAAATCTTAAATTAAAGAGAGAATACGTCTGCTCACTTTCAATCCCTAATATCGACTGAAAGAGGTAGACCGTGACTTGCTGTAACCTAACACAACACCACAAACTAAATTGTTCGCTATCTATGAACCAAAAGCTTCACAAAAAAATACTTCACGGAGGTGATATCCAGATTTCGGAACAGGGGTTAAGGAACATTCAACTAAACTTGATATACTTCGAAGTTGAGTCATTTATTTTAACAGTGAGTAGATCTGATCAAAAGAAATGTTTTTTCCTTTACCATTTTCCTGGTAAAATTAAAGTAACAAAGTTATAGCCCTTTGGAAGTTTGAGTACCGCCCTCTCTCAATAACAATATTATGTGGTCGTGTTTGGCGACAACGGATATAATCCGCCGTATCGGTTCATCGCATCGGAAACAAAAAAGCGAAAGAATTTGGAACGATGTTTTTACAAGTATCTCATTCATTTGTATACAATCAGTGTCAGTGAATGGTGGTATCTGTTGCGTGGCTCAAACGAAATAAAAAATGGCACATGTTTATGCGGATCGGTTTCCCAATCGAGTGCAACCAACCCCTCGTGCCTTTGTTAATGTAGTACAACGGGCTCGTGAATCAGGTGACTTAAGACCTCAGAGGGGACCTCACGATCAAATACAGGTCCGCACTGAAATACTTGTCGGGAGGATACTTTATAAAACAAGGTAAAAAATTTTTTTTATTTTTTTTTTATTTTTACACACATATTTTGGTTTATCTTCCTTCTACAATCATTATCTGAAAAATAATGACTCAACTTCAAAGTCACCCTGTATATGATTTTTTAACACGCTTTTATAAGCTTGGCCTGTAAATATTAACTTATTATTAATATTAACTTCGCACACGTATCAAGGACCGATGACAATGCAATAATTTGATTATTATCCTTATTAGGACCGCCAGGATTGATTAATTCTTTTATAGATCCTCTTTATGGGAGTAAGAGAGATAGAGCTAACGCGCGATCTGTGAATGCGTGCAGTTTAAACTATTATTTATTAAAAGAAACATCTACTGATATATCTCTTAAAAAAGCAAACTCTGTACATCTAAGATAAAACTTCAGTAATTTTTAGCTTTAGTAATAGATTTTATCCAGCATTAAGATGGCGATGGTAAAAAATAACAGTCACAACACCAGGATTTGTTATTTCTTAGATCATATTTTTGAGCGAGTGTATAAGATTTTCACTTTTTATGATAATCACCCACGGTAATACAATACAAAATCGTTTACCAAGGTAAAGTTGCGCATTTAGGTAACTAATAAAATGTTACTTAGATGGTTTAGCAATTCATTGTATTTTCAGAGAGACAGAAAATACGATTTTACCCCGAACCGTTTTCATTGTCTTCTGGCTTAATTTGGGCTGGGATTTAAATATAAATTTCACTAACAGTGGCACTTTTTACAAGCCTTGTACAAGTAACTGATAGTATGTTAGTTCGTTAGTATGCAAATCCTGAAACTGCATTTTGAACCAGTTAACCTTAAGCTGAAATTTTGTCTGCCTGTCTGGTTCATATGGCAATGCATAATGAGCGCTCGCCATTTTGAATCTAATATATAATGGCGATTTATCATTTCCATAGTATGGGGTAGTCCAAAACGGACGCAGGAAAGTAAACGCATATTAAAACAAGAAAGATTGATATTCAAAACAAGTTGGGTACTTTATTTTGAAGGTTCATTTATACCATTTATGTATGAAAAATAATATCGCTCAAATGTTCACCACGACTGGATTTACAGACGTCCACGCGATGGTCGAAATTTTCAATGACATTTTGCAACATGGTCGGTTCTATGGCATTTATCTCGGCAATGATGTTGTTTTTGAGTTCTTGGAGGGTGGCTGGTTTGTTGACGTAGACTTTGCTTTTCAAATATCCCCATAAAAAGAAGTCCAATGGAGTCAAATCGCACGATCTTGGTGGCCATGGCACATTTCCTCTGCGCGAAATCACGCGATCACCGAAGAAGAACTGCAATCGATGGATATTGACGTTGGTTGTGTGGCATGTTGCACCGTCTTGTTGGAAATAAACATCGTCCATATCCATTCCTTCAAGTTGCGGCAAAAAATAGTCCTCTATCATCACGTGATATCGCTCAGAATTGACGGTAACGGCGTCCCCGGCCGCATTTTCGAAAAAGTAAGGTCCGATGATGCCTTTTGACCACAATGCACACCACACAGTCACTTTTTGAGGATGCATCGGCTGCTCTTGATACTCACGGGAATTTTCGTTCGCCCAGATGCGGCAGTTTTGCTTGTTTACCGTCCCATTGAAAGTGAAATGCGCTTCGTCGCTGAACATGATTTTTGATGAAAAATTGGCATCAATTTGGCGGTGTTCAAGGAGCCAATTTCGGCGCGAAAAATGGTCGGCCCGACGCAGGTCTTGCGTCAATTGGATCTTGTAGGCGTGTACATTCAAATCCTTGTGGAGAACGCGGAACAAACTGGTTCTCGAAATGCCCAATTCTTGGGATCGACGCGTTGTTGATTGTTTCGGATCGTCTCTCACACTCCTTCACAACAGCAATATTTTCCGTTGTGCGAACGCTCCTTGATCAGCCAGAGCCTGGCAGATTTGCCACAGAACCTGTTGCCTCGAATTTACGCACCAGACGACCGATGGTTGTTTCGTTTGGGCGGTTGTTGCGACCGAAATGTTCACGAAGCGCGCGAAACGTGTTTTTTATTTTTGCACCATTTTTGTAGTGCTCTTGAATAACTTTAATGCGGTCTTCAATAAAATACGACTCCATAGCGATCAATGGTAAACATTCAACTAACAAAATGACATGTCGGTGACAGAAAACAAAGATGGCGTCTATGTCAAATTGACGTTTACTTTCCTGCGTCCCTATTGGACAACCCTTTATATGATATGGGTATCAAATGAAAGAGCTTGATGAGAGAAACACAATAAGCACACTTACGTCATTCTAAAACCAATATGACGTAGGCCGCAATTTGGCGATTTATAATTTCCATAGTCATCCCTATAATATGAGCATCAAATGAAAGGGGTTGAGAGGAACACAATAACCAAAGTTTCATTTCAAATCAAATACGTCGACCCCCGCAAGATGGCGTTTTTAATATCTAAAGATACCCCTAGGATATAGTTATCGACTGAAAGGGCTTGATGAGAGATATACAGGGTGTTAATAAAGTATGTAGACAAACTTTAACCATCGAATCCTTGGTCAATTTGAAGACTAAATGTTTCTATGAACATGGGTCCGTAACGGGTTTCTTTTCGAGCTAGAGCACTATCACTAAAGAAATATGAGTAAAGTTCCAAATATTTCTATGAATAATGAAACGTATTTATTGAACAGCTGTTATAACCTATAATAAATTTTGCATGTTTTACAAGTTGCTGAGGCTCAATATGAATGTGGATGAAAATAGTATTATCCTGTATTTTACAAAAAAAAATTATTTAGAAGGTCAATAGTTAAATATTAAAAGTATTACGATCAAAAAAAATACTGGATAACATTATCCGTATCTACGTACATGGAGGGTCTGAAAACTACTGTAAATCATGTGATATTCACCACAGGACATGCTTAATTAAAATAAAATGCGTTCCATTATTTTATAATTTTTTAGAACATCATCATTTCTTTTAGTGCTAATGTGCTCTAGCTTGAAAACAAAGCCGTTGCGGACCCATGTTCATATGGAAATTTCGTCTTCAAATGGACCAAGGATTCGATGACTAAAGTTTGTCTACATACTTTATTAACAGGAAACATCTTGACGTTACTTTAGAGCCGATATGGTGACAGCCGCAAAATATCGATTTATAAGTTCCATAGTCACCCCCATTTTATCTATATCAAATGAAAGGGATTGATGAAAGAAAATAAGCAAAGTGACGTCTTTCTATTCCAATATGGCAGACATTTTATATGACAATTGACAATGCAATATTATTATGATATGGAGATGATCTGATGATGGAGCCAGGAAGTTGCCAAATTTCAACTTTTCAACATTAGTCCGCTAAAATTTAGGTTCAATCAATTGAGCAAGAATACCTTAATAGATATAAGTACGTTTACCGCATTTACATGATTTTGTTTTTTTTTATTTTTCTTTTAAGCATCGTATTCATTAGGCAATACGCATACATATGAATAATTATTTCTGCTTACGTCAATAAGAGAGTAACAAAGACTATATAAGTTATTCTCGTTTTTTTCACACACTCTTATTTATATAGTCCGTTTAAATTTGGCATTGTGATATTTAATTTCTCAGAAAATTAACTCACTTTTGTATGTATAAATTCACAATTTCAAACTATTTAATCACTTTTTTGAAAATCTTAAATTCCTCATCTGTCAAATACCATAAATGTTGGCAGAACTTTCGTAAAGCTGCTTTTGAAGTGGTTTTATCAATTCTTTCGTAAGCCTTCATTGCCTTTAAAAAGCATAAATCCTGGTTAGGTGCTTTTACCGCTAACGTGCATTGCAACTACGATTTCACGTATGTTGTCACGATGAACAGGCAGATATCTAATAGAGCTGCCTTATCCTTATTAGAAATTTTGAGCTGGGAAATTTTAATGCTCTGGTTTGAGTTTGATGCATGGCGCCTGGCAGTCGAATCTTATATTTTTTCTCTGTATCTCTGCCCAGGAATATTAGTGAAAGTTCTATTAATCCTCGATGGTCGTCTCTAGCAACTCCTTTGGACAATTCACGTCGGTAAAATTGTAGCAGCTTGTTAATCTCTGAAATATTCAGGGATGATAGCTTTTAAATCTACCTCGGAATCCGAAGGTGAAATTTTCTTGCACTTGAGTTAAGAACTATGTATGTAATGTACAATTTATTTTGAATTTCCACTACGAATAAAGTCAGGAAAAAATCAAAACGATTTTGGCCAAATTCTGCTTTTTCCGTCTCTCCGGAAGTACTTTTAATTTCTAAGCGGCGTTTTGTTAATCACCTAAATACGGAACTTTGCCCCCATTTAAACGACTTCATATCTCTTACTGTTTCCGAGATCCTAATAGTGAGGGTCGAATTTGAAATATATAGTTCGCTAGTCAAAGCTAAGTATCGTCGGGCGCGCTTAGAATTTGAAAGGATGACCGCTCGGGAACACCGAATGACGTTGGTTTTTTTGATATTGTTATTGTCATGATTGGAAAGTTTTAACAAAATTTTCTTACTACCCTTGAATAAGCGAGGAAATTATTGATATTGCAAATATCTTTGAATTTGGAGATACTGTTTTTTCATACTGTTCTGACTGCTCGATAGTGCCGTAATCCTTGGAGTTTCTAACTCCGAAAGTTCACTCAGATTTTGACGAAAATTTGGTAATTTTTATACAAGGACGAAAAAGCTTGGTTATAATCCATCAGTCTGTTCGAAGAAGCTTTAAAGAAATGACTGAGAAAAAGTGAGAAGTACTGAGTCAATCGATTTGACTTCATTTTTTAATATTAATACAGGGTGTTGCTGTTGGGTGCAGACCTAACACTTGCTTATGGCCGTCGTTACGGATTAGTAGGCAGGAACGGCCTTGGTAAAAGTACATTATTGAGGATGATCTCTGGTGGACAGTTGAGGATACCATCCCATATTTCTATTCTCCATGTTGAACAAGAAGTAAGCAGTTGTTCATTCACAGGAGTTCTGTTTTTAGTTTTATAATATTTTCTAGGTAGTTGGAGATGATACCTTGGCTATAGATAGTGTTTTGCAGTGCGATACTGTTAGAGAAGAATTACTTAAAAAGGAAAGGGATATTAGTGCAGCTATCAATGCAGGGTATGGCAAATTTGATTTACAGTAGGATATAGTCTGATTCAAAAAACAATGTCAATACTTCTAGAGCAGAAAGTACGTCTAGTAATTAAAAAGTGCTATTAAAATGTGTCAGTACTAAAATATAGAACGTTGAAAATTTTTACGCCACCAACGACAGTGAAATAATGTTGCAAGGTGGCTTTAGTCCACTGATACATTCCATACTATTTTGAATTTCAAACTTAACTACCTTCATAGTAGAAGTTTTTTGTACAGAATTTGTGCTAAATATTCAAACCAATTTTTCTCTTAAAGGAATGGTCTCAACATTTCTTGAGTAAGATTCATGTTAAACTAAATCGAGGATGGTCAATATATAACAAGCTGGTGTTTCCACAATATCCTGAAATGAAATTTTGAAGTTTTTTTCTTCAATTTCTTTTTCACGTTTTCGGTGCTGTTTGCGTAAATTAGCTTTGCTATCTCGAACGCAGTTGTTTCTGAAAAGGGAAGTCCCAGCTTTCAGGACACCCTGTCTATATTTTATGCTATAATTATTGTAATTATTACGTGTTCCAGATCACAAGATCACGCGTTAAATTCAGAGCTATCGGAAGTATACGCGCAACTGCAAAATATAGAAGCTGATAAAGCACCAGCCAAGGCATCCATCATACTGAATGGCTTAGGATTCACACCTGAAATGCAACAGAACCCCACTAAGACATTCTCTGGTGGCTGGAGAATGAGATTAGCTCTGGCAAGAGCTCTATTTTCGAGGTAATAATTATGCTAGTTAATCATATAATTTGCAGTTTTTCTCTGAATGCTATAGGATCACTTAAAAAATTTCAGCATCGAATAGCTAGGTGAACCGAAAAAAACTGTCCATTCCGATACTAATAATTTTCAACAGGTTATTTTATTTAACGGTTACGTTGCCCACTCTTTCTACCACAGAATGTATACATGCTGGTCTTGCAAATGAACTATGTATAACGAAAATGATTCATGTAAGAATTTTGAGAGACGCGTTAATATATAAATGGCTACTGATGAGATCATTTCACTGAATCTTGCACGACAAGAAAGAAATGCTACGAAAGCGTGTAGAAATTCATGAAGTCTTAAGTGAGTGTGCAGTTTTGAATAGAACATGCTTCAAAAACAAAATTCTTTTTGTCGACATCAGGGAGTCTCGATCCATTTGAACAAATTGAACACGTTTTCGAGATGGGTGCCAAATGAATTAAGTGAGTGGAACTTGAATAGGTTCATGGCATACACATCTCTGCTTGCACGCAACAGAATCGAACCTTTCTTGAATGATCTAATGACAGGGATGAAAAGCGGATCACGTATGAAAATGTGGTAATGAAAAGAGCATATTGTAAACTGTGAAAATCTGCTTCCTTTGCCTTTGAGCAGAATTTGATCTTCACCAGGAAAATACTGTGTATATGGTGGAACATTCGAGGACCAATATATGAGCTGTTTAAACCCAATGAAATGCTAATTTTGTAAAGGCATTGTCAACAATTAAATAAATTTGAGTCAGCACTGTAAGAAAAAGAGAACGGCAATGTTGAGTAAAAGGAATATGTTACTGCATGATAATACCAGACCGCGTACTGCTTTGGAGAATCTAAAAAAATTGCACAACTAGACCTAGCACCTTCGGACTAATACCAGTTTTTATCGTGACAAGATTTTCTGTAGGGTACAAAATTCAAAAATGAAGACGATATCCAACAAGCGCTAAATTAATTTTTATCAGTTAGAGATGGCGTTATAAAAAATTTAATATACAGATTTTCACTTTGAAAAGAGCTCGTAAATAATGATGAATATTATTTTATTCATAAATCCAACGTATGAAAAAAATCATTTTCTAACTTAAGGACAGGTCTTTCCGGAAGACTTAATAGTTTAGCTTCTTTCAAAAATTACCATCAGGGTGGTAATCCGGAGACATTATCCTGGAGTTAAATAAAATCTAGTTTGCGCTGAACATCGAATGTTCAGTCTATCATTGTATATGAATCTCAAATGATTGATTCCTTGAGGTGTTCCATTATCATAGACGAAATCATACAAACAGCGCAAATTGCAAGTAGAAGTTTATATAATCTATTCCATTCAACTTATATGATTCAATACTTAGGCCTGACTTGCTGTTACTTGACGAACCGACAAATATGTTGGACATAAAAGCTATCATCTGGTTGGAGAACTATCTTCAAAATTGGCCAACCACGTTACTAGTAGTGTCTCACGATCGGAATTTCCTGGATACTGTTCCTACGGATATACTTCATCTGCACTCACAAAGAATAGAGCCATATAGGTAAGTGTTCAGTTAGACGAAAAATTTGATATGGAATTGGAATTAACAGTCTATTTTAACTTTATTTAAATATCAAAATTGAATTTGAAACTACAGTCCGGAAAATCCCGGGCCTCCTGGTTCCTTTGGCAGCTAGCACCAAAATTCCTGGTTATCTGTAAGACCACCGGCTCTTCATTTCTACTGAGAAAAATAGCTAAGTCTGTTATCAAACTTTGATGTAAACGGTATTTGATCCGTGGGTATATCGAGGTAGATAAGGTGTTCTGAGAGACCGGACTATAGCATTCTTTTTTGTTTGATTGTAGGGGAAATTACGAACAATTCGAAAAAACTAAAACAGAAAAGCTGAAAAACCAACAACGAGAATATGATGCTCAAATGCAGCAAAGGCAACATGTTCAAGAGTTCATTGATAGGTTCAGATATAATGCGAATAGAGCTGCTTTGGTACAGTCGAAGATTAAAATGCTAGAAAAGCTGTAAGTATAACCAATGAAAGTACTATGTTTGTATTATGTTGCAATATTGGATCTGTTGAATTGGCGGCAGCTGCGTGAAAGAAATCAGAATATCTATTTAGAACTAGGAAGTTCTTCTTCACATAACCTTACTTTGTGCGAGGCCTATATAAAACACAGTCTCGAGTATTGCTCACATATTTGGGGAACTACCGTTGTGACTTCACTGTCGATGCTTGATGCTGTTCAGAGGAAGGCTGTCCGACTGATCATTTATACTTATTAGCAAAGAGTCTCAAGCCCTTCTTACGCCGACAGGCTGTCAGTGATTTGTCTCTCCTCTACGGACTGAGATTCCTACCATGAGCGTTAGGCTTTCCAGACGAACCTCCAGGACTTAACATTGTAACTATCGAATTCCATGCATCAAGATCTAGCCGGTACGATGCATCCGTTGTTCCTAAAGTGACTGATGATCAAATATCTTTCACATTTTTTTAGCAGCCGTGGTACATCGGTACTCAAGACCGTATACATCCTACAATTTGCTTGTCATGCAAATCTTACGATTTGCTTGAAGACTTGAATCGTGCCAAGTTATCAAATAAATGGCTTAAACGAGATCTGCGATCTCTCATATTGGCTTGTTGAATGAGTTAAGGTTGGTACGGATAACTAACGAAATGTAGAGCGAATGGCTGATGATTTTCACTCCATATATAGATAAATTTGTAAACCTGTAAAGTTTAAACTGTACTTGTGCCATATCGGATTAAAGTTTGGGATATATGATACCAGTGACATGGGTGATTCTGAATAAAAAAAAATATTTGAAAAAGTGCAAAATATGTCATTTCGACTCAAACAGTTCGAAGAGCCGGAAGTTATAATTTTGGCAAAATTCATAAATATTCTTCAAACATCCATTAATGAGTTCTTGAATAATTAAAGGAAAGTTATTGCTGACCTTTTTTATTTGTTAATCAAGCGCGCAAAGATTTACAATAACAACAAACCCTAAAATGCTTTGGGATTTTATTAATAGATGTTTGAAGAATATTTAATAACTTTGGCAACATTGAAGTTTTCGCTTTTTTATATTTTTCCACGGTCAAAAACTCCATATTTCTCACTTTTCAAATCTTAAATCGTTTATATCTCGAAAAATATCAACCTTAAGGGAAAGTTGATTAAAATGTTTGCTATTTGTTTTTAAGAAATAGTTTTATCAATTACTTTTTGAATTAAACTATGCAAAAAACCGAATCAGAGTATTTTTTCGAGTGGATATGCCCGGCTTGAAATGTTGATTACATATCTTTTTGAGTTTTGTTGATTTCATATTCTTCTACTATTAGTAAAATTTACCATCTACCTTCATATATTCATTTTTTAAACTGTCATACAGAGCTTTGCAATTCTCTGGCGAAAATCGCATTCTAACGGCTAGGCGTTCATGTGGTGTGATTGCCTCTTCATTTCTCTACGCATGGAGTGATAATTCTCAACAGTTTTGTTGTGTGGTTTTTCGCGAATCTGTAAGTAATTGAACTAATCTTCAGGGGTATGCGAGATCTCCGACCTTATTAAAAGCCAATTCCTTGACCACTAGCTCGACTTCGTCGTTTTTTCTTTTTTTATAATTAATCCGTAGGTGCTAATAAATTATCGTCCAACTACGATGGAATCGTATGTCTGTGGACATACTGCTTGATGACAAATCGTTGGATACCACAACCCTTACGCCTTGCATGACGACTTGATTGACAAACAAGTCGTACGATTTTCGCATTCGCGGTTAATTTAGTATAAAAAGCCTTTTGCCGTGTTAAACTATCGTGGCAAATACTTTAATAAAAGAGTTATATTGTTTTTGAATTAAATTTTTTTAAAGTGATTTCATGATATTACTTTCAGGCCCGAATTAAAGCCAATCGTGAAAGAAACAGAAGTATTATTAAAACTGCCAGATACGGAGCCCCTCTCTCCTCCTATCCTTCAATTAAATGAGGTTTCATTTCGATATTCTTCTTCAGATAGATATATATTCACAGATGTGAACTTAGGTGCTACGATGGATTCTAGGATATGTATTGTAAGTACTTTCATATGTCATTAGTTAAGCATGAAATATACCACCACAGACGGACAACCGTTTCATGCTTTTGACAGTCATCAGCAAGGTTTCGGTTAGGTTAGGTACGTGTGCGATCATATTCGGACAAAAGAATGGTGTAACAGGTCACCAGAAAAATGCCCGACGGGGCTCCGCTGCGGAAATACAGACAAGAGAGACAGAAAATGACACCGTTGGAAAGAATAAATTCGCTTAGATCGTTAAGCCAATTTTTACATTCTGTATAAAACTCAAAAATGTAATCCATAAGTTCTTGATTTCGATAAATATGTCCTATACGTCTTAACTTTTGAGAGATACAGGCTAGTAAGGGTTTTCAATAATAAATAATTTATTATTCATATTGTATGTAAATACCACTTCAGATATTTTCGGTAAATTTGGCAGAGATGTACTATGTGGATATTCGCTTGCTTTTGGTTTTTCCTTTTTAGTAGTAGTAGTGGGATAGATCCGTTTAGCTCTCTTGACTACATAATAACATATAGTATCTCATACATTTATAGCATATACAAAACAATTTTATCTGCTTATAAGTTCAAATTAAGCGCACATGGAATTAAACGTAATACAGCGATTTGATACATTTAAAAAAACAAGTGTCTCTGATAGTTTTTGAACATTTTTGACTTCTAATAGTACTAGGCAATTTATGGAAAACAGTTTTGCAACTTTTTAGATAATCATTAGAATTCAAATGAAATTTTCCTCTAATTTCGTATGGATGATGCATGCAGTTCAAGCTTGTTTATTAAGACATTTTGGTAACAATCTATTCTTAATTTTGTAAACAAAAATCATTACAAGGCATTTAATGAAATTTTTAACGCGTTTACCTTTATATAGAATTATGTGCATGCATTTTATTCTGTTGTATCTGTAACCTGTCAATTTTTGAAAAATTTGCTGAGTATAAAAATGTAGAACAATATAAGAGGCAGAGTGTTTGTATTGTAAATAAGCTTTTTAGGATAATAACATACTTGATATTCTTCTAAGGTACCCTACCATCTTGTTACATGACGTCCATTCAACCTCAGACACTCTTGTCTAGTCTCTCACTACGCCGCCATTACTTTTCACGTCTCTGTCGGTTTTGGTTTTGTGATCATACTGTTTTATTTGTCACCATGTCAATCAGTAAACCCGCCGATTGTGAAGTGCGTGAAGTTGTTTTTTAAATGCAAAAAAAGTTCGTGAAATTCACTAGTAGCTTGTTGAAGTTATTATTGAAGCCTAGACGTGCTATTCAAAACTGCCGGTGGGCCTAACTCTCTAGCGACGTCGTCCTGCTTCAAGACAACGCTCTGCTTCACGTTGCGACAAGAACAGACAAAACTGGACAAGTTTCATTGGGAATCACTGGATAATCCATCATAAATGCTTATACAATCATACTTTCATGTTTTTCCAAAACTCAAGGAATGTCTTGATAGAAATCGTTTGGAAAATGATGGCATGTTGAAAGAAACATTTACTAACTGGTTTAACGGTCGGGCGAGAGCGTTCTTTGACGACGAGATCCAAAAGCTGGTGCCACGACTTGACAAATGTTTAAATATTTATTATTTTGAAAAGTGAGAAAAATGTTGATATTTATTTACGTTCATAAATAAAGCTTCTCCGATTCCATGATAAAACCGTTCTTACTTAAATAAATGACGTCAAGTTGGTTGACTCTGCACTTCTTACGCATCGCCGTCATCATTTCATAAAGGATTTAAGTTCAGTGCAATTTAAATCCTTTGAGACAAAAAGTCAGTCACGAACATATACAACAGAGAAATTAAACGGATTAAGTTAGTCAAACAGGAACTTACGATTAGTTATACATTATTTCTCTTCCCAACCGGTACAGGCAACGTCGTCCCATTCCACATCTGCGCGGCATCGCTTGAACGAGTTATCGTTCACTTCGTGCAGGGTCCATGTATATGTCTTTCTCTGTCATCCTATTTTGAACGCAAATGTACGGGGAAAGCTATGAAGTGTGAAATATGGTTGGGACCGTATAAATATGCTAAGATTAAACATTTTTCATATACCCTGACCCACCCCCTACAACCGACCAAATTTAAACTACAAAAAAATTCTGAAATGTCAAAAAACGAAGTTTGAGTGTTTTTTTATGTTTTCTCATATCTTTCTTTTTTCTCCGCAGCCACTGGACCGATTTTCGAAAAGTACAAAGCTTTTTTGCTTGGCATAGTATCAATCTTGTTTGGAAATTTCACAAAATCTGAGCAGTACTTGTAATAGTCGGGCCAAGGATTAGCGGACAGACAGGCCGACGGAAATTAGTCACATGATCTTTGGATTGCAATAGCTCCTCGCCCAGTGGCGTAGGAGTAAAACCCCCTACAATTTCGATTACATCATTTTCCATTTTCACCTTCAGTTTTGCCTCTTTTTACCTAATATTAAACATTTAGCTTCTTTTGAATATAACTTTAATTTATTTTAATCTTAACCATTCTGTAATGAAATGCAGTTCTTTGTTCAACATTTATTGCATTCCTTCAACAGTATTTTTTGCCTTAATTTATATTAATGTGTGGACTGCGCAAAAATGTGGATCCTTATCTAAAACCTTTATTTATGCATGAAATGAATAATAAAGGTAATAAAATACTTTCCTGTTGGCCGCTTATGCCATTTACTAATTTATCTGAAAAAAAAAATTCCATGTAATTTGGGTACGATTTTTCAGGTAACCAGCTGTAAACTTTGTCACGCATTCCATGTGACAATATTTTACTTGACAATTTTGATCTATCGCCTGTTTCTTTATGTCAATAAAAACAGCAACAATAATTTAATACACTTTTCTATTACACACTTAGAGCTGTTTCATTCGAATGTTTTTGCGAAAACCTGCTTGAAATCCAGATAATTTCCCATTTTCATCTCTAGTCTAAATTACAGTTCACAGAATTTAATAAAGTATGTCCCAGTGTATGTGGAAAAAATCATTTTAATTTTTGTTATTGTCTCAGATTCATTGTGGTTAAATTTCAAGCTACCTATCTGCTTATAAGCTGATTTACTTTCAATTTTTCAAAACCTGTGAGCGTTTGTGATATAAGGCATACTTCCAGCTATTATCTCTGCTCCAGGTTTTATAGAACTGGCAGTTTTTTGACACTTTGTACAGAATAGTCGTTTAATCTTCGAACGATTATTAAAGGATCAGTTTCTAACTTATCATCAAACATAATGATTTACGAATGATCTACATCTTCACGGGGATTATTATGGTTATGTACTGTACCGTAATATCGTATTGGTGGTTCAGCTGTGTACCCTGCAGGAACAGTAGTACCGAAGTACCTGCCTGCACCAAGTGGTGATGGGTGGATTTTTAATGGTGTTCCTTTTAACCATTGCGTACCGCTTTACTGAAGTAGTGCTAATTCCGTTAACCGTAAGGTTTTTTCAGGTTCTAGATTTTTCCGAAATTTTTGACGCAATAGTTTTGAATTCAGAACTTTTGAAAGATTTTATGTCCTGATTCACTTGTTCTTTATTTTTTTGTTAAATGAATGCACTGTTTTATGTTTCCTAATCTTGAAGTCTGGATTTAGAGGCAAATGTTTACTTGCAATATTTAATTTCAACTGGGCTGTTCTGCAAGTTAAAAATAAATATGATAAGATTGTAAGGTTTTTATGAATGAAGTGTGCATAAATTAGTTTACCAACCTGTACGAAATTATTAACCTGTTTTTGCATATACGAGGAAACTTTGAAAAATTCCATTTATCCCGTTTTGACTCAGACTAATTCTATGCAATTCTGGATCATTTCGTTGGTGTTCAAATAAGGGTTGGCTGTTAAGGGCGTGTGTACCGTAATACCGTGCCACACCGACCGAATGCAATACCGCTCTGAAACAGAATTCTATAACTTGCTTTGAACACTTTTGCATTTAGGACTCAATTGGACCTCGTTATGCAATAGGGAACCAACCAGCAAAAACATCTTTCTGAGTAAACGGAGAAAAAAGATTTTGTTTGTTATTTCAAATCATGATCGTTCAAAAATAAGAAAACCGTACACTTTTTCACGGTTTTATTTACTTTCAAGTATAATAACGTAATGGTCAAAAAATGAACAAAAAATTCTCAATATTGAATGAAAAAAAAACACCTGGTTCCTTTTTGCAAAATGGCTTTTTTGAAAATGTCAGTCATCTTGTATTTGGAAATCCAGCTCTGCATTATACCCTTCTGTATCTTCCTCGATTGTATCGTCACCAATAAGGTTAACATAAAAAGGATGATCTGCCGGAGGAATGAGGTTTAAATAGCTCTTGATATACTTAAGTTTAGCTTCTGCTACAGGCTTTCCGTTGGGCCAAAGAGGTTGCAAATGCCGAGAGAATAGCATTGTTTGTGGGTTATCTTTTCCTTTTTTAATATCAATTTCTTTATAGTTATCAGTGGCGTCGTGGGTTGTTTTGATAAAGATACTAAAAGGCTTCTCTTTTAAAACCTTAATTTCTTTAATTTTTAACCAGTTGATCATTTCCTCTTCACAGCTTTTTTTCTATTAGTTATTTCCTTTTCAAGCTGCTTGGTACTAATAAAGCCTTTTTTTTCTATGCTCACCACCTCAATGGGACGCTTCTTTCTACAGGACTTCATAACCCAAATGTAGTCTTCAGGAGAAAACATATTAGTGCGTCTTTTGAGAACATATTCTACATCCCCAAAATCACTGTCATTGGACAGAAAACTGTGTTCGGATGTCAAAAATCGCAACTTAATACTTTTTAGGTGTGGAGATTCCTCAAGAGCGCATTTCAACAAAAGTACCATCTTAATATTTCTATTTTGACCTACACAGGAGTCGCTCAATAATCTAAGGTTTTAAACAGTTTTTGAGACGTTATTTGCAATATAACGCATCAAACAAGAGCCCACCTCTTGGGCACCGCGACCGGCTTGTCCTTCAAGCCACAGGTTGAAAGTTGATTTTTCTTCCTTCGCTGCATATATCCCACAGTTATAGAGCCATAGCTGTCTTTTATGAAATATAATGTTTGTACTAAGACGTGGTAACGGAAGTGTTTTCTCCATATCAAAGGTCAGTGTCTCTATTTCGTTATTCTGTGTTGCTTCTTTGATATCACTATTCATCTTAGTTCTGGCTTGTTCTGCTTCAGCCAAATGCATACTATGTTCAAAGCTGATCTTACTCTTCTCTTCTCCTGCTGGTAAGTTTTTGAGCTTTATGTCAAATGCGTCACATTCATTACAGGTATCTTTCTTGGATTTTTAAGTTTTTTCCGCATCGCTCTGTTTTGTTCCTCGTACTTCAGCTTCCTTCCTTTCTTTGGACGTCCCCTATATTCTGTAGCTGCAGCAATATTGTTGTTGCTTGGCCTCTCTGTACGCTCCGTTGATTGCAAGTTGTGATTACTGTCAACAGAGGATTCATCGGAAAATCGCGGTTCATAATCCTTGTCTTTGATAGAATCGTCGGAATCTTTTTGGATATCAGTAACTTCGGTATTCTGCGTCAAGTATTCACTAATAGCATACTTCTCGTAGCAGCGTTCCAGAGTCTGGAAATTTTTATTTTCATTATCATGGAAGTATTGGGATGATACTCTTTTGTACCCTGTGGAAAATTTAGATAAAATATTTTAGCCAAATGAAATATATTTCTTTGGTTCGTCATGAATCTATTTTACACATGACTTTGCTGGCGAGCGTTCATTACAAATTATTCCTGTCCCTGTCTCTGAAGTGAGCTGCAAACCCGGTACAGAGATGTAATTTGCAACAAGGAACCATCTGCATTTTTGATATAATCGATAAAGCATAATAATACAACTGATCATCAAATTTGTTGCAACTTACCGGAGTGCTTGGGATTTCTGACGAACCGATACCCTTTTCCGCTTTAACCCTTTCCATTATTAACATCGTTCTATTGCAATACATCCCCAAATAGAATAATATAACCTGTAGCAACTAGATACACTTTGTAGCGGTCAACTATACAACACAAATCCACAAATATGCAAAAGAGAACCAAGTACCGTTGGTTCTTCCAAAACAAAAAATGAATAACTGACACCTTGCAATAAGGTTTCAAGTATACTTGGAACTTCGTTGAAAATTGCAGTGACCTTGCTTTGAAATTTGCAATATGTTTCTTTCATCCATAGATGGCGCCAGCAGCTATTTAAAGCCTGGTTTCTTGTTGCGAAACAAGGCTAGCTGATTCATGATTTAGAAAATATAAATAGCTCATTTTAGACCAAAATGTGGTTTGGTTCCATATTGCATAACGGGGTCCAATTGTGTGACGGTACAATTGTCTTTAACCATTGCTTTTGCTTTTGACCGATTTTGATTCCTTTAAATCCCGAGAAAACTTATTGTCCTCCTACTTCACTCCATTAATAGGGTATCTAGATTCAGATAGGGATTTATCTCATTTGTGAATATAATATAATACTTGATATATCCTGCCCGTGAATGAATTGTATAAATGAGTTTTTGTTGCTTTTAATCCAAAAGCTCGTGCTACCTAAAGTAAGATTTGCAAAGTAGTAGAAGTAAGAAAAGAATAAGTATCTCGAGTCTGACCCTTTGAGCCTTAAACATGAAATCTCTGAATTCTTTTCCTGGCTGAAGCTGCCCATGATGACTTTTCCAGTCCAGTTGTCTCCACACTCTAAATAGGATTCTGGCGCCCGAGGAGTTGCTGGACTAGAAAGGTAGTAGTTTGTCAGTTAGTCACAGAGCTCTTGAAAGAAAGTCTTAACATAAGTACAGTGCAAAAGGATTCTCCAGGCAGTATATCTGGCAAATGGCACACCATAGAGAAAAAACTTATTCTTGTCTTTTTGTAGCAAATTGTCGCAGCAATAGTTTTCTGCTGATGACTTTTTCTCGTAAAATGGAACATTCACGATATATCCTAGGTGTTGGGATTTTTTAATGAGGAAAATAGTGTTTGCTGTATACAGCGAAAACCAAATTTGTCTGACAGCTTGAGTTTAATGTGTACGGGAGAGAAGCGCGATAAATGTGTATGTTATAAAGAGATAGAAGCCAGCTGGTCAGCGAAGGTCATCACCATATAGCCTAGCAACGGTGACACAAGACGTCGTGCAATCTGCCGCGTTGCCAATATGTTACACCAGTTCCTTGAATTAAGACGCATGTTAAAAATATGCGCTATGGTAATGGTTTTATTTTGAACGTACACATGTTTGTGTTGTGTTGAATCGATTTAGGATTGATTCCCGATCGGTCCTAATGACTCTCCACTAGGTCGAAATGGAAGTTCAGGTGCGCCACAAATTCTGCAACATTGCATCATTGCTTCGTTTGACAACACCGCATCTTGTTCATTCCAAGGCAAGGTTTCTATCTCCCTAGATATGCGATCTTGGCAGTATTGCCGAACATACCGATTTTTCGGTATTTGTACCGGACCAGGACCTTATTTACCAAAATGCCACAAACGTGCATATTTTCACGATATTTTGAAATAATTCGCATAGTTCCAGACATTTTACTGAAAAAGAGATAAGAACCGAAAACAAATCTAAAAAAATAAGTGTAATCTATGCAGTTTTATGGTCCACACCAGCCATATATAGTATATAAGCGTACACTTAGGCAGTCTGGCGCAGGAGGTACGTAGATTTAGGTTGCCTACAATTATTATTCCGCTTTCCCTATTTTGTTTTTTGTGCGTAAAACAGGTACAGACTGGTAGATCACCGTCATTACCGCATGACCGGACAAGCCATAACGAAACCAAAGCTCGCCTATGTTTAACTGAATGTTAAATTAAAATTTCAGGTGATGAGGCTTCAAGCTCTGGGGTAAAACAGAAAAATATTCAGAATCTTAGAAGCAAGAATTGTATCATTGGTTCGCTTCGTTAACGACTTCACAACAAACGCTGTATTTCGTATATTATTTTCGTTCATGGCTGCCTGAATGAATTGTTTTTCAATGAGGATGCATTAATGTTGATATGTAATAAAACAAGTGGTGTATTAACGAGATAAATAACAAATAATGCTTAGTATTTGGGTTTACAAACTTGACCTCCAATAACCTTTGAGGCCATTCTCTAGGTCATCATTGAGGTGATCGATAGGTTGCTTTTTAGATGTTTCTCAAAACCTTCGTTCCAAAAAATACTTGGTTCCCACGTTTTCTGGGTGTTCGTATTTCAGTCGTTACAGTAGTCCATTTTGATTGAGCCACTTATGACTGCTTGACCTCATGTATGATGTAAAATCGCGAGCTCGACATCAATCTGCTGTCAAAAATAATGGTTGCTATTTGGATTGACAAATTTGATCTCCAAATGACCTCTGAGAACAATGACTCTCGATGGAGGCATAGGGTTTCCTACTTTTAGCAAAACTGTAAGATCTCCCAACGCTGTTATACTATACGTATTTAGTCATTCCTTCAAACGCAACCGTCAGTGGAGATTTTAATAATAATAGTCTTCTTTATTTGGAAATAGACTAACTGATTGGAGAAGTTTAGCATTCGCTACTCTTACACTTAACCAAAATGATAAGATTAAGTGGGTAGTGAATTGATCAACACTTTAATTTTGTTGCGGAATGTAGACAAATAATATGACTTATACACTTCAGGTATTGAATTATACCTTGTAGCTAAATTATACGAAAAACTTCATTTAAATAATGAGTTTTACATACACTCGCGAATTGGTCAAGGGAAAACAAACATTTAAGTTTATCATTAAGGACGCAGTATCCCCAAAGAGTTGATGTTTGGGGGGGTATTTTAGGGGACCACATTGTTGGACCCTCAGCACGGAATTATCCCGACTGTACGAAGCCTGGGCATCAACCTTGATGATATTTAGTTTCAACAAGATGGCTGTTCTGCTCTCAACGCGAGGAAGGTTCGGGAATTTTGGAAACATTTTTTCCCGGATGCCTGACTCTTACACATAGCAACATACAATATCCAGCGAGATCTCCTGACTTGGCGCCTAATGATTTGGAGGGGTTGCGGCTGAAAATAATAGAATCATGCCAGCGCTGCGGTCGGAAAATGTAACAAATAACATTACGCAATACAAATAAATTATCTCTGTCTGCGAGTACGCACACACACACACACATATACACACCCCTACGAGCACTAGATGGGTACTGAGCAAAATCGCTCAACTATCATCATGGAGGTGGACACAAGATGCGGTGTTCTCATATGAACCAGTGATGTAATGTTGCAGATTTTGTGGCAATCCTGACCATTTATTTCGACCTAAAATGGAGCGCCGTTAGGACCGATTCCGAATCGCTTAAAACAGATTCGACACAAATCAAAACTGTACGCCCAAAATAAAACCATCATTTTGGCGTAAGAATAAACTACGCATATTTTCAATGTACATCTTAAGTCAAGGAACTGGTGTAACATATTTGGCGACTCAGCAGACTGCCGCGTCAGCATTGCTAAGCAACGTGAGGATGAGCTGCGCTATCCAGCCGGCTTCTACCTCTTTCTAATATATGAGCCTATACACACTTCTCTCTCGTACACATTGAACTCAAGCCGTCGGACTTATTTGGTTTTCAGTATATAATCAAACATGGAATGAGCTTTAACTTGACACCTCACACTTCAAGGTTAATGATGTTATTCGAAATGACTTTACTGTATTAGTTTTTTTTCTTCTTGCTAAATGGAAAAGTTATTATTTTTGTTATTGTTATTTTTTCTGATTTATTGTACATCTACAGTTTAATTTGTTACTACTATTGCTATTTATATTTTGTAAATGATTTGTCATTTATAGTATAAAATCGTTAATATTATTATTTTTATTGTTCTGATCAAAATTAACTCTGTTATTCTTTTTGAAATCTTAAGTAAGCCAGTCATTCACAGAGTTGACAGCATCATCTCTGGTTGAACTGTCTCAATTCACTTGCAAAACGAACGGAACATTAACTTGATATTGAGCAGGCGAAATTGTTAACAGAGACTACTGACAACTTAGATTCAGTTGCTGAGTGTTAGTGAACGCCATTAGTCTAGTCGCAGGCAGACTGAAACATTTTGTCTAGAAACAAAATGTTTCAATCTATCTGGCTACTTGCATCCCTGCAAACATGGAGGAACGTTTCTGGTTCGAAACAACTTTTCTGTGCATAATATATATTTCTTTTAATTTTAATTCAACAGTGACCACTTTCTCCCTGTCAAGTTCTTCGATTGATATGTCAGAAAATTAATATTTTCGAATGGAATAGGTTATGTTGATTGTACCGATGACAAACATATGCAAACAAAATAATTGAGCGCTCGAATGTCTTGAAACATTTTGCCCCGAGGCGTAATTCAGAGAGGGATGACGTTGAAACACAGATTGTTACATAGAAGGGGGTGCCACAAAAAGCAAATATTTCAGTGCTTGTGATTGGTAGTTGGTGACTGTTGCGTCTATCGAATTTGTTCATATGTAAAGTGCGCCAACCATTTTTCACGTAATATCCAAACTATCCTTAAATGCAGTTTATTTTATGTTGCTCAGACTGATAACTTTTATTATTTGCCATATACTTACTGTTTTATTTAGAAAACAATGGCGATATTTCTACAGCAGTAAATACATCAAAAAATAAAAAGGTTGCCATAAGGGTGTGTCCTAAAATGTCCGATTGCTAGGATACAGGATGTTGTGAATTTCAGTGATGACACTGAGTATATTCAAAACATGAGTATTGCTCAAATAATGCTATGATAAGATTCCTCTCCTAATACACTACACACAATCTTCAATGTCAAACTTCCCAACTGAAGCGTATTTTCAAAGTACAGTGGCTTGAAGTTTCTTATACAAATTTTTACTTAAATGTTATTTTTTCCAAAAGTAATATATTGACAAAACGTGTCAAGAGAGGTGATTTACGTAAAATAAAACACCTTATTCAAAAATGCTATAGATGCTTCAAAAAGGTTAGTGGCGTAGAAAATAATTTCATTTTTTCTTCCGTGGGGGTCAAAATTTCTCAATTTGTACGCCACTGGTGAGGTCTCAGACACGAACATATTTTTGAGTAGTGACTATGTGGTACTATATGTACAAAATTAACTATTTTGACATTTTCCTATTATTTTTGGATTTACTCCTAGGAATATTGCCACTGTTTTCTGAATCGCTCCATATATTTTAATGAACTGTGAACTATTTCAGGTTGGTGACAATGGTGCAGGTAAAACAACTATTTTAAAAATCATCATGGGCATTCTGTCGCCTACTTCAGGTATGCGACATGTTCATAGAAACCTAAAGTTTGGCTACTTCAGTCAACACCACGTAGATCAGTTGAATATGAACCTGAACTCTGTTGAACTTCTCCAGCAAGCACATCCTGGTAAGTTTTGCGAGAAGTAACAAGATTAGAAAAGGAAGCGTAGGAGAGGCTGATTATATAATTGCTACGTAATGAATAGCAAAATTGGCGTCCTTTTACAGCTTTCATTTAGTGGGACCTGTTAGCAAGTTGATATGTTAGTATGGAAAAATCCTGAAATTGACGTTTGAACCAGATAACTTTAACCAATTGACCTACAATTTCATATACATGTTTAGTTGTCATGACAATACACAACAAATTAAGTACTGCTAATTTTTAATCCAATATCACGGAAGCTCCAAATGGCTATTTCTGATATTCATAACAACCCCTAGGATGTGGTTATCAAATGAAGGAGCTTTATAAAAGACAATAAAGTAGTCTAAATCCAATATGACGACTACCGCAAAATGCCGATTTATCATTTCCATAGGTATCCCTATTGCCCTGTGGCAACCAAAGAGCGAGGGTGGCTTTCATTTCACAAAAGGCATTATATAAAGAAAATCGGCCATAGGGTTCTGGGGGGGAACTCTGACCCCCTGAATACGCCAGTAAGTTCATAAATACATACATATTCAACTACACTAACACAGTAACAGACTGCCTTTGTATACAAGAGGCCAATTATTTAAAAGTATTGTGTCGTACAGTTCCTGCGCTATGTATTTTGAGAATCTTCAAATTTTTTTTATCGAACTTCGAATAATACACAATTGGTTCATGAATACCGATATCGCAATGAGATAGCACGGAATAAAATTTACCTATATGAAATGCGGCATTTTTTTTATTTAACTGGAACCAAACAAATTTAAATTTCGCACTACATATACATCAGCTTCAAATATTTACAGACCTTTATTTACTCAATGAACTATAATGATCGAATAAATCCCGGAACACTTCAATATGGACCCAATTTTCTACAATGTCTGTGTTTACGGTTGAACTCGTTACATACAGTTTTTGTAATAATGATTTTTCTAACACTGATGACTCGGTCACAATGGCTGCTATCGTGAGTACCAACATTAAGCTGAGAAAAATTCATTAGCTACCAACAGTGATCAACAAACAGACCAGTAAAAGTCTCAACATTGAAGTTTGATGACGTCATTGTTCTGGCGACTCTCAGCGGTCGCTGCCAAATGGAATCAGGTCCCTGTTGTATAGCTCAGGATAATCGGCGAAGATTGTCATCATCCAAAAGTTTTGATGCAGTTGTATGTGGTATGGGTACATGTTATGCTTTTGGAGGATATTTAGCCGAGATCCAACTGACGTGGTGTGAAAATTCGCGAGAGATGATATGGGGATCCTCAAGAACGGCTGATAATACCTCACACTCATTTTCCTCATAACTACAGTTTTGGTCCTTTCCTCGAAAATAACTGAACCAATACGGGTAAAACGATGCATTACATTCTCAAACACCTTTGATTTTGGGTAACTGCGTTCAGGATATCGCTGCCGATCCATTCTAGATCCAAAAAGCCAATTTTTAGATATTTTCCCTCGAACCCAAATATTGTCAGTTTCCACGAAAAAAATCATGTTGATCATCGTCTACTACTGGTATGATTTAATAGATCATTAGAACGGAAGTGGCAGCAGCATGCTGCAGCTACGTTACTTATGCTGAAGAAACTGAATTCCATTTAGTGTCAAATCCATCAAATTCTATTTTCGTTCCATATATTACGGAAAATGATGTAATGAAAACAATTCTCTAGAGAACAACAAATCGAGATGTGGCATAGCCGAAATTCCTCCAAAAGTTCTTAAATCAGTTGCTGCTTTCATACCGGCACCTTTGTCTCTTCCTAATCTATTTAAAAAAAGATTTTGTTTTGCCTCTACATAAAAAAGGTTTTATGGAAAATATTGAAAATTATAGACAAGTATCACTTCTGTCAGAGTTCTCAAAGGTTACTGAGCGAACAGTGTGTACAATTAGAAATGAATTTGCAGTGAAATTTAACTTGCTGTCTGAAGCTCAGTATGGTTTCACACAACAGATCTGTAGAGACAGCAACCTCTGACATGTTGAATTATGTTTATTCACAATTACATCAAGTCAGTTATGTAGTAAGAATGATATTCGACCTATCTAAGGTATTTGATATATTGAATAAAAATATCATTCTAGAAAAAATTAGAATCGCTAGGTTTAAAAAGTCATATATTGAAATGGTTTGATTCCCACTTGTCTAATTGTAATATAATTGGGAAGATTGATAATGTGTTATCATAATTAATATCGTAAGGGCATCTAATTTTTCCGAAAAAAATCGAAAAAACACGTTGTTAAGTAATATTTTAACAAGAAGCATGAGTGCTGGTGGCAACAAAAATCCGAGTCGAAGACGAGGATTTTTGCACCTGCACAAATGTTTTTTGTTAGAAAAAATATTACTTTGCATTGTTTTTTTGATTTTTTTCACAGGAAAAAATTAGATACCCGAATGGTATTTGACAAGACCATTTCATGAGTAACAGATTATTTCTGATGTTCTAGGAGACCATAATTACCTGTTATCAGAGGAATTGTAATTTTTGGTGACAACAGCTGTCAAGTTTTGCCGCGAGTAAACTCGAAAAAACAGCGGACAGGTGCTGTCATACTATTTTTTCATCTAGAAACTATTTGTAATTCAAAATTGCCGTTTGTGATTGGTAGAGATTAAGACGAGAGTCAGATAAATTCCCTGTAAATCTGGGCGCTCCCCCAGTGGTCTATATTAGGCCCTGTAATATTTCTGCTTTTTGTAAATGAGTTGCCAGATTTCATTTCAAGGAGAAAAGTTGCTGATGATACCACGATCACTGTATCTGAAAGTTTTGTGTATGAACTGCATGAAAACGTCCTAGTCGTATTTGAAGAAATGGAAGTTTGGTGCCAAAGAAACAAGTTGATCCTAAATGAAAATAAAACTACCGCAATCAACTTTCGTATTAGAAAAGCCGTACATTCAACTATTGAGACATTAAATGTAGAGCTTGTTTACAGTTAGTGGATACAGTGAAACTCTTTGGTAGCTGGTTCGATTCAGATCTCTCTTCCAGCACCCAAACTGAGAATGAATACCTGTAATTAAATGAAGGCTATTATTTCATATGAAGCAGTATTTAGATAAAAATAGCGTATTATCACTATACTATGCTCTCGTATCAGTCATTTATCTTAAACATCCTATGCTGGAGTAGAGCTACAAGCATAAACAGAGATTGTTGTTTAACCTTAGTTTTGGCGAAAGTTGCAAATCGACGATATCAAATCAAAACCTCGTAAGTCCGAAAATGTCGATTTATGCATACAGGAATCAAAACAGAACAAAATCAGAAAATCGAAATTTTTCGGAGTATTGATTTAAGATCGTCGAAATACAGATTTATTGAAAATAAGCTCTTCGCAGTTCCTTACATTACATTAACATCACACCTATAAGACCAGAAATTCCATTTTGAAAGCAAATCGTTTTAGAACTATGGCATATACAAAATCCCCCAGTTCAACTACATAATATCATTGTAATACTCTACTTCGAGATCTGCGAGATATGGAGAGCCATATGAGATTTAAAAATAATGTTTTTAAGTATTTAAGTGATAAATGTCTTTACTCTATAAATTAATTTTTATATTTTCCTAATTAGTAAGCAATATGTTTTTATTTTAATTTTTTTATATAGAGTTCTAACAAGAAGCTATTTTACTTTAGTTTTGACTTTAAACGTTACTATAACAAAAACATTAGCCTAATGAACTTCTATTATCTTGTTTTGTTTATAGTGTGGTGTAACAAACAGTGTTAACTCACTTTGTATTTTATTAACATTTTATTGTGATATTTTTACTATACTTATTTTCTTTTGACATACCATGTGAACATTAGTTTGAAATTTGGCTAAACATCTACTACAGCTAATACTATTATTATTATTATTATTATGACAAATTCAGCCATTTCTACTGGACTCCATTTTTCCTATATTGTGTGTTCTTTACTCACCTTTTCTCTTGCTATACCACCTCTTTTCTCATTCTATGAGGATTCCTTTTGCCACGGAAATAATGCGCGTGAATGTTCAGTCTAAGTGTGTATCATATAAAATTATATTTTGTTTTACAGGTAAACCTATCGAAGAGTACCGGCGGCAACTTGGTAGTTTTGGAGTATCTGGTGACCTAGCGTTGCAAGGAATTGCGAGTTTGTCTGGTGGTCAAAAATCTCGAGTTGCTTTTGCACAGATGTGCATGGGAAGGCCAAATTTCCTTGTTCTTGATGAACCTACTAACCACTTAGATATTGAGACAATTGAGGCCCTGGGAAAGGCAATAAAAAAGTATACTGTAAGTATGAACTAAATCAACAATGAGAAACGTAATTTGGGTACCGCACCCGTGTTATGTGAAAAATTGCAATGTCAATCTGATCGCTATAATGTCATTTGTGAACTTACTAGTCGCTAGCCCATACCGCGCCTATTCGCTGTGAGCGCCGCTTAGGAGGGACGACACAACGACTACTTTTTGCCTATAATGCTGCAACCCACATTCTGCCAGCATGGATTGTGGGTTGCAAGTTGCGGAGATTTATAGAATATTTTTAAACAACATATGACGGAGAAAATATCGCATCTGGATGCTTGTGTGTATTGGTCTTAATGTGTATAGTATAAGTGCGATTTGATCGTTGATACCTATTCTCTGTGAGAATATTAATACTGTTTCCTCTGCCTGTAAAGTATATCTATTAGCTTGAAAGGGTTGGATTGATGTTACCCAACCAAAAACTATGCTGGAAGTTAAAATCTTCGGGTGACAGAGAAATAGGGTCAGATATGTAGATTTTGCGACCAAAGGGCTTCTAAAATTAAGAACTTTATCTGCTTGGTATGTATATTCTTAATCAGATGTGATTAGTAGAGACAGATGCTTAAGAAAATCTTCCTACGGGTGCATTTAGTTAAAGTTTAAAGCTATGATTTCTAATATTATTTTGCTATATATCCTACCTGATCATAACCAAAGATTATAGCAGTACAGTGTCAAAAAATATTGTTGTTATCGTCAAGCACAAGGACGTTACCGTGGTAATATTTGTCTTAACTGTTGGGAAAAAATATCCTTAAATTTCTTTGGGTTGAAGGTAAAGTTTTGCATAAGTACACTCTTATAACTTGAACTCGAGCTTTCGATGGTCTATGCCATCATCGTCTGGAGCTAAAAAACAATTTTTGAAAAAATAACAACAATAAACAATTAGAAGGAAAATAATTACTTACTAAGTCGGCAAGATTGTTGCTGAAATTGTTTTATGAGTGAGAAACCGAACTCTTTATTGAAAATTGTAGATCGGTCTTTGTCATTTATGTATGTAATATAACATCGCACATATGTCTAGCGCGGCTCTGTTGAGATGCCATCATCTGAACATTAAAATTTTCGATCACTTTGCAGTATTAGCGGGTCCACGGCCGTAATTTTGGTGCGAATGTTGCGCTTAAGGTCTTGAATCATGCGTGGTGCAGTTGCGTACACTTTACTTTTCAAAAATCCCCAGAGGCGTTAATTTGCACGATCTTGGAGGCCAATTCACATCGGAATTTCACGAAATAATGCGATCTGGAAATTTCTCGGCCAGTAACTGGATTGTTTGGCGAGCTATGTGCGAAGTTGCACCGTCCTGTTGGAACCAAAGGTCGTTGGCATCAATACCTTCCAACTTCGGCCAAAAAAAATCCGTTATTTTACCACGATAACGTTCGGCGGTGACAATACAGGCTTTTTCTTCTTCATCCTCGAAAAAGAACGGTCCAATGATCCCACCAGCCCATGATCCATACCAAACAGTTACTTTTTGATTATGGAGAGGTTGTTCATGGATCTCGTGTGGATTTTCCGAACCCCAAATCCTACAGTTTTGCTTATTTACTGAGGTAAAAATGTGCCTCGTCTGAAAAGATGATTTTAGCCGAAAATCCCTCTCCGTTTTCAAGCATCCAATTAACAAAAATACGCCGTTGCTGATGGTCCGCTGGCTTCAGTTGTTGAGTTGTTGGCCTGATGTCCAATTCTTGCGAACAGTGTCTTATTGAAGTTGATTGCTGTCCATGAACACTTTCACTCACAGCGGCCACTGATTCACGTGTACGTACCGGATATATTCTACGACCTTCAACTGAGCCAGTTTCCTCGAAACGATTGATAATCCACCGAATTCCACACACTGTGGGACCATTATGTCGACCAAATTCATCACGAAGTTTGCTTAAAGTATTTTTTAAAGATCGTCCGTTTTCGTAATATTTTTAGACGTCCAAAATGCGTTCTTGCGTTGTTAAAGAATCCATAATAACAAATGGCAGACCTCTAACAGTTAGATAATTATTGGTTGACTATGATGATTTAGGCTTTTGATCAGCAATGTAATGATAACCAATGAAATAGCTCAGCAGGCGTGAATAGCAGATATAATTACACGCACCTTATGGGAACGTTCAACTTGCGATGTGGGACTTGCTGAATTCATAAGACCTTTTTTGTAGACGGTGTAATTTCACAGGGGGGTTGACGGCCTAAAACATGAATTTAAGTGAGAAAAGTGAGATTTTCAAAAACCGTAGTGACAAATACCTAGTGAGTTTATACAAATATATGTATAGTTCAAAAATAATAAAAACCTTCATTCTTGCGGTATATTGGCGTATCATGTGCTCGATAATATCCTGGAAAGAGCATATCTTCCAGGACAACCACCATATAGATTATGATAAAGCTGGCCGCAAAGGGTTAATAGTTGATATTGTTTATATTCACCTTTCAAGGGTGCAGTTTATCCTCAGGATTTCGCTCGTATGTTTAGCGCGAAGACAGTCTTATTGATAATTTGTTCCTGCTGTACTCAACAGCGGATCAATATACCTCTAAAATAACAAAACATATCAAGGTATATCCAGAAATAAGAGATCGCATAACATGCCCCTTTCCCTGTATCCACCTATTCGCCGGTAGCACAGTGAGGGGAACTAAACAGATCGCCGCGCACGACGTAGACAAAAATGGGAACATTGTCGGACTAATAGTGGAATACAAGTGTAGGCTATGCGGTTTGATGTATTAAAGCAAGCATGATTAAAAATGCGTCACGATACATGTTGCGTTGTGAATTATATTGAAGTTCAAAAATAATGCAAATTCTGTGAGTGTCCACATGCTAGTTGGAAATTAGATCAACGGAATATATGGATAGTTCCATAAATAAAAAAAAGTTTGAAGAATAAGAAGAAATATTTTTGGAAAACTATAGTTTTCCAAGCACAAAATAGGTCAAAACATACAATATTTATAAACACTTATTTTTGTTCATAGTTGCATAAAAATTGACAATGCTTGTTGCTTGTATTGCACAGTACAAGTATAAATAATTCAGACCCACATTATTGCGATCTCTAGGTGGCGCTGTCATCGCGTACCTATGACACCAACCGGCCTTCACTTTAGATGAAGTATAAAGTCTACTGTGCTTCATTTATATATGCTTTGCGAGAAATCAAATATGTGTCAAAAATTTCATATATGCTGTTAAACGCAATGCATCCATGTAAAGGAACAATTTCGCTTTCCAGGGTGGAGTAATTTTGGTGTCCCACGACGAAAGGTTAATCAGGATGGTTTGTAATGAACTTTGGATCTGCGGGAGCGGATCAGTAAAGAGTATAGAAGGCGGTTTTGACGAGTATAGGAAAATTGTGGAGCAAGAGCTAGAAGCTGCTGCAAACGGCAAATAACATCGAATTTAACGGATTGGACAGTATCTAAAGCATTGTGATGGTGTATGCTATTTTTACAAGAAGTTATGTTTATACACCAGTGTGGCTGTTTTAGAGAAGCTTTCACCAGTTGAACATGTTTTGTTACATTTGTAATATATCGATATTTATAATTTGTAATTCATAAAAATGTTTATTTAATAATATATTGCTTCTTTCAATTTCAACTGGTAATTCACCGTATATGAAGGATCCAGGAGGTGGTGGAGGACCCAAAATGTAACAAACTTAGACCTGTATGTGTATAGCTTTCAAGAGTTCCCAATTTTTGTGTTGTTTTAAAAATTATTTGCACGAGACGTTCGAACAGCGCAGGCTCGTGGCAAACATGTATCTTCGTTTATCCAATTGCTTCTAAATTTTGGGCTGAAGTTCTTCCGTTATTCCAAAATCTCTGAAATAAGAGAAATATTTTTTTAGTCCCTGGCGTTGACGATCTGAAAAGCGGCAAAAAACAGCTACGCAATATTCAAAATATGATTACAGGGATAACACGTCAAAATGCCAGTTTTCTATTAAAATTAATTTGCTGCTATTAAACTATATACATTTGCAATCGACTTCAATGTTACACGTTATAAAGCCGCGTACAGACCGAGATTCTAACGCAAGCCAAGGCACATGTGGTTACAAATTTGGAGGTGATCGAATCGGTGTGTACGGCGCGAGCCAACCTAATGGGCCTACCACACGCGCAAGCTTCACCACACTCTTACCTGCGCAGGTATGAATTCACATTTAAATCTACTGAATGATTTAAAAGATGATTCAAACGACTAGCGAAATTATTTTTGGATGGGTGAAAATGACTATAGTGAATTTTTTATTACGCTTGGTTAAGCCTCTCATTCAATGTCAAAATACGGTTATGCGTGAGAGTATATCACCTCGTGGTTCCTGGATACTGCATTCTCTTTATTTCTGTCTGAATAATCCTTGCACTTAATTTCCCAGAGCGCTGGTAAGGAATTGTATAAATTATCAATTCCGTCGTGAATTCGCGATTATCGCGCAAATCTGCCATTTTGTGACGGACGAACGCATACCTACCAAACGACAACTAGGCTCGACTGTAACTTGAACACTTAACACCCAACCACACGCACAGGCAAGTACGGGCAGACCGGGCTTGCACAGACAAAATTTCAAACAAATCAAAACTCGCGCAAGCCACGCTCCGAGGTTTGCGCAAGCCAACGGAACGCCAACTACACGCACAGTGTTCCATGTATAAACCGGCCTGCGTAGGTAAAACTGTGGTGAAGTTTGCGCGTATGGTAGGCCCATAAACCTACGGTTTCCAAGGTCGGCGTTGGCATTCGATTGCGTTCGTTCCTTGATCGGTACATCAAAGGGAGGTTTGATTTGGTCTGGACAGGATTTGTTGCGCTTCTAGTATTTAGTCGTCTATCTGCATTCGATGAGAGTAGAGACACTTTTAAAATGCCCACCATCTTCACTTTGAAGTTCATTTAGTAAGTGACTGAAACTATACAAGGCCCTATTTTTAAATGGTGTTGTTACCCACCAACGTCTAGGCCGTTTCTTATTTTTCTTGGATATTACAGAAAGTATTATTAAAAACTCGGCACTCACCAGCAGTAAATCGTTTTCGTCACTCGACAGTAGCACCGAACTTAACCCGACGCGGTTCAATTCGAAACTAAATTTAGGTGAAGACGAACGCATTCCAATACCTTCCAACAACAAACGCCAACGCCGCGTGGTTGCATTCGTTTGCTCGGAGTTGGATTTTCAGTCTGTACGCGGCTTTACACGTACTGATAAAAACATTTGTTTATCTATCTGAAGAATGGCCTGACAATTCGTCAAATATAGATTTTATCGTCATCTATTATTAGTATGTAGTAGTATTATCACTTCAGCACTGCTATTTGAATTCTGGACATCCAGTGCTCTCTTCTAGTATCATAAGTTATCACTATCGCTTCCAACCGCTGGCATTGAGAAACTAAAATTCTCAACTTGATTAGTGTGTCACTTCCTTTGATCACTTATTTTAGCACCATCACTTGTCTAATCTAATTGCAGATTTGAGGCGAATGTAGTCTCGACCTCCCCTACACTTTGCCTAAATCCCACGGTGATCGAATAAAGAGTCCCGAAACAAACAGTTGTAGAGATCTTCACGTGAATTTGCCGCTATAATTCAACGTGCTAAGAAAAACTCATTGTCATTTTATGTTATTCTGCCATTATATTTCCCCTCACTGATAATATGAGCAGAACGACATAACTGTACCCCTTTTATCGCATTGTGAACGTGTACATAGATTCACAGTTGCAATTCCGAGAGGTAACCTTATACTTATTACTTAAGTTGGAAAGAAGTGGTCATCGCCATAGCGTGAAAATCTACCGTCTAACGGTTTTTCGATCTTGGACGTGGTCATAGACTGTGGAAGTTGTTCTGGCTGCCTCAGATGTGACTAGAGCTAGATCAATGTCTCTAAACTACCGTGCATAGTTGCACCTCAGGCCACCAACAGTTCTCACCTGCTTTTTAACCAAAAGGGGGTCTAACACAACAGCTACCTGAAGCGCTACGTGAAATGTGCAGCGCTATCGAATCTACGCCAGTTGAGATTTAGGGCACCCGCTTAACAAGTGTCATGTCAAATACCCCCAGGGGGGGTACACTAGCAAAACATGCCTGCAACATCATTGCCATATTATCCTAGCTTTTAAGCTGAAACTCACAGCTCACGTAGTACAAACCTTCTACAGGACCCAGGAGCGAAAGGTGATATGGTTTAGTTTTCAAATAGACGACAATGGAAATAACCAAACCTGTCCCCTTAGTTGCCAAAGGTTGTCATGTTGACGTCTCTCTGTCCTCTAAGGGTGAATTAAAACTACTAGGCTATCATATCCTTGCATTTAGCACTTCGAATAGAATCGGTTAGTAACTCATTTTGTGCAAAGCAAATAGGCATTTTTTGGAATTTGAATGCTGTGATGGATTAATTCTCATTTGCTCATGTCCGCGTTATCATTGGGACAAGAATGACCAAGTTGTGATTATGGATACATTGCTCGCATGCACCATTCGTTGTCGATAATTCAGCGCTCCTACCAAAGATAAAAAAGTCGTGATCTACGTTTTTGATCACTTTCTTCGCACGGTTACTTATATTGTTGTACTGCAGTTCAAAGCAACATCTAGCGCTTACGTTGCTCTACAAACCATACAGTGAGTGAATGTTAAGACTACATTCGCCTTGAAACGGCAATATAATTAGGCAAGTATTGGTGCTAAAATAAGTGATCAAAGAAAGTGAGCCGCTAATTAATTTGTACAGTTCATAATTTGTCCCTTTTATCGTCCACAATTCTTCCATCCTCGAAATATCCTCCTAATTCCGTGTACAAGTCTTGCCTTGCGCAAGTTGCCAAAGCAAATCGAAACATCTGTTCCAAGACAAAATTCTGCGATCTAACTGTTACTTTTGGTGTGAAGTATATTTGCGCTTTTTCATCATATTAGATTTAAGTTTATATTACGAAAACTAATTGAATTCTCACATAATATTTCTAACATTTAGACCCAAGTCTTTCGGTAATTATTGAATAAATCACAATAATAAAAAATCTAAAACATTGTTGATTGTCACTCTTACATATAGAGAATCAACTTTATTGGTCTCCTGTCACGTCTTGGAAGGCGCATGCCGGACTGTCAAAACCCGTTAACTAGGGTAGTAAGTGTGAATGCGTCAAAAAAAAATTTAAAATCATTATATTCAGCAAAAATGCTTAGTAAAATGTCGCTTGAACATGTACTGGTTTCCCTTTCTTGGAGAGCCAAAAATGCAATGTTAAGCTCAATTTTGAGAAGCCAAAATGTCTTGAGTTTTTGTACATTCTGATTCCAAATATATATATGGTGTACTTATTTTTATTACTTCAGTCATATACTTGAATTGTGTGTGTCAAAAACGCTAATCGCTTCCACTTAAAATATATACAGATTATCCCATCTAAAAAAAATATAAAATGAATTGATAGCACTTGTCGTGATACTCGGTATGTAAAAAGACATTGTTTGAAAAAATGTTTATTGAGTAATCATTTTTGTATAAAATCTTTTTTATATAAGAAAGTAAGAGGGAGAATCAATTTATAGATGAACTCCTTTCGATTAATGTAACTCCTGAAACTTATCCTGTGATTTTCATATTCATAGGACTCCATTGAACAACATGTTTTAATTTCCCCTTTATATAATATTATAAAAAGAATATATATACGGTTTGATTCGGCCGGATAACGGAGTCCTACTTTGTACTTTTGGTAACTCCAGTTTCCAAATGCAAACGCACTGGTCATATAGAAAGTAAACTGTCGATGCTTACTCAGGCATCTGTGGCTCATTGGCCAATAGGAGCTCGGGGATTTTATTTTCGCGTTTTGTTTTAACGCGGAGTAAATGAGATTTGAATATAGTTCACGTCTATTTCTTATCCATAACGTACTATAAAAAAACAACCTATCTGGTACTCTATCTCGAGATAGCTTGATTTTATCAAAAAAGATGTGACTACCGTTTTTACTGAAAAATCTTACTGATTGTTGTGACCTCTGCATGTTACGTTCAAAGATGAAATGCAATTGTAGTCCTCATCCGCAAAACTGCCAATATCAAGTTTCGTGTTGATTTGAGCTATGCAAAAATAATGATTCCAAGGATTAAACTTACATACCGTATCTCATCAATGAGCAACATTTCAATATGACGAACGTCACACGATCAGTCGTATTTACTGTGGTCCGTGCTGTCAGTAGTTACCGATAATTCCATCAGTTTAAGTGGATTTGTGAGTAACCTTATATATCAATTATTGACGTTCTGACCACAAGAATAAATATCACATTCCATGATAAGTTATGACGGATTACAGTAAGTACTGATCTTGTGACAATTGCATAAGGCTCATTGTCATTATTTCCACAAGTTTAATACAGGGTTACCTTTTGAAGTATTATTACAGATTAGAGTGTTCTGAAAGTTGGAAGTATCCTCTTCAGAAACAACTGCACTCAAAATAAAGCTACTGTAGTACCACACTGACATGAGGCAAAGGATAGAGACAACCGGGAAAACATAAATGAACGTGAACTAACATCATATCAATAAATCGTTTATTTTGAAATAAATAGCAACATCCAAAGGTGACGCAAGTAGTGCTGCTAATTGAGAAGCGATGATTCTAGCTTTTTGAGATAGATCCAGTGTTCCAGATCTGCCAACAAGTTCATAGCGACAACCTTTCTCTTTCGCACTATATGCGGTCCACCGACTCTGGTCTCATTCTCGTCTCAAGCTGACGACTGAGAACTAGGTTCTTAGTATTGTAACACAAACACCGTTTTTGCCACTTAAATCTAATTTCTCTCACACTAATTTATCACAAAAATATTCGAAGTTGTTGACTGTCGGTCGACTCTCTGCCTGCTTATGCCCGCTGTGCGTGAATTTATCTTCGAATTGACGAGCCGAGAAGCTCTCCCGCATTTTCTTGAGTCTTCATCGAAGCTTTTTAGATGACCGTCGATACTTCTCGATGCATGGCGAATGTACTCAATCCGTGGTCGCGTTGTTTTGGTTGCTTAAGCGTCGCTGTCACGAAAGTATCTCATTATTACTCAAAGTTCTGATTACGAGGGCGTTACACTCTAAACTGGCTCACCTATGTGACGGATGTATGGGGGGGCTGGTTATCTTTAAAGATTATAACGACCGATTCTCAAGAGCCAGTGCCTCTTGCACGACCTTTGAATGTTGTTAAGAAAAGCTTCAGTGTTGGACAGCTTAGACGACCTCGTTCTTCACTATCGATGGATGAGAACACCCTATAAATTGGTTTGGTGTCACCAATTAATCTTGGGAAGTTGTTTAAATAAGGTTGCTGGCCTTTAGGACCTCCAGATCGACAACGATAGCACTACCTTGGAGACGATATTATTGTATGTTGAAGTACTGATCGAATGACAACGTTATCAATACTCAAAAACCAGCAAGTAAAGCATGAAGAAGACTTTCCTTCGACCCAAGAAAAGAAAAGCTGCGAGACCCCCATAGGTTGGCGCTACACAGGTGGAAATTAAAAATTATGTGTTTTGACAAATGTCAACATTCTCAAAATTCAAGTATAATTATTCCACCATAGATGCATTACAGTAGTAAGAAGGTTTACGTTATGGTTGCCTTTGATGTTAAGAATGCCTTCAACACGACGCAATGGCAGAAAATCTTAGAATCTCGAGAAGCTATGCATCCGTACCTGTCTATTGAACATGATAAAGAGTTGCTTTAATGAGACTGCACTTATGGTGGTAGACAAAACGACGAGGTAACCATCGGAATGCCGCGGGGCTCCGTCCTACGCAGTTTAGACACACCTTGTTAATCCGACTTTAAACTGCCTAAGGCAATCCATCTCGACACCCTAGTAATAAACGAGCGGTCGTACCGGATCTTTCATGCACGAAGTTTGACAGAGTTAGGATGGGACGCAGACGCGTGGCGAATCTCTCTGGCAGCCTTACCGCGAGGTGGCATCATGGAGGAGAGCTCAGAGGAGCAAAATCCGTTGATATAGCGGCACAAGAGTGCAAGTTCGCCTACGGCCCGCAGGTGCGAAACAGTCCCGAGACTGTCCGTAGAGAAGTGTCATCTGAAACGTATCGACTATGGACAGTGTAGTCGGAGTTGCAGCGCCCCAAACGTGAGTAGTACTGCGGCTGGGTCTTATCGGGTCTTTTTACAGAGTAATGAGATTTTGTGGAGAAAAGTACTTCTCAGCCCAGTAGCTGATGCGAATGACGAGGTGTATTCGTGTCAATTCATTTGCCGAGTTCTGTCAAAACGAATCGCTCTTTGGCAGAACTCGGCCGTCCATCAAAATCGGCAGGGGTATTACGTAACCTGAAAAGTGACATTATGACGGATTTTTTGACATTATGTAGGTTTTTATGACATTATGTAGGTGTACCTAGAAGATGTAACTAGGAACTAACTGTCATTTACTTCATGCTCACTTGTTGCAGGTCCGGAACTATAGGCATATTTTTTAATTCACCGGTTGAGCCACCGGTGCAACCAATTAGCCAATTTTACTTCCTTTAATTTCCGTCTGAGCGACCAGTTGTACACCAAAATTGTCTATAAACTACGAGCCCCTTCCCACTTCAGTTGACCCACTTCAAGATTTGTACCAAAATACGCCTTTATAAACTAAACATGACGAAACTATTTACTTCTAAAACAATTTATTTTCTCAAAAACATTTTAGATACACTCTAGTCGTAAAAAATACATATTTGAAATCACTTAGAAGTATAACTAATAGAACATCTGAACAAATAAACAATTTGCGAATAAATGTGCGAAGTTAACAAAGCAACAATTGAAAGATTACCATTGAGTAACACCTTTATTTTTTATTATGGCTGAAATTCTTTGGGGCATAGTAGTTTTGGCAAAAATTTGGTGTAAAACAATCCCATATTTCTTGAAGCTTTTGTCTCAGTTCGGTGATTGTACGAGCAGGATGTTGTCGTAGAACCTTTTTCATCCCGTGCCACAAAGTTTCAATAGGTGACAGATCTGGACTGCTAGAAACCCATTTCAAAAGTGGTACATTATTTTCTCCCATCCATTTTATAGCCCTTTTTGAGGTATGACACGCTGCACCATCTTGCTGAAACAAAAAATCTTGGCCGGATGTCAAACATTCTTCCATCACTGGTAAAAGCGAACCTTCTAAAATTGCCAAATATTTGTTTGTATCCACATTTCCATCAATAAAATGAAGTTTTCCTACTCCTTTTGATGACATACTGCCCCAGACCATAATGGATGCTGGAAATTTCACTTTTCTCTTCAGTCAACATGGAATGCTTCATTTTTTTTGCGAATAACTCTACTGCGACTGTCCACAACACAAACTTGAATCGGGCCTCATCACTCCATTGTATTGCACACCATTGTTGAGGTGTCCATTGTCTATGTTCTTTAGCCCATCTAAGCCGATTTTTCTTTTGCAGTGGAGTTAATAGTGGCTTTTCTTTGGACTATAAACAAGTTGTGCAACTTTAGGGTTTTTCCTTCACTTTTTTTTTATAAGAAAACTTACCTTGCAAGTGCTAAATCCCAGTTTGTGGGCCTCTCTATGAGTTGTGGACCTTGAAATTGTCCTTCCAACAGCGTCACTCCACAGAGCACTTAATTGTAAATAATTGGCACGCCTGTTTTTCACCATTATTCTTCTTAATGCTCTTCGGTCGGCATTTATATACTTTTTTTCACATATCGTGGCTTAATATTAACTGTACCAGTTACGTTATATCTTCTAACAATATTTCGCACACTGTACCGCTTTATCAGTAACCGAATTTTCTCACCAATAACCTTTCCTCTACCCATTTTGAAAACCTTAACTACCCAAAACTATTTTAAACGTATTCTGACAGCTGAGGTTAATAAAAACAATTTTCATGGCTTTTATTTTTCACAGCCACCTATGCGTTATAGACTTATTTTGCATTGAAATGAAAATAGGTTGATATGCTGTAATTGCAACATGTGTTATTTTTATGCTGCAAATTTGATTAGGGAGTGATAAAGTTGGTGTTTTCTACTATATATTATCAAAATATTCATTGTTAATATTTTAAACCTATAACACCCTGCTACATTTTTATTATTTGTGTTTGATAAGAAGAAAACTAAGATTTCAATAGTTGGGCCAACAGAAGTGGGAAGGGGCTCGTATATAGACAAGTTTGGAGTACAACCGGTCGCTCAGACGGAAATTAAAAGAAGTAAAATTAATTAACTGGTTTCACCGTTGGCTCAGCCGGTGAATTAAAGAATACGCCTTATTTGAACACTACCAGCTATCTAGTCAACAAGTTGACATTGTATTGGTTTTTTGACATATAGCTTTTTTACATAATACCCCTGAACATAAGGGCGCTTCTTGTAGGTCAAGATACAGTACTGTTTTAGAAGCATTAAACTGTACCAGAATAAAGTGAAAACTGTTTATGGTGACACTACATCTTTTTACCGTCTGCAATAATAAAGTCTTATTATTATTAAATTTTCGAATAATTATACAGGTCCGTTTTCATTGTAACCACAGAACACTGTTGTGACTATATCAAAGTCGTCCTCAATTTGTTTAACTTGCACTCCAATTTGATCTATTAAAGACTTTTAGCCACGATTTTGAATTGTTGGCACCATACTACGATTACCAATATTTACCGCCCCAGTGCGCCTATTATAGACCGAATTAATAAAAATAGCGTAAGGAGTTATGTTTAATCATACCAAATCTTTTACAATATGAAAGAGGAGACCATCAAATACAAAATAATGTAAAAAAGATACAGATTGACAATACATTATATACAAATATTTAAGTTTGCCTTAAAAACCATGTCTTCAAACCATTGATGTCCACAGAGCCATCTTTATGATAAGCATAACTTTCTGCAATATCTACCTTCATGCCTATTGCAGCAAAATCGAAATATTCATTGACGTCACCCAAAATTGCTACTTTTTTAGCCTTTAGGTCCACTGACTCCAACTGACTGGATTTGGTGGTACGGAGAGTATTCCTGGAATTTAAATGAGATTATAATTTTTAAAAAGCTTTCTTCGATCTAGCTACTCTACTAAGGTGATTGAGATGAACTTGTAAAAACTTTAATGTGTCAAAAACAATTTGATAGTAACATCCATAGGTTGCGCAAGCGGTGCTGTCCATTGAGACTTGGTTCTGATCTTTGGAGATAACCAGGGTTCGATCGAATATCAATTTTTTTGAAGAAGCCGATGTTCAGCTTTGAACAAAACATTCGGCCAAAGCCAAAGGTTGAATTAACCGTAAGTAGTACTTATAAGTAGACCGTTTCGGTTTTAATATATGATTTCAAATCGAAACCAGTTAAAGTTAGATAAAACGTAAAGATAATTTAATCCATTTGAGTTGTGTTACATTCAGTCAGACTAAAATACAAAACTCTTGGTAATCCAGTTTCTCGGAACTGGTAAGAAATACCAACTCAACTAAAGTATATTAGAGAAAGACACCTAGCAAGTTTGCAAAATTCGCACTATTTTAAGAAATAAACCAAATTCTTGAAATGGTATCCACATATAATTTTGGCAATAGCATTAGTTCTATCTTTATTGGCTTTGCAGCATGTTTTGAATATAGTTCTACTTATCATATGATTATCAGATATGACACATAGAATGTCAAAACCTGAGATCTCAATAATAGCTTAAATCGCGGTATCAGTTCTGAATGGTTATGAACCGTTCGCGCCTGCGCAGTGTCATAAACAGCGTTCGCGGTACAGAGAGAACCATTAGTGAACAGTTAGTTCAGCGATCGCGGCACCGATTTGACCGGTTCTGAATTAGTGCTGAACTGGTTCTAACAGTTCCTGAATCAGTCGAAGGACGCAGAGTTCGCACATTGTCAGTTATCGATTATGGGCAATTTGTACGTGATCTACTTGTTTAGTTGTGAGTACAAATTTTTAAACAACTTATTTGATAGGACACGTAGCAATATCTGGTAAGTTTTTTACTGCTGTTGTAAATAAGCGAATGTATAGACTAATTTTACAGATATCAGTGATGCATCTGAGCACTTCAGCTCCAGCGATGATGATTTAGAAGAGACATTGGACCTCATTCGAATACCAAAGTGTGAGGGATATTTTGAAGACGTTGTTCAGCAAATGCCAGACAACGTATATTTTGACCACTTCCGTATGAGCCGGCAAAAAACAGAGTATCTTGCTGAAAAATTTGCTGTATCACAATACTTTTCAGTCGGCAGAGAAGGTGATTCAGAGAAAATTAGCGCACTGAAGTTTATAACTGTTTTTTTATGGTATGCTGGAAATGAGGCTTGTTCAAACAGAGATGTAGCCGATAGATTCAACATATCAGTAAGCAGCTTGCATAAGATTATAAAACGGCTTAGGTATTTTTGAGTAACCTTGCCCCAGAAGTAATAAGATGGCCAGATGATGAGGAAAAAGTCATTATAAGCCAACATTTTACAGAAAATAACTTCCCAGGTGTGATAGGTGCTCTAGATGGTACACACATTAGAATTGATAAACCATCACAAGATCCAGAATCGTACTTCAATAGAAAAAGTTTCTACTCTATCCAAGTAATAAATATTGCAAGACTACCCTACAGTATCTATAAAATATCAAGTTACAATTAGATTTTGATATAGAATTAATTGTAGGCTTTATCATGACGCATGCACGCACAGAACTATTTTACAATATTTTTTTAAGCATGCATGTTCAGGGATTTGAAAAATTAATTCTTATTGTTTATTTTTTTTCCAGGTCCAAATTGTGTGCGACCACAACGAAGAATTCGGGATATATTTCTGGGATTTCCTGGCTCTGTTCATGACAGCAGAGTTTTTTCAGCATCACCTCTTGGTGATCATTTGGCAGAGATGTGTGGACAGTATCATCTACTTGGAGTCAGTGCTTATCCATGTCTGGTTAATTTATTAACACCTTTCAGGGATAACGGTCACCTCACTAGGCGGCAAAAAAATTATAACTATTTGCTTGCAACAAATAGGTATATTATTGAACATTGCTTTGGAAGTCTTAAACAAAAATGGAGAAAATTGTATCACATAAAAATGCACAAAATTGCAGATATAGTTCATTTTATTCGAGCTTGTGCAGTCCTTCATAATATATGTTTGGAAGAGACAATTGTTATAGTCCCTGAAAATACAGAATTGCCAATAAACCAGGTCCTTGATAATACTGTAGATGACAACAACAGGAATGGGAATGAGAGGCGATATGACATCATGAATCGTCTTCCTATAATATTGTAAACGTCTTACAGAAGACCTAAGGGTTGTTTAAAAAATTGGAGTCAATTCCTCTAGCAGGATCAGAGATCACTCGTTTCAAAAACATTTATCTTCCTTCACATCTGGACTGGAAAAAACCATAAAATTACCCCATTTTTTACTGTTATTCTCAGCCTATATGGGAGGATGAAAAATGTTTTTACATAATTGATCACTGAATAAATAGGCTATTGATCTCATAAAATGGTTCAGTGAAAAAAAAATTCAGTCTGTGGAACGGTTGTTGCCCTCGCACTATTCTCTTGGATTACATGAAACCTCAAAATTAAACTTTTTGACTAAACATCTAAAAACTGGACATTCAAGGCTTTAGATAACTTGTAAAACCTTAATATGATCATTTTTCACAGATACAGCACTTCACTAGAATTTAAAATTGCTATTTGATCCCTTGATTGTTCCCATTAGTGCATTATTTTTCATGTATGCATTTATTTTTGGTTTATTCATATTGGATAGCCCACAGATCAGTACCTGAAAGGTGCATAAGCGGAGCAATATTTTGTGTCTGTATCAGTCTAGGCCTTATTTAATATAAATCTGTTTAAGTGATTTTGGAAATAAATTAATGTTTTTCATACAAACTTTATTTTAAATTCTTATGGAGCCTGTAAACGGGCAATCTTTTCGTCAAAATACATTGCTATAACTGCACCATATGCTGCAACATTATCATATACGGTTGCTATTGTTACTACAGCAAAATTTCTATGATTATATTGCCCATTTAGTGGCTTCAGTATATAAATAACAATAATTAATTTTTTAACTTTAGTACTGAGGACTCTATTTTTCTCTTTCCAATCTGCCTTCTTAAGAGTATGTTCCTCTCTTCTGCCATATTTATCTTTTGTTTTTCAACATCTAATCGCTGCTTGTAGAAATCTCTCCTATCGTCTCTGATTTCTTGTAAAATGTTATACTTACTTCAGACGTTTATTAGGATACGTTTTAGTTTTGTGATGTTGGCGTCGTGGTGTTTCTTTGGATGAGTGTGGGGTTAATAATTGATCCTCTGATGATTCCAATGCAGGAGTGTTCAGCATATCAACCCTGCTTGTATCAGATATCTCGGGTTCCTTTAAGTGTTCTACCGTGTTACTTGATAACAGGAGCACTGGATTGATATTCTTTTTGTCCACTAATATGTCGGCCATTATGTCCGCATACTCAAAAAAGCCTCTACCCCTGCCTGTTTTTTTATTATTGTCACAAAATTTCTTTCCAATACCTTCAATCGATTTTCACAGTTTGATGGAGCCACGTTCTCATTGGTTCTCTGGTTGATCTCATTGGCAATGGATTCGTACAACTATTTTAGTTTTATTTTCCCAGCCATCAGCAATTGCTTATATTTCTTATATAAATCCAAAAACAGTAACGTATTCTGTCGTGTCCATTTATATGAAACCTCTGCATTTTGGGATTGCCACTGTGATTGAATTGCAGAATTACCTTCTGTACTGATTATTATGTATTCACTGCATCCTAAAATAATCCAGATTTAGTTTGTTTGTATGATTTTTGTTCAACTATAATTCTTACCAACACTGTGAGTATTTTCATCACCCTGGAGTGACATAATTTTCTTTCTTTTCCCGATTTTCCAGTTTCCAACTTAAAACCATAAAACATACACTAAAAACCGCATAAAAACAGTTGAGATGCGCAAAGTGTTAATGTCAACTGTCATAGGCATAGAGCTGTCATCGCCAGTTTTCATGAGATCTCGGTACCCACAAAATCCTGAACCAGCACTGAACCGCGCATGCGCAAAGCATTGAACTTTACTAGTTCTGAACCGTTCGGAACTGGTACTGTATTTGTACCTCGATTTAAGCTAATATTAAGAATATTTTTGACAAGTGGTGCTAATGAATCCACACTTAAATTGTATACTGGCTCCGATCTAAGAATTATAGAGCAGCCAAAAGGTGAAGTGACCATAAAAGCTAGTATAGCTTTTGCTACTTCATTGGCATTAGAAGCATAGCCTACTATATTTTTTGATTTAAAATCTGATCTGAATTGCATTGATCAGCAGAACTACATTTTTCCCTTTCCGGTAGATTTAATCCCATTTTTGTGAAATAATGCTGGTTGTTAGTATCAGTATGGGGTATAAGGTTCATACTTGAGATGTGGTGCAAATAATATCTTTTATTAGGTGGAAGAAAAAAATCTTTTATCAGATTGAAAGTAGAAGGGGACTGACTATAGAACATAAATGCCATAACAACTGTGAGTGAAGAATATCTATTTTTCTTATTTTGAATTTGTCTTAGTTGGTCCATTTAAACTTCTAAGTTTTGCAAGTGACGGAAAGATATTGGCGACACATTATTTGAAAAGCATTTACAAGTTCAAAATAAATGTACTTGCTCAGCTAGTTTTCTAACTGGGACGAGATAGGAAGCTTCATAGAAGCACCTATTTTAAATCATTGAATGACAGCTGATTCCCTTCATTAAGTACTTTAGTTTATAATGAACTATTACAATTTGAGTATTTACGGCTAAACTTTCACCAATAGTATCTGATTTGTAAAAATAAATTGTGATTAATCTCACTTTTTTCAATTTTGTTTTTTCCTCAAATTCTGAAACTTAAATTTCATGGTGTTGACAGATTTTCTCAATCAACAGCAGGTTTATTCTTCCAGGAACCTGATGCTCACTTAAATTGGATGGCAAATTTGGTAAGACATGCGCGCACACCCGCACACACAACATATCAAGATGCGCTTGTATACCTCTTCTTTGCCAAAATGTTATTGGTAACAACTAGACTTGAATGAAGCATCGTGATTATATGTTTAAACCTTTGTCGAATAGAAAACTGATACAACTATCGACTTCATACTCTGACTATTAGTGAGTAAGCACAAGTACTTACTTTTTTACTCAAAGTTAGCATTTGTTGTGTTAACCGATTAAAAATATATCTTTTTGGATTTTGAGCACAACAAGGGCTACTAAAACATTCCCCCATAATTTAGAGATTTCAAAATGATGAAAAAAGCTTCTGTTCGAAATTAAGAAGAAATTGGAAGTAATAATAGTATGAAGAGGTGGTAAATGATACATCCTACTGATGATCGAGGGTGTGAGTGTGGTTGAATAGTTTTGTTTCCTGTAAAAAAATTATTGCTTATGGTGGCTTAAGTTAGGATCACTTTCTTGAAAACGCATTGCCACATGTTCATGTTCACACTTGTATGAAGTTAGCAGCTAATTCTTCCGCGCATTCGCGTGAAGTCAATTTTCGTCAGTCACTTTTTTTGTACCATTTCTAGCTAATTTTAGCAACATACCATCTCAAAAGGGTAGTTCATCCTTAGTGTATATATATTTAGAAAGAGGTATGCAGATTTTCAAATACGCTAACAGCATTGTTGAATAGTGAAAATGAATAAATCACATTGTAGCCAGAAAAAAATTAAGCCAAAAATGAATAAAGTGTTCCTTTCATAAGTAGCCTTAAAGCCACATAGATTCCATCTTCTTCCGACATGTCAATTGGGTTGATTCCACACCTTGAACGTCACAAATGTGTTTTTTTCCATTTTTCACCTAGCCAGACAGAAGTTTCAAGCTAAAAATGAATCAGAAATGTTCCTTTCATCAGTAGCTATAAGGCCACAAAGACCCCATTCTCTTTGGACCCGTCTAAGGGATTGACTACTGCCCTTGAACGTGAAAAATTTTTCACCTCCCAGAAAAAAGTTACAGATTAAAAATGAATCAAAAGAGCTCCTTTCGTTAGTGGCTATATTGCCACATAGATCTCTGCTTCTTTGAACCTTCAAAGGGTGACCCTTGAACGTCAAAAATGCGGTTTTTCTTTATTCACCTAGCCAGAAAAAAGTTACAGGCTAGAAATGTTCCTTTCATTAGTAGATTTAAAGCAGCATAGAACCCATCTTCTTCGGACCTGTCGAAGGGATTGACTTCAGGTCTTGAATGTGAAAAATGTGTTATTGCATTTTTCACCTAGACAGAAAAAAGGTACAGGAAAAAATGAATCAAATGTTTTCCTTTCATTAGTAGATATAATGCCACATAGAATCCATCTTGTTCGGACCCATCCAAGGGATTGATTTCACCCCTTGGATGTCAAAAACACGGTTTTTTGCAATTTTTACCTAGCCAGAAAAATTAAGGCTAAAGATGAATCAAAAAATGCGTTTTTTGCATTTTACACCTAGTCAGAAAAAAGTTACAGGCTAAAAATGAATCAAAAGTGTTCCTTTCAGTAGTAGCTAATAAGGCCACATCTTTGTCGAAGGGCATGAAAAAGCAAAAACATTTTTCACATTTAATGGGTGAAGTCAACCCCTTCGATAGGACTGAACAAGATGGGATCTATGTGGTCTCATAGCTACGAATCAGAGGAACACTTTTGATTCATTCTGTAACTTTTTTCTGGCAATGCATAAAATGAAAAACAACAATGCTGTTAGTTTCTTTGAAAAACTGCATTCCTCTTTCTAAATAGCACTACTGGTGAACCTACCCTTTTTGAGGTAGACTACAAAAAAAAATGGCTGCTGAAAATTGACTGTTAACTTCACACAAATGCCTGGCAGAACTAGCTGGGCTTTGCTCTATTTCCAAAAAGCAAGTAACAGGTATGTTGAACAATTACAAACCCTAAAATTTTTACAGAGTAGAACAAAGTACTCTGTAACAATTTATGAATACAGCCCTGCTTAAAACTGGCTGCCAACTTCACACTGGTGATGTTTACATATGTGGTATCGTCTGTTGTGTAGTACAGATTGTCAATACTTACAATTCCTTCTCAAACATAGATTTAATAGCAGAACCACCTTTGGCAAATGTTTGATCCTGTTTATTACATAGGATCAATAAACTAGGTTGATTTTTTTGTATTACTGGATCTATCATGATATTATATAAATATTCTGCTGCATCTCTTAAATCTTGTTGAATTGTATTTGAATCTACAATATACACAATCCCCTTTACAGTATCTTTGTACAAATCAAAGAATTTATCCCTCAAACGCTCATGGCCAGGAATGTCTATTATTCTCAACACCTCCTGCAAAAATATACAACAAACTTCAATCAGATGGCTCACTAATATCTATCTAAATACTCACGTTGTTAACAACATATGTTCCAACATTCTCCTTGGTAGATGTATGTGTTTGAACATATTTATTATATATCAGCTGTGAAAAAGTCAATGTTTTCCCACTGTCACATAGACCAGTGAAGACTATACTTTTTCGTAAACTTTTCTGACGTTTGTACAGCCATAAGATCACTAAAGAGTTAGAGTATTAATTTTTTAAAATATATTGTTTAAAATACCATACCTAATGTAATCACTATTACAAAAATAGTTATGAATATTTTAGTGAAATCAGGTCCTTCCATTATAACATGCCCTTTTTTCTCAGCCATTACCACTAACAAACCTAAAACAAATCCTTGTGGTTAGTTAATTCACTAAACTAAAGTAAAACTCAATTTTGAAAAACGAAAATAGTAGATGGACAAATTTTAATAACATAAAACATATATACTGAACAGGGGGGTGAAACGTCATATGGGCGAACTGGCAACACCAACCTCTCTAGGCAAAATCGAGGAAACTGCATTACCGGCATCACGTGACGTGCTGCTTGCCGGGATTCTCTGTCTTTATCTAAAATTCTAAATATAGAAATATCAAATATGGAGTTTGTTTTGATTAATATCCAGATTATCAACTGTGATGCTTTCGGAGATATTTCGTTAAAATGAGTATAAAATATAAAACACCACTATCAGTAGCTGTGGTGATATACGTGAGATGTACTGTGACTATTGTGGGGGATGCAGAAGTTCATGATACCCTGTCATAAGTCATAAAGTGCTACAGGAAGGCTGTGAACTTGACATAAATCAAATCCAAGCGAATAACCAAAATTTCTGTGTTATGTGCCGCGGTTATAATATGGTTCAAGATGACACAGGGGTTGATGACGTCAGTTACACGAATCACTTGAACGCGTTGGTTTTAACCGCGGTTTTGTTGCCAGTTGTTTATTTTAGAAAAGAGCGTATATAATCTCTGATTATTTTTATTATCACTTAATAATCGGTGCTTTTTCGTCTACAACTGTATACGGAAAGTTTAAATAAGAAACCTTTCATAATATTCATGGGAGAAATGTTTTTTCAGATTTTTTTTTAATGATGGAACCATGGCCTTGTAGCTATGATAACTTTCAATTCTCTAAATTTTTCCGCATGTCAAAGAAAACATTTATTGATTCAGCAGAAATGATGAAAAAAGAAATTAGCAAAACCATATACAGGTGGATATCATCTAGTGAGTTTATATGGCCATATTTTAATATTCTTGTGGTATATGGCTACACAGGATACTTTGTTAAGCATAGGAACTACATTTAAAGTGTCCCCAACAACCGTAATGAGTATAACTAATAAGGTGCTCCACTTTATGGTAAAACTGAAGTCAGCCTGTATCATTTTTCTCAAAAATGAAGCTGAAGTACAATAACAATATCCAATACCCGGAAAAATTCTAACTTGTCACATTTCAAATAATAACCAGAAATATAAAACTACTCTTGAGTTGGGTAAATACCACAATTTTGCGGTGATAACTATGACATATAACAGCTGATTCGTGACGTCACGGATCTTATAACCAAACTGATAACTACACTCGCTTGAACGGATTGGTAAATACCAACCCAAAATGGTAAATACCATGTCTATTTGGTTATCCGCTTGAATTTGATTATATAGGCATGATGTTGTTGGTCGATTATTTAAAATGCATTTCTAGATTCAGCTTCTTTATAATTATTGTAGTTAGCACCAGTCCGGTGGCAGGATTTGGATTCCAATATCAAATGTTTTCGTAACCGTTAGGCAGGGAAACGGGGAAGAGGCCGCGCTAGCTTCGTCATTCGTGCGGGTTTTTAGTCACGATGTCGCATTGGACGGAGAATAACGCCCGTTCGCAATCGATTCATATTTAAAGGTGAATGAATTGTGTGCAAATGCTCGTCGACAATTTTGTTCACGGTACAATATTCGACAAAAACATTATGCTTGGAGTAGTGATGAAGAATCAATTCGTTCGTGGGTGCGGAGATCCCGAGCAACAGGATCAGAAGTAAACAACCCTCATTTTAGCTCTTAGAAAATATCGTTCGCTAGGTTAATGATGTCCCACAATCACTTCTGCAGCGAGTAGCACGAAATACTGAGGGATTTTAAGAGTGTGTCCGACGAAGTGGTAAACATTTAGATGACATGATTTTCAAGAAACAAAATCCGCTCTTTTCTTCTTTATAATAATTATCGAAATAGATGTTTGCCTTTTGTAGATTTTTTTTAATTTAGATTTTAAATCAGAATTTTGCCAGCGGACACCCTGTATAAAGTACGAAAGTTTGTTGTATTAAATAAGACTTAATAATATGGGAAGGGTACAATGTTAGAGCCTTAAGCTTTATACCTAAAGCAAAAGTCTGCTGATCTAGGCGAACAAATTAAAGGTGTAGAGCTGGGCGGCCTAATTAAAAGTGACTAGCTTATTTACAAAGAATTATGAATTACATTAGTGTTTACTGTATTATTTCAGAATTATCAAGAAGCAATTCAATGAAGTGAGACATCTGTGTTTTGCAACACACAACATCAATTTGGAATAAATCTATCTATATTTTCAATACAATTGTTATACCATTGTCAACAGCATATGATTATATTTGTAAATTAATTATATTTTGTGCTTCATAATTAGTGTTGGATTTTATTATTCTGAACCTTGTTCCCAGCAAAACTGATGAAAGAGATACATATTACCCTTATTGGGGATATTTTATGAATATACGTTCTTGAAATAATCCTTCAATATCGGAAATATTTTCAGCAGATTTCAAATTATCGCTTAACGTGCAGCTCCCACTTCTTCAGTTTTATGTTATGTGTTTTGTGATACCGAAGAAGGTTTAATTCCATGTTATTCAAGGACAGCACGGCTGACTTATGACATTGTCCGCGGCCATTATTTAAGGGTGCACGTGAGCCATGGTTGCCAGGCCGTAAATCCATGATACGCCACGTTGCTCTACCTATAAATATGAGATTGCTATACTTTTATATATAGAAATTTGTTGGGATATGAGAGATCTTCTAACAGCATAAATATGTTATTAACATTTTGCTCTATCTTGACGAATAAGTGCTATTTTGTATATTAATATAGCAGTCAATAACACAAGCTGTTATAAGATCACTCATATCTTCTTAATAATCTGGAAAGGTTCAAAAGAAAACAATATATTGCAATTACCTGAACATATATTTATTATATAGATCTCATACATTTTTCTACAAAGAACTTTATATGGGTATAACAGATTTACCTATGCCTGTTTATTTTTTTAATTTTAGATTAGTAATTATCATGAAACGGTTTTTGAAACCTGTTCAAAAGCAAACAGCAGTTCTATCTACAAACGCATTTTTTTCGGTTACTAGAGTAATACAGCTAATAAAATTAGCTTCTAAAATTGCTTCCGATTTTTTTTTTAATTTTAATTTTTCATTCGAAGTTATGGTGATTTTATTTTCTTGACCTGGCAACACTGTTTATTTGTCAAATTGACACTTGCATAAGAAATTTGTGTACGAAACGAATTACGAAATCGGAAAGCTATATAGCAGCACCTGTGGGCAGACACTTAAAATTTAAAATAGTACTATTTTTTTCTTAATACTGAAAACATCATCTCTAGTTCATAATCTGTTTAATTACTTATATAATGTCCCACCAAACGGGAATAAAAGGTAAATGTTTGAACCATTACTTCATAACAAGATTTTTATTCCTTTGTTTACAGCTAATGAAGAGCTGAAGAAGTTTTTTGCCAAATGTAAGGATGGAAAGATACGATATGTTAAAGTATCTATACTAGAAGGTATGTAAACTCGAAGTATATAAGAACATGATTTATACATTCATTTGCAATTACAGAACAGCTAGTGAAGGAGAGCTACAAGGAGATTAAACACAGTTGGGAAAAAGACTTTGAAAAGTATATGCCCCAGTTGGTGGAAGAAAATCAACCATGTTACATTTTATTTAGACTTGATGGTAAGGATTCGTCTGGTTATGAATGGCTCTTTATAAGTTGGTGCCCTGATACTGCCCCAGTTCGACAAAAAATGTTGTATGCCTCTACAAAGGCTACATTAAAACAAGAGTTTGGATCAGCACAAATTAAAGAAGAGCTCCATGCCACTATGCCTGTAAGTAGTTTATGAAGGAGGAGTATTTTCATTTCATTTTGTATTTTCCTCTTATCATAAAGGTGAATGCCCATCTCAAGCCTTACACTTCAGTTATTGTGTATCAAGTCCAGCTATAACCCTTTGAGTGTTTTTTAGTTGCTCTCGTTTTTTTTGTAATTACTTATGCAAATAATCTATTTCAAAGTGGTGTTAGTGTGTTTGAAATGAATGTACAATTATACACAACTACCATCTAATCTGAAAAATGTATTAAAATTATAAAGAACTTAAAAAAGGGGCAGAAGTAGCTCTCTTAGCACACTTACCTTACAAAAAGAGGAGATAAATGAAATCTGTGGCAATGAACAGGTTCTCAACAAAAAACAGCAGAGATAAAAGTTGATGCAAAAAGGTGTATGTACTGATGAAATGGTAAGCTAGCATGAAAAAATGTACAAAGTGATTATTCAAAATCAGGTAATAAAAATGATACAACTTATGATGTTGAAGCAATATTCAAACCAAAATCGTCCATTTCTCATACCCCACCTAAAGCCAGCTAAGAATACCATCCAAGTCATACAGATGTTCTTGCAGAAAAACAGCCAAATCTTGAAAAAGATAAAAGATCCAGATCACATTCTAGTCCAAGGACCGAAAATGTTGGTAAAAGGCAGTGTCATGAGGTGAAAACCTGTGTGACAGAAATTAATTCAAATCTTTTTTTGATGAAATTGATACCATAATAAGGTGCATCAATAGAGACATGATGCTAACTCCATTCAACAGACAGAATAAAACATGCATCCTACAAGTCACTATGAACATACAAAAGTTACTGACACATAGAGATGATCGATATATCGGTACCGGCGACCTTTCCCGGTGACTTGAATGGTCGCTGTTAGTCCCGGCGACCTGATTCTCCATGAAGCAGCGACTAAGATCGCTGTTTGGAAGTATCGATATCGGTAACCACTGATCGGTAGCTGTAACGCTGTTTCGGTCGCGGTCGCTGCCAGGAAGCATATATACATCACGATCATCGCGCGGGAAGTACAGGGTCGCTACAGCGTAGCCTAACCTATTTTGTTAGTTTTTATTGTTATTGTTGTGAGTTGCAAGCACCTTATAAATATGTCAAAGCGCCAAAAGACTAGTGATATTTGGAATTTCTTTTCAGTAAGTGATAAAGTAAATAACTATGCAGAATGTAATGTATGTAAAAAAAGAATTTCCTTCAAAACGACAAACTCAAACATGAGGAAACATTTAAAAACCAATCACCCAACAGTTCAGGTTCTGAGCACGAGAAAAGGAACCGAGCAATCTACGATGGACTGTGTTGGTGATCAAACCGATCACGATTATATTGCACCTTCTACGTCGACGTCTTCTATTTCTTCGACTAGAAATATTTGCAAACCTGCTTTAGTGAAAAAAAGTATCACGAATCAAATAAAGATATCAAGTTTTATTGCAAACAAATTAGGTGTCAGTGCAAACAAAGTTATAACAGAAAAACTTTTAGAAATGTTTTACAATGACTTTCAGCCATTCAGTATGGTCGAGGATCAGGGTTTCAGAAGTTTTGTAGAATCCTTGAATCCTGCATACGAGATTCCGAACAGGCAAACCATTTCAAAATCGCTCATTCCAGCAAAATATGAAGAATGCCTTCATCGATGCAGAGAAATAATGGATGGTGTGAAATATGTATGTATAACGACTGACAATTGGACGTCAGAAAATAATGACAGCTTTTTAGGCGTCACAGCGCACTTTATCAGTGAAAATTTTGAAATGCAATCTGTCTTGTTAGATTGCAAAGAGTCACAAGGTCAACACACAAGTGTAAATTTGGCTCGTACCCTGAAAGAAATTATTACAGATTGGAATCTACAATCCAAGATTATCCTAGCTGTGTCAGATAATGCTCCAAACATAAAAGGTGCCATTTCTAAGGAGCTCAGCTGGAAACATTTTGGATGTTTTGCCCACTCATTAAATTTAGTAGTTTCCAATGCCTTGGCCGTAAATGACAATATAATGGAATTGATAAATAAAATAAAAGTTGTTGTAGTACATTTCAAGCACAGTGCGTTATCAACTGAAAAGTTGATGACTCAACAAAAAAATTCTGGAAAGGAACCACTTAAATTGCTGCAGGATATTAAAACTAGATGGAATTCGACATATTATATGTTGAAGAGATTTGTTGACCTAAAAGATGACCTGAAAAGTACCATAGCAGTGCTGGACAAGGACCTGCCAGTGCTAAGGCAAGAAGAGTGGGAGATATGTGACCAGTTATGTCGAATACTAAAGCCTTTTGAAGGTGCCACTAAGACAATTAGTGGCGAGAAATATGCAACTGCTTCTTTGGTTATACCTTTAGTTAATGGTTTAAAATCAGTTTGTCTAAAATTGACTAAAAAGGACTTTCATCCAGATGTAATCCAAGTGGTTTTAAAATTAAATTCTGTTCTGTTCGATAGATTTGAATCTGTGGAACGTAGTAACACCCTTACTGCTTGCACATTTTTAGATCCCAGATTTAAAATGCTTGTATTTGATAATGAACAACTAAGCAGTAATGTCAAAAAAAATATTATTGGCATTGTTACAGCAAAATTTTTGGAAAAACAAACTAGAAATAGAGGCGAGGAAACTGTAAATAATAACCAACGTAGTGATAGTGAGTCAGAAGATGAATTATCCGTTTGGGGATCCTTTAAAAAAACTGTCTCTTCAAGTACTAAGCCCAAAGCAACGGCTTCCTCTCAAGCGATAATTGAGGTCCAGCGATATTTAGAAGAAGATTTACTACCCCGTAATGAAGATCCTTGTAAGTGGTGGAGAGATTTTAACCACTACTACCCAGTTTTAAGCGAGGTGGTCCGTGAAAAATTTTGTGCTCTAGCTACCTCAGTGCCGTGCGAGAGGTTATTTTCGAAGGCAGGCTTGATCATCAGCGAAAGACGGAGTCGATTGAAAGCACATAAAGCTCGAATGTTGGTTTTTTTAAACGCTAATGCGAACTTCGTAAAAAATTACGTTAGCAGAGATTAAGATTATAAGAAAATCATTATTGTCATGTATTATATTTGTTATGTTTTAAAACTTCTATTTCAACTCGCAGAATAATCTCATGTGTTGTTTTACTTTTTCTGAACTGTACAAAAATACTTAATTTACTTATTTAGCAATGATTATAATCACGATTTTATATTTTATTTTATTTGTTATGTTTCAATGCTTTTATTTTGACGGGCAGAATAATCTTATGTTTCGTATAATTTTTCCTGTTTCATAGAAAAATGTTTCGTTTATTAAGCAATGTTTAACATATAAAAGAAGCATTTTTATACTACATTTGTTATGTTTTAAAAGTTTTATTTTGACTGGTAAAATAGTATTTTGTTTCACTTTTTAAGATTCATATAAAGATATTTTATGTATTTTTATGATTTTATGTGTTTTCGTTTTGTGCTCAATATTGTTAAAAACAAAAACCTTAAATATAGTTTAATTCAAATCTTCAGGAACCTGAACATCTGCACCTCGTTAATATCAATGGATAACCGCCGCCAAATATCGAGTAATTTAATCAACGCCAGGGAGTCGCTGGCTGCTGGCAGCGACCATAGACAAGCAGCGACCTAAAGCGCTGCTAAATCTACCGGCGACTTTAAGGTCGCTGTCACCGATATCCCGGCGACTTGCAAGTCGCTGCTAAGATCATCTCTACTGACACAGGTTATGTCCAAAGTCAGTCAGCTTGCTCAAATAATGTACTATGCATGATCCAATATGCTCATGACACTGGTGTACTGGTGTCTGGACAACATTTCATTTATGTAGCTGGAGGTACTTACTTCTATGAGGAAGTGTTTTTTTGGTTTGCTTGTAATGGATTATCCCTGAATACCTCAAAAACAAATGCAATTGTTTTTAAGCTAAGAAAAAAAATCTAAGCTTCAAACATCCCTTTAGCAGAAAGAGTAGAAGTCCCACTGACAAACTGGGAAATTCTTGGGATTTTATATAGATCAAGCACTTTCCTGGGCTAAACATATAGAACATCTAGAAAAAAGGTTATACAATGTGTTCTATAGCATTAGAGCACTAAGTAAATATGAGTACTAAGTAAGTAAATACCTAGACCTTGAGATATTAAAAATGGTACAAATGGTTACAAATTTTGAGTCCATTGCACATTTAGGCATAATTTTCTTTGGGCATAGTAGCCATACCAATAGGGTCTTTCTAGTGCAGAAGCAAGTGCTGAGGTGCATCCTAAAAATTTCCTCTAGAGAGACTTGAAACATATATTCAAGAAATAGTAATTTTTACATTTAAAAACCTTGACAACTCTATTCTCTATTGGTAACCTACTAAGTGATTATAACACAAAAAGCAGAAATATAAATCTTCTGTATCCAGTCCATCATCTAACTGTTACAGAAAAAAATGTTCATCACAGCTGCACTAAAATATAAATAAAATAAATAATTAAATATCTTTATCGCCATTCGACTTAAAAAAGTATCAGCAAATTGTCAAGGATGAATGAGAAAAAAGTACTTTAAAAGTTGTGGTCCAGTTAAAACTACACCAAATAACAACATAAACAAACAAATTAAAAAGATGGGAGTAAATAACAAATAAACAAAAAAATCCGGACGAACAGATTAAAAAATAAATTGTTTACATTAATACAATTCACAAGTCAGATGTTAAGTATTCTTCTATGCTGTAAAAAGGGATTTCCATAAATAGACTTAACTCGGCGTAGGAAAGCAATGAAATTGGTGACAGTTCTGATAACAATTGGCAACTTGTTTAACAATCTGATAGGCATTATGAGGGAACCCTTTGCTGATAAAGCAAGGCTATGTTGAGGGGTATCCAGACAGTATGTATTCCTTAGATTGTAACCACTCTCCACATTGCTTCGCGATTCATATTTTTCGAACACGACATACACAATTAAAAATATAAAGTGAGCATATTGTCATGATGTGGAGAGTTTTGAATAGTTCCCGGCAAGAAGTGAGCTTATTACTAAATGTTATTGTATGAATCACTCTCTTTTGCACAAGTAGCAAATCCTGCTACCCCAGCAAACGTTACAGTAATTCATGGCTGACTGTACTTGAGCAAAATAGTACATCCTAAGCACTTCAGTACTTACAAACTGCCTTAGTCTCCATAAAACAAAGCAATGCTTTGATATTTTGTTGACTAAACAGTCAATATTATCTCTCCAAGTAAGCCTTGAATCGATCATAACATCAAGAAATTTAGTGTCCTGAACCTCGTTCACTCTGATTCCGTTAATTTTCAGATCAATATCACAATGCCTCTCGCAAACAAAACTGCATCAGTTGCGCCATCTGTTCATTAAGTACTAGACCATTCCTTACACAGTACTTCTCCATGTGACATGATGCAACTGGCAACTCGGTACTGAGCTGAGTCGGATATTTAGTTTTAACTCCCACTGTGGTATCGTCAGCATATAATGTAACAAAATGCTGTTCCATGAAATGGGCGCATTGTTGACAAACAACAAGATCAATAGAGGCCCTAGTATGCTTCCTTGCGGAACCCAGTTAAAAGAACCTTGGTGCTAGAAGATAATTTACATCTTCCATTATTAATGACAACTCTTTGTTCCCTGTCAGATAGATAACTTTCTATCCAACTTAAAGCAGTTCCTCTATCTCGGTAGTTATTAAGCTTTTCGAGTAGAAGAGCATGGTTGACAGTATCGAAAGCACGGCTTAAATCTATAAAGACACAACACGTTTCTTTCTTTTCAAGGCAGGTTAAAACAAAGTCACCCAAAGACAATACTGCATCTTTTGTAGATAGGTATTTCTGAAATCCAAATTGGTGCCTGTTGATGATATTGAATTTGTCAGCAAATTTTATCAGTTTATTATAATAGGCCTTTTCAAAGAATTTTGCGAATACGGATAACAAAGAAATGCCCCTATAGTTAGCCATGTTCTTGATTTCATCTTTTTTATGGATTGGTATAACAAATAACAAGTGATTCTTTCAGCTTATAACGAATCCTAGCCTTCTGCAAAAGACAGATTTAACAGTGCTCTCAGAGGTTTTACAACTAAGTCTATGATATTTAATAGGAATGAGCGAGGTACTTCATCAAAGCCTGCTGATTTCTTTTTTGCGACATGTTTTAACAGCTCAACAGCTTCATCTTCAGTGACTGGGCTTAAAAACATGGAAGTAGGGTTGATGGGAGTTGGTACATGCTGCCCGCTGAAAGTGATAGATTTAGTCAGTTCCGATACAGAATTTATAAAGAAATTAGTAAATGCCACAGCAGCTTCCTTGGATGATGTAGAGAAAATATTTCCATCGCTATCAGAAATAATCTCAGAAACTTGTCTTTTTGTATGTTTTGAATGTGCACTGATGATTTGCCAAGCAGTCTTACTCTTATTACTAGACTTAACAATTTTATTATCATACTAGTCTCGTTTTGTTTCCAATAATTTTATGTTCTTTAATCAGTAGTTTACAGCGTGCAGTCAACTCGGTATCATTATTTATTTTTGTATCAAAATTTAGCTCTCTTAAAAACTTACTTTCGTCAATCATTACTTTGGTTATCCAGCTATTCTTACAATTTTGAGGAGTTTCATGCTTACTTTTGACTAACATTACAGGAAATCATCTATCAAAGATTTGTGGAATATATCATGGAATATATTAAACTTTGAATCAAAATCAAGCCCTTCATCAGACAAAAAATACCAGTCTGTTTCTTAAAAAAGCATTTTGAACATTTCAATATCTTGAGGTTTATTGAAATGGCGTTTGCAGTGATAACCAGTTTGTGTTTGAGGGCTACTTTCTATATCATAACTTATAATCTGCATATTATGGTCTGATAAGCTAGAGTTAACTATTTTGGAGAAGGTGGAGGGTATAGAGAAAATATTGTCGATGATCGAGATCTGCAGTTATTGGTAATTCTAGTGTGATCCCACACGTGTTGGTCCATATTGAACGATTTCAGAATTGTAACAAGTTTCCTTGGCTGATGAAAGCATATTCAGTGGGTCAAAGTTCATGTTGCGGTCCCCACAAACAACCATCCGATTGCTCTTCAAATGCCTTTGCAATATGTTATCAAAGTTGTAAATGAATAAATCAGCATCAGAACTTGGGGACTTATATAATAAGTTACCACAAAAAATTAAAAGGTTGTCATATATAATATAAAAAGAGTATACATCCATTGTTAATGCACTTAGAACCATAACTCAAGAATATTTTGAAATGTAAAATCTGTATATGTTATATTATTATGTTTTTGTCTTGTTTCACTTGTTTTTTTCTGTGTAGTTGACGCTGGATGTATATTTCACGTAACAGTGTATAATACACAGTAATGATGCTCTGTTGTTTTGAAATAAAGATTTATATTATTATGAAGACATTCTCAAAAAAATGTATGGCAAGATTGTCAACAGTATTTCTGCAGCCAAAAAATTATCCAAGATGAAATGCTATGTTTTTTCTGCATTAATAATAAGGCTACTTTGAAAATGTTAGTGTCTCATAGACGGGGCTGAGTTTATCTCAGTTTTTTGATGTTACATTTATATGCTTCCAACCTTGAACCTTAGCAATTCTATGCACCTATGAGACATATTTCACTCATGATACATTTCTCTGTACATTAGTCCTTAAAACTTAGAGAAATATTCTCAGCTGACGGCTCGCATGCCTTCACGGCTGCTGCTATCGACGGCATGTTGCTGTCCATGGTAAGAGTTCTGCTGTTCTGGTATGGTATTACACATATATTTTGGACGCGTCACCGCATAGTTCACGAGTATCCATCACGTTTTGACGTCTACTGAGATGAACAGCTGATCAGCTGGTGAAATATTTGTATTAGTCTCTAACGTTGGCAATAATAAACCGGGTGTGAATCTAGTAAACCTTGCTTGAATCGTTTTTTCGTATGCAAATAAACTTTTCTAAATACAAAAGTTACTAGGAAGTACAAAATGAATCTGTAGCTTGCAAAAAACCAAAACAAAATACGACTTTGTCTACCTGGCGTTGACGGATCCGTCAGGATTATGTGTCATGTGTTGATATGGAAAATTTTCAAATATTACTAGAACATCAGCTGTTATTCTACCGTAATGGATCTTGTGAAAAAGACAATATGCGTTGACCGCGCAACAACGAGTGACGCAGTTAAGTATTGGGGAGGGGCGACGTTCCCAGATGCCCTACCGGTATGACAGGGAAAGAATGTCTACAGACAACTTACTTGACTCCATTTTTTTTTCTCTATTGCTGCATTCCACCAGTTTTTCGCTAATCTCACTTTACTGTTCTTGTCATTCACACCAAATGTGTTATCGTACACTGTTATAACAACCTCTTCTAGTTGTTGAACTTTGTCCTTTTAGTCGTCCAGCTTAAAGTTACAAAGTGCCAGTTGTATGTTGGCAGGAACTGATTGGTTTCATTTATTTTTCACCTTCGTATCTTATGTGTTGATTATCTAATTTAATTTCGGAGATTGTTACGTCAAAAACAATGTATCTATGGTCGCTCATATTTTCATCATCTAGCGCTGTTCATTTTTTATCTTGCCTATCAAATTCTCACTATGTATAGTTATATCGAGATGCGTTGTCTGGCCTCCTCTAACAAAAGTGTGTTTGTCGTCTATATTTTCAGTAACCAAGCCTTTTGCTGCAAAAGATTTTTCAATAATCTAATCTAATCTAATCTCTTCTATCTGTGCATGGAGATGCTCACGTGGTCGACTAGGAATTGAGATCTCCGCCTATATGGAAATGCCCAATGCTTCAATCTATAACAGGTCTATCTAGTTCATTCAGCGTTTCCTGGTAAAGGTCAAGTGATATATTTGGTAAAATGTATACTGAGCTTAGGTTAAGTTTTCTCATTCGCAAACCAAGCTTTTCGATTGTACGCTCTTGATCGTTGCGTTAGTCTACTAAGTTTTCCATTCCATTGAAGCAAATCGTAGGCGGCTCTAAATCTATTTAGATTTAGCTGCACACCGATGGTAATCAAAAACTGTGAATTCTTTTCGATCACCCGTCTCTCCTGCTTGTTACAACCTGGAAACCATCTTCGTCATTTTTGTCGGATTTAACGCTGGTTTTCCGTTGACTATTGGTTAGGCCAGCTTGCTCGACCACCTCCCTATATATTTAGTACAGGCCATATTGTCTGCGCGATCTGCGTTTTCTCCGAACACGTAGCACCTTATTTCTTAAGTGCAGTTCTTCACTACCTGCTTATCGTCACCGCATTGGAGGCACTTCTGCTTTGGCTTTGTTTTTGAAGTGCATTAATAATAGTGGGTAGTTATAACATCTGGTTGGAAAGTCCTTTTCGGTTATCATACATCTGCTTCAACCAATTTTGATTCACCGTTGGTCCAAGAGTGCGCGCCTTTCAGGAATCTAGAGCCTTTTCCATTTTTAAGTGCCTTGGGCTCAAAGACCTCGAAGCCTGCAACATTTTTTTGCTGCCAAGCACCTTTTACTGTCTAACAGACCTTTGTTTCTTGTTTTTCAATATCCCATATTATCACAGCTATTGTCTTCTCGGGTGCTTTGCCAACATTTCCTTACCGTAAAATGCTTTTGACTTACGCCAGAGGCATTTCAACTATTTCAAGCTCGATTTCACGCTTCTTTTTTGCTTTACATCTCCACACATTTCCTGAATATTTATCTGCTGCCTCAATATTTGTATACAAGTACTCGCTTTTGTCAGCTTTAATAAATATTGAGTCCTTGACCTGCCATAATCTATGGCGTCCACGTCCACCAAGGTACTATGTCTTCGCAAAGACCTGAGATTATTAAACCCCATCGGGTTGATTACTAGTTCAGAAACGTTGTGTCTCTTTGGTAGCTTAAAAGCTCGCTGTAGCATCTCGTAGAGCTGTCCTGGTTCACTGTCTTCGTGGATTTTGATAACATTTTCAATTTTTTTACTAACTACATTGAGATTGTCAGTTTCTACGTCTAGGGCTACGCTGCTATTTGTCTTAATGTACTTAAACTGGTACCCCTCCTGCTTCATCTAGTTCTATTTGTCTAGTTGCAAGAACTGCAGTACTTCATTTAACTTCTTCAGTTTAGTGCCACTGACGTCTTTTAAGGAGGCTATTTTCTGAATTTCTTTGGGGTATGTTCCAGCCGTTCGCTGCCCCTTAGTCAACCCCGTATCTTGGATGTGCTGTTCCTGAGCGGTCTGCACGACAAAGTCAAAAGTGGAAATTTCAGGTCTTCGACTTTACCGATTTGGACTAGATCTTAAGGGAGTCCTGGAGTCCTCAAGCGGGCACCAATGAGTTGGAGATCCACATTTATCTGCTTGATGTCCTTTCTTGTAATCTGGCTTCCATTAACCATATTGTTTAACCTTGCAAATTTGTACTTCAATGCCTCTGATTATCCTTGAGATCATATACAATCAGATTCTGCCTTTTTTCGTAATGGCCCCTTCAATCTGTTGTGTAGACAGTGCTACAGCTTTCTTTTTTTGCCTGTTTCTCTGGCAGGGATTACCGGGATGCCAAACTCCGTCCTAAATACGCTGTATGATTAACGTTGTTTATTAACACATCTGGAAAACTAATCCACATGATGGCGGTGTAAGAACCAAATGCTCTATTAAATCGATAGCCTTGCCCACTATTCTCCGAACACGCCTATCCATCATGTTGCCATAGCGCAAGATCACCAGAACGACCTACGTCTGTGCTGGCAAAAATAATCTGATAACCTCCCGAGCGGTTCCCGCATAGGTAGGTCGAAAATTCTACCTAACCAAGGTCGAAAGTAACAACAAGGACATAAATTATTCAGACAGCTTGCTGATTCTGATAACAGATGGTACTATGTGATGTCTTATTTCGATAAACCTTGTACTCTGGATATATGATATTTGCTCAGCTTTCGTTCATTGTTCTTCCTGAGATCAAGCCTACACCATTCTGCGGAGTTGCCAAATAGCGCGTAACATCTGTCCTTTGTTGTTAAACTAGCTTAAGTATCAGAATTCGAAATTATTGCATAGGCATTAATGACATGTATATGTTTTTCAGTCTGAAGTAACATTAAATGGATACTTGAAGCATAAGAAAATGAGCTCAGAGCCAGCACCTCTGTCTATGCGGGAAGAAGAATTACAAGAATTGAGAAAAAATGAGATGAACACAGAAATCAATATTGATACTAAACAACAAACTTTGGGAGGTGTTGTGTTTCCACTTGTTGATGTTGCTAAGCAAGCTATCAGTGATATGAAGGATGGAACTTATAACTATATACAATTAAAAATAGGTTAGAAATATATTCATATCAGAACATCTACACTACACTATATTTCATCACATGATGACAGGTGTTAGGGCGGTTGCTGTCGACATGATTGTCGTATAATGAATATGACGACACTATGGCTCGTTCAGCTCTCCATTCACAATAATTAAATTATGTCAAGCAGTCAATCGTAACTAAAAACTATTTTCGAATGTAGATAATGGCATCGCTCAGAGCAATGTAGACTATTTGAATGTCATTTATGTCATCTGAGATTCTGATTGTCAATAGTTAGTAGTAGTAGTCAGTGTTAACGTATCGGCATCTTTGTTCTCGGCCATTATCAATAATGACCAAAAAGTACTATAATTTATCCAATGAACCTACGGGGTAATAAGTCATCTGACCGGCACGCGCCTCGTTCCTATTGGTCCGTTTTCGGTAGATAAGCCGCCAAGTTCACAATAGCACTTTAATTCTTTCCGAAGGTCTGTGACGTGCGGTTGATTTTTTTTTGTGTGCTTCATTTATTTTTGTGAGACAACTTTTAAAAGGATATTTCGACATGAGTGCTTTCTTAGACGACGGCCAATTACCAAGAAAACGGACAAAAAGAGCTTTGTCGGTTTCTGAAAAAGAAACTATTATAAATATTTATATAGCAGCTTCTATGGAGCGCTTTCCAAATGAAACTCAGACAGAACGTGTAGCCTTGTTTCAAGAGCATCAGGTGAGGATTTAGCTTTGAAGTATAATTTAAAATGTTTTGTAGTTTGATGTATTATTCTTAAGAATAGTTATTTTCTGTTGAATATCTTACCCACTAATATGATAGCTACTTCTATTGGACACATTTTGATTTTTAAAACTTATTCTCAATTATTTTTTATTATTTATCAATGCTTGTATATATAATATATGAAAAATGTATTAATTTGTTTTTAGGAGCATCAAGTAGCAGTGTATATAAAACTGCTCCTCTCAAAGGTTACCATAGAGCCAGAGTAGTTTTGAACAACGATTCACAAGAAATTAAGGCATTATTCCGAAGAAAAATCCACGAATTTTTCTTCCGAAACGAACCACCCAAATTGGACAAAATTTTGTTATCAATAAACGCTGACGAGTGCTGACAAGAATGTCATCGACGAAATGGCTAAATCCACCAATCGGACTATTTTACGCCTGCCTCTTTACCATTGCGAGTTTAACCCAATCATGTTAATTTGGGCGCAAATTAAAAACGAAGTTTCCAGAAAAAACAACTTTTGAGGTCGCAGATGAAAAGCAGTTTTTTTACAGCGAAGTACAAAATGTAACTCCGGAAAATTGGAAAAAAGCAATCGTACATGTTGAGGAGGAAGAAAAAATGTGGACAACTGACCAATGTATGGAAAGAGTGGTTGAACCATGATTGTTAACTTAGGAAACGATTCAGAATATTCAGATTATACAGATAGTGATAGCGATTAGTTAATAAATGTAATTTGTTTATTTACTGGATAATGACGAAGGACCTATATCCCTAAACATACTTATACATATAATTACCATGTTTATGTCTACTGCTCTATCGGGATAGACTTCAATCCTGTGTTAATCCTGACCGCTAACTTCGAAGGAGCCCACTGTCCAAGATTTGGACGTTATCAGTTATGGTTTGACTTGTGGATTTCCGAAATAAACGGTCAGGATTACACATGGAATAATCCACTTTAAAGTCTATCCGGATAGGGCCGTCGAAATAAACGTTGTAATGAATGCAGGTAGATTCATTATTAGATATATTAAAAAGATCCAGAATCCAATCTAAAAAAGAATTTAATTTTTGAGCCGCTTTATTTTTTTCCCATCATTTAAAATCATTTTTGTAATATAAAAAATATGTAAAGTTAACAAATCGTAAACTGGGACAGCATATTTAATATATCAATGTAATAAACCTTATAGCACCTTGAAAGTAATGAAAAGATAGAAGAAACAGTGAAAATAAAGTAAATGGTACCTCAATTAATTTTAAAACCTACACGCCACTGGCGACAACGCATTATCGGTTTTGCAGGTAGTCGTGCGGTGTAAAATCAGGCTGCCATGTCACTTGCTTTATTACTCTCTACCTTCATTGGATAGATTATAGGCATTGTTGATATAATAAAAATAGGTAAATAATTGGCACATTCCATCAGAATAGGGGTTTGGCTTTAAACAAGCTTAAGTACAAATATGTTTTTATCAGCATTTTGCAACTTGGCCGGCCAATAAGGCCCGATTTATCGACATTGCCCGCAACATGTACACATATTTCATATATTTGATAATTTCCAGATATCGAGTCGGAAACAATTCATCTTGTATCAGCTGAAAATATAGCTTTAGAAAAATTGCCGTCAAAAGTTCCTACAGACGGTGGAAGGTACCACTTGTTTAATTTCAAACACACACATGAAGGTGATTATATGGAAAATATAGGTGAGTTGACCCCATGGCAGTGAGCAATTTTTGATTTCTTATATAGCGACCAGCAGTGGTTTTGTTTCTCTCATTACGTTTATCAAAGGCATAAATATTGTGCCAAAAAAATCCCGCTAAAGTAGCAACGTTTTTCAGATACTAGACTGTGAAGTTTGATGGAAAATGAGCCATTTTATAGTCTAAAATAAGAGTTTATATTACTATTACTAGTATTATAACTCCAAAAGTCTCATATGAGAGGTACATATATTCGAAAAACTTTTCAGTTGGACTAAACAGATGTGTTTGGAATTAATTGTGAAAGGCAGAATCCCATCACTTTGTATATTATGGTCGTCAAGTAACATTAATAAATTACTGACAAATGATCTAGCCTTTCCTTTGACATTGTGTGACAAGGAGCTCATGAAAGCAAATGTGCTATTTGTAAGGAATGCGACGACAAACGGTAAAGGGGGTACAGTGGAATTGGCTGAATTTATAGTATGTTGTATGTTACAACCTCATGACTATATGTCTCCAGGGTTCGATAGTGAGCAGTATTTATCGAAGTTCAACAATATGGTGTTTGCCATGGAATCCCCGCTATATGTTGGTGCAAAGATGACGTATTGCCTATACTTGTCAAACATCTGGCATGGAGTCTGGCATAAACGAGGAATAAACAAAAACATAAATCGTAGTTTCGTCATCGCTCTGCTAAACAGGCAGTATTTTTAGTATAGCTCGCCTACATAGCAACACATTGCAGACTGCAGAACGATTGGAATCTTATATAATGGTACGTGTACACTATAGATTTTTCCCCGAGATTTGCGCTAGCTAGAGTCGCTTTAGACTAAGTCTATAGTGTACATATTACTGAGACTGCTCTAGCGAGTGTGGCGTAATACTCTCGGTAGCGCGACGTTAGTCTAGGTAGGGTTGTAGTGGACACAGTACTGAGACTAGTTCTCTAGATCACTCTCGCATTGTTTCGCTCTATTCGATGAGTTAAATAGATTAGTTGAAAGCATGGCTTCCCCACAAGTGTAAATGAACAAAAAGCTATGAAATGGGACAAAGAAAGTACTCTCAAGCTAATTGAGATGTACGAGGCACATCCAGAACTTTGGAATTGCATATTGAAGGAGTACAGAGATCGGGATAAAAAGGCTCAAGCTATAAAAAATATAGATCAGTTAAAAACCACTGAAGCCGAAGTTGGAAGAAAATGGCATAATTTAAGGTGTCAAATGAATTCGGAGATAAGGAAAATTAAAAAAACCAAAAGTGGAGATGGAACTGATGATAGACTGTGGAAAAGTAAGTGGGAATTTTATGATGCGTTACAGTTCATGATGGGTTACTCTGGGAGCACCAAAAGCACTACAAACTTTAGGGATACGGTGAGTAAACATTTTTTCAGCATTAGAAGCATATATTACATTAAGCAGATAAAATGGCGACTTCACCATGTTTGGATACAAAATAATTTTTAAATTGTTCTCGTACTTCTTTGGCTGTTTTCGATGGGTTTCTAACATTTGTAGTCTGTAAAGGAACCATATTAGCTATAGGATTTCCTCCATTTCTCCAACTCCCATTGATAACGTTCCCATCATTTTCAGTATCAAATATTCCATTTGGGGCATATAAATGTGCCGAACTTTTTTGGGTCAGTAAGAAATTATGCAAAGAACATATTGCAAGTACAATTTTTTTAACCTTCTCTGGAGGTAGGTCTATTGGTCGTCTAAGAACACGAAATCGAGCCGAGATCAGTCCGAAAGCATTTTCAACTACACGCCTTGCTCTTGATATTCTGTAGTTAAAAACCCGATTAAATCCGGGTTGGTTTTTGAAAGGAAAAGGTTTTAATAAATAGGAAGTCAAGACAAAAGCATCATCGGCAATAACAACAAAAGGTGCATCTTCAGATTCACCCGGTAATGGCCTTGGTTTTGGCATGTTTAACATGTTGTTTTCTAATGCTCTTGACAATGAACAGTTTGCATACACGCCACCATCAGATATGCGTCCATTGCATCCGACATCCACATAAAGAAATTTGTATTTTGCATCAACTAGTGCCATGAGGACTATGCTATGTGTTCCTTTATAATTAAAATAAAGACTGCCTTTATTCCTTGGTGCTTTCATAACCACGTGCTTGCCATCTAGAGCACCTAAACAGTTTGGAAAATTCAAAATCTCCTCAAATCCCTTTGCAACTTCATACCATTCTTTCTGAGAGTTTGGGATCTAAAAGAAAAAGTAATATTACAAAACTACAAATAAGCTTATTCGCTACTTTTGTTTTATTTCAGGTTTCGTCGCAAGAGGAAGATTTTCTGGAGGAGTCTCAATTACAAGGCATAGAAAAACCAACAACATCAAATACTACAACTCATCGTTCGAAAAAACTAAAAACCAAAGCCAAGGAAAAAACGGACGAGGAAGGTGATGCAATGCTAAAAACATACTAAATACACCAACTGACGAGTATACCGTATTTGGTGAATATGTTGCTAGTGAATTACGGCAGCTGCGTTCTGATGAACGAAAAAGAAGATTAAAACGAATAATCCAGAAAGCTATAGTTGCAATGAGCGAGGAAGATGAAGTGGAGTTTTCTGGATCAAGAACACTTACACCTTTACTGTCGCCTACTTATTCACATTCGAGTACATACCAATCAACTTCAAATACGGTTGAAAGTTTTGAAGAGGCACCGATAACAAATACAACTACAAACCTTCCTCCAATCACGCAGTTTTACGAGAGATAATCCGTTTTCAGCACAGTAAATATCGCTTCACAAATTTCAGGTATAATCCTTGAAACGGTCGTGACTGGAATCCGAAAAAGGTATTCCAGGGAATGATAGCTATCTCCTACAATTAGAAATGATTTAATTAGAAGTTGTTTTTGTTTGCTTTAAAAGTTAAATACATCCTAAAAAACAAACTCATGTCTTTCAATACTCACCTGTTGCTAAAAACCGTAAAGTAAGCATGAGCCGTTCTGAAGGTGAAATAGCTAGCCTAAGATGAGTATCTTGTTTTCTAATCAATGGTTCAACTTTTTGAAGCAAGTATTCATAGTCCTTATTACTCATGTGTAAAAAGTTAGCGTATGAATTCATGTCTTCGCTGTGTAATTTTTTCACTAATTGAGCAAAAAAACACTATCCTGTCTTCTTGAAATCCAGCTCACAACCCACATCCTTCTCTTCTTGTTTTTTAGCTCAACATTTTTTCTATTCTTCGTTATTAAAATAACAGAGGCAGCTGCAATTTTCTTAATTCGCGACATTTCAAACTACTTCCAACAAACTACGGTACAATAATGCCTATACGTTTTTACGAGATCAAATCTACCATGTTATGTACACACCACATAGAGAAATTGGTATAGATTTAATCTAGGAAATATCTACGAAGGTCTAGCGAGGGCCAAAATATGTTATAGTGTACACAGAACATGTACACATGTGTCCAATTCATCATGGAGCGCTACACGATTCCACAACGTGTCAGTATTATTAAAACGTTTTACTTAAATAATGAGTCGATTATTGCAACGATTAAAGACTTGTCAAGGTCGGGCCGTGTTCGAACTGTTCGTACTCGGGAGAGTTCGTGAAAGTATAGTGGAGCACCTTGGGACGTCTACCAGACATCGTTCTCAAGAACTGGGTATTCGTCGCACGTCATTATGCACTATTTTAAAAAAGACTTGCATTTGCGGCCATACAAAATTCAGTTAACCCAAGAACTACAGACTAGTGACCATGAAAGTCACCGAAAATACAGTCATGCATTATTGCAGCTTAATGCCCAAAATAATGATTTTTACCGACAAATGATAATGAGCGATGAAGCCCACTTCGAATGAACGGATTTGTTAATAAGTAGAATTGTCGTATCTGGGCATTAGAGAACTCTAGTGTCATCCATCAACGACCACTATATCCTCGTCGAGTCACAGTTTGGTGCGGTGTCTGGTACCTTACTTCTTTGAAGACGCTGCTGGCTCCTCAAATCCAACAATTTATCCTACAAAACATGTGGTTCCAACAGGAAGGAGCAACTTGTTACACAGCTAGGGAAACAATGAATCTTTTACGAACAATATTTCCGGACGTTTAATTTCTCGATTTGATGATGTCTACTGGCCACCAAGGTCACCGGATTTAACCGCTCCTGACTTTTTTTAATGGGATTTTTGAAAAATATGGTTTATGCCAACAAACGAAATACTGTATTCCTCCCGAAAGCTACCAAAAAGTGATGGAAAATGTAATCAAGTGGGCTCAGATTTGCGCGGCTTCTAGAGGCGGACATTTGTCTGATATTATTTTTCATACATAATTTCTAGGTTTTGATAAAAGATTAAGATGAAAAAAATGGACGTAATTTATTTCATTTCACAAATATTCAAGATACAAACCAGTCAGTTACATATCGGCCACCCTGTACAACATATTGCAAATTCAGCCAATTACAATGCCTCCTCTCTGCGGTATATTTTGTGTCATATTTTTTAGACTGTCCTATCTGTTTTGCTGCCTATACCTAAAAAGTGACTTTATTGGTAACCTTCCACATCATGGCAAAGATTAGCTTGACGACCACTTTTCCACTTAACCATAATATGAACGAAACATACAAAAGTTTACACATGTGGTTAATGCTACGTCAATAGCTTCAAAGTGCATTAGGATAGATGGAACAGTAATCAAACTTGATAGGTATGAAGTTTTTATTTTATGTATTTCATGCTACTTATCCGTAGACTACGTTTGCCTTTTGTACATGAGCTTATAGTATTGCACTCTGCTCATTTCAATTTTGTAATAATAATACAACATAAAACAATTACAGAACAATTATAACACTATACTATTTACAATTACAGCAAGCCAGGAAGAAAATACTGGAGAGAACGTTAGAAATAAAAATCAATAAGAATAATAAAACAATAACTCAAAAATAGAGAAACGTTTGCATCTCTAACAGCTGCTTTCTAAACGATTTTTTTAAGGAATATAATCTTTTTTTTTGTTAGACATTCTAAGTGTACGGCACTTTACGTAAAAGATCTTTGATACAAATATTATAGTGAAGAGGAATATCGAACTGGTCATTGTTACTTATCCTTCTTGTAATTAGATTTCTACTAGGAACCAACTTACTTGATAGGTACATAGGTCTCTTGATGATAATTTTATATATAAAAACTAACAAAAAGATTTTTAAGCTTCAGCCACCTCAACTCAAAAATCTTGGATGTAACATGGCTGTAGCTGTGAAAATCGAAAACAAAACGACAACAGATTTTAATTTTCTGCAATCTGGTTTTAATAAGGGACTCAAGACAAGGATGAAATAGCATAAAGCAGTAAAGCAATTTAATCATTACCAAACTCTATATCAATTTCTTTCGAGTCTTGAAATCGATGAGGATGGAATGATTGGAAAATGAAGTGACACCAAAACTTTTTGCTTGTGTGACGTGTGGAATAGTAAATAGATTCGGAACGCACCCTCAAACCAGTCATTCTTTCAATGTTCATAGTTTGTTTTAGGACAAAATAAAATTTCAAAACTCTTAGTAGGATTAAGCTTCAGTTAACCTTGCAGTAGTGACTTAGTTCACCAGGTCTAAATTTTATATGATATTTGATCAAGGTTAGTAGAGTCAAAAGTGAAAGTCAGTTGTGTCGTTCGCGTAAGTCTGTATACAACAGCATTCTAAAACAGTATGCATGTCAAGAGTATAGAACCATCAGCACTAGCAGAACCTCCTTGGCTTGTTACTCGTTGTTTGCCACTATCGAAATACGATAAAAAACATAAAGGAACATCAGAAAGTTCGTAGTATTTTAGTTTGGATAGAAGGTCATGGCTAACTGTATCAAATACTTAAGAAGAATTCCACAACATTAGTATAGTATAAATATGCTTGTCCAAATTACAAATACTCTCATCAGTTATGTGAAGTAAAGCCAATGTAGTGCTGTGACCACTACGGAAACCAGACTGATGATTTGGAAATATATTGAACATTTCAAAATATTGGATTAAATGCAGGAAAGCAATTTTTTTCAATATCTTCCACAATGTACGTAAACAAAATACTAATTGGCCTCAAGTCCACAAAAACCTCAGCCTCAAAAACCTTGCTACTACTTAACGTGATCTTTTTTGCACATTCGTTTTTTTACTAGATACTACGTTATAAAAATAAACACAAATAGTTATTGGTCATAGAACAAAAAAAGCAATGCCAAAAACCATTGAGAATTAGTGTCACGCACACGCGTCCGGTACTGGTTGAGGCTCTGCCTGCCTCTACACGTGCCGGCAAATGCAATCGGTAGCCGCCAGTACAGCCTTGGACATTTATTTTCCAAACTGCTGTCAAGTAACGTCAGCGAATTATCTTTTGTTGCAGAAATGAGAAATCGAAATAGTAAAATTATTATTTATTTGAATGATCATTATCAACTACATCGGTCTGACTGAATATTTTGAATAATTAAATACCTTCATTTAGAGTTTTTTATTCCTTTTTGGAAAGCTTACTGTAGGAACTAAATAATTTGTACGTTCATTGTGCTTGCAATTTAGTAGCTAGTCACAATTTTGTTTCCGGAAAATTGAAAATGAAAGCAGTTACCTTTGGGAATCGCTGTTTTTATAGTATATGCTATTTCGACACACTTTATTATTGTATCAACCTAACATAAAATATATAGTGATTATCATTTGTAAAAAGGCCATTGTGGTGGCCGAAACTTCAGTAGTACAGCTTAATTTAAATACAAACCACGAAAGTTAATGAATTCCCACGTATTTAGCACAACTCATTTGTCTATTTTAGAATAGTTTTTATTGTGTATGGTTATGTTTATACTTTTTATGATTGTGTTATCTTGTTTTAAGTACAAGTCATGACAATTGACTTGATTATCAGGCATTTCTTTCCTATTTTTGTCTTCATTATTTGTTCCTAGATTTCCATTTTTGGGCGATTGTTAGAAAATGTGAAAAATTGGTTAGAGTAAAATATGTTGCTTCTTAGATCCCCTATTATGTCCGGCAATTTTGGTACATAAGTTACTAAATACCTCATCCGATTACCATGAAACTTTGTAGATGTGTTATTTTTTATACAGAGCACATTTTTTGTAGTTTAAAATAAACAAACATGTATGTAAAAATTGCATTTGTGAATGCAACAGGTGCATAACAATCTACCACCACCCAGACATTGCCCAGTATCGACCGACAGCCGGTTGCAATTTCCCGACACGTGTGAAGCGACGCTTACCCTTCTCTAACAAACCACTAATTCCAGGCGATGATCGATTTTTTGGAGTAGCTACCATGACTACCACAGGGTTTTATCGCTCACCAAACCGGTGTTTTAATATCCGACACGTTTTCGCTATGTTGGCATGTTCAGGTGAGGATTAAAACTCCGGTTTGGCGAGTGATAAAACTCTGGAATAGTCATAAACCACTGATTCTTTTACATTTTCAGTATTTATTTATTCTATGCCTGGTTACTCTTGCCCGATTAAGGAGAGGATGCTGTACTCTAGTTGTAAGAATCCATTAACAGATACCATTACTATCTTAGGACTTGAAATTGCCAAAAAGGTAAATAGACAGTAGTTTTTGTGTACATATTACTATCCTAGTCAGCTTTATTCGCCAATAGCTTTGGTGCATATTGTACAACGTGTTGAGGCGGCATTAGCTGTTAACGAGGATAATTATAATCCCTGATCATAATATGGTAGCTATAAACGCTAGTTATGGGTTGCTATTTAGGAATTATCATCTCCGCAGTCGATTAAATATTTTTTCGTAAATACAACTAGCGTAGGAGCAGAGGGTTTTAACTTGCTTTGCTTGCCTGCTTATTTTTCACTAGAAGTGTTTTCCCATATTAATAAGTACAAAGACCCCACTTTGTCAAGCTTAAATTACTACACATATCTGCAACTTTTCACCAGTTTTAAAAATCACTGTACTGCCATACTTAGGTATGCATACGGATGTCAGCATAGCTCTACCGTCCAGTAGTACAGTGCCCGACATGTTTCGGTTAAAGTAAGTCAGTGTATTTAATATTTACTCAATGCTCGTTAAAGAATAAGAATTCTGTAATTTTATTTATGTTTTCAAAGAATTTGTCAAGCAGAAGTTTGCACAGCAATATTCAATGAAATGCTTAGTAATGGCGTCATGTCAATTTGTTGTATCAGGTTTCAAGTAGGCCACAAATCGTTTTTGATTTATGGAATTTGCATCTTTTGTGATCGAGCACAAATGAAAAAATAGGTTTTTGAAGCATTTCTGTTTTAATACAGGAATTTGGATCCCTCTTTCACAAATCGAATAATTTTTCGCTAGTTTGAGCGACATCGACCACATTGATCAGTTTCAATACTTTGCTTTTTATATTATTCTCTCAGAAAAAAACGCAGTGTTTTAGAATTTTATCTTATTTTAATATAATTTATTCATATTGATTAATAGCACAAAAATGAATCTTCTCACCATCTAATAATTCAATTTAATAATTATACAGGGTGTAAACGTTATAGTAGTCCTTATTGAAATGGGAAATAGGGGGGGTCAAAACAAGTCAAAAAGTTCATATGACCCATGGTCCAAAAGTCAATAGATTTTTGTCTAAATGGCTTTATAGTTTACAACTTTAAGTGCTTTATATCGACCGCAATCACCACAATCTTACTAATTTTTATAATCTAATCTAAAACGTTTTTAAATTGGGTAATTAACAAATAAATGGCATCAAGTTTTTCTAAGTTACGCCAAAATTTGTAGTCAGTAAGTAAGTTTCATTGGATTGAATATTTAAAATACACATGACAACAGCGCGTCGGTCATCATCACTCTTATCGAACCGGCAATCGATTGCAAACGGTAACAGTGGTTAGTATGTTGTTTTGTTTTTGTTCGCGTACGTCGTCGTGTTGATTTACAATGTTCTCGAATCAAGAGTTCGCCGACATGTTGTTAGTTTACGGTGAAGCTCGTCAGAATTCAAATCTTGCAGCTCAAATTTATCGCGACAGATTTCGCCAAAACGGGTACACCCAGACAGGACATTTGTGCAAGTGTACCAAAGACTTCGAGATACAGGAAGTATTCTTCCCACTAATATTCGCACTCGTGAAAGACAGGTTACTGTAGAGCAGGAGGAACAAATTTTAAATATCGTGGAAATCAATGCAGATATCGGCACTCGGGAATTAGGCCGCCGCGTAGGACTATCGCATACCATAGTACATAGAATCCTACAGGAAAATTTGTTTTATCCCTACCATGTACAACGAGTGCAGGCCTTGTTACCAGAAGACTATCCTCGGAGACTAACATTCTGACAATGGTTTTTGCACAAAAACATTGAAAAATCCGGATTTTTTTAAAAAACATTCTAGCGACGGACGAATGTACTTTTACGAGAGACGGGATATTAAATTTCCATAGTACTCACACGTGGGCCCAAGAAAATCCTCATACCATTCGTGAAGGTCATTTTCAACAACGTTTTAAAATAAATTTTGGGCGGGTATTCTTGACGATCAGGTAATTGGCCCTTTCGAGTTACCCCCAAAGTTGTCAGGAGAAGGATACTGCCCTCATAAGCTAAACCCCCGTATTCGGAAATATTGGAAAGTGGCGCAATATCAATTTGAAGTTTCTTTTTGTTTGTAGCTTTAACGGACGTCCATGGTATTAATAATTGATGTCCATATTGAGTAATAAGGGCTCTAAAATTATGTGGTCTACATAAACAACCTTGTTTGATTGTTTTTACAAGTATAAATTGCCATACGAGGATTTTTTTTAGTTCTGTTACACCAATTTCCTATGCAATAACCCCGTATTTGGCGAATACGGGCATTTGTTCTAGGACATTATCAAATTTATATTTGTCATAATAATCGTATTTTTGATATCAGTCGTTGGGAATTGAGGTACTTGGTAGATGAAAATGAATTTAGTAACACACCAGCTTTTAATTACTTTATTTTATGGTGAACACATTAAGTATAATAAAAGAACACTTACTAGATAACTTTTTCTGGAAGTTTCTCCCAAAATTCTTTCCTGTTACCTGGCATAATGGAACCAACCGCTTTAAGCAGGTTTTCAACTTTTTGACGCTCAAACCCATTTGGTGCCGTTTTTATTGGGGCTGTTGGCATTTCACCAATATGTTTTTTTAGCAAAAAATCTAGTTTCTTCCATTCTTCCTCAAAATTGCGTTTGTAGTACATCACAAATTCAGTCCTCTTTACCATTAATTCCGTTATTTTACTCATAGTAAAACTGGGATCCTGTTTCTTAATTTTACTAACTGAATGGAGACTTTTCCACAATTGAAAATCATTCAGTTTCATGGATTTGATTTGTACCTTTCCCTTATTGCTGGACTGTACTGCCTTCTCAAAGTCTGCAAAATCATATGTTTTGACTTGACGCTTTAGTGATTCTTCTACTTGGTGGTGGAACGAATCCGCCGACATAAAGGTATGACCTGGTTCAAAATAGTTCAAGTGAATGGTCTCAGCGGATATACTTGTTGAGTTCACAATATAAACAAGAAAGAAGAATAATGCCCAGTTTTTATTCTGGCTAGAACAATTGTCCAACCATAGAGTGATATTGCGGACATCCCTGTGGTGAAGAAGAAATGCGTTGAAGGCACTAATAATATCTTCTTGGTGTCGTCCGCTGATGCCTTCATGCCACAATACGGCAAATGGAGGAAAATCTCTAATTTTACCAACTGGCACAAAACTTTCATTGTAAACTATTAGGCGAGAAGCAAAGATCGCTTTTTTAAACATTTCAAGTCTAGGCAACATTATTACTTTTTGAAGATCAACAGAAAAGCACAAATTTCCTTTGTCTTTGTTGCAGTTTTCCTTATTTAGTGAGTATCACTCACGAGATTCTTTTGCTTTCATAATGTGATCCTTCCAGCTGCAGCATACCTCGCAATCATCACTTAAGGACTCAGCTTTATGTTCGGAATTATGCATATGGTACGACTCACAGAGTTCACATTCCTCATTTCCTAATTTTGCGAACGATATATTTTTCGCCTTGAGGATTTTTCTATATTTTTCATAGGAGCAAATGTAATCGGGATATCTTTTTTTAAAGTCTTCAAACATAAGGGTGACATTCAAGTCACTCGGCAAATATAGACGATTAGGAGCATGGACTCTTCTATAGTGAGATACAGATGGATTAAATGAGTCAATATGGCTTTCTATAATCTTATTAGACAACTTGTTTGGAGGAGGATGCCTACCTCGGCGGTCTAAATCATTTTGTAACTGATTTTTGCTATTAGCATTTGCCCACACCGAATGGATTATCCAGTCATTCGTTTTTTTATATCCCAATGTTGTTAGGAAAAATATTTTACAGACACGTCTTGTTGTACCACTAGAATCCTTCAGAAAATATGTGAATGTCTTGTTTTTCTTTGAACCTTCTACTTTTCTCTTTGGTGTTCTATTCTCTGTCGAGTTCATCACAAATGTTCGTTTTCCCTTCCAGTCCAACTTCCAAAATTCGTGGTTTGTGGTGTTTCTCTCCTCCTCGGTAAAGAATGTCCGACATTTGAGCTTTCAGTTTATACAGCCTTCTCTGACCTTATGAAGCGAGATTACCTTGTTTTTCTTAGTTTCAGCTCTCACTTCCTTGGACAGTTTGTATTTTTTTCTTTTTCTTTCTTCGCCTTTGTTTGTGTGGCCTTCAACTGTTTCATATGGATCTGAAATTATACCTTACAGGTGCAATAATGCTTGCTGTAGTAGTAGATAGTACACGCTTACCTGCTTCCTCATACCCTTTAGTTTCATTCTCCTCTTCTACAATCTCTGTTTCTTCTATTATTTGATTTGCATCATTTTTCATAGGTTCCCTTCTATTCTCATCCCCACGACTATCGTCTTCCATATTTTGAATATTTTTTTCTTCCACTTCCACATTTGCCTGACCATCCACTAAAAAGTAGAAAAAAAGCTATCACTCTCAAAAGGACGGTCTATCGAACAGTAGTTGCTGGTATTTTTAATAACTAGTATGCTGTGCTCACCGTAACTTAAAATATCTCTGAGATTCCAAGATTCCTTGTCAATCACATTGTTAGATATATCTTGCAAGCAGTATCCTTTATTTGTGGAATGATGTTCTGGATCTGAAAATGAGCTATTTTGAATCAGGTCCTATCTTTATGTCGGTGGATTCGTTCTATCACCAAAGTATAACAATTACTATAACATCAGATCAAAACATATGGTTTTGCCGATTTTGAAAAGGCAATTGCCCAGTAACAAGGTAAAAGTACAGATTACATCTATGCATGGTAGTTATTTTCAATTATGGAAGGATTTCTATTCGGTCAGTGGAATTAAAATATGCACTAGCGTAGCCAAATTTTAGTTTTACTCACCAACAGTATCAGCTGAATCCATGTATCGAATAGTCATCGATCCATTATCAATTACGCAACTCTTGGTAATTGGTATGAATTCTTCCATCTGTACATCCTGTAGTACATCTTCATCACAATAATAATTCTGAGCGCTTAAGCAAGGCTCTTCCTCTGAATTCACTGTATTAACTTTAGAAATAGTAGCCAGGGAAACTAACTTTTTTTCTCTGCTTCCGCTACTCCATGAGCACACTGTTCTAGATTTTATAAAATCGTTGTGGTCGAAATTGAGATCCTAGGGTAAAGCCACGCCACGTGCCACTTGGAGGTTACCAGGAAACTGATATTAATCAAACCGCCTGCGCCTGCACGCGTTGCGTACGACAGGTGGCGACAGGTCGACTTGCTAGGCTTAAACCACGTATTTGGAAGTTCCTAGACAAAAACCCCGTATCCAGTTAAAAATACGAGGAAAGCTCTTAGTAAACCACAAATACGGGGTTCGGCATTAGTATTTTTTAATTTTTTTGCGAATACGGGCTTAGCATTACTTGATTTCATACATTTCCGCTTCAGATACGGTTTTTTAACATAGAAAAAATGAAAATTCACGACATTTTAGTACAGTAGAGCCAAAAATCTCGTTTTCGATTTTTTTTCAAATACGGGGGTTTGGCTTAGGAGGGCAGGATACCTTAGCTTTCTAGCTACCAGAACTTTTGGAACAGACCTTAGACTACATGCCATTACAACGGAGACAGAGTTTGTGGTTTCTTCATGACGGGAAACCACCACACATTTTTAGAGGCGTCATTCAGTATTTGAATGAACATTATCCAAATCGCTGGATCGGTCGAAATGCTCCTGATCCTCAAAAATGGCCAGCAAGATCTCCTGACCTCAATCCAATGGATTTCTGGTATTTGGAAGAACTTAAAGCCATGGTTTATGGGGCTGGTAAAATAACAACTGAAGCACAACTTCGCGAAAAAAAATTTAATTCGGCTGAAATAATAAATGGACAACTTCGAGGACCTAGATAAAGAAGAAACTGGGTTCGTCGTAATGAAGCTTGTGTGGAAAGTGGAGGACGACATTTTGAACACCTTCTTAAAAAAAAAAGTGCAGTGTGGGTTTTAAAAAGAAAAACAATGTATGTCTCAAAATTGTGTTCCCTGTTTATAAGTGGATTTTTTTAATACGTTCAATAAACTTTCACACACCAGGTGAAGCGCTGAGACAGTTAGTGATAAGTCCGTTTTTTTAATTGTTTGCATTTTACGAGTACATTATCAAATAATGAAATAATACCTAAGAGCCAAAAATAACAAACTCCATCTTTATTTACAGTGCGTTCCGTCGTAATTTGCGTCGTTGTCAGATTTTATTTTACTTTAAAGTCGCTTTTCTCTAAAAAAATACCGTTTTCATCCCCATGTTATATGAAACTTTTTGCTTCTTTTAACCCCCTCTATCACCCATTTAAATAATGATTATCATAACGTTCACACCCTGTATCATTACATTCAAAAAAAATAGTTATATAAATAAACTAAAAACAGCGAGTGTTAAGTAAGAACAATATTTATCAAATTATTATTCTGGAGCAAACATTGTTTATAACGATAAATATTCACAAATAATAGAATTATTACATAACAAACCAAATAAGTAAACATCATAATAGGTTATAAAGGGTAAAAAGGCAGTATTTGTATCATACCCAGAATAAAAGCAGTATGGTTTGAAAACTACTGCTTTTTTACTTTGATAAATTCATTTACTCCGTTTATGCGTAGGAAATGTAATATGGGATTTTTGACTCAATGAAACTGAAACTATTTTTGTTAAATGTGATAAATCATATACTTTGCTATTTTATAAAAGAAAATGAACTTACTACTACCTTTACCTAAGTACGGCAGTATAGCGGAATTACACATTTGACACACCTTCCTTCAAGAATTTGGTATTTCATAAATTTGATATCTTTCAGCGTGCCTGTGCAACCTATCTGCTAGTGTAAGAGCGTATTGTGTTGTGGACTGTTTTAGTACCATATTAACCGTGCGGGTCGACTATTGAGTATAGAAAGTTTTTTCAACTTTCCACACAAAAATCTCAACTGTTTAGCGCAATAGCTTGAAATTTTGTTATATCATTTTGATGCTTTCTTCAAGTTTCATACGATCACATTTGTCGATGCGCGTCAGCCCCAATTCTGCTATTTACTAATTTGAAATAACTAACTTATTATCAATTGTTTCTGTAGCTAGAAATCGACAGTGGCGATGAATTGACAGAAAAGAACTTATATGACGAAGTGCACCCAATCACCAACTTGCACAGGCCGAAATTCGCAAAGCCAAAAGGACCAGCAAACAGAGGCCCAAAACGAATCACAAAGAATCAATGAGACAGTGGACACAGGAAGTCCTCATTCTGTTCTCTTCTTTAAATGCAGCGCTCAACCACAATTAATATGTTTCCTGCGATATTAACAGACTTGGCTTTTATATCTTAATTACAGGGTGTATCCAAAACATTGAACAAAAGTTCAAGGGTGACTATGATCTATTCACATGGTAGACAAAATAGATATTACATTACGGTTAGTTTTTCCTGGTGAACTAAATGAGTTGTTTTTCATGGACACCATTATGTTCCATGTACCACTATTTACTATGCTGCTCCAAGATTATTTAAGAAAAACTGATTTCTATTTTCGTGTTGTAAGGCCCTGTATCTCTCAAACAAAGCAGTACCGTAGATCGGGGTTATTTTGGAATGTTTCTAAACTTTTTTACGAATATCTTAAAATGTAGTGCAGATATGAGGAGCAAAAATTCAAAAGGAATAATATCCATTTTTGTATATTAAGAGAAAACCGAAGATTTCTGCCAACTCTAAAAAAAATGCGAGCGCTGGATTTTCTCTTCACAAACTCAAATGTTATGATCAGTTAAGTAAAAAACTATTTACAATGGAAATACTAATTTTAGCTTAGAGCTGTTATTGTTAAAAACAATTGAATAATGATCTTTTTGGTGCAAGCATGTGGATAAAAACCTATTTGAACAAAATATAATGGGATATTATCCCATTTGAATCTAACTAAGTAGAACTACTTGGAATAAGAATAATGATCATTGTTTGATTCAAAAATGTATTACAAAAATCACAGAAATGTATGTCATATGGCTACTCCACCATCCTCTTCGTTGCAGTCACAATCGAAGCCATCATCCGAATCGGATTCAGGTATTGTTGTACCCACATTGCACTCTGCCAAAAAGTCTTTAAAGAAAGCCAGCCGCTCATCATGTTGCCAATTTTCATCGTACAGGAATAACAATGTTTTCAGATTTTTCAACTTATCTTCTTTTACTTTATTCTTTAATTCCTTTTTATTTAATTTAATTGCTTTTAAATGTCTCCCTCTTTTTGCAATTGATTCAAATTGTTTCGACGTATCATCAATCCTAAAGTTTAGTTCCATTTTAACTTTCACGACACCTTTATTGTCCTTATTAAAATTGATCCGTTTCATGTCCTTTATTCCAACTAACTTTTTTAGGTCTTTATCCAATGCCTTGTAGTCTTCAATAAACCAATCTTGGCCAAGAATTTTAACCGTACCAAATTCACTAAAAATTTCTCTGTATTCTTGGTCATTCATGATAACTTCAAAGGTCCTAAGACGTTTCTCTAATCTTCCGAACACCCTATCTGCTGGTAAAAATGAGTGACCTCTAACTGGGAAAGTGATTCTAATTTCTTGGAGGGAAGTAGGTGCTGCAGTCGTAAACCAAACGGCCAATGCGTACATTACATACGAATTCTTGTTTTGGCCTGCACAACCATCCGAAAACAATCTTAAGACTTGGCAATCTGGCAAGACATTCGAAGTGAGAAAATTAATCAAAGCAGAAGCTACTTCATTGGCCCCTCTCTTACCTTGGGTTTCGTTCCATGTATAAAAAAATGGTTGTTTGGTGCCGTAATCAGTGATGCAAATATTATAAAATGACAGCTGTCGTAAGTAATAAGCCTCTCCTATGGGCAACTTTGGAATATTTTGCACCTGTTGCATATCGAAACAAAAAACTTGACTATTTGGTTCCTCCCGTTTCATTAAAATGTTGAACTGCTTGGCCCTCAATTTATGAATACGTAATTCCGTCATGACTTTCATTTTCTCAGCACCCTTGGAATCCGCAAGCTGCTTTTTTTTCCGGAAACAAAAACTGCAGACGTCAGATGCAGGGCGACCAAATCCAATATTAAAATTATTCCGGAAAATATTGTAGAAGAAACTTAATTTGACCTTCATATTGTCAGTTGTAGTCGAGTTGTACATTTTCCAGAGTCTGGTTATGTTTAGGTCTGCCGGTAGATACAGCCTTTTTGATTTCTTTCTATTATAGTGGCTCTCCCTTGCCTTCAGTTTTCCAATAATCTTTAACTGATTTTTTGCTGAACGGTGGTCCCCTCCTCTATTTTCCTGGATATCTCTGCCTGACATGATATACCTAGTAATTGTATGCAGTCTCTTTAAAGAAATACTGAAGGAATTTACAAGCATTTTCTGACACACTCTGTATGTAGGACCGTTCATCGTATTCATCCTGTATTCTGCTGATAAGGCATGCTTCTGATCCCTACAGTTTGGTTTATATTTTTCGCGTCGCCTTCTAGGTATATGAACCTTACAAAAGTACGAAATTTGGCGGTCCTGTTTCACCTTGTCATTAGTATGGAAAACACGTTTTCTAGTTGCAATAATAACCCCTTCGGCAATTTTCATGCAATTATATGTAGGCCCATTGTGTGTACAAGGTCTCTCGAAGTTTTCGATATTTGGAAAATGATCCTGATATCTGAAATAATGAAACAAATACGTAAAGAGTATCCTAACCTCACTTTCGTAGCTTACCTTAAGCTCTTAGCTTTCTGTCGTTTACTTATAGTTCGCCCTCTCTTTCGACTACCCTCATTGCCCTCACTAACTAGGACTTCTTCAGAATCCATTATGTTAAGCATAAACAACGATTTGTACGCCTACGAGCTCATGAAACTACTTAGTAAACAATGCTCGGAGCAACGCGTGTATGGATAAAAACCTTTTTGGACCATTTTCGTACGTTTCATGCTATTCATACAGGATAAAGATCCATGTGAACCAAACGTAAATAAATCCCCCTTTGAAAATATAATTTTGAGGATAATATTCTTTTTGATTCAACATACGTATTTCGACAGCTAATTCACAAGGGATAAACATCACTTTGGAATGATACGAACGCTGCACTATAAAGATGTACATTCAATACACGTAACGCCATCTGTATCTCAAAATGAAATTTTTTGGATAATATCCCTTTTGAATTTTTGCTCCTCATATATCAAAGTAAATAATATTTTGAAAGAGTGTAAGGGATAGGTAAATATTCCCATTTACAGAGTCTCGTATTTATGTGTAGGGGACCGAAAAAAAACCTGTCCAAAATTGCCCCGTCGGTCGGGGTTCTGTTAGAATCGGTAAGAATATCACTATTGGGGGCCATTTTAAACAAACTAGAACAAGAAAATTTTATTTACTAATGCTCAAATATTACATATATATGAGCATCCGTAAATAGAAAAATAAGAAAAAAAAAACGCAAATTATAGCTCTTTTAAGTTTTATTTAGCAAAATGGAAAAAAGGAATACATTTTCTAAAAAACAACGAAAAAATCCTTGGAATCAAAATAATACTTATTTTTAACTTATCATTTTTGCAAATGACTACAAACTTATTAAACTTTGGTACATCAGGTCATCACGACTACTAAAAACTAACTATTAAAATCAGACAGATCGTCTGAAAATGTATAGAAAATTCTACGTCCTGTGCCCTCTACTTTCAGACTTTCTAATATTTTAACAATCTTTACCTCAGGCACATCATCTTGATCTTGCTTGGGAGGTATTAGAAAGCGGTCACTTTTGTTAGATTTTTTTAAGAAATCACACAATGTAACAGATCAGGAGATACTGAAATAACGTTTCCAATAAAGTGGCGAGTTTGTTACTAATATGGAATTCCACTAATACTCAGTCTTCAAGAGTTGGTTGTACTGATGAGTTTTTCTTTCTGAGTGGTTAAATCAACGTTACTGTTTCCTTCGGTAGGGTTTTTTGCACATGTAGGCGAGTCTGGTCTCGAATATTTACTCAATGGAAGTTCCATCGATAAATCTTCGTCTTCTGATGAAGAAGGAGTTATTGGTTTCTTTTTCTTCGCCTTATGTTTTTTTTGGCTAAAAGATTATTTGAACTGATTGTTGTCACACTTTTTCCAGGTTCAACTAATGCCCTTTTACGTATTTGCTTTGGTATGTCAGCTTCTGACCCACCGCGCATGTCTTTAACTATATCCATCATAGCGGAAGATATACGAGACGGTATTTCCTCTTCAGCATTTTCTTCCGGCGGCAATCTCGTCCTTGGGTATAAAGGATCAAATGGGTATAACCCAGTTTTTCGAAACCCCGACTTCAAATTCTCAGAACATTTACCATTTTCTTCAAGTCTCTGACGAAGTTTATTTAAAAGTTGTGGAAAAACATCTTTCGATAGGGTAGACATTTTCCGCCCTGTCGTTTTCTTCCAATTCGTGAGAATATCCCGCCAATATTTTTTTAGTGAGGCGTCAAGGCTACATCCAACGGCTGCATAAGATGTGTTGAATTACTTGGTAGGCATACAAAACGGATGTCCATTTCTTTGCAAGTATTTAATACTGCAGGTGAAAAATGAGAGGAGATATTGTCTCCCACTAATTTCTGTAACAAAAAAATCATTAATACAACAGCTAAAACTGATAAAATGTCTGCTACTACTACCTTTGGTCCACTTTTGCCCCTAAAAATGGAACAATAACAGTGAAAAAACAATTTTCAAAGCATCTAGAATCGAACCATCCGCTTCTGGAACGATTGTATCTCGCACCAACTGGCCCATTTTGAGTCCAAGTATCCCACATGTGATCCGCTTTGTAGACAATATATTCTGGCAAAATTTCACCGTCAGCTGTACCAGCATACATAATACTTATAGCAGTATTTGTTGAATTAACAACCCTTTCGGGATATTTTGACCCTCTTAAAAAAGGAACTTTTTAGCACCAGGGTCATCAGTTAAATTTGTTTCATCAAAATTTATAATCAATGTTGGATCTACATATGTAAAAGGTTCTCTGGCATTATCGAAAAATTCCTCGAATTTTTTTCTACTCATCATTGCTCTTTTGGTAGATATGTTTGCAGAAAGACGTTTGGAAATTGCATGTTTGCGTCTTTTAATAAAATTGGTAGCCCAGTCTTTTCTTGGCAGATTATTGCTTAGTCTGTATACAGTGATACCCTGTTTTCAAAATATAATTTTACTAACAGCCTTAAGTCAAAAAGATCAAAGAGAAACTCCCCAGGAGGTCACAAGATTTAAATGATCAGTCAATATATTCTCTTCTTCCGTAGATAAAAGATTAGGTCTGCCATGTTTGGGAAATGTTTTCTGTCTTTTTCCCCTTAAGGCTAAGGTTGATCTGAGGACTTTATATTTTATGCAGGCACCATCCAATGTTGAAATTTTAGCTTGTACTTCTCTTATTGCTTCATTTAACGCTTCATCTGTAAATGTTTTAGATTGGTTATAATTTTTCCCGTTTTGACTATGGCTAAACTTTCTCTTGTAGTGTCTCACCATTTTTTCTAGAAAAAGTTATAGTAATTTCTTAAGTGGGGTTATTTTCGAACAGCGGGGCGATTGTGGAAAACGTTAAAAAACCATCCAAAATAGCTCCATTTTAAAAAATTCTTGATAAATTTTTGTGTATACATTCAATATCAACCTATTTATCACCCAGTGATAACAATACTCGTGTTAACTTATTCTAAGAACCTACCTTACCCACTAGACTCCAGCACTGAAAGTTTAACCGCCTAAAAGTTACTTACCTCTGTTTATAATCAATTTTTGAACGTACTACTGTACCCTACAACGCTTCCAGAGCGATTGGAATATTTGAGATCGCGTAACTAACGTCCAGAGAGCACGCTTGAGCACAATGTTGTCGAAAAGCGTTCATAGAAAAAAGCAGTGCTGCGCGATTGGAACAAAATTCATGATTTTTAAATAGCCCCGTGTTTCTAGAATAACCCCGTTCTACGGCATTTCAAAAATCATTAAAGGCCAAAATAGTCTTGGGATATTCTATGTTTTGGAAACATCCTATATATTTCATCTTTTTTTCTTATGAAGCCTATGCAAGAACAATAATATGAATTTAAACCAGTGTTATTTCATTTGATTGTACTGCCAATGATACTAAGCAAAAACTTGGCATAAGAAAAAAAAAATCATTTCTTACCTTTAAACGTAGATGCATTTTTAGAGATATTTTGTTCTTTCGATATTTTATTGACACCTCAAAATGAGATTCAAGGCCATGGTCAAGGTAACGGACGAGGACATATTCAGCCATAAAATGTTTCGCTCTTTACATCACCTTAAACTACCAGCATCACTTACATATATCCATCTCCTTCACGCGTACATATGCAATCGGCCTCTGAACACGGACATTTGTGTGAGCTCAGACTTACGTGTTTTACTTTCATCTCGCCAGGTCGAACATTTTCTCGCCAACGTATTAATCTAAGCTTGTCACTGTCAGTGAGATAGTCTACTTGATATGGGCGTTTCTTTTATCGTGATATAAAATAATATCGATATAATTATTGGAGTATTTTGAGAAAGTGAATGGGTACAATGGTCCTTTATTAACCAGTTCCTGTCTGAAAGAGCGTCTGCATTTAACATCTGTTTGAGCAGCGTGCAGTATTCCTATTCCTATCCTATCCTATTTCGTATGGCATTGATGACGTAGCTGCCAAAAACTGTGAAAAGAACTATGCGTATAGAACAAGCATATGCTCTTATTCGAGGTTTATTCACGGTTTTTGAGTTATCGCTATTTTGAAGAAAGGGTGTAACCTGAGGAACCGAAGACGGAGAGGAACAAAGCAACACACGAAGTTACTTACAAGAGCCAACCTACACTTTTGTAGTATAATGACCAGAAGACCTCGAGTTTTCAAGGCCACATCTAACCACAACCACGCGGCCGGTGATAGCCACTTGCTGTGGTACTTCAAGCCCAAAGTGGATTCGAAGTGAATGCCCACAATTATGCAACTACAAAAGTAGACACACATACATGCCCATACATCCTATTACGGCTGTAACTTGGGAAAACGAAGACGGGGAGGAACAAAACAAGAGCCAACCTACACTTTTGTAGTGTAATGACCACAAGCCCTCGAGTTTCCAGGCAGACATCTAACCACAACCACGGGGCCGGTTATAACCACTTGTCGTAGTACTTCAAGCCCAAAGAATCTATAAAAAAGAAAGCATCGTGCGGAGAAAGATAAATAACAAATAGAAAAATAATGAACAAAATCCGCAAAAAGAAAGTGGATAGGAGCAGAAGATTGTATATACATATTTAGAGCGGAAATTTCACAGATGAGCCTTAAGTTTATAAACTAAAATATTTCATACTGAAATATACTGAACTGTTTATAAAATTAGCATACAGACCGAAGACACAATTATGCTTCAGACTGTCTTAACCTGGTCCCTAGTTAATATGTAGCATGTGTTAAATGGCTAAATTATTGATGACTGCCTGACTTCGTCAAATAAATAGTTCACGTAATCCAGTTTCTTTACGAAGAAATATAATTCCCTGGAACTTTTTCTAAAAGTATTAGTATAATATACGTTTGTTTTCGAAATCTTGTACGGTTAAAACGACTGCAAGTTCAGAATGTTGGAAAATAAACTAGAGAAAACGAAAAAAGTAGACAAATATCAACCGATTGGTCTCTAATTCATTATTTAAAGTTTCAGCGCTAAACACAGTACTGTACCTTGACGAACAAAAAGCGTCCTAGCGCTCATCCGGTTTCGATGGATGGCCGACTTCTGCCAAAGAGCCATTCATTTCGGCTGGTCGGAGCCCAGATCACAGAGGACCTGATCTGGCACGAACACATCTTGTCAGTAGCGATAGCTGCTGGGAAAAAGATAGGCTATTTGTTTAGGGCTAAGATCAATCACAGAGTACATGCAGTTGCGCAGGCCCTCAGGGGAGGACTGGCGCACAACAAGGGAGATTGTCACCTTCGAAAGGACGGTATGGGCAGTAGATTCGTTTGCTCCATACAAAAGTCCAGGTCTGGACGGCGTATTTCCGGCCATATTAGAGCAGGATCGGAGTTCGGTTGTTCCTCACCTGTTGAGTGTGTGTTTCGAGCATGTGTGGCCACGGGCTTCATACCTAGAAGCTGGCGGCAGGCCAAAGTGGTATTCATTCCTAAACCGGGCAGAGCTAGATATACTGGCCCGAAGGATTCCGATTACTCTTTCATCTTTTGTGCTTAAGACACTGGAAAGGATAGTTGATAGATACTTAAGGGATGGCCCGCTGGAAAGGTGTGTCATTCATGCAAATCAGTTTGCATACCAATCTGGAAAATCGACTGATCTGGCCTTACACAATCTGGTCGGTAGGCTGGAGAAAACTCTAGATCAGCGAGAAGTGGCATACGTGGCCTTTTTGGACATTGAAGGTGCATATAATTGCACCACAACCGACTCTATCAGACATGCCTTGGTTAGGCACGGGGTTGGATCAATCCTAATAGATTGGGTCTTATCTACTCTGGAGGGTCGGGTAGCAACAGCTATACTGAATGACGTAAGCTGCAGCGTGAGCGTAGCTAGAGGCTGCCCTTAGGGCGGAGTTCTTTCTCCCCTACTGTGGTGTATCGTGGTGAACGAACTCCTCGTTAGGCTCAGCAGTATGGGTGTCTATGTACAAGCCTATGCTGATGACGTAAGCATAGTAGTTAGGGGACGTTTTTGTAGAACAGTCTCGGAAATTATGCAGGGCGCTCTGTGGAATCGTGGTGTAGGGAAGTCGATCTTTCTGTTAATGCTGAAAAGACCGAGCTGATCCTATTCACTAGGAGAAGAAGGCTTGACGGGCTGGTCATGCCGACCTTCTTTGTGACTAGATTAATCTTGTCACAGTCGGTGAAATATCTGGGAATTATCCTGGATTGCAAACTGAACTGGAGAGAGCATGTTGAATACAAGGTTAGCAAGGCTCACAATTCGATGTGTGCCTGTAGACGTGTTGTCGGTGTAAGGTGGGGGCTTAAACCCAAAGTGGTATACTGGCTTTACACGACGATAGTACGTCCATCTCTCTTGTACGGCTCCCTGGTCTGGTGGCCTTGAATTATAACTGAGACAACTAAGGCCAAACTTCAGCGTTTGGCCTGTATTAGTATTACAAGCGCAGTGCGAACAACGCCATTGAGTGCAATGGAAGCTCTGTTGGATCTCCCACCGTTGGATCTGGTGCTCCGCGGTAAAGCGAGACTAGTCGCTCATCGACTGTGGAGTCAGGGCAGCTGGGCTTTCTTGAATCCTGTCAAGGGGCATACTGCCATCTTAGTCGAATTGCAAAGGGAGGACCCCGTCCTTCTAAGCAGGGGTGATCGTATTACCCCTAAATATCGCTTCAACCGCAAGTTTATTGTGGAGTATCCAACGAGGGAGGAGTGGGACGCCGGTAGCCGGGGACTCTCCGGAGTGAGCGGGCAGGTCTGGTACACGGACGGCTCGGTCACCGAAGAGGGCCCAGGTGCTGGGGTCTCTGGGCCTAGAACTAGGCTATCTCTGCCTCTCGGTGGATACACAACTATTTTCCAGGCGGAAGCTTTGCGATTCTGGCTTGTGTATCACATTCTGGAGGAGGGTGGGCCTAGGAGAAGAATAATAATCTTATCCGACAGCCAGGCTGCAATGAAAGCACTAAGTGCCTGTAAGATTACTTCGAGTCTTGTATTGCAATGCAGGAAGGCTCTGGATTGCCTCGCAGCGAGGCATCCGGTATCGTTAATATGGGTACCGGGGCACGCTGGGATAAGGGGCAATGAGACGGCGGACACTCTGGCGAAGACAGGATCAGCCAGCAAGCTCGTTGGTCCTGAGCCAGCTCTAGGAGTGACCGCGCATAAAGCTAGGAGAAAAATGGAGACGTGGGTTGCAAGACAACACTCTCAGAAATGGAGAAGTATCACCAGAAATCTCCGCCAGGCACGGGAACTCATTGAAGGGCCCAGTGCTAAGGATGAACGTTTCTGCCTATCTCTGGATAGAGCCAACCTAAGGTTGCTGGTGGGACTGTTGTCTGGCCATAACACGTTAAGGCGTCACCTGCACGTGATGGGGGTGGCTGAGGATCCCTTGTGTGAACGCTGCGGGGTAGAGGAAGAGACCTCGGCGCTCGTTTTGTGTCGCTGTGAAGCTCTGAACTATACTGGGGTCAATTACTTTGGACCCTCAGGACGTCAAGGAGCTTGGACTCAAGGCAATTCTCAACTTAGCTAAAAGGGCGAGGCTTGTGATCTAAGGATTGTAGAGGTGCATAAGGGCCCGCTTAAGCGGCCTATGCACTGGGTCCTTATGGTGGCCGGAATGCCTCTAATTTCAAGATTCATTCATTAGGGATAAGAAGTACTTTTCTCCGCATGACCTTACTCTATACAAGGCCTAGCCTCAAGTATTGATCACACGTTTGGGGTGTTGTCGCCCCGACTACATTATTTATGCTCCATGCTGTCCAGAGGAGGGCTGTCCGACTAATCGATGATTCTTCTCTAACAGACAGGCTCGGGACCCTTTCGCACTGACGGGCCGTCGGCGATCTAGCTCTGTTCTACCGCTATAACAACGGGCTTTGCTACTCAGAGCTCTCTTCCATGATGTCGCCGCGCGATGTGCCTGCCAGGCAGACCCGGCTGACTTTGGCCTCCCATCTTAACCGTGTCGAGCTTCGTACATCCAGAACTGGCCGATACGACCGCTCCTTGTGTCGAGATTGTGGAACAATCTTCAAGAGGAAGCTTTTCCCAGTTATATTAACCTATGGCATATCAAAAATCGGATTAACAAAATTTCTTTGGGATCATCATAGCAGCCGCGGTGCGCGGGCATTTAGGCTTTGCCTGCGCGGCTGCTTCGGTATAAAAAAAAATATATCTTGTATAGTTTTCGAGATCATTCTACTAATTGTTTATAACATATTTTAAGTGCCGCTAACGTTCGCTTGACATTATTTATCAGTGTCAAGTATAGTGGTATACAGGTCCATTAAACCAAGAGGCGTCGTAGTGTACCAAACAGGAGTAACGATTGCAAAACCGCACGTCGGAGGTTCGAATCCACAAAGCTCCCATCTTTACTCTTAATTTTAAATCTGGTGAAATAAATGGTTTTTCACATTACGTCTACTTTTATTGTGAGCAAACAGCTTTTCGCACGCCATAGGCAATGTAGGTTTGCAAACAGGAAAACAGAGGTATACATATGATTCTTTGAATTTTTTTATATTACTTTATAAAATTCCAAAAACACTATATCGGATCATATCAGATAGTTTTTGAAAACACATATCTTAAGTGTGTAAATTATTTATTAACCAACAATAATGAAAGACAGAAATTTTTTTGTGATAATACGCCCAACTTTTCGGTATGAGGTAAAATTAGGTACCTATTGGAGCCGCAAAAAAATGCTTATAAAATTAAGTGGGCTAACTCACAATTTTTATATTTATCAAGTTACTGTTGAGCGTAGATTCTCATTTCATCAACAGAGTAGGCATTTTTTTCATAGTTTGTATTAAGCATAAGGAAAGGTAATCTCCATTTTCAAAGCAATGCCATTTCAGTAATATTTTGTTAGGCTTCAACAGTTGGAATGAAATACTTTAAATAAATTATTAGGATCAATTTTTTTAATACGAAATCATGCTTATATAGTGTCTCAATGTGTATACGGAAAGTAGTTATTTTAACAAAAGAAATGCTAGCGCCGTTCAACATCATCTAGCTGTCGTTTGAAAAAAGCGTAGAGTCTATCTAAAATAGCATCATCCTCATTGCGGAAAAAGTAACATTACTTTTAAAAGAAAAAGGTTGTTCGGGCAATTTGATTTGCCCAAAAACCCACCGCCTTACGTGACCGCTAAATCAACGATTATTCCAGTTTACTCAAAAACTTGTAATTCAAATTCCTTTTAACGATTCTTTGTGGATACTAAGTCATATATATGGAATAGACGATATTACTACCGTCCTTCAAGCTGCGCACCTAATATTATTCAGAAGCCTCAAAAAAAAGGGTAATACAACAAATGCGAAACAAAGGACATGCGAGCCATGCCTCTTAAGTGGCCAATGGATGGAAGCAAAGCTCATGTATTTATCATAATATGTGGTTTCATTCATTGGCCACTTTAGAGAAATGGCTCAGATAGACCACTATGTGATATAGTAGAAAATCATAATTGGGTAATGTGGCATCTGACACTTTCCTGTGGCTTTCACGTCGATAACCCCTATGCTTGTCGAGCCAAATCGTATGTATTTTAGATTCTTTAATGTATACCATAACGAGGGTAACGTATTTGGTGCATTAAGACCCGATTTACCAAGCTGGGTCACAAATTCAACCCATGAGAAGGATTTTTTGAACTAGATTTAATGAATGGTCGATTTCTTGTAAAATGTCTCTGAAACACGTCATAAATCACTTGGTTTAGCTACAAAAAGTTTTTTTTTAGTGTGCGTCCCTATACTAAATTAGCGACCATGATCATATAATGCACCAATGAAAAATAACCATCCGCGTCATACTCGAAGCATGGACACATTTCTGTTACAATATCTAAATTGATCTGTCAGCAATTGCATTTTATTGAAAATAACAGTGTCTCCCTATTGTTGTACAAGATTCTGCTTAATAAATTCTTTGAAGACATGAATAAAATTACAGAATGCTTATTCTTTAAGTTTACAAGCTTTAATTTGTCTATGGCATGCGAAAAGCTGTTTGATCACAATAAAAGTACATGTAATGTGAGAAAGCATTTATTTCATCAAATTTAAAATCAATAGAAAAAAGGGAGCTTTGCGGATATAAACCTCCGTCCTGCGGTTTTAAAATCGTTACTTATTTCTACTACACTACGATGCCTCTTAGTTTAATGGATCTTTTCACCACTATTCTTGACACTGACGAATGTTAACCGGACGTTGGAGCTACTTAAAACAATTAGTAGACTGATCTCGAAAACTATACAAGATATAATGTTGAAACTTTAAATAATGTATTATTGACTAATATCGAGCATTTTGCCTAATTTTCTAGTCTGTCAGTTCTTGCTTGATATTTGTCTACTGATTTTTAGAGCTTAGTTTCCAACATTTTGATCTAGCAGTCGTTTTAATCGTACGAGATTTCGAAAACAAACGTATACGATATTAGTACTTTTAGAAAAAGGTCCAGGGAATTATATTTCTTCTTAAAGAAACTGGATTACGTGATCTATTTATTTGACGAAGTCATGCAGTCAACAATAATGTAGCCATTTAGCACATGCTACATACTAACTAGGCTAAAACAGTTTGAAACATAATTGTGTCTTCAGTTTGTGTGCTAACTTAATAAACAGTTCAGTGAATTTCAGTATGAAATATTTTTTTTGTAAACTTCAAGGCTCATCTATTAGACATGAGAGTATGAAGAAATCTTGAAAAAAGATTTTTTGTTCGCAACAAAAGGTGATAAATACATCCGCTTTATTTTAAAATGTGTATAGTAACGTATGTACAAATACAAAATATTTGAATTTGTTGAAAAAACCGTAACCATTTGTTTTTCGCATAAAAATAACATTTATCTTTCTGAATGGTTTGTGATTAATATCGGCAAGGTAAACTCGTGTATTTTGCTATAAAATGTCCTTTAAATGAACCCTGTATATTGCTCATTAAACTAGATGGCCGGAAAACAGGTGTTTTGGGATAAGCAATTAGAAATTCTCAAAAACTACTTGACCAATCTACTCAAATTTAGTTGTGGTTATTTAGAAGTATGAAGCCGACGGATTTGAAGAATATGAAGTATCTACGTGAAATTGTAGTCGCATTACCATCAAGTGCCAAAACCTGTATTTTGACTAAGTTTTCGGCCATAACTTTTTTGCTATTAGTCGAATCTTTTTAAGTGTAGTCTCATTTTGTAGGTCTCGTAAATGCTTAAAAATCTTGTTTGAAGTTTTTTCGTTCCTGCCAATACTTTTGATTGAATCCAAAAAACGTTTTCTCATTCTTTGTTGATGAATAAAAAGTTTTCACACAAAAATCGGTGCATTATTAAAACCAAACTTTACAATTGAAGACTTTAGTGCAAAAGGGTGTTTTTTTGGTAGAGTACATCTATCCGGCCAAAGATGGCTCTCAGTTCTTAGATACAGGGGTTCATATCAAAAACGTCAATCTGTAAATTTTAAAAGGTGTTAAATCTTGCACTATAGGTAAAAAGGTGTTAACACCTTTTTGCACTCAAATTTCACGTTTCGTGAGAAGTTTTGTTTTTCTGAGTTTTACAACATTTGGAATGGTTTTTAAATGGATAAGGTATGTTTGTGAAGTTTTAGTATTTTATTATCTTGTAAGATTATATAACAAAATGAATTCAGTTTTCGTTTAAGATGTAAAAATAAGTTTTATTTTAAATTGCTAAGCACACATAAAATCAAATTTTTGATAATAAAAACTATTTTTTTAAAAAAACTGTATTCCGAGACTTTTATATGTGTCTAAAATAGCCTTCGATAATAAAAGCAGCCCTAACACTATTCAATAAAAAATGTCAAGCCAGTTGTCTCCAAATTATAAAATCTGAGTTAATACATTTTTGCACCAAAGGCTTCAATTATTTCGCAAACCAGGGGTATTTTTGTCTCATATGATAAGAATATTAATTTATGTAGAAATGGTCATGAAAATTTTTAACAAATGAGCGGGTAAGGCCTACAGGGTGAAAATGACATTTGCCTGACGTGTTAATCTAGACATAGCCCTATCCTGTATGCTTTATATCATTCAGTGAAAAACCAAGAACAACAATGGAACAAGCGAAATTCTTCCACAGCCTTATCATTTATGTTCCGGTCATCGTATATATGGAAATGTCGCAGCCATCTGAAGTACTGAATTGAAAGGTAATGCATTACAAACCTTTTATTCGATATTATATACAACAACTACATGACCTACTATTTATCATCTTCTTTTTTAGGAACTCTATCTAGGTTTTCTATATCTTTTCCAGCCTCGCCTACTTCAACATCATGTAGTTTTATAACAGCAAACTCATCCTGATCTAGATGCTCTTCTATTCCTTTCCTTAAATATTCCATTCTTCCTCGTTTCCATTGATACTGCCAATACCTTGCATCTTCTATTGACATGCCAGCTAGTTTGAGTAGCCCTACAGTGGCACAGCCACAAGCTAATCCCAAAACTGATCCTTAAAAAAAAAAGAAAAAACTGTTTATGATCTGCTCTTCTGGGAGGTATGTTCCAACCCGTCGGAGAACGGTGATGCGCATTTAGGGAAAAACTGTTCCAACAGTCTTCGTTATCGTAAACTTGGTACCTGCATTGAAATGGGACTTGAAGAAACTGACATGCGCCGTAGAGATGTTGTCATGTAATTGTCTCTAACCTTGTTAGCCAGTGCATTTTTTATTTGAAGATAATTTATTGATATTGTCCAGCTTTCGCTGCGAGGAGTAGTGACGAAGGGGATAGCGATTTCGATTTAATTTCAGATTCGAATTTGTATGTCAACCTCGAATTAAGAGTGAGAATTACCTAAGTACGTATATTTTTACCTATTTCGTAAATCTACTGAGTGACAAAAAAGGTAAACACCTCCGTATGTTTATTAGAATTCAAGAATTTTTTACATATCGACTTATCTTGCCATGAACAACAAGTGATAAAATGGTCAGGTTTTCTGGCTCTGAGAGACAGATTCAGTAGGACTCGAGCCATCGCTAATCAGTGGTTTGAAGAGCATGGAAGGATGGTTGGTATTCGTACGGTATATCGCCGAATACAGCAGTTTGGCCTTTTTTCTTATCGCCCACATTGGATGCTACCTCTCACAGCTGAACATCGGCGTAACCGTTTGCTCTGGTGTAGAGAAAGAATTCTATGGGACCGGGAATGAAATCAGGTGGTCTTTAGTGACGAACCCCGCTTTTGTCTGGGGATGCACGATGGTCGGGCAACAGTGAGAAGGCGACGAGGTGAAAGACGTGACCCACAATTTGACAGAGAGCGTCACGTTCACCACACCGTGGAAGTTATGGTACGGGGTGCTATTGCTTATGGTAGCAGATCACCACCAATTTTCATCAAAGGCACTACTGTCGCAGCCCGACGCTATATTCAGGAAGTAGTGGAGCTTCATCTTATTCCATCATAAACACCATCCAAAACACGATTTTTCAGCAAGACAATACAAGACCGCATGTTGCCAGAGCATCGTTAGCCTTCATGGATCAACATCGCATCAACCGTTTACCTTGGCCACCACGATTCGCCTGATCTATCTCCAATTGAACATGTCTAGGACATGATAGGTCGCCGGCTCTTGGATTTGCAACACCCTCCACAGACTTTAGCAGCTGTTACTCACGAAGTTGCAGTATCCTGGAATGAGATACCCCAACAGGATATCGATCACCTTATCAACACGATGCCGGCGTGTCAATGAGTGTATAAGAAATCGTGGATCCTCAACACATTATTGAACCAGCGTCTGCAGTCAGTTGACGAATCAAGCTGAAAATTTAATCATTTTACTAGTAAGCGACACCGAACATACAGTAATGGAAAAAAGTATATAGACAAATTAATACTGTGCTGTATTTCTTTTTTAACTTGTTTTATCAATACACCAACCTGTATACATAATTCGTTATAATACTCACTTATACATAAATAAATTCATTAGACTCCCTTCAATAAAAAAATTAATTGAAAAAAACTGGAACTATGAAGGACAAAAATATATAGGCAAAGCAAAACAATTATAGAAAAAATAAGCAAAGTTCATTGAATTATAGAAAACCAACCATGTTTGTGTTAATATTTTGTAGCATAACCACATTATTATCAATCACCGCCTGGCATCGTCTCGGCATGGATTGTAGAAGTTTCTTGATATAAGATTCATCAATCTGTCTCCACTTTTGCTCTAAAGCGGCAAAAAGTTCATCCTTGTTTGAATAATTTTTATCTCGTATTTGCTTATCTAAGTATTCTCATAGATTTTCAATGGGGAGAACTGATATTTTTTCATCCAGAAAGAATTTCTTCTTCTTTAAAGTGTGCTTCGGGTCATTGTCTTGCTGGAAGATTGATCTTAAGGGCATATTGTCTTCCATATAGGATAAAGTGACATGCTTTAGTATGTGTGTGTATACAAACTTATCCATAATGCCATCTATTCTATGTAAAGGTCCCATCCCAAACCCCAAAAATCACCCCTAAACCATACCAGACCAGCCTCCATGTATGACAGTGGGCAAAGTGTGATTGGGGTTCAATCTTTGTCTAACGTAATGAACACCATCTGATCCAAACATATTGAACTTGGATTCGTCACTGAAACATACCCTCTTCAAGTCACAGATGCTCCAATCAAGATGCAACCGTACAAATTGTAATCGGTCTTTACGGTTTTTCCTCGAGATTAGCGGCTTCTTACTCGGGCGACGTGCAAATAACTTCAAATTATTTAATCGTCTACTTATAGTTTTCGTAGAAAAACTGACAATTAATTTTGTCTCGATTTCGGCTTTTGTCTTGGGGTTTTAAACGGATCTTTGGACGAAATTACTTTTATTAATCTAACTGATCTAGCATTTAGTTTTCTAGGCCGACCACTTCTTTTAGAGGTTTCCAAGATACCTTTTTGTGTATATTTGTTCAATATTGCCCAAACTGCTTTACGCTTCAGCTTCAAATTTTTGGCAATGTCGACTTGACGTTGACCATCTTTGTATAACTCAATGATCTTAGTTTTCACATCGAAAGAAATTTATGGACCACGCGGCATGGTCTTAAAATCACTCAACTTATTCCACAATACTTGATGAACACAAACTAATCCCCTTCTGTACTAAACTAATGTTGAAAATAATTTGTCTACATATCTTTGTCCCTCATAAAATAGTGCTTATATTCAGACTTGTATTGTGTTCATTGCAGATAATGCAAAAACAAGGAATTTAGCTTTTCTACTAATAACGCATTTGTTTATGGAGCAATGAAGTATGAATTCGTTTTCTAAAGGTATTTGGGTAAATATTCATATTTGTCTATATACTTTTGTCCATTACTATATATGCCAAAAATTATTAAAATCGGTTAAACATACGTAGGTGTATACCTTTTTTTGTCACTCAGTATAGTTATGTATTTTCAGTAATCGTATATTGTCAAGCAAAATTTTCTTTATACATCACCAAAAATACTCACACAATACTCGGATGACGCATTTATTAAGCACTTCAGGCTCTCGAGAACAACCATCAATAGCATCAGTGTGAAATATGAGGAAAGCTCATACCTTCATCATCAACCTCAACAAAGCAATGCTTATTAAGTAAGTTAAGATCTACATAATTTCATTTTAGAAATGAGCAACTTAATACTGTAGTCAATAGTACTTTACATCCACACTGCAAGTCTCAGAGATGTTGCTGATCGTTTTAATATCATAAGTTTTCCGAGTAGAATTATAACAAGATTGACATAGTTTCTCAGCAACCTATCCCCACAGATAATAAAGTGACTAACAAATTATGAGAAACAAGTTATTGAGAACCATTTCAAAATGGATTTCCAAATGTTATTGGAGAAATAGATGGGACACATCTTAAAATTGATAAACCCCATAATGATTGAATCCTATGTAAATCGTAAAGGGTACCATTAAATTCAGGTAGGTCTATATTTGTGGAGGTAAAGACAATCAATAGAGAACCTTATCATGTTTCCAATATTTTAGATGCAAGCAGTGTGTGATAATTGTAAAATACTGGACGTTTTTATTGGTTACCCAGGATTTGTTCTAGATAGTAGAGTGTATAGAAATTCACCTCTAAAGAACAGCTTACATGACAAATGTGGAAGATATCTCATATTGGCTGATAGCCTTCTAGAAAACAATTTAATCACCACTTATAAAGATAGAGGGAATTCAACTCGAAGACAGCTAAATTTCAACATCAAAAAACAGATATGTGATTGAGCACTGATTTGGGTAACTGCAACAGAAATTCAGGCAGTTATATCATGTAAAACGGAAAAATATAAAAACTGTTGTCCACATGATCCGTGCTGAATGTGTTCTCCACAACGTAGCTCTAGAAGACAATGTTTTCAATGAAGAATCGGACAAACTGAAAACTGGATAAAAGCTCTAATGCGGACTGTGCACTACTAATTAAATAAAGAAATATTTTTTCATCGATAAACACTGTTAAACGATAATATAGATTTGCGGCGTCCGAGCTGTCAAGTTCCAAATGATTAGAGTAGAGAAAGTCACGTCAAGAAACGTATTTTCATCCCATTTTTATCCATACATATGGTAAAGAAATGAAAGTCCAAAAATGAAAGCACCATGTTTTCATCAGCAATTTTCTTTCACATAGCTAACTGTCAATAGCTGTTGGAATAAAGATGACAGAGAGGGGTACGTGTCTCTTTTGGTACTAGAGATATTTCTTCTGCTGTTTGTGTTACATGCTCAAGCGAACTGTCAAACGATAGTAGCTCAAATAATCATCAGGATTTCAATGATTTCCTAATTTTCTGAGCAATTTTCTTGATTTTTCTTTTCTGGTCAAGTCGTTCTCAAGTTATGGCGTGACCACGGGAAATAGGGATACATTTTTATATATATATATATATATATATCTGGATTGCACATTATGTTGACATTTTTTTCTTTTAAATTACAATTCTGTTCACTCAAGAATATACTATATGCCTTTGTTCTAGCAAAGTGTTGTGTTTTTTTATTTCCACAAGCCTTTCTTTCTCTAATTTAAGTTTTTCTTCTTAGTACTCTTTTCTGTCACACACCTCATTTTTTCTAAGGTTGTCAGCTTGTTTTTTATTGAGGATATCTTCTCTTGTTTCCTGTTTCTTCATATTTTCTTTGTATTGTACAACTGCTTCATTCTGTTCACATAATAAGCTACTTGCTGGCTCCTAATTGTCTCGGCTGAGAGAAGCTCTGGGTGAACATTCTTTTTTTTTAATAATTTCATTCACTTCTGTTTCATAGTGAAAATATGTATGTCATCTGCCTGAAGTTCTCAGCGTGACCAGAACTGGCCAGAGAGGATCTTGTCTCTAGCCTACAAAAGAAAAAATGTTTTCCAATATTTAAACTATATAAAAGCACTTGATGTAATGTTTGCAGCCCCAATGAAACCACAGATGAAGAAATGAAAGTTTGCTGAACCTTCAGTCATCTTGGCAGCCTTTTTCTCAGAACAATTTAAAATACTATTTTGAACTCTACTAAACCCAAGGTGGCCAGTACAGCTTATTTATTCCAAAACAGCATATCACTGAAAAAATGCTACCGTGCCATTTTTTAGAAACATACAGTTTTTTGTTGTTGTTGTTGAGGCATAGCATTATTAAGCTACCTGTTTTATTCTGTTTATCAATGAATTTTTTGTAACTTATTTGCAGAACATTCCACCGATTCATGCAATGATTGGATGTGAACTCTATGTTGTTTTTCCATAATTCCTCCGCAATTTTGGCCCATAACAATTTTTTGCTTTTCATTTCCATACTTCCAACTTTTTTCCCATATAGTTTGTACAGATTTTAGTTCATTGTCAATCCATCTATGGTCTAACTTTCGTGAATCCTGAGCCTGCGACGGTCTAGGATTACTATAATCTTGACTGAATACTAGGAATACTTGCAGATCTAGAAATATTCAACAATTATTTGTATTGTGGTTCACATATTATAGAGGGTTGTCCAATAGGGACGCAGGAAAGTAAACGTCAATTTGACATAGACGCCATCTTTGTTTTCTGTCACCGACATGTCATTTTGTTAGTTGAATGTTTACCATTGATCGCTATGGAGTCGTATTGGATTGAAGACCGCATTAAAGTTATTCAAGAGCACTACAAAAATGGTGCAAAAATAAAAAACACGTTTCGCGCGCTTCGTGAACATTTCGGTCGCAACAACCGCCCAAACGAAACAACCATCGGTCGTCTGGTGCAAAAATTTGAGGCAACGTGTTCTGTGGCAAATCTGCCAGGCTCTGGCCGGCCAAGGAGCGTTTGCACACCGGAAATATTGCTGTTGTGAAGGAGAGTGTGAGAGACGATCCGAAACAATCAACAACGCGTCGATCCCAAGAATTGGGCATTTCGAGAACCAGTTTGCTCCGCATTCTCCACAAGGATTTGAATGTACACGCCTACAAGATCCAATTGACGCAAGAGCTGCGTCGGGCCGACCATTTTTCGCGCCGAACGTTCTCAGATTGGCTCCTTGAACACCGCCAAATTGATGCCAATTTTTCATCAAAAATCATGTTCAGCGACGAAGCGCATTTCACTTTGAACGGGACGGTAAACAAGCAAAACTGCCGCATCTGGGAGAACGAAAATCCCCGTGAGTATCAAGAGTAGTCGATGCATCCTCAAAAAGTGACTGTGTGGTGTGCATTGTGGTCAAAAGGCATCATCGGACCTTACTTTTTCGAAAATGCGGCCGGGGACGCCGTTACCGTCAATTCTGAGCGATATCACTTAATGATAAGAGGACTATTTTTTGCCGCAACTTGAAGGGAAGGATACGGACGCTATTTATTTCCAACAAGACGGTGCAACATGCCACACAACCAACGTCAATATTCATCGATTGCAGTCCTTCTTCGGTGATCGCGTGATTTCGCGCAGAGGAAATGTGCCATGGCCACCAAGATCGTGCGATTTGACTCAATTGGACTTCTTTTTATGGGGATATTTGAAAAGTAAAGTCTACGTCAACAAACCAGCCACCCTCCAAGAACTCAAAAACATCTTTGCCGAGATAAATGCCATAGAACCGACCATGTTGCAAAATGTCATTGAAAATTTCGACCATCGCGTGGATGTCTGTAAATCCAGTCGTGGTGAACATTTGAGCGACATTATTTTTCATACATAAATGCTATAAATGAACCTTCAAAATAAAGTACCCAACTTGATTTGAATATCAATCTTTCTTGTTTTAATATGCGTTTACTTTCCTGCGTCCGTTTTGGACAACCCCATACCATTGACCAAAACCCTATGTATATATGCTGCAAAAGTTTGTACAGAAAAATGATCTCGAAGGGAAAACTTACCAATGCAACTGTTACTTGTATCCATTTTACACTTTAAACTATAACATTTAGAACAACCATTTTTATCAAAGGAAAAATACAGGAAAGTCAACAACGGGCAAATATATACATACTAATGCCAAAAAATTGGTAGATCAGACAAAAAAGATTCTAAAATCGTTGCAACCACCTTCCAGTCTTAGAAACAATTCTGGAACCATGGCTCGTGGCCAGTTAGCGCATGCGTATAAAAGAGTACCAAACGATAACCGAACGGTTCTAGTACGATACGGAGACTCAAGGTTGGAACAATATATTCTTATATGAAACCTCGTTTGAAAATCTTGCCATTTATAATTAGGGGCTCCAACTTTTAGTGTTGTTTCAATGAGTAGGTTTCTCAAGGGTCTACAAATCTTATATGAAGAGTTTTTTCATTCATGTAAATACTGGATTTATTTCCGAAAAACCAATAACCCATTTTCATATTCTTTGTTGTTGAATCAAATGTTTTCCCACTAAACCTGGTGTACCCATATATGTTATGTCCCATAACAGTCCATTTTTCTCCTAAAAAATATTAGTTTTAACCTTTTAAAAGATCGAGGAGTTTAATAATGGTGCACCCATCAGAATAAAAATTTGTCTCAATAAATTTTCAGAATATTTTACTGGTTTTAAAATCCCCTGTATCGTGCTCATGGCTCTTCAGTAAAATAATCACTATGGAATATTGTGGAATATTTTTGGCATTTCGAATAGACAACCTGATAATACTTGGGCAAAGAGTACTTATATAAACAGAAGACAGTTAGGCAAGGTGAATAAGATTAGAGAGAGATAAAAGATGGCTCCAAAAACATGACCTTCACAAAACAGCTGATGTCGTCTAAACACGTGCTGTTATTTAGTCGGAGATAAATGCGGGGTTGCCAAACAAATAATCCTTTTTGGATGAATCCATTGACCATCACTTGTGAACGCATTCTTTGTTCAAATTTACCTTTGTTTGGAATGTTTCGACATTTATTTATGGTGGAGATAATCATCCGTTCTCAGCCTATGAAACATATTTTTCATTTAATAAAGTTAGAAACCACACTTTTCGGCAGAGAAGTTATATTCAAAATTTGCTGTAAGTTATCACATACCTAGCTGTAAGAAATTCAGGACCTTACAAGATTTAGTTTTGTTACAAAAGAGGAACGTCAGCTTGGATTTCAAAAGTGTTCTAACCTCAAATTGCTTATTTGTTTAATCGTCGGTCTAATAGATAAGATTGCCAGTTATATAAACAGCCTGGCCCTAAGACGATATGTTTAATACTTATTTTGTATGACTTTTTGATGTAACCACCAAAAGAACAGAAATGAACTCCATTCAGCTCAGTATGTATATAGCGTATTCTACACATTTTATGACAGTTTGTCAATACAGCCTTCGTTTATGAAGATCCATATATGAGCGAATCGCCAGAACGGTCCGCACATAGGTCGCTGTTTTTATTTGTACGAAAGTATTAGCCCAAGAGCCACCTGCAAAGTTTTGGGGTTTGGTTACATCGCGTACTGATACGCAATGTTAAAAACTAGTCACATCTGACGCTGTTTGACGCTAAGCAGTAGACTCTACTATACTACTATAATGCAGAAGACTCCCTACGTCAACGGGGCTGACCGGCGGAATATAAAAACATTCCACCAAGTGTCTTCTCTTGATATAACTACTCTTTGACTTGAGCTTTAAAAGAAATATATAAATGAAATTACCAACACCTGCACCTACAATCCATCCTCTGGGCCCCATATTGAACTTGTAGAGAGCACCTGTTGTACTACCTGCTATTACATACTCTGATATTCCATAATTACCACGATAAACTTGGATCATAGTTGAAACTGCTCTGTAACACAAAAAGTGATGGTAATGTGATTTTTGAAATTCAATCAGAACTACTAACTTGAGAATTTTTCCACCAACTTTCTATTTAATCAATCAAAATTATTTTTTTCTGTTAATTGTTGTCAAAAACACCTCACATTTTTCTTTAGTTTAATCAACTGATGTCAAAATCACCTCACTATCACAGCACCTTGAATATACCTTTCTTCATCAGTTTTCTATCACATATCAACGATCTCCTTTCCTGTATGATTAATCCGATTCACAGCTTTGCTCATGACAGCACTCTACACGTAGGTATTCAGTGTTGCAGGCAAATCTCTGCTGATGACCGCGAGAGACGGAGACTCGTAGAGACCTCCTCCCTGACGAGAGATATGAAAACTAACTGCTTGGAGACGCAACAATCTGGTACAGTATCATGCTTCCAAGACACACAGTACTGTACCTTGACTAACAAGAATTTCCATAATGCTCATCCGGTTGCGATGGATCACCGTGTTCTGCCAAAGAGCCATTCGTTTCGGCTGGTCGGAGTACAGATCACTCTGAGGACTTGATTTGGCAGGAACACATCAGCTACTGAGAAAAAAGATAATTATTTGTTTACGGCCGAGAAGTACTTTTCTCCACAACACCTCGTTACTCTGTACGAGGCCCAGATAAGACCCAGTCTCAAGTACTGCTCACATTTAGGGTGCTGCCTCGCGGACTCGGTACTGTCCGAGTGATCGATGACCCTTCTCTAATGGACAGTCTAAGAACCCTTTCGCATCGACGGACATCAGCGGTCTGGCACCCTTGTACCGTTGTATCAACGGGCTTTGCTCCTCAGAGATCTCCGCTATGGTATCACGATGCGATAAGCCTGTCAGACGGATCCGCCAGGCCGGTAGGACCGCTCCTTTGTTCGTGGAGTGTCGATATTGTGGAACACTCTGTTGATGAGGCCTTTTCCAATTCTGTAAACCTTGGGCAGTTCACAGATTAAGCAGGTGTCTTTGAGCTCCTTATAGCAGCTGCAGTGCCTGTCTATGTACATTATAACACCATAGTGGGATGGGCGTAGGAGAAGAATATCTGCTCCGCAATCAAGGCACTAAGTGCCTGCAAAGTTACTTGGAGCCTTGTGTTACAAGTGAGGAGGCTCTGGATGTACACTGGAATACGCTGGGGCATTTGGAAATGATATGGTGGAAGAACTCGCGAGAGCGCTATCAGAATTATGAGGCTAACGGGTAAGTGGATATGTGACTTAGAGTTAGGAGGCTAACTGGTTAGTGGATATCCTGAAAATATTCTGTGAAGTGGAGACGTATCTCTAGACATCTCCATTAGGTGCAGGAGCTCGTTTTAGGTCTTGAGCTAATGATGGACGTTTTAGATTATCTCTAGTTATATACAACCTAAGATTGCTGGTAGAATTGCTATTTGGCCACAACACATTGAGACGCCACATGGGGGTGGCCGAGGATCCCATCTGTGCGCGCCGCAGGGTAGAAAAGGAGACTTCGGCATATGTTCTTTGTCGCTGCGAGGCTCTGAATTACTACAGACAGACTATACTAGGGTCCAACATTTTGAATCTCCATAATGTCAATGAGCTGGAACCCACGGCCATACTCAGCTTCGCCAGAAGTGCAGGCATGAGACAGAGATTGTAGAGACACCTCCTGATTGCCGGAACGCCTCTAGTTACATTTAATTCATTCATATCACTATAAACAGAACCAAATCTCCTTAACAACTACGACAATATGCTCTTGGCACACTTGGCAGCACAATCACAGTCCGTCTTGGACGATTACAAGTAGTCTGGCGTAAAAATTGGACTCTTAAACCAGTTTTCTTGTTAGCGACCACAGCAAAATTAGGGTATTTGAAGTAAAACAAAACAAGCTATACCGTATTTCAGGAGTATCCATCACGCTTTGACGTCTACTGAGGTAAACAGCTGATCAGCAGGTGACATTTTTGTAAGTCTGCAACTTTGGCAATAATGAATGTCGTGTAAATCTAGTAAAACTTGTTTGTAGCGTTTTGTTTTATGTATGCAAATTAATTTTTCTAAATAAAAGAGCTTTTAGCAAGTACAAAGTGAATCTGTAGTATACAATAAATCAAAACAAAATATGGCTCTGTCTACCTGACATTGACGGATCCGTCAGAATTATGTGCCCCTTAGGGATATAGGGAATTTTAAAATATTACTAGATAATTGGCTGCCATTTTACCCTAATGGATACTCGTGAAAAAGACTGTAGATATGATCACAAAATCAAAAAGGTTAATGCACGAGATTTTCCAGCGCTGCGAACTTTCGGCAATCAGACGAGAGTGGACGTTTTCAGCGTGACATAACCATTATCTGATATAATTTTATTTAATCATCAGTTGGATTTTTCATGCAAGTAACTCTGCAATTCTGGTGGAAATAGTATTACAAGTTACCAATGCATGCAAATGTCCTAGGCCATTTCGGTGGTTTGTGTGGTTATATTTGTTTACAGATATTCGTTTGCTTATGCTCTGATGTTGGATTATCGGCGATTATAACTAGTACTTGGATATTAAAACCACGTATTCTGAAGGATAAAAAATCAAAACCAAAATTATAGGTTAGGAATGTGACAATATTTTACTCGCTTGAATCGAGGAAATAGGGGTCTTGAAACTGCAAGTGACTGGATGCGATTGTATTGCAGACAAAATAATGCCGCCTTGCAACTGCAAGAAATTGTTTTGTTTTTTGCTTTTAGTAATAGAATCATCAACACTCACATTTCAACCCCTCCAAGAAAAAAACCTTTCAATGGTGTTTTTTGCTTGTAGCTCCTACATCAATTTTATAAACACACAAAGCACTGTACCGTTGTCAAATAAGTAACCTTTTATGAAAATCTGGTGTTAATATGGACAGTACTTTTTTAGTTAGCGCATATTTGTACATGCATCTTGTATCAAGAGGTCAAGACATAGTTTCTCAAATATGACAGAAAATATAGTTTTCAACTTTCATGTTCAATAACAAAAGTTAGCTAGCAAACATGTTGGCAAATGTCACAAGATCAGTATTTACTGTGATCCAATCAGTATTTATTGTTGAAGTTAATAATTATGAACCATGCAGTAATTATTTATTTGATAGGTTTCATAGAAATAGACTGATGCTGACAGGATAGTCAATTTGTTATCCCGAATAAACTGTGCTCTATTGGTAGATATGAGCCCCCTCTTTGTACTTTGGCTTTGGATGCAATGGTTGTTCGGGCACCACCTAGTTTCCCAAATCTAGGAAATGAAATTAATAACAAATATCACTGTTGGGATTCTGGGGTTAAAAGAGATACCAACTCACACGGTACACAGATATTTTTATTGAACACAGAAAAATAAAAAAAATTAAGGATAAGTCCTGGAGGAAGGCTAACGAGAATTATTTCGTATTACCCCCCAAGCTAAATGGTTAATCACTAGACTCAAAAATTTCAAACTAAAAACTAAAATTAAAAAAAAACCTTGACTATCCCCAAACGGCAACCAAGGGCAGCAAGTCCCAGATGTTACTCTAAAATCGGAGGTAGAACCCAAAGGTAGAATCGGATGGTAAAACTGGAGGGTAGAACCCTCTATCAATGAAGGTTCTCCAAAAATGGGGGAACTGCTCCTCCCAGGCGTGAGTCCAAATACCAAGGGGGCCAATTTCTAATAAAAACCACTCCACCACCCTTCAAATCCGCCACTCAGCGTGTGAACTATTCACAGAATCGGGCAGTGGGCTGCAGACAAATTTCTACATCAGCACACCCAAAATTGCCCAAGTCCAACGAGACGGAGAGTAGAGTACTATTTTCTACCTTAAAATTATTAGACTGAGAGAAGTGGCTTGTTATAAAAATGAAATTCGATGTTTTTAAGAACTGCTATTAAATTATTATGCTAAATAAGAAAAATGCTGCAACTGCAATAATTCACTTTATCAAGATGTAGTTAGTTCTTTGTCGACTATAAAAAGAAACTGTAACAAAATACTAACAGTTTGAAAAACAGTAAATACTGGTTGTGTGTTATTTGTCTTAGGGTAGCAAGCACCTATCAAGAGAATGTAAAATTAATTCATCATGTTGCTGAACATATATGAAATTGCTGACTAGCATTTTCCTGCATATGAAAGAAGTAATATGCAGCGCCGATATCAGAAATATCCCCTCCCACTTTTAAATTTTTTTATAAACATACTAATTACTTTTGAACTCTGCTGGTTGATGCTCACTACCTTAAATGAGCAACATGGTCTTAGTATAACTTACACAAACGTTGAGCTAAATAATGTTATTCTCCATCCCCACTTGAAGGCTCCTTTGGCAAAACTAATTGTAACTGCATCTTGTAATTTTTTCTGCAATGAAGTTTCGTGATATTCAGAATCAAATAAATTGTAACATACTATCAAAATATGAATGAAAAATAAACAATCGGTAAAAAACTATCGATTTATCTCTACAAACAAAAAAAATATACATTTTCAAAGTTGCGTCCTGCAGAAGTATCGTCTTACCATCTGAACAGTGCAATGTCAAAAATCCTTAATATAGCAGCTGGCTGGTTGGACGTACATTTTTCTTAAATTTAATAAACAAATAAAATAGATAATTCATATTATTACAAACCTTTGCTTCAAAATGATCCAGGAAACTTGTAGCTTGGTTATTTTTCATAAAATCTACATAAGCCTTTCTACTGTTCACTACACCACCATATATTGAGCCTACGAATATACTCATGCTTGCGACTTGTAAAATCGTATTTGCCTCTGCAGTTATGTTTCCAAATTCACTAAAAATAGTTAATATTCCCTGAATAGAGCTGAATAATTAAGAATTAGCTACCAACTCCATACTCTATCTCAAACATTCGTTTTAAGCGATCCCATCCTGTTTCCTGTTGAATAATAGTCTTATCAGCTCTTTGCTCGGTTGGAGTCGCATTTTCTAGTTTGTCATCACCGAATAATTGTGAAATTGGCAGAAAAGTGTATCTAATTCCATATCGGAAGATTTTAGACATTTTTAAAATAGGGTTATATTTATGTCATCCCCTCATGTTATGTCACAGTCTTGAACAGTGTTGCCAGAGCGAAGTTTAAAATATCCGTCACACGTATCACAAAATTCCGCTACATGCCGCTACGGTCTAAAAATTTAAGGGGGGGGGGAGGCTTAAAATAAACAACAAATATATTTTTTACATATTTACTTTTTTTTAAACAGTCTAAAAACCCTACTAAAAATACAAACAGTAACATAATATAATTGCAATTTTTCGTAAAAACATAAAAAGTATACCTCTAAAAAAACAAAACTGTCTTTGGTTTTTTGGTAGGAACTAATAAAAAAATAGAAACTATCACCAATACCTTAATCTTAATAGAAAAAAAAAACAAAAAATAAGGACAAAGAAGAAGTGGAAATGCCTACGTTTGCTTATTTTATTCACAGTCAGAATCAGAAATTACTTCTTCTTCAGCTTGTTCTTCCTTATTTACATTATATAAATTCTTTTTATATTTGTTTAAATGATTCTCATTAAAACTATAGGATAAACAGCACTGTTTTTCCAAGTCTAATTTAATTGTAAGTAGTGCAGACAAAGTTGATGGTATTATTTTATTTCTTTTTTTTTGTTTTGTAATCAAGCATATAAGAAAAAGTTCGCTCAACATCAGCGTTTCCATGAGGCAATGTCAAAATGATTAGAGCCAGTTTACCTATATTGCGAAATAAATATTCGTCATTAAAATTTTTGAGGTCGATTACAAACGACCAAAATTCAATGACCTTACTTTTTGTTTTTAAAATTTCTTCTTTCTCACTATCACTACAATAAATACATATTTTCTTTAGTTCCAAAATTGCCTTTTCGGTTTCAATATGAAGGGCAAATTTTTTTAAAACGTCGTCATGAAAGGTATCACTTATAATAAGACGTTTGTTCATCACATCACCGGGTGAGAGAAACTTTAGCTCTGAAAAGAAGTTGTCTTTGATAGGAAATCTTTTAAGGGACTCTTCTACCGATTTTTGGTAAAATGTGACACATTTTAATTTAAATGGATCGATTGCCGTGTTATTGCAGTGTTTCATTGCATCCATTGTATGCTGACCAGCATTCACTTGTTCAATTGGTAATAAACAGTGGGGATCATTAGGATTTAGATTATATAATTTCTCATTTTTAAAATATTCTGGTCGCATAAAGTTTGTATATATAGATGACGTACAAATCGCTCAGTCTCTATTGATATGATATTGAGCATAACTTTCTCTGATTGAAAGAGAGCATTAAATTGGTTAAAAATGGGCAACACGAATTTAAAAAAACATTAAATATGCCTTAACAAATGGATTCTGTAACTCATTAAGTATTACATTTGCTACAGGATTTTTGTCTTCAATGGAAGCTAATCTAAATAGGCTAAGCAAGATGTCCCACTGATCCAAAACTCTATCAACACATTTGGATAAAGCAAGCCACCTTGTTTTACTAGGGCTTAAAATTTTTAATTTTGTCTTTTTGAAATATTCCTGTAATTCTTCAAGAACACACTGCCTTTTTGGGCTTCTTGAGAAGTAAGAATTTAAGTTTTGTAAAAGAGCTTCAACGTTGCTTGGAATCTTTTCAGCTGCCGCCACCGCCACTAAATGAGCAGAGTGGCAAATGCAGCCATTGACAATTATATTAGGATTACCTTTTAAAAGATAAGTTTTGAAAGATTCGGTATTGCCCATCATAACACTAGCGTTGTCGGAACAGTATCCAATAATATTGGTAATTTTTACTTGATTGGATATAACGCATTTTTTAAATGGCTCTTGGTTATCCTGAGATTCGCAAGTCGAATTATCAGGCTCAGACCTGATTACACTAGATTCCGCTCTTCTATTTTGTCTGTATTCAGGTTCGGGATGCTCCGAGTCCGACACAGATGCAGTCGAAGTGTATGGTACGGCCACGTTTGGTTTCACCGTTTGTTTTTTAGAAGGATTTTTATCAAAAAAATCGTTAATGGTCTGCTGTCGCCTTTCCATTATTCCTATTTTCCAGAAGAAATGTGATAATAAATCAGACTCTAGCCACTGCCTATTTAGGATTTAGAACGTTATTAACGTTAAAACAGTGAAATAAATATGATAGTTTTGTATGTAATAAATTCCGCTACATTTTGGGCTAATTTGCTCTACCTCCGCTCTTCTCAAAATAATCCGCTACAAATAGCGGAATTCCGCTACGTATCGCAACTCGCAACACTGGTCTTGAGTCTACCGAGAGCCGCTTTTCAGTGCCTTATTGGTATTACTCGGAGTAACTCGGTACTGCTTATCACCTATCAATACCGTTCCGCTACTCTAGAGTGTCATACATCAGCTTTTTACTCGGTGTTATATGCTTCGAAAAAGTGGAGATAATGAAAATGACAATGTGTCAAGATTGTTAGGTTAGGTTTTTTCACCGTTTTTGTTTTTTGCATTAAACGCGCATTACATCGATACCAGACAATGGAGAATGCGAGAATGTTAAAAAACTGATAATGTTATAACCCAGAGTCACAACATACATTTGAGATGTTCATGAATAATAAAGATCACAAGAGAGTGCCAGATTGCAGGTTCATAGCGGCTAGTAGTTGTCATCTATAACTAGACACATTGAAAGTAATGTTGAATGTCTATTCTAAAATAAGAATTTGACACATTTATCCAGACGCTTTACAATAAAAATGCAGATCTCTGACCTCTGACGTGTTGCGTCATCGGACATTCGGTGCACTAATTGGATAGTCTGACAATGCTTCTGAAAATAAAGGCAAAATGTGTTTATATTTTCATTGTTTGGCAGTGTGATACAAATTGTCAACGTCAAAACAAAACATCAAAAACCAGTTTGTTTGAAAGTAAGAGACAACATAGAGGTAAAGTTATTTTTTCGGACTTCCATTGTCTGGATCAAAAAACAGGTTAGGTTTTTATCGTCGCGTTCCCGTGCACAGTAAGTAAGCGGGCGGTTACATTGGATGCGGGTCCATACGATTTTTAAATCGTACGCGCGCGGACGTGCTCGCAGCGAAAATCAGACGCGTTCTACCCAACAAGTGTGGTTACACTGGCCTGAGCTTGTACGTCGGAGTACGTACGTCTTTATCCGGAGGTCGGACGAAATCAAACTGGTTTGATTTTTCATGCGTGCACGGTGAAGTATATGCAGATATAAAAATATCTATTGACAATTTCCAAGTTGCAAAATGGATAATGAAAAATTGATAACTTTTGTACAAAGACGAAATGCTTTGTGGGATCAAAAATCCAAAGACTATCATAATAGGACTCTAGTAAAAAAACTTTGGGATTAAGTTGCTACGGAGATGAAGTATACAAGTAAGTGCAAATATAATTATAATCGAAGTATTTGTATTGCAAACATACTGGAATGACACTGAACCAGTTGGATCATTGAAATAATTTTTGTATATTTCCCGTGTATTGCAAGCTGCATCTGTAGAATGGTTGTTTCTTCTTGAAGGAGGAAGATTATTAATCTCAGTTGCAGGAGTATTTCTTTGAATATTGATCTCGCTGCTAAATCCTTCTCTATCGATGATTATGTTGTGTAGAAGGCACGTAGTTTTTACAATAATTTCAGCTTTATCTGGGTGACATTCAATTTCTTTTTTGAGAATCCTCCATTTAGCACATAAAATTCCGAAAGCACATTCAACAATTCTTCGTGCTCGTGATAATCGATAATTGTAAACTTAGGTGTTGCGTATAGTTTCTATGAAAATTATTATTTTGATAAATGGAGCTTTACTATAGTCATTTTTGCAGGTGCAGAAGTAAAAAGTAAATGGAGAAGCCTCAGAGATAATTTTCGCAAAGAATTGAATAAAGTGTCAAGAGGTCGTTCAGGAGACGAAGGCGGAAAAAAACTAAATGGGCTTATTTTGATGCTATGTTATTTTTAACGGACTCCATGGCAAATAGATCTTCAAGTGGTAATATTCAAATGACAGAACAGAGTAGTGCAATACACTCACCGAGGAATTTGATGAATGTAATAGTTCTGATGTAAACACAGAAGAAGAGCATGATGATGAAGGAAATGAACGAGATAAAGATGAAGAGAATGAAAATTTTCGCACACCTAAAGCCCAAAAAAGAGTCAATGAAGAGAAAATTATTTTTAAGTCAAAAAAAGAAAGAAACAACTATGTATGATCGGCTGTTAGCTTTAGAAGAGAAAAAAATGGCAAAGTTATCTGCAATGAGCTCTACAAATGACAATAATCATTATAACAACGACAGCGATTATATGTTTCTGATGAGCCTTTTACCACAAATGAAGAGCCTACCACCTCTGAGAAATATGTACATGCGACTTAAAATCCAGCAACTATTTATAACTGAACAAGAAATGCTGCTCAACAATTCAACTGCTCAAAATCTTGTCGCTACATCGCTTACTTCACCATCTTCGTATCAGTCTTCAACTAATACTGTATCTGATAATAATACAAATCAAATGTTTCCAACCACTGTACTGAGAACGTTCAAACATATTTTCATACTTTCCAATAAATGTTATACAATTATATAAATAAAAAGTTTATTTTTAATAAATACCTGCCTTAGAGTTATAGACAATCTTTCCCTTGGCTTAATGCATTCCCGGAAGTTAGAATGTTTTTCAATTCTCTTTTCAATTTTGTTCAGAATGTAGTCAAATGTCAATGCTGACATTCTAAAATATTCCAAAAATTTTGATGGCTGCTGTTTTAATTCCTGGAACAGCCTGACATATTCACCTTCGTTCTTCCTGGTTTTATACAAATCATTGATCCAATATTTTCTTTTCTTTTCCGCGATGAGATATTTTAGTATACTATTTTCAAACAATAGCAGAGAAGTAGCATTCATTTTGTTAACACTTCAAACTACGAACTGCCCTCGTTACTCACGCATGTAATGTAACCAGTTTAGTCGTCCAGATGAATTTCGTCCGAGCACATACGACTTAAAAAACGCACGGACTTGCATCTAATGTAACCTCACCCTAAGCGTTCTTTCCGTATATGTTTTGTGCCCTGCCCGTGCACATTTGGTAGAGCAGTCCGGAGGAGCGTCACACTCCGGGTGCATACAACTGTCAACTTATTCAAAAGCAGTGGAAAGCGGCTAAGGCAAGACTGTCAATAGTGTCAATGATGTGTTATTAATTCAGACTATAACCTCAAATTACTAAATACAAACTCTGCATTGCAAATATTACAAAAAAATGACTATAGAAAATTTGGACAATGACCAAATTATATTGGCTACAGGTGGATACGATCATACAATAAAACTGTGGCAGACACATAGTGGAATATGCAACAGGACTGTGCAACATGCCGATTCGGTACTATATTCAGTTTTTTTTTGTAATCTTTCAACAGACTTATTATTTTAGCAAGTAAACGACTTGGAAATAACTCCAGACAGACACCTTCTCGCAGCTGCAAGCTACCAACATATCTACATGTATGATTTAACTTCAAACAATCCTAATGCTATAGTGAACTATGAAGGCACTTCCAAGAATGTAACCAGTGTAGGCTTCCAACAAGATGGCAAATGGATGTACTCAGGAGGTGAGGATTGCAGAGCACGCATATGGGATTTAAGGTCCAGGAATAATCAATGTCCTAAAATATTTGAAGTACAGTCTGCCATTAACTGCACCTGTTTACATCCAAATCAAGTAGAATTATTTGTGGGTGATCAGAATGGTATTATCTACAGATGGGATCTCAGGACTGATAATAATGAGCAGTTGGTAAGTCATCTTCTTCATTAAGTTTCACATATTACTATTAGACAAGCTGAAAATAGAGTTCTCAAGATTGTAGCTTATAATTATTTAAATGTTGTTTCTATGATAGTCCATATGCAAATGTGAGTACAAAAAGTGTTATGCTTGTTACATGAAGTACACTGTTTGATATATACAAATGTTATTTGAAATAGTTTTAACATGACAGAGTTTATGTCCCTAGATAATGCTAAAAATAGTTCTTTGTTGTCAGAGTTTATGTCCCTAGATAATTGTAAAAATAGTTCTTTGTTGTCGATATTTTGGTATTTTTACCATAGCTTTGTTATTGTGGTTTTTGCTTTAATGTCATTTGATATATTGTTAAAGTCCTCATGTATTGTTGTTCTTTCTACAGCATAAGTTCTACTAGTTTGAATAGCTTTTATAAAATGTTCAGTAGCTTCATCCAACTCTTTGAGAGTCTTTAAAAATTTGGTATCAATATACTTATCTAAGTGATATTTGAAAGATCTCCAGTCTGAATTTCGTTAGTTCCACACAGTTTTTGTATCTCTTTTCATTTTATATTTCATTTGGAAGCTTATTGGATTATGATCAGATGAAAGTGATAAATTGATGAGTTGCTACCATTATATGGAAAATGCGTCAGGGTATCTGGATAGAAAAATACAACATTGGTTCTACTTTCAAGGTAGTTACTCAGTATTGATCAATAGTAATCATTGATAGTGTACATGTCTACAATAGAAATCCCCCATTATTGTGACTTTGTGATGGTGACTGAATATCCTATCTAATTCTTGTTCATTAATTTGTATATTTGGTGGCTTATACATCGCCATCAGTACTAGTCTTTTTTCTAGTTTGATGGCAACATATTCCAAAGAAATACGTTGAAACTTTACTTCAGTATAGCTAATACCATTTTTAATGAACATTATAAGCCCACCTCCAGCTTTCGCTCTTGTGATGTTTAGGTTTATCCGTATCTGGTATATCCTCAGAGCCTTATACGGTCGCGAAATCTAAATTGGGTTTCAGAAACCGCGAAAATATCTATCCGACGATGTAATACAAAATTTACAAATTCGGTGTTTTTATTATTAAGGATATTAATATTAATGTACGGTATATAGATATTATTTATCTTAAATAGTATATCTAGCCCCTGGAAATATTCTGTGAACGTTGCGATTTTTTCCTGCAAGGAACTAGCGGTTCCAAGGAGGCGGTTGAGGTTGTTGAAGGCAACGAGAAGTCCATTCAAGTTCACTGATTTGTTCAGTTGTTTCACTTCGTAGGGTATTCTTGTAAAGTGTCCAATGCCGTTGTCTCAGGAATAGTCACACGTTGTTTTGAAGTTTCAGTCCTGGTGGCATTTGCTCTCCTTGGCAGTGGTGGATACTACTGGGATCAATTGCCTTGCCTAGCAGTGGCATGTCCGTGTCTGTGACATCTCCTGCATTGGATTACTGGGCGCTCGTTTCGACGCCTTTTACTTGGTTGCTTGTCACTACCAAATATAAAGTTCTCCCCTTTGTTTTCATTCTATATAAATTGAAAACTTCCATTTTGTGTTGCGTCAGCTTGTCGTCTAGATTGGGTTAGTAATCTAGGCCTCTGATGACAAAAGCATGATGTTTTGCCGATCTTGGGGTGTAGGTATGAAACTCAACATCTGAGTCTGTCAGTTCCAATTTGATCTTCTCACTGGTTTCTTGCAGGAAGAACAGAGTTGTATTCTTTGTATATTTCAGGTAGAATGGACCATCAATTTTTTTTCAAGTCGCTGGTATTCTTACTGTTATTTTCAAATAATCCCACCAGGACGATTGGAGATAACTTGAAGTTTTTGATTTCCTGTCGTGATTATCTATTCTCTTTCTTAGAATGTTATCCTTGTTGGGTTGCTGGATGGCTGACCACTTCTATTGTTTGCAGTGGTTCATATCTATTGTGAGTATATACCATTGTCTTGTTTTTTATCTTTCCTGACAATGCAATTACTATTATATAATTCACACTATGTTGTTCCAATGTGATTGTATTTGTGATTTAAACAATTTGATACAATAAATTTTTGGGGCGTCCCTTTACAGAATCTCATGGCTCTAAAATGAGAAAATGTAAAATTACTATTTATAACGCAAAGTAAAGAACTTGCCAAAGAACTTTTAGATTCTAAATGACAGTAGACTCAAAGTTAAAGTTGCTAGTGGGCCCTTTTCAGTAAAAATTCTAGAAGGTATGTGTCCAATGTTTTGCATTTTTCAGTGTTGTTTTAGGTATCAAAATTTGTTGGCAAACCTTAGTCTGGGATTCAGCACTCAAAAAGAACAAATGGAAACTGTGAGATAGATGCTATTTCGCAATGGCGTTCAGTATCCCATATCAACTATTACTGATAAAACGATCTGCTTTTTATTCAGCTAAAACTGTTTTTTGCAATCCACGAAAGCCTTCAACATTGCGGCAATTATCTGGAACATTAGAAAAGTATGGGTACTCACGACTATTGATTGACTACGAGTTTCTGGATTTTTCTACCTAGTCCCAATGGCACCCTTATATTGCATAATATTTGCTATTCATACTCTTACTTTTCAGATTCCAGAAAATGATGCAATGATCCTTGATATCGACATTTCTCCAGATAGTAATTTAATGGCCTCAGTGAATAACAAAGGAAGATGTTACATTTGGAGTTTAGAAACTGGGCTTGGAGATATTGCTACAAAACTTACTCCCAGACATAAGTTTGAGGCCCACAAAAGACATGCATTGAAGTGTAAATTCAGTCCAGATTCCAGGTAAGGTATCTCTACATATAAATGTGAATGTCATGTTTAAACCAAAATGTGTACACTTACTAGGAAGGTTATAGGCATGGATTTATCCGCGAACTCATTGTCAGTTTTGAAATCAAATGTTGTGTCAAGTAACAAAATCTCCATCATCAGCGCCAACCCGCACAGTGCGGCCTTCCATCGCCCCACTCAACCTGTGATCGTCAAGCGATACAGACGTTTTATTTTGAACTAGCCGTTACCTGCGACTTCGTGTGCTTGAAACTGTTACTAACAAAAGTTATTTTGAAGTAATGCTATATAAACCCCCGATCATGTTTTGTATCTTGGATGGCATTGGTAAATTCAGTTTCGTTATTAGTGGCACTTCCTGCACGTTCTGCCGGTGAAACCGTGGGGCAGAAAGCTAATGCCTTAAAAATAGGAATGATGTGATATTTGTGTGTTTACTGTCATTTTAAAAGATATGTAGATTTATAGACAACAATTAAAACAAAACTATTTGAAGAAAATGCTCTGAAGCTATCTCAGTTTGAATTTTCTTACAAAAACGGATACGTAGTTACGATGACGTCACTCCAGTTATCTGTCATCATCATAAAACAGCTGTTATAGGACATCTGTCGTAGATGTGCAGAGCATTTTCACGCATTTTTATAGAGAAAGTATAACCATCATTTGTTGGGGTATTTTCCAACTATTCTTCTAAGAAGACCCTATTTTTGTTTGGTACAGTTTATTTTTTTCGTAAGTGGCAGTCGTGACGGCCAGTGGCGGAGGCGAGGGTTTCAAAAATGCTTGAACATCATTTCTGTGCTTGTCCATAAAAGGTGGTACATATACCACCTCTTGTGCTCTCACACAGAAAAGAGGCTATAACTAGTTTCTGGAGGCTCAGATAGAGTCATGAGGCTCAAAGATAGGGTATGACAAAAGTTGACCAAGGCTCGGAGTAGAATTTTATTTTTACAAATTTTCTTACGCAAAAGCATTTTCATTACATTTTAAAGGAAAAAACTAACAACTATACACATCAACAAGATCAATTTTTCGCAAATGAATTTTCCAATGCAATAAATTAAAATTTATTGACTGCAACTTCATGCATGTGAAGTCGATAGAAGCCATAGGCTATGGCTCAGAGTTTGATGTATATGTGCATGGTCAAAGGCTAAGGTTGGATTAGCTTAGCTTTGTAGATATTAAATAAGGTCCATAATGGAAGTTCAAGAAGAGTGAGCCAAGTCAGGTCCAATCAAAGAGGTGGCCCAGGGACAAAGAGATGGCCTAAGCCAAGCCCAAAAATAATGGCTCCATAAGGAAGGAAAGCGAGTGGTCCCCAATCATTTTTCCTAATTAGACACTCATAATTACCCACACAGTACAGTTAGTACATCATGCTCTTTTTAATGCACGTTGGAAGAAGGAAAATTAAAAGTGTTGTCTCTGTAATGACTAAAAGATGAATAGGAGGAAGTGACCAAACATTTCTCCGCTGGTAAAGAAGTTGTCAAGGCCATTTATTTTACTAGAGATGTGCATAGGTATACATGGGTGGACGATTCGAATTTCATGGATGGTGAAACTGTTATAAGAGTCATCTATACTAGTCTGCCAAAGGAATTTCTGTTGGGAGTCGGAATATAACCTGTTTCAGAAACCTGTGGTCTACTCATAGTGGAACACTTTGATTCTTTTAAATGCCATCTGCGTGAAGACTGACCAAGAATGCTTTAGGCATCTCACATCACAGCTGCTATAATATTGTCTTTTTTCACGAATATCCATTATGGTAGAATAACAGTTGATAATCTAGTAATATTTCAAAATTCTCCATATCGACAAGTGACACATAATTCTGACGGATCCGTCAAAGCCAGGTAGACAGAGCCGTATTTTGTTTTGTTTTTTTGTACACTAGAGATTCATTTTGTACTTGCTTACAACTCTTTTATTGAAACTTCATTTGCGTACAAAAAAAGCTACAAGCAAGTTTTACTAGATTTTATACCCGATTCATCATTGCCAACGTTACAAACCAATACAAAGATATCACTTGCTGATCAGCTGTTCACCTCAGTAGACGTAAAAACGTGATGGATAGTCATGAAATAGGATTTAGTTGACTGTAACCTTGCATAACCTGGAATACCTTGTAATAACTGCACAGCTTAGATAACAATCAGCTATGAAAGTCTCCTGTCACTGTCAAAACGGTCGCAATTTCGTCGGGGCAAATCGCATGTAACTTCCCCTAGTACAACGATGAAAGAGGGTTTCAGTTTTCAGCAGCAGATGGTGTTGCCGCGTACCATGCCAGCGGTCGCAGATATTCTTTGCACTTTTAAAATGATAATATTTCTATATGATCTAGTGTAGTTTGTGTGAATCAATAATAAAAAGGAATATGCTTGTTCAAAAAGAAGCGACGGACGACTGTTTATTTATGAACGGATGGATACCCATCGTTTTTTTCTAATTCGATAATGTCTGTGGATTCATTTAGGCTGCATAATAGAAACTTTACAGCCTCTGAATAGTATTTCCTTCAGCCATTTTGATCTGTGTAACTTAAAACATAAATGCCCAAATCACAACCTTCAAATAGGTTAACAGAAATTTGATTTAAATTTGCAGCAGCCGGTGTGGACGAGTAATATCCCAGCGGCCGCAGATATTCTTTGCAATCTTAAAATGATAATATTTTGATATGTTCTAGTCTAGTTTAAAAAGGAGTATATTTCCCCAAAATGAGGCAACGAAGTATTAATAACTATTTATTTATGAGAAAGCTTCAAAATAAATTTGTAATGGAATTTGTAATCTGAAAATATTTACTTTGCTATTTATTTTACGCTGCTGTGACAAATACAACATTCACTCAGTCACGAGAATTTCGGTGTCTGTGTCGCGGAAAAAACGAGAGCAAACCACCAGCAAACTGACAACCAACGCAATGTAATCTGACACTACTGCCAGCGACTTCTCAATTAGAATATTTCTATATACATTGCGAGTTTTCAATGTGTGATCGGTCCATAGTTCCGACGTTTTAAATATTAAAAATAGTTTGGGATATTCCCATAATCTAAGTATTGTATTTTTCATTTGTTTTAGACCTTAGTCTTGTCTGATATCTTTATGTATCTATTGCAAATTGCTTTTGTGATTACTTTGCAACAATAGCTGAAAAGTTAATTACCATAGACTACGCAAATATTAAAGAAACCAAGTATGTTAAAGACAAAACAGTACTCAACTCGATGACATTTTATGAGATATCCCCAGAAGAGATAATGCAATCTCTAAATGAATTGAAAAATAAGGATGCATGTGGTCCTGATGGATTACCAGTAAAAGTGCTAAAGTTCATTTCTCAATATTTAATATATCCACTCACATACTCATTTAACTTATCAATGAAAATTGGTACCTTTCCGGATTTGTTGAAATTAGCTGTGGTGTTGCCTGTTCATAAAAAAGGAAGCACTGAATTCTCAGAAAATTATCGCCCCATAACATTACCGTCTGGCTTCTCAAAACTATTTGAGAAAATAAAGCAGACTTTTCATTGCTTTCGTTCGTCTAAACACCTTGATGAAAATTATCACGCAATGACAATATTTTTTGATTTATCAAAAGCATTCGACCGTGTTCAGGGCAACATCCTCGTAAATAAAATTAAAGGCTATAGCTTCAGAAATCCCGTAGATCAATGGATTCTATCATTTATGTCAAACAGAAAAATTCAGGTTAAGCTGGGGAGGACACCGTTTCTGTTTTTGTTATTTGTGAATAATTTACATGAGTGATAATAATTTTCTCTTGGTTACTTTTGCTGAGTTTTCAAAAGTGGGTAGTATTAAATTGGTTACTAATTAAAACAGATAAAACCAAACGAACGCCATAGAACATCACAGTTAAAATAAACAATAAGTCACTGGAAAGAGTACCAAACAAATTTTTTAGGTCTAATAGTAGATGAACATTTGAGCTGGAAAGACCACCTAGAGTAGGTAGTTTTTACTCTCTACAAGAGTTTTATAACTTTTAATAATTGCGTATTTGTCTGTTTTATTCATTATTTTACTTATTATACATTTATGCATACTTTTTAGATTCAACTATTTATACATCATTCAAGCATAATGTTTTTACTACTTATTTTATTCTAATTTAGTCATGTACATCTTTTCTGTTGACATTTCATATCTGCAAAGCAATTTGAATGAAAGTTATTATTATTTAGAAACATATTCAGTGTCGTGCATTTACAATTAATTCGTTACCGCTTATATTTAACAGCAGTAATATTTCTTTGAAATAATGCTATCTTGAGATAAAAGTTTTGGATTAGGCCAGCGTGGGGCCTGTAGCAAATCATAAAGGGTCCCAGAGGTGACTGAAAATTGAGTGGCGGGTTGGAGTTTGGTGCTGCATCAGTGATTTCTCCACCAGGCGAGAACTTTTTTACGGCCACAAAGCATTGGTGCGCGGGACCCATAGCAGTTGCTACTCTTGCTTGGTAAAAAAGAATATACCATCAGATTTTATTCTGAGCCCACATGAAGATTTGGAAGAAAGTTTTAAGAAACATTTTTCATTAGTAAAACTAAACTTTTTCGCATGAATATTTTTTGATTCTCCGCTCATTCTAAACAAAAGTGGTCTTCGATAAATCCTGTCCGATTTTTGTATGTTCATTGTTTTTGTTGAGAATGGGCGAAGAATAAGGAAAGGATATTCCATTTAAAAAGTGTATATGTCGTCATGTAAATATGAATCACCCTGTAGAGAACCGTATATTTTCCCAGTACGGTACGTATAATTGTTGCTTAACATTTTTGTAACTATCTTTTTTAGGTATTCAAAATACCGGAACTACCGACCGCTTACACATAAAAAACTGGGCCTAAATGTAGAAGCAACCTAGCTGAGGAGTTGCCAGAAGTGTCAGGTTTGACGGCGTTGGTTGTCACTTTGCAGGTGGTTTGATCCAGTTTTTTTCCGCGACAATCACACCGAAATTCTTGTGATTGGGTGAAGGTTGTATTTGTCTGGTGTTTTTAGCAGTGTTTGCTTTGAAAATGCAATGGATTCATAATATCGCAGCAGCGTAGAGTACATTACAAAAGTAAATATGTTTCCCTTTATTGTAAATACTTCCATCACTACAATTCTATTTTGAAACTTTTTCATAAATAAATAGTCATTAATATCTCGTTGCCTCTTTTTGAGCAAACTTACTCCTTTTTAAACTACACTAGAACATATCAAAATATTATCAATTTAAGATTGCAAAGAATATCTGCGGCCGCTGGCATAGCACTCGGCAACATCGGCTGCTGCAAAAATCAAATTTCTGATAACCTATTTGATGGTTGTGATTTGGGCATTTATGCTTTAAGTTACATAGATCAAAATGGCTGAAGGAAATACTATTCAGAGGCTGAAAAATTTCTATTATGCAGCCTAATTGAAGAATCCAGATATTATCGAATAAAAAAAAACGATCGGTATCACGTAAAAGCAAGAAACCTGGGAAATAATCAATTTGTACAACTACCAGGAATTCCAAGCAAGTGAAGAAGCTGAGGGAAAATATAAAACACAAGTTACCATTTACCTGGATTCGAGTCTGAACTGGGATTGTCAAACATCTGTTTTGATTGGTAAACTCTACAGCTTCTGTGCGTTGCGTTGGTGCGGCGGCTGCAAAATGATGTTTCATTGAACACTTTATGGCAATTTTATTATGTATCTGTACAGTCATTTTTAACTTATAGTATAATATTCTGGGGCTCTTCGCGGGGTGCCATGGCAGTTATAGCGCATCCTGAGGTGCATTTTGAGACTTCATCCTCGAACATCATGTCGGGAACATTTATTGAGATTGGGATTCTTGATGGTTCCATTCCTGTATTTTTTGTCACTTGTTTTATTTGTTAAAAAGCTTATGAATTCCTTTAATAGTAACGCACATTGTTATGCTGAAAGTATGACCATTGTGACCAAAGGCAGAGACAATCTGAGTGTGCCTGCACGTTTGTCCACATTTTTAAAGAGGGCTCCATTATACATGGCTGTTAAAATATTTAATATGCTTCCTATCGATATAAAATCTGAGAGCAACCTCATTAGGTTCAAAAGAGCGGTGAAAAAGTTTTTGCTGGACAGATGTTTGTACAACTCTGATTTTAACACGTGAGCTCTATCATTTTATTTTAATAACATTTTTACCTAAAAGTTATTTATGGTATTGACTACATTTTTGCTTTCCCTTGACGTTGCTTATGTTTTTTCTTGAAAAATTTTGCTGGCAATAAAGAATATTATTATTATTATTAAGTATGCTCTATAATTCGATCAATCAGATCACTTGCACATTTTTCACATCTTACTGGACAATGAAAGCGGATACCAGAAGGAAATACGAGATACTAGCCACTGGTAGTGGCCTTCCTCCACCAGCTGATTCTGACCTAATAAATCAAGGGTTCAAGCAATAAATATATTAAATGGGGCTATGATGTCTCTTACTGTGCCTTTGAGAATCTATATATATATATATATATATATATATATATACCGTTGTTCATTATCTTTAACTTAACGGATGTATAGTAGTCGTATCTCTCAAATATCTTGACACCCGCTAAACTACTGGTGATTCCTCTTTGTTGTCAATACATTTCAGAAACCCTTCATAATCCATGTTTTGCCCATAATCACTGTCAACTAGGTGACAGCTTTGATTAACCTCAAAAATCCCCGTGAGAGTGACTCTCAAGAGAGCGGTGGCTTCCTAGCCACTATGAAACACGAAATAGCCATTGAGGGTTTCTCAAGTATCAAGGACCCTGAAGTGATGTTTGTGAATGTCACCCTAGAACCTCTTTAATCGTCGGACTAGGAGAATTACCTGCCATTTTCTCCGCCGAAATGGCGACCGTTTTTGACACTGACAGGAGAGCTTCATTATTATCTAAGCTGTGATAATAACGTATGTCCTAAAAGTTTTGGGACAAAATATTTATCGGATTTTTTTAATGAAGTTATCATAAATTACAACTCAATTCTTAACTAAACTATAATATCGAATTATGTGGAGTGGCCCATTCTGCTCTACCAGACGCAACTATCTTCGAGTGTCTCTCAGGATGTCCAGGACGGAATTCAGATCAATTTTTCTGTTTTTCGTAAACTCGTAATCTTAATTGTTCTTCATTTGGGACCTCCATGATAAACATTCCTAGACAGTAAAGCCCAAAAATCCTCTATTGAGTGAGCCTGCTGCAAGCTTGGAGAATTATCGTTTTTAGGAACAAAAGGTATGTTGGGTTGTCGGAGCCAGTTTTTTGTATCTCTTGAGTAATGAAATGATGCTACGTCTGGCCAAAACATGATATGCTCATTAGCATGATGTTTGTGGACAAACTGAAGCAATTTGGAAAGGCAGGTATCAATAGAGCTCTGACTATTCAAAGTTTCACCCCTCACTCTTCCCACAAAAGGTTGGGATACACCCGTGTTAAAAATTGCGCACCAGACAAGGATTTTATCTGTAAATTTCGCTTTATATTTGTATCTAACATTGTCGGGGCATTCCTCTACGTTGTCCGTATAAAATCCGTCGTTTCCCTTCATTACTCAAAGTGAAATACTTTTCGTCGTCTAAAATAATGCTTTTTCCATTGGCAAAGTGTACCCGTCTCAGTTGACGATAGCATCTTGGTATACGAAGGAATTGCGCCTGAGAGTATTTGGGGCACTTAAGTCTCTTTAGATATTGAGGACCATTCCTCCTCAATTCCAACGATATCGTACTCTTAGATCTGTATTGACGAGCGAGTCTCCTTGTTGACGTTCCAACCTGATTTTTTGCTCTTCTCACCAAACACTCTGATCTCTCTGCATTAAATGCACGTGGTCTTCCACTTTTTGGGCGATTCAGACATGGTATTCCCTGCTCTCACTCCGCTATTGTTCGATAAATGGTTCTGCGTGAAATGTTTTCATTCAGGAATATCCGACAGATTTCAGCTTTGGGTACCCGCCCAACCTACTTATAGATACCTTTTCTCATTTCTAATTTATACATCTTAAAACGAGAACTTCAAAATAAATAAATGTCAACTGACAGTTAAGTACGTAAACAAACCTTTGCTTCCAACGGCAACTTGATATTGTTTTGTGTTTGTTAAAATTAAAGCCAATGAATTTTGACCCAAAACTTTTAGGACATACGTTAGTGCGACGTTTACTGATGCAGATTTCTGGGTTAACCCGTTCGATAACTTTAAAATGTTGTTTATTGATTATAATTGCTGTTAAACAATACAGAAACATTGCAGTAACCTTCCTTTGATAATTTTTCCACGTTCAATTCATATAGGTGTATTTTCCATAAATAATATTTTTGAATCTGTTTACACAATACATTGACAATTTTTCAGATTGCTAGTCACCACATCGGCTGATCAGACAGCAAGGATTTGGTGTTCAGAAACATTTATATTGTTACAAGAGCTGAAACAGGAAAATCAAAGATGGGTTTGGGATGCAGCTTTTAGTGGTGATGGACAGTATGTTTTTACAGGTAAATGAACATAGAATGCAGCCACAAACGCTCCTATTCTACTGCAATGTGCGTTGAGAAAGCAATCAGAAATTTGCGTGATAGTCTAAGTCTATGGAGCTTATGAGTTGACAATAGTATTTTCTCATTTAATAACAACCATTGTGAAAGCTATCTAATATCTGTACTAACCGTCATAATCTTCTTCATAATCTCTTATTTAAGTTTTTATGCGCCATTGATGACATTTATTTGTTCTAGCATCCTCAGATGGCTATGCAAAACTGTGGAATGTGAAAACTGGAGCAATGGAAAGAGACTATGCAAGTCATCAGAAAGCAGTAGTTGCATTAGCATTTAAAGATGTTCCGTAGCTATTTTACTATTTGTAAGCGTTATGAAAAAATAAATTAGTAAAAAGTCGTAGTCGATTAAGTGGCACATTTTCAGCCAGACAAAACCTGAGCTCGCTCCCAGAAGCACTGATGCAGACTCCCTCTTCAATTGTCATAAGGGGATTCTTTCACAAAAGCACCGATGCTTCAGACGGCACCCCCTTCTCTTCAATCGAATAAAATAAAAATATGATGAGTAAGGAGACACTTCAATATTGAGATTATTATTAAAAAATTGCTGTGCTATGAAATCGTCAGTTTATTATTCGTTGTCACGTTTTCACGGAATCCTTGTGTGATGTTTTTTTTTTCAGATTTATGATACTACAAAAAGACAATAGTTATTATGTAAGTTTATTTTATAATGTTTCGAATATCATAAAAGTCATAAATATTTGTTCCTATAGTATCACATGTACACAGTTAGACAAAATAACTGTAAAAATAACAAACAATGACACAGTTTTAACAAAATATAAAAAAGAAAACAAAATAAATAAAAAATAAAATACAAAAAAATACTTCTCAACAAGTTTAAAATTTCAAGTTGGCTACGTGAATGCAGAACATTTATAAGCAGCCTTTAATTATGAACACTTATTATTCAAAAAATAAAATATCTGCATTAACTTTGAGAAAATCTTAGTTGAAATAAAGCAAGTAGCAAGCGATCAAGCTACTTATATGCCAATCATTAATAACTATAATTTTGTATGAATGTATGTTTTATATTATAATTGTATTTGAAGAATAAAATAAAATTCTGAAACAATTGGTTGCATTTTAAACATTCCTGTTACAAGAGGCTATACCCAGATCAAAAGAAAAGATTAAGATTAACATCCGATCATTTGAAACTGTACTCAGCAAAAACTGAGTTCGAAGATGTAAGAACTCTCATGCAAGACTTAAAAGCAACCAACTCTAAAAGATGGATAAGTTACAAATTAAGGTGTAATGGATCATTTGACATTCTAGTAAGTAGATCATTTGCTATTGGGAATTATAATGACACCTATTAAGCTTTTGACTATGATCAAGTCAAGATGTTATGTGACACAATAACATCTCGAGTGTTTACTCTGATGTATATGAGCTTTAATAAGGGAAAACCAGGATATATAAACCCTGATGATATTAAGCTGATATATAAAACACTAGATAGAAAATTCCTGCAAGTAGGAAACACTTTTTATAATGAAATAAAAGAATGGGAGCCAATGATATTGAGTCTATTATTGCACAAATTCGATATTCTCCAAGCCGCCAATAGATTTTACAAATGGCATGATAAAGAATTATCAAAGAAGTTTTACTGCTCTATTGAGACACTACGTGATTATATATCAACCATAACAGCTACTCCAGATCAGCTATCTGAGTTACACGGATTGTACAGGCATTGGGGTCATCCAACTGTTGATGAAGAGGAGGGATGTCGGAAGGTAAGATCAATAGGGACATAAGCGCATTGTTAAAGAGACAATTTTGTATCTCTTTCATAGCATCAAAAGGAAGATGGCCCTGTATAAGATTGGGAGCTAAACTATCTATGACTCCATTAGGAAAGGCTATCTCAGAGAATAACACCTCACTCAACTTAATGTTGGACCAGCGAAAGATTGCAAGCCGAAAGAATGCGGACAAAAAATTGCGAAGTTGTCAGATGTTCTACATAAAATGCGGTCCATACATATTAACATATTTAAGATATAGAATTGTTCCGCTGAATTTGGCAATGTAGCTGGAAAACCCAGGCCGCAGGTAAACATCCGGTCGCTGATTGGTCCAAAACTCTTATCTTATCTGAAACTAGAATAACGTGCCGATGGCACGGTCATTTATAAACCTACTCCCATAGGCGTAGGCAGTTGGCAAATACTTTGAAAATATAATTTACTGTTTAGTGGTGATAATGGAATTCAAGCATGGGAAAGTTATTCACAGCCAGGCAAGGGAAATAATAGCAAACGTGATACGTGCTTGCGATGCAGAAGCGGCTAACAATACTTTCGTTTATCCACTGGTAGCTAGAAATGCAAGGGCGGCATATTATACGGGTGTTAGTGAACGAACTATAAGTAAAATTAGAAAAGAAGATAAAGACAGGCAAAATGCAACCTCCACACAGCCTTTAGCTTCTCCCGGAAAAAAGAGATCACGCCCTTCTGTGATCCAAAAAATTGATGGAGTCGATTTTTCCATTATTCGGAGAATGATAGAAAAATTTTACTGTGATTTTAAAGTGGTACCTACTTGTAGTAAACTTCTAATCAAACTGAAGGAAGAAATGGAATTTCCATTTGGTAAAGAATCGTTGAGGCTGCTTTTAAAAGCAAAAGGATTTTACTGGCGTAAATGCCACAACAAAAGGAAATTACTAATGGAAAGACCCAGTATTTTACATTGGCGATACAAGTATCTTAGGTCTATTAAAAGTTCCGGGAAGAAGGAAGGCATATTATTTATTTGGACGAAACTTGGGTTGATAATGACCTCACTTTCAAGAAATGCTGGCAAAGCGAAGAAATTATGGGTGTCCTGAGCAATATAAGTTCTACAGGTAATAAAGTTTCTTTCACCTCGATTTTGCTTATTATACATTTTTCTCAATTTTGGAATATTCTTAATAAGTGCTCATTTAATTTGTCTAATTGAATACATAATCCCTTGCAAGTATTTTTTTCTCAAAAATATGTTTTTTATACATAGTGATTCAAAAAGGTGTTGGCAAACTTAAAATAACACTAAAATGAGGCTATTTATTCATTTCCAGGACGACTTATAATTGTTCATGCGGGTTCGCAAGATGGTTTTGTTCCTGGAGCCTGTCTCATTTTCAAGGCTGGCTGTGCCACTGGTGATTATCACGGTCAAATGAACCAAGAAAATTTCACGAAGTGGCTTACTGAAAAACTATTTCCTAACATTCCTCCTAATAGTATTATAATAATGGATAATGCACCTTACCATTCAGCTTTGGAAGACAAGCCTCCAACTAGATCTTCTCTAAAAAGAGACATCATCACGTGGTTGAGCAAAAAAGGTATAGAGCATGATCCTAATGCTAAAAAAATGGAGCTTTATGAAATAGCTTGTCTACATAGGCCACCATCTGATGAGAAAAATTATAAGATAGATAATTTAATAAGAAGTTTCGGACACACCCCACTTCGAACGCCACCCTATATGTGTCAGTTTAATCCCATAGAGATGATTTGGGCACAAGTAAAATTTTTCATTAGAAGCCATAATACAAGCGGCGAATTTACTATAAAAAAACTAGATGAAATTTCTAATAAGGCCATCGCTTCAGTAAGTGCCAGTGACTGGCAAAAGGTTATTGGACATGTTATAAAAATTGAAGATGAATATTGGGAAAAAGACAGTCTCATTCAAGAAATACAGGAAGAAATAATAATCAACATAGGAGGTGAAAGTGATAGCAATGACAGTTCCTCAGACAGTGATCATGACTCTAATCAGGATTGAAACTATACTAGATTGGCTACCTTTTAGAATTTTTAGATATTCATTTATTATACTATTGGTTTGTGGCTTTTAGTATCTCAGTAGAAAGTCTAATTCTATGTGTTGTTTATGGGTTATTTCATCAAGAAATTACTTTTTGTTTTCCTATATTTTTCTATTCAGTCAGATATTTTTGACTTGTTGTATTCTATTTTAGAAGAATGCATAATTTGTTTTGCTGTTCAATCATAATGCGTACATAGGAATATTACTTGTTGCCTAAAAAATATATTTATTTTGTTCTCAATATTCAGTGTTTGTGTATATTTATTTCTTATAATGTATGTTTGGTATCACGTCATTATGAATCGCAAAAAAATATTAATACTACCAGTTGTAATAAAATATAAATTCAATTAATAATTCAAGTCTCTCCGATCTCCGCCTATGACTCCATATAAAATCGTCTAATGGTAAGGTTTTTTCATCGCATTTCCCCCTTTCGTCCCTAGCAATCTTTGGCTGGTCGATCAATACACATGGAATGTTTTAAATTATTAGATTGGCATAGAATCAGATTTGAGAAAGAATTCGATTTTGATTATAAACAGGACTCCACAGAACTAATTGATGATAAATCATTGAGCTGTGTAAGGTCAGAGCTTGCATCGGTTTATAACAGCTCAAAATTAGGTTGGAGACCAGACAAACCCACTACGAATAGAAGAGTATTATTAGAGACACTGGATAGGAGAATACTTGATGTGAAAGACATCTGTGATACCATAATGATGAGAAAAGTGCCTGAGTCATGGAAAATAATCTTGGTCCATGCAAAAGAAAGAGAACTCAAAATCGCTCCTAGACTAGTATTTGCTATGATGGTTTTGGAAATGAGACTTTATTTCTGCGTCACAGAAGGGAATTTAGCCTCAACTATGTTCAAGTACTACCCTCGACAATCAACGACTCTGGATGAATCTGATCTTGCTAAAAGAATTTATAGTCTGTCTACCGATAGAGGTAAAGAAGACTTTATATCTATTATTTCATCTCTGGATTTCAAGTCTTGGAATATCCATTGGCAATCTGCATCCACAAAAATGATTTTTGAGTTTATTGATGATTTGTTTGGTACTCCCAACCTATACAGATATACACACAAGTTTTTTAGGAATGTCTTATTTCATTGGCTTCTCATCACAATCCGCCTACCACATTAATAGGTAAGGCAAATCAAATAAAAATAGACCTGACGAGTGCGAGACACTCTGGTATGACCATCAAGGAGGATATGAAGGATTGATACAAAAAGGCCACTCGAGAAATGTGTTATTTAAACCAATACCAGATAGCTGTATACTAAACATGAGAAATGCCAATGTTAATTTCAAAGCATGATTATCAAATTAAGGTACACGTCACAGTGCGGTATTGCAGTATCACGATAATTTCAGAAATAAATCGTTTCATAAATTTCACTTTCCATTAACGTAATAAGTTGATAACGCAACATATCGTCGGCTTACTTTCAAAACCTCCTAAGTCGGATTTTCACCACTTCTGAGGTTTTGGCACAGTTGGCTTTTAAAAATTGTAACTCAACAGCGTACAAAAGCTCCTATCTATATGATTATTATATCGCCATCTATTAGCCGATTAAACCTTCTATATCGGTAGACTCCGAAACATTACGCAAAAGCTTCTAAGTCGACATTTAATGCAGCCACCGTTTTCGCATGTGCGTTCCTGGTTTTTAGGTTATATCAGTGCATAAAATACGATTAAATGGTGCAATAGCGCCTGGATTCGTTCGAAAATAGTAAGTAATTCATCACTATTAGCTGTATAATGTTGACCAGTAGTATTTTATTTGATAAAACTCTATCAATTGCACAGAAACGACTTAAGAGGTTTTGATTCACTCTCGTTCATTATAAATAGCATTGAGAATCGTACATACACGGTTTTGATTAACATAATTCGCCTTCCATTTAGTATGAGCTAACTTATCGAACAAATCTATAAATCTATGTTTTCTTTGAAATCTTGAAAGACTGTTGTGTGGCGGTGGAAGAAATTATATTGAATTTCAAATTACAGGAGGAACAAATTAAATCAGCATTGTACTATTACTGTAGCTTTTCCCTTTCACGATGAATCGGCGCCTGACCAGAGGTCAGCTTATGGTAGCTCTAGCTTCAAATTTGAATGAAACGGGTGATACAGCTGACTATGTAGATCAAAATGATGAACTTCATACGGAAATAGAAGAAGCTATTAAAGTTTTAACTGATGACTGTGGGGAACAAAATGAGGAATTATTGCTATTAAACGATGTCAGTGGTAAGTTTATACTGAACTATAATCTAGTAATGTTATTAATGTGGATTGGTCGTAGGTACTACAGACATTGCATTTCTCAATGCTGACATAACAGTTGACGAAACGAGTATCATCCAAGATGGTATGAAGCAATATGAAGATACTGCTGAGCTTGAAAGTGTAGGCACTCCTTTGGATAACAAACTGCTACGTAATATTGACTCAAACTACCGTGAAATGGGGTGAATAGAAACTGCTGGGTGAATAGCAACAAAAACGGGAAACTTCTTTTAAAAAAAATCAACATTGGAATTAAACCTCCCAACGCTTCAAATTTGTTCTCAAACGGTCATAACCATAACTGCTTTAACAGGCCAAAGATGTTTTATGCTGGCAGCCCTGATTGCAGTAGCAACCACCCGTCGGAGTGAACACATGAGCCTTTTTCATCACTAGCAAAACTTTATTCACAGTGGTTAGCTAAAAACAGGTAAGACATTGAGTTTTTGGTTAAAGTAGCTTTAAGGTGTCTGGTTCACATTGCCTATTTCAAAAATTGCTTGTCTTGCTTATTTTTTTTGCTATGATGTAATATAATACATAACCACACTTTTAAGTAATTTTGGGGTGAATAGAAACACGCTGTTTCTATTCACCCGCTGTTTCTATCCACCCCATAACTGTTTTTTCTTTTGCAGGAAAATGCCTCGCGTTTATAAACCAGACCCTCGAGGTAAAACATATAAGAAAATTGATGAAAAAACTCTAAAAATAGCCCTTGCTTCAATTGACAACGGGATGAGTTATAGAGTGGCTCACGAAACATACAACATTCATTATTCTGTGCTTTATCGGCACCACAAAAACCGAAATCTGAAGCTTCATGGAGGACAAACAGCCCTAACCAAACAAGAAGAAGATATTTTAGTCCATCAACTAATAGTTTGTTCCGATTGGGGGTATCCACTTGACCATTTGGACGTCAGGATGATGATTTACCTAGACAGTAGAGGTAAAACAATAACGAGATTTAAAGATAATATCCCTGGCAGAGACTTTGTCTATTCTTTTTTAAAACGTCACAAAAATGAATTAAGATCTAGAATCTGCCAAAACATCAAGCGCTCAAGAGCTGCTGTTTCTCCCAATACTATCAATGCTTATTTTGACAATTTAGCCACGGAGTTGAAAAATGTACCGCCATCAAACATAGTAAATTACGACGAAACAAATTTAACTGACGATCCGGGTAGAAAGAAAGTAATCTCGAAAAGGGGCTGTCGCTATCCAGAACGTATTTGCCATACGTCGAAGTCAGCCGTTTCTATTATGTACGCTGCTTCAGCTGATGGAAAATTTTTCCCACCATACGTGGTTTACAAAGCTAAAAATTTGTATACATCTTGGACAGTTGGAGGACCAAAGGACGTCAGATTTAATAGAAGTCCATCAGGTTGGTTTGATGCGATTTCCTTCTCAGATTGGGTAGAGAGCACTGTCATACCTGTAGTAAAAAATCTACCGGGAAAGAAGTACTTAATTGGCGATAATCTGAGTTCACATTTTTCTGCAAGTACGGTATCTCTTTGCGAAGAAAATAATATTTCATTTATATTCCTCCCGGCTAACTCTACTCATCTGACCCAGCCTCTGGACGTGGCATTTTTCCGGCCTCTTAAAACAGCCTGGCGACAGATCCTTGAAAAATGGAAAATGGGGGCTGGTTCAAAGCATTGCACGGTTCCAAAGGACAGATTCCCTTTCTTGCTAAATGACTTGTCAAAGGCTATTGAGCCTAATGCTGGAAAAAATATACAATCTGGCTTTAGAAAGTGTGGATTTTTTCCACTAAATAGGGATCAAGTCTTGGGACGCCTTCCGCAGCAAAATCTTGACGAGACAAATGATGAGAATCAGAACATTGAAGAAGGACTTAATAACTCTTTGGTAAACCTTCTAAGAACAATGAGATATGGCGATGGTCAAAATGTGAAGAGTCGACGTCGTAAAATTCAAGTTCCTGCTGGCAAAAGCGTTACAAGTGCAGATTTTGAAAGCACGTTGGATAAAGACGATCAAGAGGATACTGATTTGGAAAGAAGTATGGAAACCTTAGATGAAGATTCAGACCCGGAAATGAATTTGCCCCTTATTAATTTCATGCCAATAATGGCAAAAGCTCAAGATCATTCTTCAAGTGAAGACTCTGACATGGAAAAAGATCAAGATCATTCTTCAGATGCAGACTCAGAAATGGACACTTCACTACCAAGTTTCACCGATAAGTCCGAGAATAAGTTGGATACAAATAATTCATCAGCATCAGTCTGCTTTGAGGGTAAATTGTTTCGATGTGTTTCTCCTATTTCGCTTGATTTAATAGATAAAGGAACTTGGCTTCTGGTGTGTTTTCCAACAAAATATCGAAATAGACAAAGAAATAAATATTTTATCGGACATGTCATTAATATTACAGAAAATGACATTGAAGCCACTTTCTTAAGAAGTCGCCCCACCAAACACTCGTCAGGATATATTTATGGATTTCCAGAAGTTCCGGATGTTTCCACCTTTCATTTTAGCCAGGTTGTTGGAGAGGTTTTCCCAGTTCATGACGAGATAGAAGCATCTACGTCAAGAAGAGACATTTTAAAATTTAATTTGCATCAAAGTTGTTTAATTTAAATAATATGTTTAAACTTGTTACATTTCTATAGAAATAAATGTTTTTTTTTTGTAAAATTGGTGTTTTTGTCAGTTTTTTTTGTGTATTTATATTTTTTTATCAATTTAAAATTTTTTTCAGGTTTTTCTATTCGCCTTCGTGTGGGTAGAATAGCAAATTTGACCAATTTAAATGGGTGTTTCTATTCACCCCACATTAAGGGTGAATAGAAAAAGAGCGTTTTTATTTTTTATTTGGAAAACCCCCTATTTAAAAAAAATCTATTATGCGCTTTTTGATCTACAAGTCGAGACCTGTAAATTCCTTATTTTTTGTTGTCAAAAAGGTGACTACCATGTTAGCAACAGAGTAGGAAAGGTCCGAAACTGTTTCTATTCACCCCATTTCACCGGTACCTACCAAATGAAAGCGAATACGAAGATTTCGAAAACGAATGTCTCAACGGAACTTTATCTCACGAACGGAACATTTTGGGTAAAGCAAATATTCCAGAAAACGATGAGTCTTTAATGGGAAGTATTGAAGAGCACCACGTTGAGATCAAAAGAAACAGGAAACGGAAACCTGATGCTCTAAGTTGGAAAAGACAAGAGTGTAAGCTTAAACGTGAAAAGGGTGAAGCATATGATGGGCTAAGAAAAACCGCGGATGGAAAATAGACGTTTGATGTAGAGAAACCACCGCGTCAAATGAAAAGTTTCTGTAACTGCAAGATGTCCGAAAAGTCCAAGAACATACATTGCCGAAATTTCACAGAGCAGGATAGGCAACACATTTCAATACATTTTGGCGAAGTATGACTTGGCCTCAACGGAAAGTTTACGTTTCCAGCCTTGTCGACAGTATGGCTCCAAAAGATTTAAAAAATAAAATTAATGAAACTTCAAGACGTTCTAATACGTTCAAGTTTCATTTGAAGAAAAATGGTGTTCGCCAAAGAGTATGCCAGGTCATGTTTAGAATACCTTAGGCCTGGGAACTTGGTCCATGCATAACTGGGCAGCTATAGGTAAGGGTAATAACATTGATTCTCCTTATACCGAAAATGCCAAACTGCCTGAGATAAATAGAGTTAACTCTAGACATGAAACGGAGAGAATTGCATTAAAGAACTTTTTCACGGTATTACCGAAAATGGAGTCTCACTACTATAGAGCTTCGTCCAGTAAGCAATACTTGGAACCCATTTGGCAAAGTAAAGCTGCATTATATAGATGTTATCTGGAGTACTGTAAGAGAAGGACTCTAAATCTCTCTCTATAAAGACATTTCATGAGGAGTTTGCTTTGAATAATTTGAGCTTGTTTTCTCCGAAAAAAGATCAATGTGACCTTTGTGTCTCATACAAAGCTGGAAATATCGATGAGCAGTTATACAATCAGCACATTGCCAAGAAAAATTTGGCACGCGATGAAAAATCATCAGATAAAGTCGCTGTGCGACACGTCTTTACAGTGGATCTCCAATCAGTACTTCTTAGTCCGATACTTAAAGCTTCAAAAATGTATTACAAAAAGAAATTAGTGGTACATAACTTTACCATCTATAACTTAATAACAAACGATGCAAATTGCTTGCTCTGGCACGAAGCTGAAGGAAAAGTAACCTCAAATGAATTTGCAACAATTCTGTACAATTTTATTGAAGAGTTAAACTTGTCAGAAGGTGATGAAATTATTTTACACAGTGACGGATGTACGCACTTTTGCATTTATCAGTAAATAAAGGAATGATTATTACTCAAAAGTACTTGGTAAGTGGCCACACCCAGATGGAGTGCGACAGCATGCACTCCACAATTGAACGAAAAACTCGTAATATAGAAATCTATTCTCCTGCTGGCTATATTGCTGCCTCCAAATCAGCTAGATTGAATCCTAAGCCCTATGAAGTTAAGTATTTGAGTCATAGGTATTTTAAAAACTTTTCTGCACTCAAGTACCACACTTCCATTCGCCCTGGCTATAAAACAGGGGATCCTACGGTTAATGATTTGTGCGCTATTCAATACAGACCTGACGGAACGCTACACTATAAATTGAGTTTTGACGATGATTGGATGTTGCTGGATAAGAGATCAAGCAGGAAGAGTCAAGGGGCTGGAGAGATCGTTCCGCTTTATCAAAATCCATTGCCAATTAAGAAAAGTAAATACGACCACTTGCAAGACTTGAAGGCAATCATACCTCCAGACTATCATCTCTTTTATGACACCCTGCCATTTGAAGCCGATTAGTTTTTAAGTTATCTCCTTGACAAGCTGTGTTTTATTTGGTCTTATTTGACTCCATTGCTCTACCTTGTTTAGTGCTCAGTTTATTATTATTTAAATGTAGGCAGAATTCAGAATAAATAAAACCTAGTAAGTATGAAACATTTCTCGTTTTTCTTGTTTCATTAAAAGCTACGTTAAAGTGATTTTCAGTGAAAATCAGCATTAACAAGTCAAAGTTATCGACAATTAATATTTAACAAAATATCACTTCACAAAAATTGTGTAAGTCATTTCAGACACGTTTTTTGTCCTTCCTGTAAAATTAGCCCAAAGTGACTTAGGAGGTATTGAAAGTAAGCCGACGATATGCCGTGTCTAGAAAGATATAACATAATCAAAATAATGAACATTTTTTTGTTCCTCGGAATATTTTAGAGTATTATTATTAAACGACCATTGCCACTATCATGGCAGAAACCTTATTACCCACTGCTTATTCACACATTTTTAAATTTGGATTTGTATATTTCACATTAAGAGTGACAGATTTTCTGTACTAGTGCTATGCCATTAGTCTAAACAAATTTAGCATTGAAAATTGTCCACTCTAGAGAGTTTTATCAGATAAAACGGTCGCAAAATTGTGATGTCTGATGCGAACAAAATGGACGGAAATAATCTAACTCGATTTTTGACCAATAAAAACGTATTTTAATGTAATGTATGTAAAAACCATGCAAACAATTGTTTCAAAATGAAAATGAGGCTACCGATACACTTAAAAAGTAACACATAGTTTATGAATCTACAGAAACCTAATCCAGAATTAGAACAGTTCTGGGATAGTCTGCTGTAAATGTACAAGAATGCTATTAATTATCTGTCCAGTGAGAGGATGCAGGACAAAGGAATGCGGGTGGACATAATGAATGTCAGTCATTGTGCATTGAATAACGTTCTTGAGCTGTAAACTGGAATATATTCTTTGACAATATTAGTCAAAGCACCGAAAGTATCTCTACGCAAGTTTTTTGTGTGTGTTCGGTCGATAACTCGGTTATCACCCATGATATTCCCTAAAGAAGTTAACCATAAAAATTGTTGCTAAACTTATGCTCTAGACTTATTCTTATCTCTTCATGGCGATTCATAACCACATGCTAAGCCAAACATGAATTTTTTCAAATGGTCAGCCATGCATTTTATTTCACATCCGCTGTATCGCGGACCCAGCGAATAGGAATTTATTTTCTAATTGAGAGATATTCGATAATCTATCGAATAAAATTTTCATCTTTGACAACTTGTACCTCCACAATTGTTATAGCTAAAGTACTGATTTTTGCCAGATAAAAATTATGACGTCTCTCTTCTCCTTATCCATCAGTTACTTTTTTCAGTTTTTTAAGTCCATACAGGGTGGTCAAGGGCGCAAGATAAACTACTATTAAACATGTTTAAATAAAAAAATCTGTATATATATATACACGTTTTGTGATCCCCCTTTTCGAGTTATACGACGTGTCTTTGAGTTTCGGCTAACCTTTTGTAAATCGTATATAAAGGTAAATGGAAAAAATACCAATTAGTGACAATAGATCGTTTGATTTTTCAAATCCTAATCATATGGTGGATAAACTTACACTATACTTCCTACGCAACTGGCGAAAAATTACGAAAATGTGATATTGTTTTTTGGATGTTATATGACATCATGAAAAACCCTGTCAATCATTTCCGTCGATCTGTCTATCCGCTAATCCTTGGCCCCGCTATAACTTGAAAAGTACTGGTCGGATTTTGAAGAAATTTTGACACAAGGTTATTGCTATTCCGAGGACCAGAACGCTGTACAGTTTTTGAACATCGATCGACGTGCCGGAGCTAGGGACAAAAAAGTAAAATAATAAAAACCAAACTTCGTTTTTTTCTGACATTTCAGAAGTTGTCGATCATTTTTGGGCGAAAAATTGGACCGTCTTGGGTTGTGGGGGTGGGGAGGGCATTTCTCAATTTTTTGAGGTTGGAATATTTGACATGCCTCCAGCCGCGATAATTCTACACATCTTTTAAACATATCGATCATACCCTTCGCAGTCCTGGCGATGCATTTGCGTAGCAGTCTGTCTCCGCTGCTCGACTGGATCCACATCGTCACCGTCAATCGTCATCCACGCTAGATATACACATAGTTTCGATCATGTGAGCCCAGAATTTTCCTCAAGGAAAGGGGAAGGACCATCCATCGGCAAGAGATAACCTTTGCGTGAAAGCGTACCTGCCTCCAAAACTTTTTCAAGAGCGGGGGGTAGCATCTTTTCTTGTATTGCAACGAAAAGCTAGCTGAAAATTCAAATTTTAATTGTATGAACCTGTTTGACTCAACTTGATCCATTTAATTTTTTGTTATACATATTCGTAGCTTTTTTTCTGAGAGGTGCCAATTTGTGCCGAACTTTATGACGTGACGACAGCGTTGCGTAGGACTTGACGCCATTTTTTCAGATAGCATGTGTTATAAGGGAGTTATGAACCAGTTACACACTGAAAATACAGGAACACGCTTTTCACTATTCGGCTTTATTGCACAACGTTAGACATACATATTTTATTTATAATAAAAATACACAAATCCTATCGATCTGCTGCTACCAATTAAATGCTATTTTCCATTTTGAAAGGCATAATATTTTTCATTCAGGATATTCGATTTACAAAAGGGTTAGCTGTAATTCAAAAACCAGTCTTATAAACCACCATAAACCGTTATCAAAAGAAAGCATATGTGAAAATGGGAATCATTTTGCGTTCTTGACCACCTTGTATAAATTATTAAAAAAGAAAAAATATGTGGATAAGGAAAAAATATGGGATAATAAATTTTTTGAGACGGAAAATTCAGTACTCTAGCCATACCAACTGTGGAGGAGCGAGTTGTCAAGTTGCGTGTCTTTTCCGATATATCTCAACAATTAGTAAATAAAATACGTTATATCACATCATATAAAAAAATATTTTCCAAGTCAGGAGCATACTGTTTGCTATAATTTTTCTAATAGACTTTTTTAGGTACCACGTGTAAGAACGGAGTTATCGACGGAGCACATACTAAACACGGTGACTGTATACTCATACAAATACTGCATACTTTTTATTTTACTCATGAAGTGTTCGAAAATTATGAACATACTGAAACTGTCTGGTGTTGTAACACTTTGGGATAAAAGATCTGGAATGGTTAACACCGTAACATCTACCGGTTTCTCTGGTAGTTCTCACCGTTTCCTTCCTTGCATTCTTTCGCTGAGCAGATGATAAACCTGTGTTTTGAAGTTTATTCTTGAAGAGTAGGTAGTTCATCAACTTCGCCCATTTCCGTGATAGTTTCATCATCCATCACATAGCTGATCACAAATTTCAATGTCAGCTTCGTCGAGTCAGGATTAGCAATGATCATTATTTGGGTTATAGCACTTGGAGGTAAAAATGGGTTGTAAGCAGGAAGATTCGTGGATGATGGAGGTTGTAGTTTAAGTTTACACTCCTAAAACATGCGATTGACCACTCAGCCATAGAGTTTCTGACAGTACACAATTACTTCAAGATTAATCTTTTAGGTGCCACAATTAAAGGACGGACGGAAAATTAGATAAAAATACGGCGACTGAATAGGATTTGTTTGCACTTCGTTCCTGTCGGCTTAGCCAACCAACGTTGTTTCATGCTTTTTAGCAATTACCAGCACGGTATAGTGTAGCTCACCACATAGGCGTTTTGTCGCTCACGGCAGCACTACGGTTTGTTCGTACAATGGTCGGTGACAGTGTCTGAGATTCGGCCTTGTAAATTCTGTCTATATAGCGTAACAGAATAAACGGAATTTGTGTGGCGGGATCTTGGTCAGGATCACTGACAGGTTGGCGACAATTGTACGAACAGACCTTTTGTACCCAGATTTGACGAAATATGGAAAAGTTGCATATAACAAACACAGGCTGAATAAAATCTGTTTGTTTAATTAACTGAATATAGCCAACCGTAAAATGATCAAAAAGGGGTCTGAAAGATACTAAGCCATCTATTAGATAGTAGCAGAACACAAAAAAGAATATAGAAATTGACTTTAATAGTTAGCTTATGTCAATTCCTTTTTGGCGCTGTTATAATCCCTGTTTTAAATGGGCATCTTAGGCATTGATTAAAATAGGCATCAGAGAGACCAAAACCTTTTTTATACATAAGATCATAGCGCCATCTATGAGAAAGTATCAGAATTTAATATTTCTGTTCTGAACCTCTGGGTCCCATAGATGGCGCTAGTTATCTTCCAGATTCCTTGCTCCATTTCATTGAACCGGCATGGGTATCATGTAAAAAACCTATAAAACGTCAAAAAAAACCTGTAAGATATCATCTTGCAAACTAGATAGTTTTTAGGGCGCAAACAGTCATTCCACGTTTGCTCACTAGGATCGTTGTGAACGTCCATCTAAGGAGGAATCACTCAACTAAACTTTACGCATTATTGGTTGCATATGTTTTGTGAGGCCAAATGGTCCTTCTCTGTACTTTTTATCTCTGAGAAGAATGTTGGTTGAATAGCAAGATCGCATCTGGATGATTATGTGTATAAAATCAGTGATATTTGCTGTGTGAGTAAATCATTACTGAATATGCTGCCAATGAAGTATATCTATTGGCTGTGCCCGACGGGTTATTTTTATGTTGTGCTTTCTGAAGAGAGGTTATGTTTAAAATTATAAATTACGAAAAACTGAGGAGAATTATGGGAAATCATCACCGCGCCCGGGCTGTGTGTAATTACTGTTAGCATGTATATGGCTTGTAATTCGGCAGTGTACAGTGAATATAATTATTTCTTACCTTTCTCATTTTTGAAATTCAGCAAATTTGCATATGTAATTTCTAGAATGGATAAGAAAAAGTGGATGCGCAACTAATTTCTAGCTTTGAATCTCCTTTAAGTGTATTTGAGACAAGAACCCAATGTAATTATCATCAACACATACAACTTTACAGCTTAGACCTCCATTAATGCCATCTCTGAAGCAGATTTTACATCACGTCAGAGCCAGAGATTGATAACAAGCCATGACGTTTAGGCAACCTGTACAACTAAGTGCTAAGTTAATATCTTGTAGAAAAACCTACATAATGTCAAAAAACGGCATAATGCCACTTTTCAAGATACGTGATACCCGTGCAGATTGTCATTCAGAGATGCAGTTTCCTGCCACCGATGTAGGAATCGGTATAGTACCGCGTTTGGCGAACTACTCATAGGTGGCAGAATTTCCTCTTCACGAAAAATAGGCCGATTCAAATGCATTAAAATGCAACAGTTTATCACTTGCGGTTTTTCTAAATATAGTGGTCAAACGGACCAAAAACCGTGTTTCCCACATATGTGACCATAGCATGCTATAACACAACTCATTATAGTCCAATCATATTAGCAAATTTCCCCGAAATAATTGTAAAGTCTGATTTTATTGATGCAAGTTGTTCAAGGGGGTATTTAAAACACGGACGCATAAAATGGGTACACTAATTTTTGTGGGATAAATTGGTTAAGGCTTTGTGCGAAAAAATTTTATTTGACAACAAAGAATGAGAAACCGAGTTTTTTGGGATTCAATCAAAAGTGTTAACAGGAACGAAAAAACATTTTGTAGATCTCACGTGAAAATATTCGACTAATAGCAAAAATGTTATTTCCGAAAAACGATGCAAAATGCAGGTTTTGGCACTGGTTGGTAATGTGACACTAATTTCACGCAACTGCTTGAAATTCGTCAAATCCGAAGGATTCATACTTCTAAATAACAACATCAAATAAGGATTATATTGATCAAGTAGTTTTTTGAGAATTTATAATTGTTTATCCCAAAACACCTGTTTTCCGGCCATCACTACTAGTTCATTGAGCAATATACAGGGTTCGTTCAAAGAGAATTTAATAGCAAAATACAGGTGTTTACCTTGCCGATATGAATCATAAACCATTCCGAAAGATAAATGTTATTTTTGTGCGAAAAACAAAGGTTACGTTTTTTCTTCTAAACATTTCGTATTTGTGAGTAATTGAACACATGCGCTACGATATTCGAAAAACATACACATCTTAAAACAAAGCGGACGTGTCTATCATCTTTTGTTAAACAGCAATTCGGAAGATTTCATCAACACAGATATCCTGTGCGAACTGTATTTATTGTTATACCTGTTTAGTTATTTGTTGCTAAGGCAAATAAAGAATTTAATGTGCTGTCAGTTACCTTTGTGACAATCTTGGGATAGTTAAAATTAATTTGATTCAGATTTTACTTCCAAAATGACCGAAAGATTGGAAATGATTCTAATTTTAGGTGCCCAAAATTAATGTGCTCGGCAAACTACCGTCACGTTCAACGCTAGAAATCCGGGGAAGATAACTTCGCATAGGTATGCTTTGGACCTTGTTACTAAATTTACTCAAACTGGATCTGTTACAAATGAAAAACGTGATCATCGGAGAGTTTTGGATGAAGCCGCTCAAGTTGAAGTTTTGGGTCATTTTGGGATACATCTTAATACTTCATTACGCAAAATTGTTGCTGCGACTGCACAAATGACTGCAGCGATTAATGATAATACCATTGTAATGAATATCTGCTTCAGTGATGAATGTACATTTTATCTAAATGCAGGTATTGGAGCAATGCAAACCCTCATGCTTTTGTAGAAGGGCATACCCAGTACCCCCAAAAATTAATGTATGGACAGGGATTTTAGAAAACGTGATTGGGACATTGTTTATTAATGGAAATTTGAATGGAGACATTTATTTGGATATGTTGGAAAATACCATCAATCCGCTTATCACTGAAACCATTGAAAATCAAACCGAAGAGGATGGAAACCCTTTACTTGATGAGGCTGAAATATATTTCCAGCAAGACGGCGCTTCTCCTCACTATGTTCCTTCGGTTCTGCAATGGCAAGAAGACGAGATTTCAAATAAATGGATAGGGCGAAGAGGGCCTATAGAATGGCCTGCTAGATATCCTGATTTGGCGCCATTAGACTTGTTTCTATGGGGCCATTTGAAATGTATTGTGTTTACTCCTCAACCTGAGGGTTTGGATGAACATCGCCAATGCATTATCGAAAGCTGCCATGATATCCCACAACATGTTTTTTAAAATGTCTGTCAGGAATTTGAACATCGCCTATAGGCGATATATCATTGTTTGGTCAATAACAGGCAACATTTTGAACACTTATTGAAATAAAAAGTGATATTTTCCTGTGTTTTTGTTTTCTATCTGAACAAATTAAGATAAATAAAGATTTTTCAAATTTTCTTGAAAACGAATCGACCGATTTTAAAAAATCAAACGTCAAAATAAAGGACTTCGAAAGACCTTTCTAACAAGCTATTACTCGATACCCCTTGTCATTTGAAATTTTTAGAGGCATGACCCTGGGGGCAGAGCGTGAAGTAGTTTTTGGTTAACAAGTTGTCCCCCTTGACAAATCTTTTGACGTGAAAACCAACCATCTTTAGTTTTTTTTGTAATAACTTTTCTTTATTAATTCATTGATTTAAGTCGGCTTGGTCTCCGTAGGTCGTTAATAAAAAACGACACAGCTTTCATTAAAACATTTCTTTGTAAAAAGCTCAGTTTGAAAAATAAGCGTGTGAAAAACGATCTTTGAGCATCCTTGACCACGAGTTTTAGAAAAACCTTAAGAAATAATCTGTTGCATTTCAGGATGGGTCACTCCATTTTTATCTTGTTCTTCCATATGATCATTTGCGTCCTTTAATTTTGACAAAAATATGATGTATTTGGCATAATTTGCTTGAAGTAAAAAGCCATTTGAAGCGCTTCTATCGCAATTCTATAGTTAGTTCGTAACGAATATTCCAAAAACCATTCCTAGATTCAGCTCGTGAAAACAGACACTGAGCTAAATATTACTTAGTAAAATGTCGCTCTTACTGTGGAACGTGTTGTATGATACGGTTTTAAGTCTAAAGATGATGCCAGGAATTCACTTGATAGGGTATGCCAACGACTTGGCAATGGTATTAACAAGTCTGCTGGTACATGGAATAACTAAGAAGATATGGATGGAGGAAAATGGCCTAATACTAGCTCTTGAAAAAACTGAGGTGGTAATCCTCTCTGGTAGGCAAAAAATGACTTCTCTGCCAGTAAATGTCGCGAATACTGAAATTCACAATCAATTAAATACCTGGGCGTCTGGCTAGACAAAAATTCTAAGATGGCCGAGCATATGAAGTGCACAGTAGAAAAAGTAAATAGAATCGCTGCTTCGTTGACTCGACTGATGTGCCAACTAATGGTGGACCAAGTAGTGGGAAACGGAGGATTCTGACTGGTGTGTCAAACTCGATCATGCTGCTTGCTTGCTTTTTTTAACTCCCTGTTTGGAGCAGTATTCTAAATCCTTCTCACCTGATTATTTCATGAATGACTAAAAATCAATGTTATCAATCTTTTTTTGGGCATTTTTTCTTCAATCGTAACTTGTTTTTCATCACTTTTTCTCTTCGAAAAATTTCTGAATTTCTTTAAACCTCATTTTGCAGCAACCTGAGTTTTCTATAGAAGCAAAGATTTTTTGAAGAGAGAAGGTGATAAAAAATAAGTAATCACGCTCAATTCTTCAATAATAGTAGAATACTTACATACAATTTTAGAGCTGTACTGTTATTCGTTGACAAGTTACGAGTGAAGGAAAAAGGCATGAAAATTCTACGAAAAATGCATTTTTGACAAAACTGATAACATTGTTTTTCAGTCTTCTCTACACATACACATATTATGGAACAATCAGAAAAAAATTATTAAGTAATAAGTAATAATAGGCAGACAGGCTGTTGAAAAATAAGGGTCATGCGACCTTAAAAAAAAATAAGAAATATACGCAACTAAGGCTCAAATGTTAGCGAAGGGTACTACGCGTAATCTGCGCCTATAAAACGGTGTCGACGGAGGCGCTGTTGGTGGTAGCTGGAACCCTACCAGTAGATTTGCTGGTTGATGAGAGAGCTCTATAGGAAATGATGAACGAGAGGTGCTATATACTAAGAGGCAGCGAAGATGGGACGCGACTAGCCATGGAGCGTGGAGTAGGAGATGATTCGAAACATTAAGGTCTGTATTGACAGGGAAGCAGAGCAGACAGACTATACTGCGCAATTTCTCACCGGATATTGCTGCCTTGGAAGCTACCTAAAGCGGGTAGGAAAGAACGAATACGCGAATTCGTATTGCTCTGACAAGGAGGATACTCCTGAGCATTTACTCGAATGCAGTAGAGGGATTGACTGCCAACGACAACTGGACCTAACGCTCGGCGAGAGGCTCACTGTTGACAATTTTGCCAAGCATGTAGATGAGAGAAAATTGGTTAAAATGCGACCACTGGTGAGGCAAATGATGCTGATGTGGCGACAAAATTAGACAGAGAAACCGATAATAGGTTCTCTGTCTGCTGGATATGTACATACATGCGTATGTATGGACGGGGATAGCAGGTTGCGAAAAATACCTTTGGTATGAATTATAGCGCGGCGCTACCCACTAAGATGGAATGCTGTAGTGCGCTTCCGTGCTCCGATGCATGGCGAACAGCTGAGTGGTTTTTATCGAGGATGCCGTTTTTGGAGTATCTCACACTTCGGGCAGGAAAGGCTGAAGAATCTCTCGAGCCCCCCTGCCTGAGAGCGACGATAAAAGCAATTGTCAAAGTAGCTTTTCTCTAGAGCTCAAGCTGGCTTTAATATCAACATGAAAACTGAGAATTTTTGAGAATGAGGAACACAATTATATTGTATCATTGAACGTAGTATGTAGATGGCGCTAGTTACAGTCTATAATCTCGCTATAACTTTTTCGTAGTATCGTTCCATTAGTTTTTATTAAAAGTTACGGTAGATGGATAATGTTCAAGTATGTCCACAATACATCATCATTTCTTATCCATAGCATACTCCGTTATCAACAGGTTGCATTCATGCCAGCGATTTGACTGTCCAATACAAATATCTTAAAATAGAGTTAGTAGAATCGAACTAATTGTACTTACTTAATTAAAAATAATCACTCCAGCATAATTTTATATAAAACATTATGGAACTATAAAATACAACATAAACGTGTTTCTCATCTTCAGGCCTCCGATTAACCTGCTTTCATGGTGGTATCATTAAAACAGCTTGTCTTATAGAGAAAACGAATTTAATGAATATACTGCAACTCCTTGCATTTCATAAACGAGAGAGATTTTACTATAAAGTCACATTTTGCTCAACATAATAATTTTCACGAGTTCAATATAGGTTTTCTTTTTGCAGCATTCCTTATGGACCTCCCCATATAATGAGGAAAATGCTGAAAAGAAAGAGTAATGCCAAAATAAATGTTTCAGTCTGTTAAATTATTGGCTATTTAGTATGCTTTTGTTGAAAAATACATTATAACATTTACAGTTTGACGCCAAAATTGTACGAATTTAAAAAAACATTTTTTGCGTTTTTTTTTGACCCTGTGTTACAATATTTGAGGTCTAACTACTGACGAGTTAAAAAAAACATCCGTTTGACTGAAATTTGTAATCTACAGGGTGTCCGCAAAGTTGGGGTTTTCCTTTACACGACGTGTAGATCTTGAAAACATAAGCAATTTTTCTTAGTACCATATACACCAATGTCTTAAGGGAACCGAGATAAAGGGCTCTCCAACATCAAACATATCTGTATACCGTCCTGTAGCCGCGACATCCCCAAGTGGTACTAGGACACTAGCTCAACCCGACGACAGAACTGGGTCGGGGTCAGTGTGTCAGGTCAGTATGCAACCTTCAACCGACGGTTACGGTCACGCGTGTAGAGGTAAACGAACACGTATAATCGATTGCGTTTCAAAAAACACCAAGCACTAGTGACGTGGCTAGAGAAGTGAAAGTATCAAAAACTAAAGTGTGGCAAATGCTGCGTGAAGAGGGGCTGTATCCGTTTCACGTCCAACGTGTACAAGCCCTTCAACCTGACGATGTTCCAGTAAGAGTGCGGTTTTGTGAATGGTTGTTGCATCAACATGACAATAATCCGGACTTTTTGAAGTGCATATTGGTGACAGACGAATCTACGTGAATAACTTTCGCAACACTCATGTTTGGTCAGTAGAAAATCCGCACGCTGTCCGTCGGGCACATTTTCAACAAACATTTTCGGTGAATGTTTGGGCTGGCATGGTGAACGGTATGCTCATTGGACCATTTATTCTCCCAAATCGATTGGACGGGATGCAATACCTAGATTTTTTACCCAACATTTTGCCTTCCTTGTTTGCCTGCGTCTGCTCGGTAGCGCATCAGCTGATTTCATTTTCTGTTGGAGCGGTATGATTTCGGGCAGAGACGTACTTAGCCCTTCTCGTCAACTGGAGAGCGAGTACTTTTTCCTTTATTTTTTTTTACTTGGTCGCCCTCGTTTCACTACACATTACCTTTGTTATTTCAAGGGTAGTTGTTTCTGAAAAGGAAAACCCCAACTTTGCGGACACCCTGTATTTTTCATTATACTTCACCACATGAAAATGTGACAACAAAGCCTATATACCACCCCAAAACCTGACGCCAGAGCCGCTTTCCAGTGCCTCATTTGTGTTACTCGGAGCTACCTACCGCCTGTCAATACCGTTCCAGTGCTCTAGAGTGTCATGCACCTGAGCTACTCATTTTTTAAATCCCCTACCCTCTCATGCACCAGCTTTTTATTTGGTGTAATACGCTCCGAAATAGTAGGGATAACGAAAATGACAATGACTCAAGATTGTTAGGTTATGTTGAGTCATCGTTTTTGTTTTTTTTGCATTAAACTCACATTAAACCGATACCAGAGAATGGGGGATGGTTGGTAAAAAACTGATGATTTTATAACCCAGAGTCACAACGTACATTTGAGATATTCCTGAATAATAAAGATCACAAGAGAGTGTAGGTTCATAGCAGCTTCTAGTTTTCTTCATCTATAACTAGACACTTTGAAAATAATTTTGAATGTCTAGACTAAAATATGAATCCGACATATTTATCCAGAAGCTTTACAACAAAAATGCAGACCTCCGACATGTTGCGCCATCATTCTAAAAGCATCATCAGGCATGAATTGGAAAGTCTGACACACAAAGCTTCGACAATACTTCTGAAAATAAAGGCAAAATGTGTTTACATTTTGATTGTTTGGCAGTGTGATACAAATTGTCAACGTCAAAGCAAAACACAGGTTAGGTTTTTATCGTCGCGTTCCTGTGTACATTTGCTAGAGCAGTTCGGGAGCGTCACACTCCGGGTGCATTCAACTCTCAATTCATAAGGCGGCTACAGACGCACGCTGATGACTGAATTCATGTATGCGCGTGCATTAACGTGCATGCATCGACACGAATTTGCTTTATGTACAGACGCTCATACTTTTCTACCTACTTTTAATCGGTGTGCGCGACGAAAAAAGTTGTGATGTCGTCCGATGAAAAGCTTGCTGTTATGGCAGTGCCGTGCGATTACGTTTTAAAAAGTGCCGAAAAGTCGAAAAAGCGTCGTCGCCTGTGGTCTAAGGAATGGCTTTTGAAAAGGCAGTCATTTTCACATATTAACTTATTAGAAGAATTGAAAGGAGAACCCGATGATTAGCGTAATTATCTACGGATGGATGAGGATACCTATGTAGAATTGTTAGAAATGGTTCCTCAACTAATAAAACGTCAGGACACAGTTATGAGATCTGCAATAAGTGCACACGAACGGTTAACCGCAACCCTTAGATATTTGGCGACTGGACGAAATTATCACGATTTAAGATTTTCCACAATAATATCTCCGCAAGCGTTGAGCGAAATAATTCCTGAAACATGCTCATGTATAATAATAATAATAATATTTATTTACTCTAAAATACAGGGAACATGAAACGAGTAAATAAATATAATATATCCATAGGAGGACACCGCCTGTGCATGGATCATATGTATGTTGAATTGCAAAATATAATAAAATAGAGAGAAAAAAGAGATTATTGGTAAGAATGGTAGAGCATTTATTGTGTAATATTTGAGATTATTTTATTAATTTGATTTCTCCCAATCGTGTTAATAAATTTTTTTAATTTTTTTTGAAGCCTAATCGTAATTGTTTTAAATTATTTGGTAAATGTTCGTACAATTTTGGAGCTATATACAGGTGACATCGTTTCATTAGGGATTTGTTTGGTTTAGGAACATTTTTTGCGCGTAATTTATATCTGGTTTTATGATTATGTTTAATTATGTCGTGTTCGCTAATAGTTTTGTGATAATGAGTGATGGTATGTAAGAAGTAAAGTTGTTTAGTATCATATACTTGTGCATCATTATATAAGTCATTAGTTGGGTATAATTTTGATTTGCCTAGCATTGATTGTTAAATTCTTCTTTGAAGTACATCTAAATCGTTAAAGTATATCGTGCATGCAGCACCCCACACTACTATACCATATGTTATGTGTGGCTCGACTAAAGCTTGATATATTATTCGTAGATAATATTCAGTTAATATACCAGTTAGAAATTTTATTTTATATGCTATGAATCTAATTTTCTTTAGTATGTGAGAAATATGTACATCCCATCTCAAGTGGGGATCTAGATAAATTCCTAAATATTTTGTATCATTAACTCTATTGATTTTTATATTTTTATCATTTACCTTAAACCGAAGGTGGTTATATTTTGGTAGATGATTAGATAGTGATGAAAATGGTAAAAAATGAGTTTTAGTAAAGTTAATTGTTAATTTTCGGTTATTAAACCACTGAATAATTTTGCAAAAGTCATTTTGGATAATATCTTTTAAGTCGTTCCAATCCTTACCTTTATAGAGTATAGCAGTATCGTCTGCAAAACTGACTATTTTACCAGTACTGTTAATTTTGAATATATCGTTTAAATAAATATTGAATAACAGAGGACCCAAAATTGTACCTTGTGGAACACCACATTTAACAAACATTTCTTTACTATACGAGCTTAATAATTTTACTGATTGCGGTCTATTTGATGAATAATTTTCCATTAAAGTATACATCTTTCCACGAAAACCTATTCTTTCTAAGATTTCTAAAAGTATATTGTGGTTAACTGTGTCAAACGCTTTTTGTAAGTCCACAAATACGCATATCGATGGTACTTTTCCATCTATATTTTGGGTTATTTCATCTACTATACTTAATACTCCATCTGTTGTAGATTTGCCCGCTATAAAACCATATTGATTTGAAATTATAATTTTGAATTTATTAAGAAAATTAATCATTTTATTAAGGAGTAATTTCTCAAAAACTTTAGCTAAACTTGATATAAGTGAAATAGGTCGATAGTTAGTGACGTCCGTATTATCATTAGATTTATAGATAGGTATGATGATTGCTGTCTTGAAAGTTGATGGAAATACTCCAGATTGGAAGGATTTGTTAATGATATAAGTAAGTGGTTCTGTTATTTGTCTGGCCAGTATCTTTAGATGTACAAGTACTACAGCAAAATACATGAAGGTAAGAAAAACATAAAATATATTTTCATTAAATAGCGAAAAACATAACAGCATATCCATAACAGTATATTATTAATTATTGTAAAGGATTATAAGAGCCGTAATACACAACAGCTGTATTACTATTATTAATTGTTGTTGGTTGGTTGGTTGGTGTAGACTGAGTCCAGATGGGATCACAGTTTGGTGGCGGAAGGAATAATGTATTACTATTATTAATTGGTGTTGGTTGCAGTTGATTGGGTTCGGAAGTTATTCTGGTATGTTCGTTAACTTTTCCTAACTCCGTTTGAAATAGAATATCGTTTATTAATTTTTCTGAATACACGAGTAGTCGTATTTCTCTTGGCAATCGCCGTAATTTGATTGCAATCGATTTTCCCATCAGGTCGAACTCGTCTGCCGGTTTATTGAGTCGTGTACCGACAATGTCTAATGTCTGATGTACTTTATTAATGCTTTGGTGGTGTGCTTTGAATTTTTTTGGACCTTTTGGGTAAAGATGGTGATGATCGACTGGACTGTGCTCGCCATATTATGTTCTGAATGTGCCTCCATTTCAGTTTGTTCAGATACGGCATCACCTGCCTGAAAATAATACACACATGTTATATTATATATTTATATATTTTATAATTGATATTTTTTACAGTTTCCTACAACAGAAACAGAATGGAAAAGTATCTCTGAAGGCTTTGAAGAAGTTTGCAAGGTTTCTAATTGTATAGGAGCTGTAGATGGCAACCATGTTCAAATCAAATCACCACCGGGCAGCTGAGCATTTTATTATAATTACAAGGGTTATAACAGTTTAGTTCTCATGGCTATATGTAATGCAAATTATGAATTTTCAATGTGTAATGTTGGTAGCAACGGTCGAATATCGGATGAAGGAGTCATAGCATGCACTCATTTCTACACAAAAATAAAAGATAAAACATTAAAGCTGCCATCTGCAACTTGTGCACGAAACAGTGACAGAGAGCTACCATTTGTAATCGTTGGAGATGAAGTTTTTGCATTACGTAGTGATTTCTTAAAACGTTACAGTCAAAACGACATGAATCATGATCGAAAAATTTATAATTATCGCTTATCAAGGGCACGATGCAAAATTGAAAATTCATTTGGCATACTATCAGCAAGATTCCAAGTACTTCAGTCAGCTATCAGTCTACAGATAGAATCGATAGACAAGGTCGTAATGGCTTGCTGCGTCCTGCATAATTTCTTAAGACGCAACTGCAGTCAGTCACACCATTGGATTCTTTAGATCAAGAAAATCGTACAGACGGAACGGTGCAAATGGGGCTTAAAGCAAATACTACGTAACTAGCAAACCTGCAACGTAGCCACAACAGAAACTTCAGTAGCGAAGCAAGTCATGTGCGTCGAGAGTTTACTCAATTTTTTAATGAAGGGGCTCTGAGTTGGCAAGAACGAATGATACAATAATAATTAATGGTGCAGTCATAACAATCCACATTTTTGCTTTTTTCGTCAGTTTAAGAAGTAGTTTTCTGAATTACTATCACTTAAAAATTAAAGTTAGCTGCTACAACCACCTACTTTTTACATATCAGTAAAATAAATATTAAACATATACTTTATTTATTTATTAACCTACCTGTCTTCCATTCTCCTCTTCATCTATTTGCGTCTCTTCTTCTTCACTTTCAACATTTGAAACATACTGTCTTGGTATCCCTTGATCTTTAAGAAATAACAGTAATTCGTAATACCACAGGGATGGCACATATACATCTTCCAACGCACCACAATTGATATTGACAAGTCTTATATCATGTAACATGATCTAATAGGACAATAAACTATCTATCTATCTATCTATCTAACTATCTTCTTTTCGAATTTTGTACTTTTTTATGTTCTCTTCGGAAACCACCACGCAGAGTATTAATTTTTGTTATGACTGATTGTTTTGTAGCATTAGGTTGAATACTTTGTAACTTTTCCTTTAACAATGTATCTGCTGCATTTTTTTTATTTTTATCTAGATGTTTATTTTGCTTTCGTTTGCCAGAGACAAGGATGTGCCCTGTACAATTCAATGAATTCTCTGGTGAAGTCTCGAGTCACTGTTCTGATTTCAGACATTTCTACAATCAATAAAAATTAGTTACTCGAAGATAATACGTACTTCGTTGATCAACGGCACTGACCTCTGATTGTCTGCGGAATTCGCAAGTTCTTTTGCCTCCACACGTTGAGACTTGCATGCGCGTCTCTGCACGTGCGTTTAAAATTTCTGTCGAGAACTGAAATTTGCACGCGACGCCAATCGTGAACGTACGTTCATGAACGCTGCCGATATCTGCATACACATTGACGTTATTGAGTGCGCGTTTACGAACGCGCGTTTATGTATTAAGTCATGAGCGTGTGTCTGTAGCCGCCTAAAAGCACTGGAAAGCGGCTCCGAATGAGGGCGCAGTGATCGAAGCGAGTACCAGGTACTGCGCATGCGCAGGGAATCTGAGGTTATAGTCCGAGATCCAGCCGTTGGAATCTGCAGGTATCTGTTTTTTAATCAACCTTAATTTCTATGGATGATGAATAATAGTAGAACAGCTTGCCCTGCTGTGATCTATTGTACTATTATTTATCATTCATAAAAATTGAGTTTTGTAAAACCTGTCAAAGCAGCGCTGGTACTCCAGGTGTCAAGTTCAGAGTCGTTTTTAGCAATCCTTTTATTTAGAAAATTTTAGACGCACAAATCCGAGAGTTTGGAGTAAATAGTTCAGAATGCTGTCCTGAGTTTTATTCATTTCTCTCTTTAATAAAAAGATGTCACTTGCTGATCAGCTGTCTACCTCAATAGACGTTAAAATATGATGAAATATTGTGGAAAATTGATTATACTGGCATCTTAAATAGCCACACTTACATTTATCCGTTTGTTTTGTAGCCCTGTTTGTACAGCTGTCGCCAACCTGTCAGTGATCGTGTCCAGGATCCCGCCACACAAATTCCGTTCGTTCTGCTACGCTATATAGACGGAATTCACAGTGCCGGATCCCAGATACAGTCACCGACTACTGTGCGAACAAACCTTTTATCGCCGCAAACCACACGTACATATTTATTGAAGCTTTTAATATTCATGATGTCCCAAGAATAACATTTTTCTTGTACAAATATAGAACACAAAAAATATATTGTAGAAATAGAGGTACAGGTCCCTAAAGTACTGGAAATCGGTTTTTCTCAAATAACTTTTGAACGACACTGTATAATTCAACATTTTGACAGGCTAGTAACCAGTTGGGGTCTCACTTGTTGATGTCCATGAAAATAATTAGGCGAACGTGGGGTAATTGGGAACAGCGGGTAAATGGGAACAGCTACGTATCAGCTACGTCCCCCCGCACTACTGCGTCGAGCACATGTTGAATAAACGAAAACGGCGCTTAGTAAGCCCCGAAAGGTGAAAGTGAGAGGTTGCGCGCATGTTGTCACGGTGAGTCTGACAATTTTTTTTTATTTTGTTATAATTTTCGTCGTATCTGGTGATCGATAATGTATTGAGATTTAGGTATTGATCGATATCATTATTCTGTTACCATCTTGCATGTAGTACTTGCTAATAGACTCCACTTAGTTTCAAGGTTAACAGTTATTCTGTATTGTGTAGCGGCCATTTTGATTTGAACTGACTACTTTGGGTAATTGGGAACGAAGACAAGAGGGTAAGTGGGAACGTTCGTAATTACCCCTATTAGCTGGTTGATCAGGTAGTACTGTTTTAATATTAGATAACTGTTTTTAATTGCCTCGAAATTACGTAAGAAAAACCACGCCCAAGTACGACATTGAGGATCCACCGGAAAGGAGCACTCCGGGTGGAGCTGCTACCAAATATTCGGTACCTAAAACTACATTATTTAAACAAGTAAAAGCAGAAACATTTAAGTTGCCAAAAAAGGTCGGCACTCTGTATTTAATCATGATCAAGAAGACCAGTTAGAAAGATACATAATCGGTTGCTGCAAGACTTTTTATGGCATAACCCCAAAGTATTGCTTACAGATTTGCTGAAGCTAACAAATTAAATCACGGATTCAACAAAGAATTTCAATTAGGAGGCAAAGACTGGTATTATTCCTTCTTGACTAGACATCCTTCCGTCAGCCTACGAACTCCAGAGGCTACTTTGCTAACAGAATAACCGCTTTTAATGCCACTGAAGTGAAACTATTTTTTGACCAACTAGAAGCCCTGCAAACAAGACATAATTTTTTTATTCATCGAATTTTTAATATTGACGAAACAGGCATTAGCACTGCTCACAAAAATTCTAAAATTTTAGCTCCAAAAGGCTTAACGGGGCTCCTACAATCACTAGCACCATCTGCTGAGGTAACGGGGTGGGGGGGGGAGAAAAGGAAACGAGGATGGGTTGGGCCTAGACGGTCGCCGGCGCTACTTTAAAAGAGGAAAGGATGACTGCGGGTGCATACCAAGGTAAATTTTTATAATAGCAGAGTCGGATTTCGATTAGCGATCTAGAAGTAAATCGTTTCTTATTTTGGTACTCAGCAAGTGATCATTTAGTATTTTGCTCCCCTTGTGACTGTTCGTCGATATTGTGTTGTTGAATTGTTGTTGGTGTGATTGTTCTTGAGTGCCTTTTTTATCAAGGCTGATAATGGACAATAAAGGGTCATATGCGACCATTTTAATTTCGAATGCAGTGAGTTTAATTCATGATGAGGTCGACAATAGTGTGGAGCAGTTTAACTCTATAATCGCAAAATACATTGGGGTAAGCGAATAAATTATTGCAAGAAGAGGTCATACCATGGAAGATGTGCTGCAGTTGTAGTGAGCCACAATACCCAGCGGCGTGTATATTTGGTCTAAATACATTTGCGTTCTAAGCTAGGTCCAACCTCGCTTATCGCTAAGATGGAAACAGACTCAAACGCAAGAATCTTGAAAAGAAACTAAGACCAAATAAAGCTGACATAAAAATAACTAACAATTCTGTTAGCAATTCCAAAGAAAATGAATAGTTTTATGAAGAATTCAATCAAAAACCTGACATTAACTACATTGATTTGGGGGTTACTAAGCGAACATTTTTAGGGAAACTTGAAAAAAGTGACGACGAGATTTTGCAGATCGAACAAATCACCAAATAACAGGACTGTACTTTGTCGCGCCTTCATCGGAGGATAAGGTTTACAGCGTCTCGATTTGGTGAAGTTTGTAGAAGGCAGACAACAAGCTGTAAAGTTCTAGTAAACTCCATCATATACCCAACAGAGTTATCTAGTAACGCAATAAAAAAGGCAATACAAAAATCATACGACACGGCAGTTCAATCTTGTGGTTTGTAATTTGAGTTCTTGAATTCATTTTAGGAAAGATATCAAATTATGTATTTGAATACATTTTTTCTTAGTCGGAACGAACCGTCGCGTCGCTTGGACTGGCAGGACGAAACAGTAGACGAATTTCGCCCAAAAACCGATTTGCGCTTCACAGCTTACGTTTCATTTTTTATTATTTCCAAATGAAACTCTTGCAGCGTGCTAAAAGCAAAGTCCACATGGTGCTAACGATCCACTTTTTCGATTTTATCCACTAGGATCTTTTTAAAATATCAAGAAGTTGAGCACAAATAGTAAATTTCAACCCACCATAATTCTTGCGCAAAGAAAATTTTTTGTAAAACGCTCTGATAGCACCTTAGGCAATTATGTCCTGCTTATATCCAGAAAAACATCACAAACTGCAGAACACAAATTGAACGTAACGGCGAAACGGGTACATTTCACGGGTCATGAAAATCTAATGAAAATTCAGGTAAAAATCTACCAAATTATCGTTCTCAAAAACATATGTCCTTGGCATATCGATAATTTTAAAGTTCCACGCTAAATTCCCCTATACTTGACTGGAGTGATATCCGAATTCATCAATGTCAAATCTATAGAGCAGGTACCGATTTGTTCAAATCGTGAGCACATTATTCGTCGGATTTTCGTTACTTACATTTCCTGTAATCACTGGGATCAGAAGCTTCTTAATAATAGAACGTGTTTCACTGATATCAAAGATGCAACATTCAGAATCACCTTCCCCCAACCCCCACTTTTTAAGCAGTACAATATTTTTTTCTGTCAATGATAAGGAACCCCTGTAACGTCAAAAACGGAGTGTCAGCAATTGTTACTTTTTCTTTTTTGCCTATAGCACCGTTGCCACTGGACTAAAACTACTAAGCTTTGGCATACTAGTAACCCCGTGTGGAAATTTCATAAAAATCCGAGCGGTTATTTCCAAGTTGATGAGTGATACAGTTTTTCGTGATGTAGATGTCATATGACTTAAAAAACATAACATCTCATTTTAGAAATTTTTCGCGATTACAATACTTCCTCGCCAATGACGTGGGAAGTAAAACGGCTTTAAAATCGAGGAGTATCAGCGATCGCGATTATGAGTACCTATTTGCAGAACGACTTATCTACGCGATATTATATGAAATAGGGCCACCAAATTATCTGAATACGTCCTTTCTTAGTCCGTGCATTGTGCCGCAACGCTTGGGTTGGCAGCACCAAACAGTAGACAAAATTGACGCTTTATTTTGATATTTTTGGATGAAATTTTCACAGAGTGCTGAAAACAAAACCCCACAGGGTGTTATAGAGCCACTTTTTAATTTTTTTCACTAGGTTCTTTTTAAAAAACTCGCGAAGTTGAACAGAAAAAGTACGCACTTCAACCCATCATAAAACTTGTGCAAACACAAAATTTCAAAAAGTGCTCCTATAGCACCCTGGGCAATTATCTTCTCAACATACTGTATGAATTTCACTCAAAACTATTGAAAAATGGAGTGTCAGTTTTGAAGCAGCTTGTAAATGGCTTGAAACTCACTGCGTCGGAGCCGCCTTAAAACAAGTAGCAAAAGCGACAAGTGGAGAGCGCGGTGTCACAACAACCATTGTTTGTACTGCTAGCGCCAATGGTACATATGTACCCCCTATGTTCATCTTCAAAAGAAAAAGAATGAGCGAGCTATTACTGTAGGACTGTAATAGAGATATGATTGTCACATTTTCTGATTCTGGTTGGATAAATGGGTCAATATTTGTTCATTATCTGCACCACTTCATTTCTTTTGTTAGACCAACAAAAGAAGATCCAGTATTAATTGTGCTCGATAATCACGAGAGTCATATTAGCCTTGGAGCATACCAGCTTTTTCGAGAACACAACCTGCATGTTCTTTCCTTGAAACCCCATGTATCTCACAAAATGCAGCCACAGGATTTGACTGTCTTCAGTTCGATAAAGAATGCATACAATCGGCAATGTGAACTCTATAAGGTTAACAATCCTGGAAAACGTATAACCCAATACGAGGTTGGAGAATTATAACGAAACAGCTAACATAAGCAAGGCCGTCAGTGGATTTAGGGTGGCTGGAATTTATCCTATTGATAGAAATAAATTCAAAGACTCAGGACCAACAACCGAACCTAGTTTGAACAGACACATTGATCCTAGTGCCATTCAAACACCTACTCAAAATGATACATCGAGTCCTAGAATCGAAACTGATTTAGATGTTACTTTATCCACCTCTGTGCCTCTTGATGAAATCATTAATATACCTATCGTTCCTCAAACAGCAACGTCTTCCAAGCGCCGAAATAAGCATTTCCAAATATTGTCCAGCTATTAAATATCAATTAGAGGAAAAACAGAAAAGACAAATAGAGAGGACAATCAAAACAGAAAAAGTGTCAATAAAAAAATCAGAAAAAACAAAATAAAGCAGAGGAAATGAAAGCACAAGTTAAAGGCAAGGGAGTAAAAAATTTGACGAAAGACTTAGAGGACAATGAAAATAAAGAAGTTTATTACTGTATAATCTGCGGTGAAAAATATGAATCACCACCTAGAGAAGATTGGTTCATGTGCGTCATTTGTACCAACTGGGCACATGAGGAATGTACCACCGGAAAATCTCGTAAGGGTTACATTTGTGATTTATGCAAGTAATTGTAGTATTCATAAGTATGTAACTATGTCGCTTCCGATCACCTTATATCGTTCCTATTTCCCCGACGGACTGATCTCAATTACCCCACACCATATCGGGTAAAAAGGAATGATAGTGTTTTTTATTTTCTATTTTTTTATTGTTTACTTTGTTTTGAAGCATTTGAGTATCGTTATGTAAGTAAATCACCAAACTTACTATTGCAATAAATTTTGATTACATTTGTAACGCTTTTTTTATTATTTTTTTGTGTTTTAAAATAGGTTGTTCCCAATTACCCCACTTTCCCCTAACTCATTTTGATCACCAGGAAGCGGCCAGCCCTAACGCAGTAATGCTGATATTTTTCACACATTGTAATTAGACAAGCCATCATTAAATGGCTCAACAAGTATTATAATGCATGAAATTCATAAGCTAAAAACATATATTCTTGTCTGATTCCGATCAAGTGAGCCGGTTTTAAAATTCGATTGGGCGATCTGAAAATGCATATGCTTTGTAGTTTTCCGGGTCGCTGTTTGCGAATCCATTATCAATATTACTACAACTCAAAAATAGACTTAACGGTCCTTTACAACGGCGAGAGGGGGAGGAGGGTTGGACGTCTTTTGGGAGCTGTCAAAATTTCATTGAATTCAAAAGTACGTTCAAAAGTTATTTGAGAAAAACCGATTTCCTGGGATCTGTATCTCTGTAGGGGAGCCATTATTTCTTAGAACTTGTGATTTTTTTTCTTCTATAGCATGGGAGAGGTTGATATGTTATTCTGGGACACCCTGTAAAAAATAGGTAAAATCACCTTTGGTAAAACGGCTTGGAATAAATAATTGCTCAATGGCAACTCGCTTTTACTCACTGCAGTCAGAACGTACACATTCACGAAATCCTTTGGTTTATCTTTGGATATGTGTAAAGTTACGGAAATCTTATTTTTCTCTTCCATCAAAGTAATTGGTGGTATATTGCTGGGCCTAATATCCTCCAATTTCACGAAAACATCGCTCAGTTTTATGTCGTGCCTTTTTGAGTCTTGGATTGTTTTTTTTTCATTATTCATGTTCGGTATACTAGGAGATCCAACATTTGAAGCTTTATCCACAACCAACATTTTTTCGTCACTAATATCTACAAGAAAATCATCACTACTATCCATAGCATTTTTTGATTCTTCTGATGACGTGTTCATTTTATTATTTGCTTGAAGCAGGTAGTTTAAGTCTAAATTCAAAGTTTCAGCAAGTACAGTGGGTGTATCTTTCTCTCCTGACTTGGTCAATAGGTTCATGGGCACTTTGTCATGAGATTTACTGAAAAGTCCAGAGCGGATTCCCTGGAGGTTCTCCTTTAAGAATTGCTCACCAAGCACATCTAGATCCTCCAAGGCTTTGAATTTGTTTTGTCGCATTTCTTTGTCATCATCACAAACGCTTATTTTATCTAAAAAGATGAAGAATAACGAATAATGAGTATAAAAACAATACAATACACAGAGATTCTTAAGAGAGTTGCAAATATATGTACAAAATTAACAAGCAAAGTTCCTATAAATATGAACCCTAAAATCCTTCCTTACTGAGATACATGACGTTGAATTTATATTTAAAATGGCAATCTCTCGGGTGCATATACAGGGTATTTCAAACTTGACCATTGGGATCTCGGAAACTGTAAGAGATAAGAAGTCGCTTAAATGGGGACAAAATTGCAGATTTGAAGAGTGCTAATTCAAAATCGCCTAGGTGTCACATTTGGGAATTTTCGAATTTCAGAGATTTTAAGGCCTATGTACCATTGCCAATACTAAACCAATCAGTCTATGTGCCAGTCAATAATCTGCAGTTCTATATACGTATTTCAAATTCGCCTATAGTCTATCTCCACTAACATATGTATATGTGTTTCATTAATTTTGCAATAAAACCTTTTTGGCACTTACACGCTTTTGAATTACCACTATTCATTTATGTAATTAACAAAATTCCGCTTAGAAAGTTTCGAAATTCAAAGTACTACCGGAGACCGACGGGAAATATAGAATTTTCCCAAAATCGTTATATTTCCTGACTTTATTTGTAGTGGGATTTTAAAATAAATTACACATCAAAATTGCCACTTTATGTCATAATTAGGATTTCAATATGACGTTTCGTCTCTTGTCCTCCAGCATCAACTTTTTTATATATATATATATATATATATATAAAGAGAAAATTATCAATCGGAGAAGGGTATATAACAAAAATAGGAAAATAATGGACAAAATCCGCAAAAAGTGGATTCGAGCAGAAAATAGGATAGGTAACCCGAGCGATACGTATTTCTGCTGGTTGGCTTCATCAGGCCCGAAATGAATGCACATATGCAACTACAAAAGTAGAGACACATGCCCATACATCCTGATACGGGTGTAACCTGAGGAAACAAAGTTGGAGAGGAAAAAAAAGACACACGAAGTCCACAACAAGAGCCAACCTACACATTGTAGTATAAAATGGCTAGAAGACCTCGAATTTTCAAGGCGACAAATAACCACAACCACGCGGCCGGTTATAGCCACTTGCTGTGGTACTTCTAGCCCAAAGGATCTACAAAGAGAAAATTATCATGCGGAGAAAGGTATATAACAAAAATAGGAAAATAATGGACAAAATCCGCAAAAAGTGGATTCGAGCAGAAAATAGGATAGGTAACCCGAGCGATACGTATTTCTGCTGGTTGGCTTCATCAGGCCCGAAATGAATGCACATATGCAACTACAAAAGTAGAGACACATGCCCATACATCCTGATACGGGTGTAACCTGAGGAAACAAAGTTGGAGAGGAAAAAAAAGACACACGAAGTCCACAACAAGAGCCAACCTACACATTGTAGTATAAAATGGCTAGAAGACCTCGAATTTTCAAGGCGACAAATAACCACAACCACGCGGCCGGTTATAGCCACATCCTATTTTCTGCTCGAATCCACTTTTTGCGGATTTTGTCCATTATTTTCCTATTTTTGTTATATACCTTTCTCCGCATGATAATTTTCTCTTTGTAGATCCTTTGGGCTTGAAGTACCACAGCAAGTGGCTATATATATATAGGTGAAAAATTAAAGCTTCCGCCTTTTGTTGGGTACTTCGACATATACTACATACACCTAACTGGTCTAGACGACAATGACCACGTCTCAAGTTATATATATATACACATTTGGTCACTGCTTTAGAACTGTTAAATAGTGATATTAAAAATTACGAAATGGTTAAATGTTATTAAACCTAAATTGAACACTAATGAAAAAAAATGTATGTCAATAGGGAAACATTTAGGTGACAATACAATTAGGCTCATGATTAATGATGAAAAAATTGAAGTAGTTGAATCATTTACATATTTGGATATAGTATATGTGGATAGTAAACTACCGTTCCACGAGAATTACCAATACATTATTTCAAAAATATCAAAAAGACAACTTACTTCTTGAGTTTCTCACAATCTTAGTATGTATTCCAAAAAAATTATCTATAACACTATAATTCTTCTCTATTTTTTATATTGTTCAAACATTTTGTCTACAGTAAATGAAAACATATTTTCAAAATTACAAATTCTACACAATGGAGCTATGAGAATCATTCTAAATGAAAATAAATATGCTAGGATTAAGTCTATGTTAGAAGAACTACAATGGTTGAATGTAAAAAATTTCATATGTTATTTAGTTCTCATTTTCATATTCAAATTAAAAAATCACTAATTACCACCGCATTTAGAAAACACACAATTAAATAGTCATTATCATAACTACGAAACTAGAGGCAGTATAGATTTTCATCTGCAAAATTAGTAGCATAACTAGCAAATCTGTATTTCAAAAGGGAGTATTTGAATTTAATAAATTGAATAACATATTAAACAGTGTTCAAATTTAAAATCGTTTAAGGTGAAATTAAAAATCACTATGAATATTAAAAATCACTTTATGAATACTCAAAATGCATAGTAATGTAATTTTAATATATATATATAACTTGAGACGTGGTCATTGTCGTCTAGACCAGTTAGGTGAAAAATTAAAGCTTCCGCTTTTTGTTGGGTACTTCGACAAGATTTAAGCAAAGAGGACTCTTTATACTTTTTTTAATTCTCTCTAGCTTTCAATGGACTTTGCCATCATCATCAGGAGCTGCAATTACAATGATAACAGTAGCAACAAAGGTGTAAAATGAATTTAAATTGACTCAACTTACAGTAGTATGTGAGAATGTTGCTAATTGTTGTTTACGCATAGGATGAGGGAAACGTCCAGTAACATGGTGAGAGCTGAATAGGTTGCACAATAGTCAAAATTTATACAAAACATGACAAGAACACGTTAAAAACAGATTAAAAATTATTTTAAAAAATTAGAACATTACATCGTGAAACCACCTGATGATTGCACAAATTAGTGGTCATGGAATGATGAATTGATGAGTGACATGAAACCCTTTGACAGAAGGCCGAAGGATGTCAATGTCAGTATTGAAAGATGGAACGAATTGTGGGCGTGTGCCAAAAACGTTGCCAAATCACTTCAGATGAAGAGATTTTCAGAATTTTATGATGGAATTTGTTAAACCGCAATTGCAACAACTGCAACCAAATATACATAGGTCAGACCTCCAGATCTCTTAAAGGAAGGATTACATCACACAAAAGTGATGCTAGGCTTCATCCTGAAAGATGCGCTCTAGCATCTCATGTTAACACAACAGGGCATTCTATGAATTACACAAGTATCAAAGTTCTTGATAAAGAAAAACACCTTTCCAAACGTTTATTCCTGGAAATGTCCCACATTTTCATGAATAACAACTGTATCAACAAAAAGACAGATGTTAAACAACTGAGTGTCATTTACTCATATTTGCTAAACTGCGAAAAATTGGAGAACTTACATATCTCCCCAAATTTCAACTCTTCACAACCATAATTAGAATCTGTGTTTTGGCCGTTTCCACCAGTAAATTTCATTCCACTCAAAATATAATAATTCTCTCCTCACGATTTATTAATAATTGTTAATTTAAATTCCCATTAATAATAATATAGTTTATTCAACTGCCTCTGGTCGGTTTAACAAATTCCATCATAAAATTCTGAAAATCTCTTCATCTGAAGTGATTTGGCAACGTTTTTGGCACACGCCCACAATTCGTTCCATCTTTCAATACTGACATTGACATCCTTCGGCCTTCTGTCAAAGGGTTTCATGTCACTCATCAATTCATCATTCCATGACCACTAATTTGTGCAATCATCAGGTGGTTTCACGATGTAATGTTCTAATTTTTTAAAATAATTTTTAATCTGTTTTTAACGTGTTCTTGTCATGTTTTGTATAAATTTTGACTATTGTGCAACCTATTCAGCTCTCACCATGTTACTGGACGTTTCCCTCATCCTATGCGTAAACAACAATTAGCAACATTCTCACATACTACTGTAAGTTGAGTCAATTTAAATTCATTTTACACCTTTGTTGCTACTGTTATCATTGTAATTGCAGCTCCTGATGATGATGGCAAAGTCCATTGAAAGCTAGAGAGAATTAAAAAAAGTATAAAGAGTCCTCTTTGCTTAAATCTTGTCGAAGTACCCAACAAAAAGCGGAAGCTTTAATTTTTCACCTATATATATATATATATATATATATATATATATATATATATATATACAGGGTGACTTTGAAGTTGAGTCATTAATTTTCAGATAATGATTGTAGAAGGAAGATAAACCAAAATATGTGTGTAAAAATAAAATAAAAATGAAAAAAATGTTTTACCTTGTTTTATAAAGTATCCTCCCGACAAGTATTTCAGTGCGGACCTGTATTTGATCGTGAGGTCTCCTGTGAGGTCTTAAGTCACTTGATTCACGAGCCCGTTGTACTACATTAACAAAGGCACGAGGGGTTGGTTGCACTCGATTGGGAAACCGATCCGCATAAACTTGTGCCATTTTTTATTTCGTTTGAGCCACGTAACAGACACTATTCACACGCCTTACCGACTGACATTGACTGTATGTATAACTGAACTGAAGAAAATAATTGTAAAACATCGTTCCAAATTCTTTCGCTTTTTTGTTTCCGATGCGATGAACCGAGGCGGATTATATCCGTTGTTGCCAAACACGAGCACATGATATTACGAGTATTATTGAACAGGGCGGTACTCAAACTTCCAAAGGGCTATAACTTTGTTACTTGAATTTTACCAGAAAAATGGTAAAGGAAAAAACATTTCTTTTGATCAGATCTACTCACTGTTAAAATAAATGACTCAACTTCGAAGTCACCCTGTATATACATCGTGATCAGCGTTTCAAATTCTTTCGCTTTTTTGTTTCCGATGCGATGAACCGATAAGGCGGATTATATCCGCTGTTGCCAAACACGAGCACATAATATTATTATTGAGACAGGGCGGTACTCAAACTTCTAAAGGGCTATAACTTTGTTACTTTAATTTTACCACCAAATTGTTAAAGGAAAAAAACATTTCTTTTGACCAGATCTACTCACTGTTAAAATAAATGACTCAACTTCAAAGTCTATATATAATGTATATATAATCTAAAACCTTATATACCCGTAACTAATCAGTTATTATATACAAATTTAGCCCAGTCTTTCTTATTTCTCGCCCGGCGCACTGCTTCGTTCCAACTTATTCCCCTGTTCTTGAGTATTTTCGCCAATCCATCATTCCACGTCTTTTTCGGTCGCCCTCTTGCCCTTTTCTGTTGAACTCTTGCTTCTCATATGAGTTTTACTGGCCTTGTATCCTTCATCCTTACTAAATGCCCAAACCATTTTACTTGGTTTTCTTCAATCCTTTGTAGAACAGATTCCACTCCCAGCTCTTCTCTAATAACTTCGTTTCTAATTTTGTCTTTCCTAGTGACTCCTTTGACTGTCCTGAGGTATTTCATATCAATAGCCTGTAACTTGCTTTTTTGCCTGTTCGTTAAAACCCAGCTCTCGCTTCCAAATATCAATATGGGTCTGAATACTGTTCTGTACACAGTCATCTTTATTTTTCTGCTTATCATTTTCTTCCTTATGAAAGATGTTTTCAATGTGTGATAGAGCCTAGATGCGATTTCCTCTTCCATTGTTCCATCGCCTTGTACTACTACTCCTAGACATTTGAAAGCTTCGACTTGTTCAATACGTGCGCCCTTAGTAACTATATTCATTCCATTCCCCTCTGCTGTTGTCATCACTTTTGTTTTAGATACGTCAATATTCAAACCTCTCTTCGATAATTCCTGGATCCAGATTTTAAGGTTATCTTGTAAGTCTTTTGTAGAAACCGACATGTACTTTTTTAATTTTGCTTTTGACGGCCTTTATTACATCATCCATAATCATAATGAATAATATCGGGCTCAGGACTCCTCCCTGTCTCAGCCCATCTCCTATGATAAATTCCTCTGACGGCATGTTATCCTTTCTAATATAGCATGTATTTTGGGCGTATATGCTTTGTATACACTCTGTTAGGTGGTTATGACTCCTCGTTTTGCCATGCTGTTCCACACAATTCTCCTTGGAATATTGTCGAACGCATTTTCCAGGTCTAAGAAAGCTAGGCTTAGTTCCGTGTTCTTTGTATTACGTTTTTCGATTAGCTGTTATAGTTGTTGCACTCCAGGGTGTCTCCTTTTTTGTGGGGATGATTATTCCTATTTTCCAATCATCGGAAATTTGTGTTTCTACTACCGCCTTGTTCAATAATTCGGTAAACAGCTCCAAGCATTCACCGCTCAACTTCTTCAACATTTCAGCGGTAATACCCCGCAGATTTCCCCCGTTTCAGGACATTGATGATTTCCGCAACTTCTTTTTGTATTTTGTTTAGCTCAGTTTCTGTTGCACCTCTTTGTGGGAATACCGAAGTGTCATTTGCAGTCACATTTGTCTTCGTTGTGTTCAAGAGCTCTTCAAAGTGTTGTCTCCACCTTGCTATTATGATTTTAGGCTCCGTAATGTTTTGGTTATGCTTGTCTTTGACATGCCTGAGATTATACTGTTTAGGGTTTCTTAAAGTTTTCAAAACTATATAAAATAGTTTTTATTTTCCTCTGCTGTCTTGTTCCAGCTTAGTCCCAAAATCTTCCCATGACTGTTTTTCGCTTCCAGTATCATCTCCTTGGTCTTTATCCTTTCTTTTTTATAGTCATTGTAAGTTTTGTCGGTCCTGTTCCCTAAGTATGCTTTCCATTTTGATATACAAGAATGTAAAAATTACAGCAAAATGGATTAAAAAAAACTTGTGTATACGAATAATTATACAAAGTTGTTAAATGCTAAATTAATCTTCAACAAACAAACAAATATTATTGTTATTATATACGTATTATATCAATAAAATTTTAATTTTGTGTTCAGATTTCATACCGTTTTATATTACTAAGTTTAGGACTGAAAGGTCTATTTAAATGTACAAAATTCCAATATAGCGTCCATATGGAAAAACAAACTTGGTGATGGAAATTGAAACAAGAAATGTAGAATTGAAAATCTGACAACGCCATTTTGCAGAGGAGAATAAATAACAATGGGAACATGCAATATATTTTAAAATTCCATCTCAAATAAAGTCAGGAAAAAATAAAAGTGATTTTGGGATAAATCCTGGTATACAAAACAAATGACCATCTGATAATTTCAAGATCTACCTAGGAAATTCTGCTTTTTTGACATAACTAAGGTTTGGTAATGTCAATGTATGGCGTATTATAAGTTTTTGGAATAAGAATTAGTAACTCTATTTTAAAAAAAAAATCCATAATGGCGTCCATAAGAAAAGATAAAGTTGATTCTGGAGGATAAGAGACGAAACGTTATATTGAAATTCTAATTATGCATTTTAGTAGACGAGAAAAAGTGGCAGCTTTAGTATGCAATTCATTTTGAAATCCCACTACAGATAAAATCAGGAACACACTAAAATGATTTTTGGAAAATTGATTTTTTTCCGTCTCTCTTTCTCTCCCTCTCTCTCTCTCTCTCTCTCTGGAATTACTTTGAATTTTGAAACTTTCTAAGCAGCATTTAGTTGATTATCTAAATATGCAACTTTAATATAAGCGATAGTTGCCGAGATCCCAACGGTGAGGGTGGAATTTGAAACACTCTGTATATATCACAAAAATTTTTACGTAAAGTTCGGATATCTTGAAAAAAGTACATCAATAGCATTCAGAATTTCACGTAGAATCTAAAAATTAGATAATATAAAGGATATTCTGTTTAAAATAGGCAAGGTGATATCTACTTGCACCGAAAGTGCCACCATCTTCAAAATATTTTAGCCGAATTGATTCCCTCAGTTATACCATAACCTCAAATTTTCATAATTCTCAACTTTTCGAGTAATCGATCGCTTCAGTTCCACGAAAGATGGTGGATAAAATCTAATATTTTCGACAAGCCTATTCCTATTTCTAGAAAAAAGTATTGTTGCTTTATTTCGATATAATAAGGTCTCTTTGAGAAAAGCAGAGTTGCTTCAGTTCTGTTCTTATCAATTTACGCTGCAACCGATCCATAATAAGTTCATTAAAAAAATAAAAATCGATCAGGTGACTTGAAAATTTATATCCTACGGTGTTCAAGTCAGCAGTACCAAAATCGATAAAATTGTGGTAAAACAAGGATGTTTTTCTCAAACAAATATTACTAGAAATGACTAGATTTTATTTGCATAATATTTTGCTTATATAATTTTTCTAGCAATTATGACTTTTAAGAGCCAAAATAAAAGTGTTTATATTTTGCAAGAAAATAACAGTAATTCATATTATCCACTTACCACAATTTAATACTGAAACGGGTTTTAGTACTTCTCCACTATTATCAGGTATGGTAGTAGCAGTCAAAATATCACATAGAACATCAACTGATGACTTCGGCTCTGCTTTACATGCGTTTTGAATAGTTGACGAATCATCGCATTCAAAATGCAAAAGAGAGCTCTGCATTCCATTCGGTGCTTTTGAAGACGCTGCTTGGCTTTGTAGAATTAGTACGTTATATTTATGAAATACTGATGATATTTCATCATTCGTTTCTAAAACAGCACCTAATAAAAAAATGGCGTCAAGTAGGTTAGCTCTGTACTTCCCACGCAACGTCATTAACTTGATTATGAATACAATGTATACATTGCGTATACAATGAATACAATGTATAGAATAGCACAAGTGAGGTTAGGTTTATTCGCAAACGTCAGAAAGTTGGTAAACAGTGAACCGACAACTTAAAATATGATTGGACGCTCCAAGAATAAAGAAATCGATGAAGCAATAATACAATGTTGCAGAATTTGTATCTATCCTGAACTTTCAGTTCCACCTAAAATCAGAGAACCATTAGGATCGATCTGGAATTGATCCTAAACAGATTCCACAAAAATGTGTATTTGAGCGTAGAAAACAAGGCGTTGCAGCAAGTTACAGTTGTGTTTTGTGGCCTTCATCACTGTTGTGCCAGGCAACGTGGTGTGTGGCGCACTCTTTCTACACAAGTGGTGCCTGCTTCTCCCCTCTCTCGCTTCCTCGTACACATGCAAATCTAAAAGGGAAAGGGACTTTCGCCAGTACTGTATGCAAGTAGTTGAACTACGATTTGCTATTGTATACATTATATACATTGTATACGTGAATATCGAGACGTATATATTCACCATTGTATACGCGTATAAATTTAAACAATTCATGTTTATTGCTGCTTCTCGTGCATATAAAGAACTTACCAAGCATTCCGTCACTGTCTTGTGTTTCTAAAGCTAACTTATTTATAGTTGGTCTCAACCTTTCACAGTTGTCATGTAACTCTTTAATGAGATCGAGTTCACCAGCAGTAGACTTTGTTGGTTCATAATTATCTAGCATTTCATTCAGAAGTTTAACATGATACTGCACAGATTGTAATTCAGATATTTTCTTTAGTTCAGCTCTTTTATCATCCTGTAGGTAGAAAATAAACAAATATTATTATACACCGAAGCCCGTAATGAATCCGCCAAAAAGGGATCCTAAATAAAACTCGCTCATTAATGAGATACTAATGCTGATATCTTATATATAATCTTTCTTTAAGAAAGGGTGTTCCACTATAATATCTCAATCTCTCGTATGGATATACAACACAAAAATTACGTTCATTTCTGGTCCATAACATATTCTACTCTTAAGTAACTCTTCTTGAGCCAGCCATTTGATAGTGCAATATAATGCTAAAATGCAAATATCTCAAAAAGGGTTCATTTAACCAAAATAAATGTAATGTTTTATACTTAAGAATCATTACTCTATCACAATTTTTAAATAAAAAACCATGGAACGGTACTAGCAAAAGATTATAATATAAACTCGGACGACAGCACTTTGCACTTGGGCATTCAGAATGTCAAACCGAGCTGTGGATAGTTTGGGAGAAAAACAATGGTATTGAATTAATTGGGAGTTCCTCTTTGACATAAGAGGTGAAGATTATCACTGATGTGTTTGTTAGCGCAACAATTTTACGGTTTGGAAACCACAAAACTGTATTTTAGCCCACAAAAGGTGTCGAGAAGATCACTTAGAACGAACACGTCTCTTCAATCGAGGCATCAGCTGGGGAAATAACATGAGATATCCGTCTTCCGAGTCTTTTCATCTTTTCCACTCAGTATAAGTACCAGGTGAGGCTCGTCGTGCAGTATCTGGGATGTTTTGGCTCTGACTACACAGTCCATGCTCAACGCTGGACAGCCCTCGACTAAATAGATGGATATCTAGTATAAAGTGCGTTTGTCACTATGTTCTTCAAGTAAATCGATGTGAAGTAGACAGTCAATTTTCGAACAGGCCGATTTTTTATTGACATTGTATTGATTTTTTGTGGCCTTATGTAGGTTTTTCTACAAGATGTTAACTTAGCACTTAGTTGTACGTGTTGCCTAAACGTAATGAGGCTTCAGTTATCAATGTTTGGCTCTGATGTGATGTAAAATCTGCTTCAGAGATGGCATTACTGGAGGACTAAGCTGTAAGTTGTATGTGTTGATGATAATTACATTGGGTTCTTGTCTCAAATACACTTAATTGAGAATTAGTTGCGCATCCGCTTTTTCTTATCCGTTCTGGAAATTACATATGCAAATTTGCTGAATTTAAAAAATGAGAGAGATAAGAAATGATTATATTCACTGTACACTGTCTAATTAGAAGCCATATACATGCTAACAGTAATTATACACCACGCGGCCGCGGTGGTGATTTCCCGTGATTCTCCTCAAAGTTTTTCGTAATTTATAACTTTGAGCATAACCTCTCTTCAGAAAGCACAACACAAATAACCCGTCGGGCACAGCTAACAGATATACTTCACTGGCAGCATATTTAGTAATGATTTTCTCACACACCAAATGACCAAATATCACTGTTTTTATACGCATGCAGACCCATACAAATTATCTCATCCAGATGCGATCTTGCTATTCAACCAACTTTCTTCTCAGAGATGAAAACTACAGATTACTCGGCATCACAAAACATATGCAACCAACAATGCCTGTAGTTGAGCTATTCCTCCATAGATGGACGATCACAAGGATCCTAGAGAGCAAACGTGGAATGAGTTTGCAACCTAAAAACTACCTAGTCTGCAAGATGACTTTATAGGTCTTTTTGACGTTTTATAGGTTTTTTACTTAATACTGGCACGGGTAGCATGTATATGGCTTGTAATTCGACAGTGTACAGTGAATATAATTATTTAATATCTCTCTCATTTTTTAGATTCAGCAAATTTGTATATGTAGATTCCAGAATGGAAAAGAAAAAGCGGCTGCGCAACTAATTTCTAGCTTTGAATCTCAATTAAGTGTATTTGAGACAAGAACAAAATGTAATTATCAACACATACAACTTACAGCTTAGGCCTCCAGTAATGCCATCTCTGAAGCAGATTTTACATCACATCAGAGCCAAACATTGATAAAAAGCCTCATGACGTTTAGGCAACACATACAACTAAGTGCTAAGTTAACGTCTTGTAGAAAAACCTACATAATGTCAAAAAAACGATATAACGTCACTTTTCAAGATGCATGATACCCGTGCCGTGCCGTTTGCGCAAGTACGTATCTGATGAGGGGAAAGGCTATATCAATAGATGCTTATAATAGTTCGTATAACCACAAAAAGGTTTAAAACAACCCTTAATTTCAAAATCTGGAAAGGAAAGATGACATCAGGAAAATCTTTATCACGAATGATTCATATCGCAAAAAGTACTTACCAGTAATACCTAAGAAACTGGCCTATTGTGATTTAAAAAAATAGCGATCATGGATTATTCCTACCAGGAAATATTCTACTTAGATATAGCTAAAAACTTGTGGAAAAAGTACTTGCTAGCAGTACATAAGAAACGGCCTCATTGTCATCCCTTTGCGCCATTTCTGTAGGGGTGTGGAGCTCTTCTTAAAAATCGCGATCATGGATTATTCCTACCAGAAAATACTTTAGCTCTGCATAGCTAAAAATCTCCTTGCGATATTGTCGAAGGGGTAAAAAACAATAGCAAAACACCAGAGTTGGGATAAACGACATCAGGAAAATCGCGATCATAAATATACATAATTCATATCGCAAAAAGCACTTACTAGCAACATATAAAAAATGCCCGATTGTCATTTTCTTACCCTATTTCTGTGTGGGTGGGTAGCCAACTCCAAATGTGGGAATGTTCTAAAAAAAATGCATCATAAATTATTCCTACCATAAATTATACTAGCTATGTATGGCTAAAAATCGACGGTGCCCATATCTCCTTACGGTGTTTTCATATCAATTCATACCGCTAAAAGTTCTAGCTAGCAATATACAAAAAATGGCGCCAAGTAAGTTGACTCTGTACTTCCTACGCTATGATGTCATCACTTCGTAAAGGATTATGTTTGACACAAGTTTGCCCTTTGGATGCATAACAAAAAATTAATCACCTTCCTCGTCCCCCAGATGAATTGCTGCAGGTGCACATGGTCGTTGCGATGACCAATATCCCGTGAATGACGATATTGGCCTTCACCAGGCACAGAATCCGCCACAGCCGACGTTGTTACGTCCGGGGGACCACGTCGCACGTATCGACACCCGACTCTAGGAGATATTAAGTTTTAAGGGTAAATGTAAGGGGACATCTAAGATGAGCGAAATAGGCTTAACGTACATAGAATTACTGGGGTTAGAGGCGTATAAATATACCAACGTCAAAAAATTAGGATATATATCCTCCTCCACCCCCTAACCCCCAATTGTTAACCCCTACAAACATTTTCCCGTAACTGATCGGCACGGGTATTATGTGAAAAACCGATAAAACGTAAAAAAACTTAAAAATGTCATCTTGCAGACTAGGTAGTTTTTAGGGTGGAAACAGTCATTCCACGTTTGCTCACTAGGATCGTTCTGAGCGTCCATCTATGGAGGAATGACTGAACTAAACTGCGCGCATTGTTGGTTGCATATGTTTTGTGAAGCCGAGTGGTGTGTAGTTTTCATCTCTGAGAAGAAAATTGGTAGAATAGCAAGATCGCATCTGGATGATTATGGGTATTGGTCTGCATGTATATAAAATCACTGCCAATGAAGTATATCTATTAGCTATGCCCGGCGAGTTTTTTGTGTTGTGCTTTCACAGAGAGGTTCAAAGTTCTAAATTACGAAAAACTGAGGAGAATAACGGGAAATCACCACCGCGCCCGCGTTGTGTGTAATTACTGTTAGCATGTATATAGCTTGTAATCCGACAGTGTACAGTGAATATAATTATTTCTAACTGTCTCATTTTTGAAATTCAGCAAATTTACATATGTAATTTCCAGAATCGATAAGAAAAAGTGGATGCACAACTAATTTCTAGCTTTGAATCTCAAGTAAGTGTATTTGAGTCAAGAATCCAATGGAATTATCATCAACGCATATTATTAGCACACAAATCCTCACTCTGCACCTATGCATTGCCATTTCCTTCCAGCTATAGTATACAACTTACAGCTTAGACCTCCAGTAATGCCATCTCTGAAGCAGATTTTACATCACATCAGAGCCAAACATTGATATCTGAAGCCTCATGACATTTAGGCAATACGTACAACTACAAAACGAGTTCACAACGTGTCCATCAGCTAGTGCTAAGTTAACATCTTGTAGAAAAACCCACATAATGTCACAAAAAAACCAATATGATTTAAAAAAAAAATCGACATACTGACACTTTTCAACATACGTAATACCCGTGCTGGAAACATTCCCATTGAGCTGACTAAGTACGGACCAGATATGTTGCACCAGTTGATGGATAGATTATTTAATAAATGTTTGGAAAGAGAAAATATTCCAGATGATTGGTACATAGGATACATTAGCTCGATTTCCAAAAAGGGTGATAATTGCTCTAATTATAGAGGTATTACGGTCACCAGTTCAATGGAAAGGTTGTACGGTCGAATTTTAAAGAACATAATAGAATCGGAATATCACGACATTGAAGAACAAAACGAATTTCGCGCAGGAAGATCATGTTTGGACAACATACTTATTTGTACTTCAACAAGTTATCGAAAAAAGGAAAGCACAGGACCTATCGACATATTTATTATTTGCTGATTTGTAGAAATCATTCGTCACGGTGACCTTGAAAAATATCTTCCAAATGTTGAAGAAAATAGGGCTTAGTGGAGATGATAGGTTTGTGAATATTTATAAAAATGGGAGAAGTGTCTCCAACTTTCTTCAAAATATATAGGAGGCTTTGGAAAATTGGAGATATGAATAACAATCAACATTTGAAAACTTTATTTTTCGTAGACGATCAGTTGGCTGTTGCGAGTGACGACGACCATTTGGACTACATGTTTAGAAAATTGAAAGTAGAATATAAGAAATGTGTGGACGGAATATTACTCAAACAAATACACTTTGACCTACATATCGAAGTTGTGATTTTTTAAATGGAATGCCTCAAATTTTATTGCATATTTGGATGAACCAATTCAAAAGAAGACGATTGATATAACATACTATGGGATTTTGGTAATTATCTACTGAGTTGTAGGGTGTTTTGTCCAGAAAAGCCGTCCACTTCGGCAACCCCTCAATCCGCCATTTTGAAATCTGGAGTGCTGAATTTTGTATCAAAAAAAAACTTACACACCTCAGCTTTTATACTATTTGTTACTTTTTCAAATTTTCATTTTTGCTCATACATGGTGGTCAAAAACGAAAATTGTACTTTTTCTCAGAAATTTCAAATGCATCACCCTGTATATTTGTGCAAGTTTGGATTACGTTTTTATAAGCTTTTTTTTTGGTATAAGGTTTGATTAAGATAAAATCACTAGATTTTGAGTTATTAAGCTTTTAATAGAACAACACACCAAAATTAAGGAAAAAAAATCACATCATCCATGGAAACAAAAGACAAACAGTGGGCTAGTTCCATATTGCCACTAACAGTACAGATTTGACGTAAAAACTAATAACAATCAGAACAGTATAAATCAACTTCAAGTGTAATAGAGAAAAACAACTATAACAACAAGATAAACAAACAACTATAACTACTCAAGACCTAATCTATTAAAACTGCTCGAAAATATCTCCACCATGTTGAATACACAGCCGTAGTCTTTGGATAAATGGCCGTTGCATATCCCTCAGCATGTGTTCCCTTATGTTCAGAAAAGCATCCTTAATCTTTTCCTTCATATTTTCCGGGGTAGATGGTCCATATCTATAAACCTCTTGGTTAACGTAGCCCCATAGAAAGAAGTTTATCGGTATCATATCTGGTGATCTAGGAGGCCAATATATAGGCCCATCCCGACCGATCCAACGATTGTTACTCCAGGTGTCCAAATAGTTAAGCACACGATTATGATAATGCGCAGGTGCGCCGTCACGTTGGAAGTACATATGCATCCCAGTTTGCAGGTTGACATCCTCCAAAAGCAAAAGCAAATGTTCAATCAAAAAATTCAAGTATTCTGTACCCGTTAATCTGTTGTCGAAAAAGAAAGGCCCGATAAAGCATCCCACAAACCGGCGCGAAATATTCGCTTTGGCTGCGAAAATTTCGCGTCGATGAATTCGCGATCAGATTAAAACGCGGCGGTTTACGGACTGGCTCAGACTTGTGCGAAGCGAATGCGATTGTTCTAGCGTTTTTATCGCGGCGTATTTCGGTTCGCCTTGGACCGCGTTTTTGACGCCGTTCTTCAAAAATTCGAAATGGCAAAAACGGAATTATTGATAGAAATAGTGAAAAAGTATCCTTGTTTGTATGATTTGTCGAACGATGAATACAGGAATGTGAGAAAGAAAGACAAGATTTGGATGGAAATAGGAAAAGAATTAAATACAAATGGTATGTACCTAATATTTTTTATTAACTTGTTAAATAATTTACAGTCTACACAAATGTGAAAACGAACATTCTATATATTGGGCATAGGCATATCAGAAGTAAAATAATTTACGAATTTGTCACGAGTAGAAAATGCTAGCCTTCTAAGAATTGAAAATATTTGTCATCGCCACTTTTACTTCGTAAAAAATTGTGTAAAACAGATGCCGTACGTACAATTAGAATAGTAGTATCTACTTTAGTTTCTAATGGCCTGTAAAATATTCGCCATTTTTGAGACAAAATACCAAACGCATTTTCCACGACCCTTCTAGCTTGACAAAGTCTTACATTGTATTTCTCTTTTCTGACGTCTGTTAAAGTCTGCTTACAAGGAAATGGTCTCATAAGGTATGGTTTTAAAGCAAATGCTTCATCACCAATTAAGACGTACGAGCAGATTTCATTTTGCCCAGGGAGAAATGTAGGTGCAGGGACACTCATTAAATTTTGTTCAAATCGTTTTCCCATGTTTGAGATTTCGAAAATACCCCCATCACTATTTTTTCCGAAACCACCAATATCAACACATATAAATTTATAGTCCGGGCCAACAATGGCCATAAGTACTATTGAATATTTATGTAAATAGCACCAGTAATTGGAGCCACTGTTGTTAGGTCTCTTGATTGTTACATGTTTACCGTCCACGCTGCCAATGCAATTGGGAAATCCCCATCTATTTTCAAATTCTTCAGCACATTTTTTCCATATATTCTCTGTTGGTTCTGGTAAATATATATGCTCCATATGTCTGCATATCGCTTCACAGACTTCGGTTACGATTGCACTCACTGTTGTAAAGCCAACTCGAAAGCTATGCCCAATGGTATAGAAGGTGTCACCAGTGGCAAGGAATCTATAAAAAAAATCGTTTTTAGGTGATGAAGTAAAAAAAAGGTGGAAGAATATCAGAGACACATTTGCAAAATATATAAAATCTACCAAACCAAAGATCGGCCAAGCAGTGGGCAACATAAAAAAATGGCAGTGGGCTGACTACATGGAATTTTTCCGTCCTTTTTTGGCATTTGCCAAAACGTCGTCTAATGTGAAAGATATTGACGTCATACATTATGAAACTGCCGAATTTAACTCAAATATATATCAGGAAAGGGCTGGAAATGTAGAAACCGAAAATTTGGAAGACCGCGGCCATGGAGAAGATGAAAATGCTGATGTAGATGCAGAAGATGCACACAACGCCTCGGCAACACAGACAGCACCACCTTCTTCATTGAACACTACAGCAGTGACTACTCCAGGACACACCTTTCCGCAGACTGCAACTACACCAAAATATAAAACGAGCAGAAAACGCTATGAACCACCATCTTCGTCTGTACAACAGCTCATTAATTATTTTGAAGGTAAAAAACCTAAAAAGAGAACGAGGCCATTGATTCACTTTTCTTGGCACATGCACAGGCTGTGAAAACACTTCCCTTAAAGCGTCAAGCCCGAATAAAACTAAAAATAGCCGAGCTAATAGCGCACGAAGAATTTGAACATATTGAAGAAATGTCTTCAGCGTCTACCCAGAATTCTGCAAGTATGTATGATAGTAGTATGTCGTCGTTCCCAAGCGGCACTGGGTTTACTCCAATAATATACAAAACAGAGGAGGCAAATTCTGCCTCGAATTATTTAGCAATATAATATTTAATCCTACTGGCAACATGTAGTCCAATTATTACAATAAAATATTTATTTCACGATCCCTGAAGTTTTCGTATTCGATAAGCCTACTAATTTTAATACATATAATTTTTTTACCTGAGTGTAATAGCAAGTCGTTCTACTGGCGAAATAGCTTCACGATAATTTGTGTCAGATTTTCGTATTTCATCTTTCACCACGTTCAATATTTCATCGAAACACTCTGGAGTCATTCTAAAATATACGTAAAAGCGCTGTTCATCCAGCCGAAGTTGTGGCATCAAGGTATGGTATTCCCCAAATTTATTTCGTTCCAAGTTAATATCATGTACCCACTTCCTTCGTTTCCTAAACAAAATTGAAAATATTTGTTTTATGTACTTCGTTAAACTTAATACATACCCAACTATCAAATGGCGTTAAATAAATATAACTTACCGTGCATTTTGTTCCTCTTCTAAAGCAAGAAATAGAAGTGCCTCCTCTTCTTCTGAAGACGAGCTCATTGCAAAAGGCAAAAATAAAATGTACGCAACCTGTCGAAACCTTCACGTTCGCGGAGCGAATTAGACGCTTTGGTATGAATAAAAGCATCCCACAAACCGGCGCGAAATAATCGCGGCGAAGTATTCGCAACGAAATTCAGAGCGAAATTCGCAATCTGTTTCGCCTGTTTATTCATACCAAAGCGTCTTATTCGCTCCGCGAACGTGAAGGTTTCGACAGGATGCGTACATTTTATTTTTGCCTTTTGCAATGAGCTCGCCTTCAGAAGAAGAGGAGGCACTTCTATTTTTTGCTTTAGAAGAGGAACAAAATGTACGGTAAGTTATGTTTATTTAACGCCATTTGATAGTTGGGTATGTATACGTATTAAGTTTAACGAAGTACATAAAACAAATATTTTCAATTTTGTTTAGGAAACGAAGGAAGTGGGTACATGATATTAACTTGGAACGAAATAAATTTGGGGAATACTATACCTTGATGCCACAACTTTGGCTGGATGAACAGCGCCTTTACGTATATTTTAGAATGACTCCAGAGTGTTTCGATGAAATATTGAACTTGGTGAAAGATGAAATACGAAAATCTGACACAAATTATCGTGAAGCTATTTCTCCAGAAGAACGACTTGCTTATTCCACTCAGGTAAAAAAATTATATGTATTAAAATTAGTAGGCTTATCGAATACGAAAACTTCAGGGATCGTGAAATAAATATTTTATTGTAATAATTGGACTACATGTTGCCACTAGGATTAAATGTTGCTAAATAATTCGAGGCAGAATTTGCCTCTTCTGTTGGGTATATTATTGGAGTAAACCCAGTGCCGCTTGGGAAGGACGACATACTACTATCATACATACTTGCAGAATTCTGGGTAAACGCTGAAGACATTTCTTCAATATGTTCAAATTCTTCGTGCGCTATTAATTCGGCTATTTTTAGTTTTATTCGGGATTGACGCTTTAAGGGAAGTGTTTTCACAGTCTGTGCATGTGCCAAGAAAAGTGAATCAATGGCCTCGTTCTCTTTTTTAGGTTTTTTACCTTCAAAATAATCAATGAGCTGTTGTACAGACGAAGATGGTGGTTCATAGCGTTTTCTGCTCGTTTTATATTTCGGTGTAGTTGCAGTCTGCGGAAAGGTGTGCCCTGGAGTAGTCACTGCTGTAGTGTTCAATGAAGAAGGTGGTGCTGTCTGTGTTGCCGAGGCGTTCTGTGCATCTTCTGCATCTACATCAGCATTTTCATCTTCTCCATGGCCGCGGTCTTCCAAATTTTCGGTTTCTACATTTCCAGCCCTTTCCTGATATATATTTGAGTTAAATTCGACAGTCTCATAATGTATGACGTCAATATCTTTCACATTAGACGACGTTTTGGCAAATGCCAAAAAAAGGACGGAAAAATTCCATGTAGTCAGCCCACTGCCATTTTTTTATGTTGCCCACTGCTTGGCCGGTCTTTGGTTTGGTAGATTTTATATATTTTGCAAATGTGTCTCTAATATTCTTCCACCTTTTTTTACTTCATCACCTAAAAACGATTTTTTTATAGATTCCTTGCCACTGGTGACACCTTCTATACCATTGGGCATAGCTTTCGAGTTGGCTTTACAACAGTGAGTGCAATCGTAACCGAAGTCTGTGAAGCGATATGCAGACATATGGAGCATATATATTTACCAGAACCAACAGAGAATATATGGAAAAAATGTGCAGAAGAATTTGAAAATAGATGGGGATTTCCCAATTGCATTGGCAGCGTGGACGGTAAACATGTAACAATCAAGAGACCTAACAACAGTAGCTCCAATTACTGGTGCTATTTACATAAATATTCAATAGTACTTATGGCCATTGTTGGCCCGGACTATAAATTTATATGTGTTGATATTGGCGGTTTCGGAAAAAATAGTGATGGGGGTATTTTCGAAACCTCAAACATGGGAAAACGATTTGAACAAAATTTAATGAGTGTCCCTGCACCTAGATTTCTCCCTGGGCAAAATGAAATCTGCTCGTACGTCTTAATTGGTGATGAAGCATTTGCTTTAAAACCATACCTTATGAGACCATTTCCTTATAAGCAGCCTTTAACAGACGTCAGAAAAGAGAAATACAATGTAAGACTTTGTCGAGCTAGAAGGGTCGTGGAAAGTGCGTTTGGTATTTTGTCTCAAAAATGGCGAATATTTTACAGGCCATTAGAAACTAAAGTAGATACTACTATTCTAATTGTACGTACGGCATGTGTTTTACACAATTTTTTACGAAGTAAAAGTGGCCATGACAAATATGTTCAATTCTTAGATCCCCCAGAACCCGTGCTTGGAGCTTTTACTGATGTAGCAAATGATCCTCGGCGGACAGCAAGGCTAGCATTTTCTACTCGTGACAAATTCGTAAATTATTTTAATTCTGATATGCCTATGCCCAATATATAGAATGTTCGTTTTCACATTTGTGTAGACTGTAAATTATTTAACAAGTTAATAAAAAATATTAGGTACACACCATTTGTATTTAATTCTTTTCCTATTTCTATCCAAATCTTGTCTTTCTTTCTCACATTCCTGTATTCATCGTTCGACAAATCATACAAACAAGGATACTTTTTCACTATTTCTATCAATAATTCCGTTTTTGTCATTGCGAATTTTTGAAGAACGGCGTCAAAAACGCGGTCAAAGGCGAACTGAAATACGCCGCGATAAAAACGCTGGAACAATCGCATTCGCTTCGCACAAGTCTGAGCCTGTCCGTAAACCGCCGCGTTTTAATCTGATCGCGAATTCATCGCCGCGAAATTTTCGCAGCCAAAGCGAATATTTCGCGCCGGTTTGTGAGATGCTTAAACAGGCGAAACAGATTGCGAATTTCGCTCTTAATTTCGTTGCGAATACTTCGCCGCGATTATTTCTCGCCGGTTTGTGGGATGCTTGACTTGTCTGCCAATAACTCCTCCCCAAACATTCAAGCTGCATTCATTTTGGAAATCTATCCGTCGCATAATAGTGCATGTTATGCCTGTCGACAACACCTATGCTGTTAAAAGTTTCCTCATCGCTAAAAAGAGCCTTATCCAGGAAAGTAGTGTCTTGACTCACTTTATTTAGCATTATTCTACATTCGAGCTGCGAAATCCTGAGGATGAAGGCCTTGATGCAAGCATAGATGATATGGATGGTACCTATGATTATGAATAATCCTTTGGAAAGAAGTTCTGCATATATCGGTTTCTGCTCCAATTTGCCGTGCACTTAAATGGGTATTTTCCTTCAACTTTAATAGAACCTCCAACTGATTCGCCTCATTAGTGACTCTTGGATTATCTATAAATTTTTTCCTATATTCCATTGCCCCATTTGATTCAAAACGTTCTCGTAGTGTGGAAAATGTTTTCGGCCTTAGATGTCGCATATTAGGGTACCGTTGATAATAAATGCAAGATGTTAGGAAACTATTTCTTTGGGCTTCTTCACCATTTCTTCTTTAGAAAAAATCATTTTCAAACACGTTTTTATTATAATGCTCACAAAGCTAACTTTGACAGTTTGTAACTAATCAACAATTTATTTGTTTCCAAGGATGATGCGATATTTTAGGGAAATTAAGCCGTTCCATAAAAGACGTGCTAATAACCGAAAAAATAGCCGTAAGAACCCTAAAGTGACCACCCTATATGAGCAAAAATGAAAATTCGAAAAAGTAATAAGATAAAAGTTGAGGTGTTCAAGTTTTTTTTATACAAAATTCAGCACTCCAAATTTAAAAATGGCGGACTGAGGGGTTGCTCCAGTGGGAGGTTTTTCTAGACAAAACACCTTATATCTCAGTAGATAATTACCAAAACCTCATATTATGTTAAAAATCACAGCTTAGATATATAGGTGGAAATTGGGACACCCTGTATAATGGCCAATATTTTAGAAATATGCGCTCGAATGTCATGTATAACATCCCATTAACACGTTGAGCACGGTGTGGCATTAAAGTAATACCTCACCGACTAGGTAATCTAGGGACGGTGAGACATGACAATAACGTCTCATGTTAAATATTGAATAAGACGGTGTGGTTCGGTGTAGTGTCTTGCTATAATGCCAAATGAATGGGAAACGATAGTTAGCCGTCTATACGAACGTTTCTGTTATCCGGCTGTGGATATTTGACTAAAATACTATGTTATAGATAGCATACAATTTTATTTCAATTTAGAAAATATAGTTACAGTAAATATAACAAAATGAAATGCAATAATATAAAATAAACGTATATTCTACAGCTAAGAAGTGCAAATCAACTTATATAATGTGGTTTAAAAATAATATAATGGTATTTAAAATGTTAGTCCAATTTCTCAGCATGATGGGTTACACGGGATACAATAGCTCTTGTTACAAGGAGTGCACTGAAATTTAGTCCTCGGTGTTTTGCTTTGCGCCTCTTTTCGACCAAATTCCTCCTTAGCTTTGGCATAACATTTCACACATCTATTTTTCGCATGCTCTTGAAGCTCGTGTTTTATATTTCTTTGATTTGGTTCATTAGGTTTGTTATTTACACCTAGAAGTGATAATGCTAAAAGCTCCCTGAATTCCGTAATTTGAATTTTATTTTCTGTTACTTCTTTATAACAAATAAATGCATTGACCAATGTAGAACCAAAAATTAATTCAATTGCTAGTTTCCGGTACCATTTGTCGCCCCTTCTAAGGCAATGTGAATAAGTTTTTAGCTGATCTGACAAGTCAATATAAGCTTTCGATTTATTGTAATCAACTATAGCTTGCGGTTTTTCAATTTCTTTTCCACGCTGATGAACTTTGATTATTTCATCAGTGTGTACTGTGGTCAATAGTAACACATCACGAGTATCTTTCCATTTGAGCATTACAATGCCGGTACCGCTCTCCTGACCTATTACTTCATGTTTTTTAAATTTTTTATTCAATACTTCTTTTGGGTTTCCTTTTCTATTGGACCTCCCTGTTCCTACGAGATGCGTTTTTCTTTGTAACAATTGGGTAGCCAATGAAACACTGGTATAATAATTGTCAGTGTAAAGTATCCGTCCAGTGTCTAAAAGCTCACTCATCAAAGACATAACAACGTTAGATGATGCATTGCCTTCACCTGTGTTATCAAGTCCACAGTATATTTTCAAATTAAATGTATAACCTCCGGCAGTACATAACTTATACAATTTTATTCCAAATTTATTTTTCTTATTTTTTATATATTGCCTGAATCTAAGGCGACCACGGAATGGGACGAGGGTTTCATCAATGCATACATCAGACCCTGGTTTGATGATCATTTGAAATCTATCCAATAATTTGTTCACTAAAGGTGTCAGTTTTTCGAAGTCTGTCGTTTGCATAACTTTCATCTTCGTTATTGTTGAAATGCCACATTTTCAATAATTGTTCAAACCTATCTCGGGCCATGAGTTCTTTTACTTTGTTTATGTATAAAATGTTAGTGCTCCAATAAGCTTTTAGACGTGGAAGTTTCATAAGTCCCATCCACAATATAATTCCAAGAAAATTTTCCATTTCTTGGCTTGTAGTAGGAACCCATTTTTTCACATGTCCTTTGGCCGTCGGTTTTTCCTTTAGTACTTGCTCAGCATAGAGGTTTGTTTGATATACCATATATTCTATTATCTCATCAGTAATAAATAATTTGAAAAAATCATGGGGCTCCTTGTCATAATTTTCATAAAATTCAGGCTTTATTCCAATATCAGCTTCAGCAAAACCAAAATGTTTGAGTGATGAACCGTCAACAGGACCCCAGTTTATATTGTCACCAGAATCAGGAGTCTGCATTTCTTCATCTTCGCTTTCAATTGCATATTGAGAAATGACATCTTCTATTACATTTTGAATCTGAAACAAAATCGTTTAAATCCTCGAGAATATTTTATTTTTATGAATCATTCCAAATGTGGAAAAAGTGAGTATTATTGTCAATGTAAAAAAGTAATAACGTGAAATTTTTCCTATGGATATCAAAAAACCTGATCTAAAAAAACTGCCCATATGTAAATATTCCAAGTAATAAGAAAGTAAAGGCAATTTGTGAAAAATCTGCCGCAAAATCAATAAATAAAAAACTTTTTCAGCGGGAGTCGGAATTTGAGAATACTCTGTCATTTTTTTTATAAAATCCCTCTCCCAACCAGGCAAAATATGACTTATTACCACTTATTTACTAATTTGTTCAGGGAAGACGTGCATACTACTAAATAAAGATGTCTTTATGATTACCGTGTCTTCCGCATCCACGCTTATATTGTGCTCTGCAGTATATGGACCTGCTGCATTGTCTCCCAAGTCTTTGATTGAAGTTTTACGTCTCTTTGCACGCTCCACTAAAATATCGTTGTCACTGGATGTCTCTTCGTCTGACTTAGGTTTATATTCATCTGATAAATATACGTCCCCAAATTCACTTATATTACTCTCATCATCGGACATACACTCTTCCCACAGCTTCTGTAATGCTGCTTGCTCACGTTCGTAACTACCCATTTTTATCTAATGCTTACCCTTCCACGTAAACAGAGCTAATAAATTAGCATCACGTCGAATTGCGCTCAACACCAGTAACATAATCATACAAGATTAGACCTGCAAAACATGGCATCACGTATATGTCTCACCGTCCATACGCACTGGTTTGAAGGTAAAGACGGCGAGACATAACTGTGATGTCACGTGTAATATATTTTTTTAAATATCAAAGAAAGTCATATTTGCAAATAAAACAATATATATTACACATTAAAGACTTAATTTCACCGAAAGAAACACAAAAAAAATCCCGTCCCTGAGACTCAATTTTTTGCACTCTACATCCGCACTCAACGTGTTAATAGATTTTCCTAACACACATGGATGGTCCACCCTGTATATTTATATATATATATATATATATATATATATATAACAAAAATAGGAAAATAATGAGCAAAATCAGCAAAAAGAAGGAAAGTGGATTCGAACAGAAAATAGGATAGGTAACCCGAGCGATACGTATTTCTGCTGGTTGGCTTCATCAGGCCCGAAATGAATGCACATATGCAACTACAAAAGTAGATAGCCATTTTATACTACAATGAGTCGGTTGGCTCTTGTTGTGGGCTGCGTGTGTCATTTTTTTCCTTTTCCATCTTCGTTTCCTCAGGTTACACCTGTATCCGGATGTATGGGCATGTGTATCTACTTTTGTAGTTGCATATGTGCATTCATTTCGGGCCTGATGAAGCCAACCAGCAGAAATACGTATCGCTCGGGTTAACTATCTTATTTTCTGCTCGAATCCACATAAAACCAAAACGAATTTTCCCAAAATCGATTAATTTCTCTTCTTCTCAGTCTTCCAAACTCTGTTACTATGTTCAATTTGAGGTCTGGGGCTTGATTCTAAATAAGTCTCGACTGTTGAAATTGATTTCGATGGCGCCTTGTGACGATATACTTGATTCGCTATGATAATTTTGACATCTGATTATATTGATCTTCTATATTCAAATTATCATGGCAGCGTCAAAATTATCATAGCTAATCAAGTATATCATACCGGCGCCCTCGAAATCAATTTCAAGGGTTGAAACTCATTTAGAATCAAGCCCCTGGTCTGGTATAGGGAATAAATGATATCTCATAATTTCCAGAGTTACCTAGGAACTTCCGTCTTTCTGGAATAACTAAAGTTTGGCAATGTCAGTGTATGACATTTCAAACATTTTTGGAATCAGAACTAATCTGCGCAAAAATTCAATATGGCGTTCATAAGACAAAATAAATTTGATGCTGGAGGACAAGAAACGAAACGTCATAATGAAATTCTAATTATTCCATCTTGTAGAGAAAAATAAGTAAAAACGACATCATGCAATTTATTTTTAAGTGATTTGCGATAAATTTGGAACACCTTGTTTGTATATACGAATAATCCATGATCAGGATTTTTTTATACGTGCCTCTCCCTTCAAGGTCGATATCCAATCCTACAGAAATCACGTAAGGAAAAGACAATATAACCGTTTTTTATTACATATGTCCAGTACTTTTTGCGATATGATTTGAAAATTACAGTCTCCACCTCTGTTGGTGATTTTACCATCTCAAAAGTGACATATTATTGATATAGCATCTTCCATTCACGAGTTACTATGCGATAACGGTTCTTCATCAAGTATTTTGGCTGCTAACTTCACATCAATTTCAAGTAGGCCAGTAAAGTCATCTACAACTCATTTACTTATTTATTTATTTACTCATGTTTGGGGTGCAACAGAATGTGAATCCCGATCCCGAAGACTTGTGAATAACACAATTTTTGTTGATTTTTAAGAAATTCAAAATGTGTGACGTTTGAAATTTTTGGAATGCTTCAATTATTGACTCAATCAATTGATTAAGGTTTAGACACAGTTCCCTTGAGTTCAAATTGAATGAAATGCAGTATGGTGTGAATCTAATGGTAGCAGTATCTCTACAAATATAAATGTTCATGTGGCGTATCTTGCTCCTGAGTGGCCTCCATTTCAACATTTATCAGGGGGCATCACCCAATTTATTGTGGAGTATCTCAAATGGATGGCAAGCTTTGAGGTAAATATTTTTCACACACAAAAAGATAAAAACGTTTGTACTGTGACCGCGGACATTTTAGAATTACAAATGGCGTTTTTTGAGCTTTGCGTCTATAACACGCAAATCCATCACTTATTTTCGTCGCTCTGTCTGACAGCCCGTTCACATTATTTCGCTCTCGTAATCTCGGAAACGGCTGCACCAGTTTGTGGGCTCATAATAGGTAATGCTACTACATTCTGAGAATTTAAGGAGCATTAAAAATTTCTTTGTAGAAATCTCAATTTTAAAAATGTCGAAATCTTGCTTCTGTCGTTTCTGATTACTTCGGGTTGCAGCATAGTCAAAAACATTATTATATTGATATTATTTAGCAGACCTATTTCTGACTAATATTTAAAAGTAACACTCAAACATCGTTTGTGCCATGGATTTCCAAAATGAATATATGGAAAATTTGAAAATAAGAATATGTGAATGCATTGGAAGTATAGAGTCAATCTACATAACACTTTTTTCTTTTTGAGAATTTGGTGGTTTGTATGTTTTGGGATATCTGAATACTGTATCAAGTTTGATAATCATAGTTCTCTCATAGAAGTCCTGAAAGGGTTTAATCATTTTTATTTTAGAAAAGTTTCTTTTCTGTTGCAGTTGTAATCTGGAGGGTTAAAAATAGAAAGCATGCTATTAGCACCTAGCCATGCAATTACAGTTTGGCATATGGCACTAGAACTTCTGCGAGATTATGGATAACACTTTACATATTTTTTCTTTCACATACTGAGGCTTGTGTATATTATATCATTCATATGGCTGATATGGCGGTTGATCAAATAGAGTAAAATTTTAGCTTGACTACACCAGCTATTTGTAATGAAATAATTGTAGTGTAATGAAACAAATGAGAATGGGGTAAATAGGTTGACCCTGTACTTCCCACTCAACACTGTCATCAGTGCATAAAGGATTATTTTTGGCACAAGAACGATATTTAATAGTATTGTAGAATTGTTGGGGGTATAAATACTCTAAGCTAAGCAATTGAAATATTCTCAATTAAGGGTGACCCTAGAGGTGGTCTATGACTGAACAAAGCGAATGACTGGCCAACGCCACCCCCCCCACTCTTCAGGTATTCAGTTATCATAAAGGCATTAGCTCTTATATGTACTGATACAGCAGAGCCAATTTTCATTCGCCGAATACCAAGTACCAGGTACTGGAAAAAAAAGTTATCTAGCTCAGCCAGTTTGTTGGCAAGTGTAACTTTGTAGGTTAGTGTATTTATGTTATTTTCGAGTGTTTTGTTTTTTAGAAGCTTAGGAACAGCTAGGTATGTTTTTACTGTGGAATCCAGTAGCTATAATATTGAATTAGAATTTAAGCCATATTTTTTAAGCATTTATATTTGATATTCTTTTTTATTCTTCCTATTACAAAAAAAGCACACTTGTGAGACATTCAAAAGTGATATGCTCAAAATCTAAAACCTGTATGTTTGTTGAAGGAAGGCAATGTGAGGCCCTAAGCTGCTCACATTTTGAAAGAGTGTCTGATAGAATTGCTACCATGTGATGGCAATCACCAAGTAAAGGTTTTCTTTGTAGAAATGTGGAATACCTGTTATTTATGTTACTTTTCCACTTTTGCTGCATTTTATTCACTTTCTTTTGTAGTTTTTACTGAGTGTTCATAAGAATGGTAATAGAGCAAATAAAAATTGCTAAAAATAAATATAATGTGCTTTCTCTTTGACTGATATAGTCGCTGCTCCATGGACTATATCTTTTATGAAAAAACACAGTAGCAACATCTTGTATATAACAAATAAGCTACACAAATATCGTAAATATAGTATCTTACTTCTCCAGTAAAAAAGAGAGAATGTAGTGCAAAAGTGCTGAACATATTAGCATTAATATTTTGCCACAATTTTAAGCTATATATTAAACTAAGCATTTCAATATCAAATGTCAACCGTCTATCACATAGATTTCAAAAATATGATAAAGGTCAATCAAAGCTGCAAATATACCACAAATTTCCATGTCTGCTACCTTTTTTGCATCATTTTTATAATCTACAAGCCAAAAATAGTATTACTGTGACAGATAAGATTTGGTGTAGACAAGCTAGAATTTTACCTCAAATAGAATATGGTGTGCAAAGCTGATTGCAGTAATACATAGTCATGCCATAAGTTCTGTCCCTCGTTTTCAAACAAGTGTAGACCTGTTAATACTTGTCCGATTGTTTACATTGTGGTGTCAGTTGATTAAGCGCTTTTCGGGTAATTACATATACCTCAGTTTGTATTGATCTCTCGAAGCATAACGATGGAGTGGGGCAAGGCAGAGAACCGTATTGCAGTGATAGCTTTACATAAGTGTAATCACAGTGCTAGTCAGATTTTTGAACTCTTACGCGGCCTTCAAATATCGCGTAAATTTGTGTCTAGGACCATTCAGCGGTACAATGAGACGTCCTCTGTTGATGACAGGCCAAGAAGCGGAAGACCTCGTCAAGTAAGGACTCCAGCAGCCATCAAAGCCGTAAAAGCCAGGATTCAAAGGAATCCACTCCGGAAGCAGAAGATCCTATCCAGGGAAATGAAGATTCCTGTCCGGACGATGTCGCGCATCATTAAACAAGACCTAGGGCTAGGGGCTTACCGGAGACGTACGGGCCAGCGACTTACGGCCACCTTGCGACACATCAGGGCGACAAGATCCAAGAAGCTCTTGGAGAGGTACGCAGCTGGGGGATTCCGAAAGATTTTGTTCACGGATGAGAAAATCTTCACCATAGAAGAAAAATTCAACCGACAAAATGACAAAGTGTATGCAAGGAGTTCACAGGAAGCTTCGGAGATCATTCCGAGAGTTGAGAGAGGCCACCACCCTGCGTCAGTCATGGTTTGGTGGGGGGTGTCCTACGAAGGGGTCACTCAGCTCCATTTCTGTAAACAGGGCGTGAAAACAAAAGCGGCAAACTATCAGAGCGACATACTGGATCCTATCGTCAAGCCTTTAAGTGGTACATTGTTTGCCAACCAACACTGGGTCTACCAGCAGGATTCCGCCCCCGCTCACAAGGCTAAGAGTACGCAGCGCTGGCTGGAAAGCAATGTGCCAGAGTTCATTGCTGCGGAAGATTGGCCCTCAGGGAGTCCGGACCTCAATCCTTTAGACTACAAGTTGTGGGACCTGCTAGAGCAGTTGGCCTGCTCCAAAGCCCACCGTAATATCGAGTCCCTGAAAGCGGATTTGATCCGATCAGCGGCAGCTATTCCTTTGGAAGCTGTGCGTGCAGTGATAGATGAGTGGCCCGCGAGATTGAAGCAGTGTGTGAAGGCCAAGGGGGGACATTTTGAATAAAACTGTTTGATTATGAATTCTAAAAATGTTGTCGAATAAATAATATCTTTCATATAAATATATCTTATCTTGTTTCATTTTTATCATGAGATTATCATGGGACAGAACTTATGGCACGACTATGTATTGATATAAACTAGACAAAGACAGTATTATAATACTCACCTCTTTGACCATACTTTTGATTAACCAATTAGCTGCTTGAATATCTTCTGGGTCCTTACTCTGTAACAACTTCTGTAATATCTTTGATTTTCCCTCATCATGAAATACAGAGCTATCAAAGCCTGTTGGTTTCTTTTTAGGCATGGTTAGGGGCTCATATGATGGCACATTGGGATTAGGAATTTCCCTTATGACACCCTGCTTCCTCAACATATCAAATGCTTCTTTAATCTTTGTTTCTTTTGGATAGTCCAATGTCCAAACATATAGCAGCTGCAGAACCTTCTGCTTGACAGAGAGGGGCGTCTCTGAGCCAAGATACTTCGGCGATACCAACTTTATCATCTCATTGAGGAACCGAAATTTTCCGACTTCATTTTGAAAGTGGGTGCCGCACTTACTCATACAAGAATCAAGTATATTCAAGGTTTGTAGCACCTCCTTTTCACTACCAGTGGGTAGTGTGGCAGCAATTACTTTTACCCCGATATGTGCCCCATCTTTTTCTTTATTGATAAGAGCCGCAAAGGCTTCCACTGCAGCTGTATCAATGTTTTGGTTTTTAGAGTTTGTTGCTTTTACTGCAAAATGAAATGATTTGGAGACATTTTAAATCATAATTGATAGCGGTACTCACATAATAAGGCTTCTAGACTAGTTTGAGTTACCAGATCCATATCTGATGGGTTTTATATGAATTTTAGTTTATTTATTTGCATGTTTTTTTTATCAATGTTTGGCAAAATGTCAAGTCGACGTTCAACCCCGATCGACGCCGAGCAGTGTTGTCGAAGTCGAACCGACAAAAATTAAATCGGTAGTAGAGGCGTTGAAAAAGTAAGTAATCGTTACTCGAGTACTCGTTACTCATAGATACCGGCACGGGCATTACGTATTTTGAAAAGTGACATATCGTCGTTTTTTTTGAGACATAATGTAGGTTTTTGGAAAATATGTTAACTTAGCATGCGCTGTTGTACACTTGCTGTGAACTCGTTTTCTAGCTGAACGTGTTGCTTAAACTTCAACGAACACCGATTATATCGAACAAACGTGGAATGAACTATTTGCACACTAAAAACTACCTAGTCTGCCGAACTAATGAGTAACCATCCGAGCACCAAATGATTACTTCGATATCTTGAAAACTGAATAGGCGTTTTACTGAAGATGTTCTAATTCGACATTAATTGCACGTCGCCAAATCGTTATACTCATACTATTCAAAGTAACGAATACAATAAATGATTATTTTGTAGAAGAGTAACGATTAGTAACAAATACTCGAAAGTTACGAGAATCAACAACTTTACATCTAGCTCATGTTTGCGAACTGAAATATGGGCAGCGCAAGTTCCGGCACAAACATGTTCAAGGGCGCTCACCACGTGACCGCTAGGTAGCTGACGATTTTGGCTGTTAAGTAGATGTGTTCTACTTGCCATTGAATAAACTCGCGCTGTCTTATTTCGATGGACCGTACCTCCGGTATAGATGATAGTTGCGATGCTTTCGTTCGCTCGTCCAAAGGCAAGAGACCATGTCTAGACCATGCTGATGAGTAGCCAAGTAGCACGAACCAGCTGTCCATGGTTGGCTGCCTTTTTGGTCGGAATGACGAAAGCATCATGTTTAGTTTCTAAGATAACTTTCTGTGAAAGTCTACTCCAAGATTTTTTGAACAGCAGGAGTTAGCAAATTTACACAGGGGAGGCAAATCCTAAAAGTTCCCAAAATTGTACACACAATCATGCTGAATATGAAAATATTGAGGTCTAGATTCTCAAGGAGGGGCCACGTCCTCCTGGCGCCCATGCTCGTGTTGAGCTCTGCAGTCACTTCGTGCATTTTTGTTTCCAGCGCTTATTCCGTAAAGGTGCGTTAACATATGAGCACGCACGCACTGACCATACGCGCACACATTCGTTCGCGTGCGTAGAAAGTGTTTAAATAGAAATTAATTTTTCAACGCAGGGGTTGATCCAGTCGTTCGCGTACGATGTTAATAGGGAGAATAGAGATATAAATCAAATTCAAGCGGATAACCAAATGGAAATGGTATTTACCATTTTGGGTTGGTATTTACCAATCCGTTCAAGCGAGTGTAGTTATCAGTTTGGTTATAAGATCCGTGACGTCACGAATCAGCTGTTATATGTCATAGTTATCACCGCAAAATTGTCGTATTTACCCAACTCAAGAGTAGTTTTATATTTCTGGTTATTATTTGAAATGTGACAAGTTAGAATTTTGCCGGGTATTGGATATTGTTATTGTACTTCAGCTTCATTTTTGAGAAAAATGATACAGGCTGACTTCAGTTTTACCATAAAGTGGAGCACCTTATTAGTTATACTCATTACGGTTGTTGGGGACACTTTAAATGTAGTTCCTATGCTTAACAAAGTATCCTGTGTAGCCATATACCACAAGAATATTAAAATATGGCCATATAAACTCACTAGATGATATCCACCTGTATACGGTTTTGCTAATTTCTTTTTTCATCATTTCTGCTAAATCAATAAATGTTTTCTTTGACACGAGGAAAAGTTTAGAGAATTGAAAGTTATCATAGCTACAAAGCCATGGTTCCATCATTAAAAAAAAATCTGAAAAAAACATGTCTCCCATGAATATTATGAAAGGTTTCTTATTTAAACTTTCCATATACAGTTGTAGACGAAAAAGCACCGATTATTAAGTGATAATAAAAATAATCAGAGATTATATACGCGCTTTTCTAAAATAAACAACTTGCAACAAAACCGCGGTTAAAACCAACGCGTTCAAGCGATTCGTGTAACTGATGTCATCAACCCGTGTGTCATCTTGAACCATATAACCGCGGCATAATTTTGGTTATTCGCTTGGATTTGATTATAGCCGTGGCAGCATTTATCAAACCGTATAATTTAATTGGAAGAAAAGACAATCGGAAACATAGATGTCGTCGTTGGTGGATAACCGAATGTATACGCAAAAGAAATAATAATTTATCAACGGAAATAGTATCAGTCTGTATGATCAATTCAGAAATTTTACAAAAATGACCAAGGCTGACTTTGAATACCTGCTTACGTTGGTAACACCAACGACAATGAAAAAGATGCGAAAATCTATATCACCAAGAGAACGTTTAGCCATAACCTTGCGTTTTTTGGCAGCTGAAGACTCCTACAGCAGCTTGCAGTTTCGTTTCAGAGTGTCAAAAGCTTGGCTTTTTTCGAGACGAAATGATCAAATCAGACTTTTAATTTTTTTTCTTAGCTTCGCAACAGTCTAAATTTTCAATGCAACAATTGATTAATAGTTGTTGCCATGCATCTTTTTTTTCGATTTTGCATAAGAATCTTCGTGCTGAATGTCCCACAGTATCGGTAATTTCTCAAACTCTTGCAAGAGTTTTAAAACTTTAGTATTATTTCATTCCATCATTTACTGGACTAAATACAATCAACTCTACAATCCTGTGCGCCGCGTTGTCGTTTCCGTCTACACTGAGCATTCGCGGACTACCTAAATTCTTTTGAACAACTTCTTGAGACCGACACCAGGCGGATCGCGTTTGCTGTTGCTCGCGCACATGATGATACAGGCTGAGCGTTCGCGGTGGATCAGTGCGTGCATGCTCAGATCTAAACGCACCTTTAGACACATACTTTAAGGGAGCCTCGTTTTTGGAGGAAATCTAGTCACATTTTTTGCGTAATCTACAGAGTTAAGAGATATTGACTACATATATTAAAATAATCTAATACACTATTTTAGTCACGATAAACACTTACATAAGCCTGAAGTAGATTAAGAAGCATGAAAATGTAAGCTCATGAAACTTTCTATATTTACACATGTATATGTACAATATACAATACACATAACATTATTTGTTTGTAAGGACGGATGGTTTAGGTGTTATACCACCACCTCCTAGAGGTATACGATAGCAGTTGGGCCTGCCACCTTTTAACGTCACTGTAGCACGAGCTTCCTTATGTATTTGAGAATTTCTGTGCTTGAGGTCCACATAACAAGCTGTTATAATCATCGTAAACATCGTCAGGAGTACATAATCAACCAGTAGTAGACTCAAATTGACCCAATAGTGAGCGTAGTTCGACGTTATCACAGCGACACAACTTAATAGCCAAATTATAAAGTATATGAAGACAATCATACCGATCAGTGGATTGAAGATGTCGAGAATGCAAACCTTCAAAAAAGTTTCCTATTACACTAATATATTATCAAGACCCTCTATCGGCATAAAATAAGCCTTTTTCGTACAGGGCTGCGTTCGTAAATTGTTACAGAGTAGTACCACTAGGAATGCAAACGATACACCATTTTTTAAAAACATAGATGTATCGTTCATAAATATCGATGTTGAAACTGTTAACATCGTTCTTGATGAACGATGTATTTTCAACGACATCTATGTAATGGTTTGTATACTAATCAAAACCCGCAGCGGGTCGCGAGTATATAGTCAACGCCAAACAAAGTGGCGTGCACGTCATCAAGGTGGGTGTGTTGAAAAATTTACATTGTTGCCAAACTTTTTGTAAAATAATAAAATTTATTATTTACATATCTAGGTTTATAAGCAATATTAACCTCAAATGAGAACAAAAATAATAGTATAATAAAATTATACATCTGTACTTGCATAATCATTAAGTATGACAATTATTGATCAGATGACACTATGAAACTACCATATTTAATTGATAGCTTAAAGGTACTGAATAAAAATCCAAATGGGGTCCTCCAAATTGTATGCATGGTAGTTATTTTACAGAATTCATACAGAAAAATGCATTCTAAAATTAGGTAAGCTACTGGTGTAAGCTTTTTCTGTACAATAAAGTTAGTCGGAGTTTCTTTCTTCAGCGCTGTCTGAATCTGAATCTTCATCACTCTCAAAGTTGATTATTAAAGGTTCGATGTCTGGTCGATCAAAAATTCGTTCTCTTTCATACCATTTAAAAATTTCTTGCTCAGTATGTCGAACACTATTTTTCCACATGTCTGGGGTAACCGTTTGTAGAGCCTCGTTCCACATATCCAAACAGTCTTTTTCACTGTTACCATCTCTACCAATATGTCTGTTATAGTAACCTTTTGCTATGCTCCAAATTAACTCAATAGGGTTAAATATACAATGGTAAGGAGGCAGACGAAGAACTTTGTGCAAATTGTGTAAAAGTACATACCTTTTACCATCTGTTTTAATAGCTTTCACGCTTTTTTGGTCCCATTTTGAAATATCCAAGTTTCATCGAGGAAGACAAACTGGTATAAGGCCTCAACCTTGGCTTGATTGTATTGCCTTAGAAATTCCACCCTTTTCAAAGCTATACTTGGTAGTTCCATGAGCCCTCGTCGCGGATTGTCCTTAAGCCACTTAAATCCAAGATCTCTAAGCAACCGCCTTAAAGACGTGGCACTACCATCAAATAATGCCCTATCTCTTAATCGAGACCATAAAGTTTGTATCGTAACTTGTTCTTCTGAAACCATGTGTAATATGACATTATAATTTAGTTAACAAATTAATGCAAATTTCTGATAAGTTATTATAATAAGATCTTACTTTTGTGATACATATTATAGATCACTTCTCGAATGGCACTTGTATCCAATGTCGCTGTGTTGGTTACACGTTTAATATAACTCCGCTTTTTCTTGGGCGATTCTAAATTTGCATCACTTTTCACACCCTCGGAAATACGACTAACTGTCCTTAAACTAATTTTTAAAGCAGCAGCAACACGCTACAAAAAATGAAATAAAATTTCACTATTATTAATATACATTACATATAATTATTAGTAACCTACCTCTTGAACAGCATTTAAAGGCAACAAAGGCCCGTTGTTGTCCCTTTCTTGCTCAAAGTAGTGCATTAACGAGGCCACGAGTTCCTTACACCGACTATTTAACTGTTTGGGCATCTTTATATACCAAAATTGCCTTTATCTACTCGTAAAATTAATAATTTTGTTGATTTACCGTATGCGGGGCCAAAGGATTTATAAAGATTTGAAATGCCACAAATTGATTCAGTGTCAAAATTAATACAAATGTCAGTTCCCAGTTTAAATAAGTTTCAAGGTGACAATGTGTCAACGCTGCGAAATCGGTTTAGTGCGTTTACATGTCGATAAGTGATTGGAGCGTTTGCAAAACATTTTATTTCGCATAATGCGTCTAAATTTATCAGAAAGCAACTTATGTGATATTTTAATAACAATGTTTATATGACTATTAACCATAATAAGAGAGTAATGACCATTTTACAATTCATATATCACATTAATATGAAACTGCAATAGAGCAATTGTTTGTGATAGAAACCTAGGCATTAGGTCGGGGAATTTTTATCGTGATGACGTGCACGCCACTTTGTTTGGCGTTGACTATAGTTGTAGTCACCGTTCCTGGCGAGTCAAAGTAAGACCAGGAGTATCCTTTATCCATAGTCAAAGTAAGACCACGAGTATCCTTTATCCATCTCCCTCATACATACACATGCAACCTACTCCTGAGTGCGAACGTTTCTCTCAAAAACCTTGTCGTTACGTATGAGTGCACTTCAATCATATTTGTCAGGGTGACAACTTACTTGACATCAGCGTGCAATTTGCGTTGTCCTATTATCGATCGTCAATATAAAATTGTACAATGTCCGGAAATACGATCAATGGAGAAGGCCGATAGCTCGTGCTAAACTTATTAGAGTGTTTCCAGGAAGAGACTGGAAGCAGCGGTCCCCTGTTACCCACTTCATGCGTACTGGAGAGAGTGGCAGATTCGGTGAAGTTCAGTCTGCGCAGTGTTCCGTCCGTGGTACGGAGACTCGATCTGTTTACTTATTTCATATGGCGTTGATGACGTAACTGCCAAAAACGGTGACTACAACTATAGCATTACCCATTATGACCCTAACAAACTGATGCATCCGTTTCCGAGATTACGATGGTAAAATAGCGTCAAAATATTGACAGACAGAGCGACGGAAAAAGTCATATGGATTTGCGTGCTATAGACGCAAAACACAAAAAATACTATTTGTAATTCTTAAATGTTCGCGGTCACAGTAGAATAGTAGTGTTTTTATTTTTTTGTGTGTGAAAAATATTTACTAGTATAATCATATATTAGCAAATTTTCTCGAAATAATTGTAAAGTCGGGTTTTATTGATACAAGTTGTTCAAGGGGGTATTTAAAACATGGACGCATAAAATGGATACACCAATTTTTGTGGGAAAACTTTTTATTCGACAACACAGAATGAAAAAACGTGTTTTTGGGATTCAATTGAAAGTGTTGGCAGGAACAAACTCTTCAAATAAGATTTTTAAGTATTTATGAGACCTACAAATTGAGACCACACGAAAAAGATCCGACTAATAGTAAAAAAGTTCGAGGCAAAATGCAGGTTTTGGCACTTGTTGCTAATGCGACGATAATTTCACGCAGCTACTTAAATTTCTACAAATCCGTAGGCTTCAAACTTCGAAATAACCGCAGTCGATTGGTCAAGTAGTTTTTGAGAATTTCTAATTGTAATTGTGTATCCCAAAACACATGTCTTCCGGCCATCACTACTAGTTTACTGAGAAATATATACAGGGTTCGTTCAAAGGGCATTTTATAGCAAAATACACGAATTTACCTTGCCGACGTGAATCAAACCATTTCGAAACATAATTGTTATTTTTATGCGAAAAACGAAGGCTTACGTTTTTTCTTGTAAACAAATTCAAATATTTCGTATATGTGAGTAACTGAACAGATTATCTACGATATTCGGAAAACATACGTTATTATACACATTTTAAAACAAAACGGATGTGTCTATCACCTTTTGTTACGAAGGAAACATTTTTTTTCAAGATTTCTTCATACTCTTGTGTATACATATTTAGAGCTGAAATTTATGAAAAAAGGTTCCATACTGAAATGCGCTGATCTGTTTATAAAGTTAGCATGCAAGCTGAAGGTACAATAATTATGTTTCAAATTGTTTTATACTACTTAGTATGGCAGCATGTGCTAAATGGTGCATTATTGATGACTCCATGACTTTGTCAAATAAGTAGGTCACGTAATCCAATTTGTTTTCGAAGAAATATAATTCCCTAGACTTTTTTTCTGAAATAATTAATATACTACACGTTTCGAAATCTCGTCCGATTAAAACGACTGCGAGTTGAAAATGTTGGAAAATAAACTTGAGAAAACGAAAAAACAGTAGACAAATATCAACGAATTGTAGCGAACTGAAGATCTTAAAAATTAGGCAAAATGCTCGTTATTAGTCAATAATACATTATTTAAACAGCATTGAATCTTGTATAGTTTTCAAGAGTACTGTAATTGTTTATAGCACGAAATATTCATTAAATATTTATTTAATATTTAATAATATTTTTATCTTGTGCGTGTGCCTCGAGCGACCAATGGGTTAATAGCAAGTCGGCCTGAGACGACCCGTTTGCCGGCAACCATTTTACCTGTGACTTTCACTATGATAGCGTGCTTCCTGTGTATCTCCAAGTGGTTCATTATTTGAGTGTTTTTTTTTTGTGGAAAAGGGAAAAGGGTAAGTTTTTCGATAATTACTTATAGCTTAATTTATCTGACTAGTAAACATTATTGTGCCAGCTGAGTATAAAGGTATTCATACCATAAATAACTAGCCTTGAAGTGTACTACTAAAAAAAGCCACATTTCAACAACATCAATAAGTGTTAGTCAAAAGATCAAGTTGTGCCCATGGACATTTTTCATCAAGAGATCTAAAATCACATAATAATTTTCTTAAGAATTAACCAAATCTCGAACTATCATAGGCATAACATGTGGGGTCATTTTAGGTGCATTATAGAGCTGCTTTTCAGTGACCCACTTGAGCTACTCGGAGTAACTCACCATGCTCAGCACCAATAAATACACTGGAAAGCAGTTTATGTATTCAATAATACTTCATTATTAGTAAGTTTGTTTTTTTTTCAGAGAAGTGGACTTGCAAGATGCAGACGAGGCTTAGAATATTTTTCTAGCAAATTAAACCATTATATCTAGAACGAATTTTCTTTATAAACCCAATTCTACATAAGCATTCCTACAGGTTTTGCTAAAATATCCAATGAAGAATTTTCTACCTACACTGAAAATATGTATCAGATTAATGCTTAAAAATCCATACATATTTACAAAAAATATTAGATATTTGATACCAAAATATAAAATTGATATTTAAAAATCTTTCCTTATATATTTCCTAAATATTTGGAAAAAATAACGCAAAAATATATGAATTATATATACTACAAACATCTATAATGAATATTTTATAAATATATAAGAAATATATTTATTAAATATTAAAAAATCTGTCGCTACAAATATTTATCAAACATTTTTTTAAAATATTTAATGCTATCGGGGCTCCAGCGTTCGCTTGACATTTGTCAGTGTCAAGAATGGTGGTATAAGGATCTTGTAAACCAAGATGCGTCGTAGCGTAATGAGAACGATTGACGATTGCAGAACCGCAGGACGGAGGTTCGAATCCACGAAGCTCCTTTTTTCTCTATTATTTTTTTAAATTTGCATAAATATGTGTATGTATGTGTACTTTTATTGCGATCAAACAGTTTTTCTCGCGCCATAGACAATGCAAGCTTGGAAACAGGAAACCGGGGTTTGCAGTACATAGAAAGCCATTAAAACAATCGAACTACGTGAAAACCGTACTGATTTATGTCTATTTGGATCCAAATTATGTCGGTAGAAGTGATAATGACAAATTTTCGGCAATGCTGTCTTTATATCGATTCGATCAGAACTATACTACTATACTAAACTAATATAAAATGCGGTCCGTAATGAATGTACCAAAAAGCATTATTATTCTGTGAAACTGATGTGACGCCATGAGCGTCATATGTTGGCGGCAGCAGGGTCGCCTTAAGTCATGTAGGCCCCCTAGGCACGTAGCAGGTCGGAGAGCGCAGCGAAGGGGCCTCAGGGCAGAACGAGATCCAGTGCCCTACATTGCAGTTGAGAAATGTTGAACAGCAGGGGAAGGGGCATACTCATACAGTTTTTGAAGTTAGTTTGATTTTTGGTCATCTGGAGATCCCAATCCAGCCTGGGCTCTGACCACGTGCCACTTCAGCCCATATGGTAAAGACGGAATAGGGTGTAGGTCGTCAGTATAAAAAAGGTGGTCTCTGTCCCGGGAGCCATTTGTCGGTGGCAGTAAAAAGAACCGTCCCTGAAGCGAGCCCTATTTTTGGCTCCAGCACGAGCGAACAGCGCTTTCTATCGGCACCATCTAAACTACGGAATCTAGTACCTCCAGAAGCTCTGAATTAACTCAAACCTTCTGTAATAAATGCATAAAAGCAGGCGATCGAAGAGAGGAACCAATTACGTGACAAACACAGAGGACCAGTCCACGCGACCACCATCGACTACAGCTGGGGACAGTGCTACGCAAATGAAAGAGAAGGGATTAAGTAACACCACGATACACAATATTGCAGGTGCAAAAGGATGCCAAAAGAAGGGCACAATACCGCCACTCTTCAGGATACAACGTTCTAACTCGTATAGCGAGTGTAGGACTGAGTTTGGCAGCCCAATAATTCATGCCACAGAAACACGCAAGAAAAGGAAAATGTAGAACTGTCTACGGCAGAAATTGAAGGGGCGATTCTGAGGAAGCAAAACCCCAGTATATACTACCTCATGGATAATTCAGAGGCATTGAAATATAAATTGGCAAGCCAAAACACACGGAAATATTACTATGGCCGCCACTGAGTGAACACGGGTTTTGGTGCTCCGTTCAAACCGATAGTATCTGTACTGAAGCAATAGTAAAATAATATTAGCTTATTCGCTGTCGTGTGCTGACCGTGTGTCAAAATAATGAAAAAATAATTTGATATAAATCTAGAACTTCATAATTTGATGATTTTAGCTGCAATTGTTCTAACTAAAAGCAAACAAAACGATAAGCTCTCACTCAAAAAGTGCTAACGAAGTGCTTCTGTGACGACCTTTTCCTAGCAATTTCCATTCGCAATTGTACGTCAGAGCGGTCCGTAGGACCTTTGCTTTTGGTTAAAGTATAAGTCAGTATATCTGTTATGTCTGGTTGCCTAGAAACCAGACAGAGACAGTTAGAAAAAAGGAAAGAAAGAAGGGAAGGAAGGAGGTAGGGCAAATATAGATAGATAGATAGAATGATAGACATTTATCTCCAACAGGTACATGTGTACCCAATAACAGGAAATGCGTGAAATCAAATGAACATTTCGTTTTATGTAAAAGAAAAAATATAACTAATGTTATATAAAAATAAACACTTGAATAATATAAAAAAGATATTTCGAAAAAGTTACATATCAAATGTGATCTGCAAAATAGAATTATAAACTAGCGAGATAGGAAAAAATTGATGTCACAGCTGTTACATATCAAATTGAAAGAGCAGGAAGTGCGACAGTTTGGCGTCTTGGCATTGTTTACTATTCGGGAATTTCAAGTTTATCCTAAAATTAATTTAGAGACTGGTAGTTGTAGAAAAAATGTAATTTGGGTTAGACCTAAAGTTGTACGATTTAATTTTGTTCACAGTGCGAGCCGCGGTCTGGTGAACAAGTGTTGCTATGCGATTCCGCTTGACTATAACGTAGCTGCGCTTGTTCTTTGATGTCAAGGTCTCTGTGAAGGGTCTCATCGGAGACACACCATGGGGCATTAGTGATTGTACGCAAGGTTCTGTTCTGCAAAACCTTCACTACGGGTTTTGGCGAGAAAACACCAAGCTGCAGTTGCGTAAGTGATCGCTGGTCTGATAACCATCTTGTATAGCCGAAGTTTGTTAATCAAACTTAATTTTGAGGTTCTGCATAGCATAAGGTAGAGTTACCAAAACGTCATTTGGCATTTAGTTATTAACGCTTCTGCCAGATCATCCCCTTGTCAAGAGTGACATCAAAATACTTAACAGAATGTTTTTTAATACAATGAATAGTTTGCTTTTTCGAATGATTAATTTTGATCAGCCACCGATCCGCCCATTCGAATATCTCGTCTGCCACACTTTGCTTCTCGTGAACCAGATTCCCAGAACACGACTGGGACACCAGGGCAGTGACAGCAGCATAGAGAAAGACCTGTCAGTTGCTGGTTCAAGGGACGTCATGAATAAAATGTGAGTAAAGGAACTTTATTAAATTTCCTACTACCAAGAAAGGATTTCAAAAGGTGTAGGAGCCAGACTTTTTTGCTCTTTTGGATTAATTTAAAGAGGAGGGCCTTGTGCCACACCTTGTCAAATGCCTTTGAGACATCCAGAAGCAAGATGCCAGTACTTTCGTTAAAAGTGAAGCTCTTGGTTACTCGCTCCACAAGTCTAACCGTCGGTTGTGTCGTACTGGAACTATAGCTGCACGCTCTGAAACGAACTTGTCCGCTCCGCTTGAACCGCATCTATACTGTTCTTGTCATCTATGGTCGGGATATTGAGGAACTATCTAAGGAGCGATGCGTACAACTCCCAATCAACCCGTTTTCTTGAAAAACTTTCCTCGTCCAAGGTTTGCCTACTATCGACTTCCATTACAATAGGAAGAGCATCGCTCGAGATGTCATACATGATTCGAGAAGTGACGCTGTATCTACGGTTGCTATTGTGAAGTCAATGACATCCGGTGCCTGAAGATGATTAAATGGTGCGTCGCCTTCTCTGTGCTGTATACGAGGTAGCCGTTTCGTAACACATGGTCGTAAAGTCGAATCCCACTGGTGGAATTTAACCTAGAATGAAGTTACAGTGATCCGTCTTAAAAATACGAGACAGGCAGAGTTTACCGTGGAGCGATTCTTTCCCCGAAACTCCACATGGATTATCACTATCATTTTATTATTATTGCTCTTATCATTATTGTTATTATTATACAGGGTGGCCCATCCATGTGTGGATGGAATATTACTCATAAACAAATTCATTTTGGGAAAATCTATTTATGGCATGTTATACATGACATTTGAGGGCGTACTTCTAAAATACTGGCAATTATACAGGGTATCCCAATTTTGACCTACATATCAAAGTTGTGATTTTTTAAATGGAATGCCTCAAATTTCATTGCATATTTGGATAAACTAATTCAAAAGAAGAAAATTGATATCACATACTATGGGATTTTGGTAAGTAGCTACTGAGATGTAAGGTGTTTTGTCCAGAAAAACCGTCCACTTCGGCAACCCCTCAATCCGTCATTTTGAAATTTGGAGTACTGAATTTTGTATCAAAAAAAACTTACACACGTTCCATAAAAGACGTGCTAATAACCAAAAAAATAGCCGTAAAAACTATGTGACTAGTATCAAAAAAAGCTTATAAAAAATGTAATCCAAACTTGCACAAATATACAGGGTGATGCATTTGAAATTTCTGAGAAAAAGTACAATTTGCGTTTTCGACCACCCTGTATGAGCAAAAATGGAAATTCGAAAAAGTAACAAATAATATAAAAGCTGAGGTGTGTAAGTTTTTTTTGATACAAGCACTCCAAATTTCAAAATGGCGGATTGAGGGGTTGCCGAAGTGCACGGTAGCTAGTTACCAAAATCCCATAGTATGTGATATCAATTTTCTTCTTTTGAATTAGTTTAGCCAAATATGCCATGAAATTTGAGGCATTCCATTTAAAAAATCACAACTTTGATATGTAGGTCAAAATTGGGACACCCTGTATAATTGCCAATATTTTAGAAATATGTCCTTAAATGTCATGTGTAACATGCCATAAATAGATTTTCCCAAAATGAATTTGTTTATGAGTAATATTCCGTCCACACATGGATGGGCCACCCTGTATATTGGAAAAATAAAAGTAAAATAGGCAACTTGGGCTCCGACACACTAAGCTGCTATTCCATTAATAACCAGCCACTCCTGACACCGTGAGGTAAGCAACTAGTTGGTCCGCAAATCGCTTTTACGCTAAGTAGGGAACCTAGGATGACCACTTTCTGTATTCTTCTTAAGGATTTAATTGCAGATACAATTATTGTAGGAAGCCTTTATGGCTTCCTTGATTTTCATAGTTTTCTACTGTTCCCTGTCAGCGCTCTACAGGGTCAGTCAGAAAGAGCGCATGTTTTAAATGGGTAGTACAGTCAAAATAAGTATGGGAAAAATATTTTATTTTATCAAAATACTCAGAAATGCATGCCAGTTTTTTGAGTAAAACAAAATTTACGTTCTAAAAACTCCCGAAATGAGCCCATTGCGTCGGCCAGCATCCGTGCAAGAATTTGGGTTATTTCTCTTCTTATCTCCTCCTTCATATCGACGAGGGTCCGAGGCTTGCTTTGGTAAACTTTTGATTTCAGGTAGCCCCATAAAAAAATCACATGTTGAGAGGTCCGGGGAGCGAGGGGGCCGTGGAATATCGCCATGACGTGAAATGAGTCGTCCTGGGAATTTTTGCCGAAGAAGTTCCATCGAAGTGCGAGCTGTGTGAGATGTTGCCCCGTCTTGTTGGAACCACACTGTTCTGAGACGGACACGTCGACGTCGAAGCTCCGGAAAAAAAGTTGTTCAGCATGTTGATGTAACGCTCTGAATTCACAGTAGTTCTTTCTCCATCATCCTCAAAAAAATAAGGGCCAATAATCATCGTTGGGTCTACTGCACACCAAACTGTAACTTTCGGGGTATGCAGGGGGTGCTTATGCAACTGTTGGGTGTTCACTGGATACCAATATCGACAATTTTGTTTATAGACGAATCTATGTAAATGAATGTCATGTCATTGTTTGCCAACTGTTCAATCATGAGCTGTGCAAAATTAACACGTTGTGCATAAGCTCCTGGCAACAGTTGTTGACAAACTTGGATTTTGTAAAGATGGATGGGATGCAAAGCAGTACAAGTTGCGTAAAATTAGAATATTTTGAGTTTCCCTCTGTATCGGTGCGAAACACCCTGCATCGGTTGTCCAATTCAAAATGAGCAAACTGGTATGTACTTCTACTCTCAAAATGTAGTAAACAATTACCATGTCAAAATCAACAACACACAGTAAGATAGTATTTTGGAATATATTAAATATATTTTGTACTAAAATTGCCTTATGTTTTCTCTTTAACAAAAACCATACAACAGATTAGAAGGCAGATAAATATTAGGTTCGTTTGAAAGTCAAAGAACGTTTTGTCGGAAATCGACGTTGAAAACAGATCACGTATAATGATAAGTATCGATTTTTCACTCTGTAACCATTTGGGTTAGGCGGACTTGGGGATGTCTTAAGCTATGTCGGGACCCCTTAAATCGCTTTATAAAATGTATCGTTTGATTTTTGGACACTTGGCGTCTCTATATCAAGCCGGGGCCCTGCGCACCGGAACTATGGGTCCATAGGTTAGAGACGGAAGGGCGGATCTTCTTCATGTTTAAATCCTAGTCTTCCAGTGACTTCCAAAGCGTAGAAGCAATTGTGAGCACCTAATCGTTTAAAGACAGTGGCACATCTAAAAATCACATTTATGAGTATGTTTCATATTTTTGTCACCCGGCTAAGGTAGGCAGTCCTAGATGAATAAAATTAACAAATCAAAAGAAAATTATTTTGATTTTCGCTTAAAGTGGATAAAAGTATATCTACAAAGCATGAAGCATATAGACAGAAAGTGTTTCAACTAGATACTGGTGAAATATTTTATATAGTTAACGAAATTCCTAGCAAGAAGGATAAATACCCAGCGTTAATTTCGTAATTTAAATGTTTCTCATATTTACATTTGATGAGACTGAATTTATGGCTTCGGTAGCTAGCACTCACGGCTCGTCTATCGAATACCAAACATTCGACCTACCATATCCGAATTAATCAAGCAACCTGTTTCTCCCTGAATATTGAAATTTAAAAGAAACATTTTGCTTTTCAAAAGTCTGGAGATATTTTACAAATAAAGATGTCATATATCAATATCACACCATATTGGGAATTTAATTAAGCCTACACCTCATAAACACCAACAGCCCGCCGCCACTGGAGATAATTTAACGAAAGGGCCTGCCCCTATAGAATGCGGTCCTTTTTACCAATAATCTATTGCTCCGACATGACCTGTCAGGATCAATCATGCCTTTTAGGTCATCTCCGGCGCTAATACAACGTTGCAATTTGGTATGTTCGGAGGCCTAAAATGTAAGAGTTATGTGCAACTCGGATCGCTCATTTTTGTTTGCCATCCGTCTCCCGGGAAATATGTCTAATAGGTGGGTGGAATTACCAATTTTGGGAGCATATAAATACACCAACAACAAAAAAATGTGATAAACCCTCCCCACCCACCAAGTTTTTTGCTACTTTTTAAAAAAAAAATGATCAGGATCCTCTGAAACGTCAAAAAACGAAGTTTGAGTGATTTATGCTTTTTCGTTTTAGGCCTTTTTCTCTACCGTCACTGGACCGATTTTCAAAACTACAAAGTTTTTGCGTCCTTGGCATAGCAGTAAAATTGTGTGAAAATTTCATCGAAATCTTAGCAGTACTTCTCAAGTTATAGAAGGTTATACATAAGATAGCGGACAGACTGAACAGACAGACAGACCGACGGAAATGAGTGGCATGGACATATCTCATTTTTGCAAACTTTCACGATTACAATACTTTCACGCCAGTAGGGGTGGGAAGTATGAGACATTGTGTGAAAAATGTCACACAAAAAGTTAGAGGAAATAAAATTTTCAGTGGGATGTCGCGTTTAAAGCACTGGCTGAAGTTGTTGCCTGCGGGAAGTATCTGGCTGAATATTGCTTTGTAATAATGTTTTACAAAGTATATATATATATATATATATATATCAGCTATCAGAATTTAAGTAAAATTTGCCTTAATTTTACTGAACCTTTCTCACATGGTACCAGCAAATCAGACCACTACCCAACTTAGCGGGTACCAGCCAAGGGCGTACCCAGCTCGAAACGGAAGGGGGCACCTTCTAAAAAAAAAGTTCCACAAATCATATCTACATAACTATGTTTGAAATTTTTCTTTCTATTTTCATTCCATTTATATACAGGGTGTTCAAATTCGACCCTCACCATTGCGATCTCGGAAACTGTAAGTTGCTTAAATGGGGGCAAAGTTGCGTATTCAGACCTTGTCGTCAGTCGTTCCTACAACTGTAGGTCGCCCTCCTTGATTTTCAGCGTATTCTAGATTTCTACTGTTCCGTATCAGCGTCAGCGTTCTCCTAGTTATGTTGTCTTTCTGAATTGTGGGAAATTTCAGGCTGATAAGAATGCATGAACAATTTGATGCAAATAGATAGTTGTAACATAACCTCAAAATAGAGCGCCTTTCTGAAGGATAAGAAAAACTATGAAAATCAAGGAGGCCATAAAGGCATCCAACAACTGTAGAAACGACTGACGATACAGCCCTAAGATCTAGGAAGCCGCGTTTTTTTCGCAGGTTTCGCAAGTCGCCTCATTATTGAAATACACACCTTTAGTTGTTTTGTAACATCAATGAATACTTACATAAAAAAACATTGCGATCTCGGAAACTGTAAGTTGCTTAAATGGGGGCAAAGCTGCGTATTCAGGTAATCAACAAAGGCTTTGGCGTCAGTCGTTCCTACAACTGTAGGCCGCTCTCCTTGATTTTCAGAGTATTTTCTCTCCTTCAGAAAGGCAGGGTGTTTCTAGATTTTTACTGTTCCGTACCAGCATCAGCGTTCTCCTAGTTATGTTGTCTTTTTGAATTGTGGGAAATGCAAATAGATATTTGTAACATAACCTCAAAATAGAGCGTCATTCTGAAGGATAGGAAAAACTATGAAAATCAAGGAGGCCATAAAGGCATCCAACAATTGTAGAAACGACTGACGATACAGCCCTAAGATCTAGAAAGCCGCGTTTTTTTCGCAGGTTTCGCAAGTCGCCTGATCATTGAAATACACACCTTTAGTTGTTTTATAACATCAATAAATACTTACATAAAAAAAACAAGTTAATACTAACAGTTATGAACAACACGCTCATCGCACCCAGCGCTAATTCGTTCCTTTTCTTCTTCCCCATGCTCTCTTACCTGAAAATGAAGTCAAACTTGTTAACTACGTTCTATTGTAGTCTGGGAGCTAATGTAGCTCATTAAACTTTTTGTTCTCAAACTTACGTTCCTCTGAGTGTGTCGAAACTTTTTCAAGTACGTCACTTGTCTTCCACGGAAGAAAAAAAAAAGTCGGTTAAATTTCGAGCTTTCTCTGCCAAGCAAAGTGCAAGATAAGTAGTATAGCATATTTTTAGTTATTTGACAAACGACATGACAGTACCTAAATATAATTCATGAAAAGCCAGTGGCATGCTTGTAACAATTTTGGAAGAAAGTTCGATACATTGACTGAGTGACAAAAAAAGGTAAACACCTACATGCGAGTATGTTTATCCGATTTTAATAAATTTTGGCATATATGTTCAATATCCCTTACTAATAAAATGATTAAATTTTCAGCTTGATTCGTCAACTGGCTGCAGAAGCTGGTTCAATAATGTGTTGTAGGATCCACGATTTCTTATATACACTCATTGACATGCCTGGACATCATGCTGATAAGGTGGTCGATATCCTGTTGGGGTATCTCATTCCAGGCTACTGCAACTTCGTGAGTAAGACCTGCTAAAGTTTGTGGAGGGTATTGCAAATTCAAGGGCCTGCGACCTATCATGTCTCAGACAAAAACGATTGGAGATAGGTCAGGCGATCGTGGTGGCCAAGGTAAACGGTAAATGTATGAAAACTGAGTGGTTCTTCATCACCAAAGAATACACGCAGCCACTACAAAAACTTAACAGAAAAGCCTTACCATTTTATTACTTGTTGTTCATGGCAGGATAAATCGATATGTAAAAATTTCTTGAGTTCTAATAAACATACGAAGGTGTTTACCTTTTTTTGTCACTCAGTATATTATATAAATACATGGTTTAAGGATTGAATGGATCTACGAAAGGCAGAAGATGGAAGACTTCAATGCCTATCGAATTAACTCCTATATAAATCCAAGCTCACTTTTATTAAAGTTTATAAAAATCACGATAGCACAACTCTACAAGGTTTACCTCTGATTTGTTTGTTGAGAAAGTCCAATAGTGAAACTTCTTGACCACTATACTGATTTGAGGACAAACTTGCAAATCTCCAAATAAAAAACTATTCTCTGCTCGACCTTCAAAGGTTGTCAACAAACGATAAATTGAAGACACAACATGAATGTTTTTTGCGATGAACAATAGGTTAGTTTTTTTTTATTCTAAACAAATTCAAACACATCGTCTTTGTGAGGTATCGAAAATGAAACACATCAAACAGTGTTTGATATCAAACAGCTCTACTTCCTACCTACCCTCACCTGTTGCCCAAAAGTTATATGTAATCAGGATGAAATAACATATAGGTAGCTATAACACAGATACAAGCTACGAGCAAAGATTGTATGTAGCAAAGCCTCACAAATATCAATTAGAAAGATCTTATACTTTCTTAGTGCCTACACTTTATGAATCTCCTCCTACAGTTATAAAACATTTGCGATCCAGACATACGCTTAAAAAATATTTAAAAAGATGGATTTACTCATTAGGAAGGAATATTTACAAAATTATTGCGAGCGTAATCTTCTTACTCCCTACTTGATTTCTATTCCAATTTCAAATTTTATAGTATTAAAATGAGACGGTTACAGCATACAACTGATCCATGTACAGGCATGCCCTCCTATTTTGAGCAAATGAATATTGTTACTATTATTATTCTAAAAATATATGTTATTATACACATTTTAAAACAAAGCGAATCAGTCTACGACTTTGTGTTTAAGAGGAAAAATATGTTTTTCAAAGTTTCTTCATCCTCTAGTGCAGGGTAGGCGAACCTTTATGGATCAACGTGTCATTTTTTTAAAGAAATGTTTAATGAGGTCATAGACGTGCCATCTAATAATTTTGACTTAGGAAAATTGGGAAAATAATAATAATAAATATTATCAACTCTTTATTAGCTACAAAAAGGTACATTTTGCAATGTTTCAATTAAATTCGTAATTTCAGTTAAAGTAAAATTAGTGTGACTTCTGTTGTTGCAGATTAGATGATAAATAATTTATATCAGGGTTGTAGGATGTTACTTTTAGCAGAATGCATGCTGAACTGCATTCGTCTGTTAAACGGTTTCTAACCGAGTCTTTACTATTGTTCGTTTCTGAGAATAATGACTCGCAAGCATATGTAGACGAAAATATAATAATAATAATAATAATAATAATAATAATAATAATAATAATAATAATAATATCGTCTTTATTCACAAAGATACAGAGTGCGATTCATTATAGCGAAGTTTAGCTAAAGCTACTCTTACACTTAACCATATGAATACGAAAAAAAAGATGGTATAGGAGATACAAAAAAAAATAAAGTTTGGCTATTACAATGTCATGTCATAATAGTATTGAAAGCAATTCAATCAAACAAGCAACTAATTTAAATCCTTACAAGCATATGTGCCTATAAACTAACTTATAAATGTATTATTATCAAAAATTAGAAAAAGAAGAAACATTATAATGAAGAGCTCTCTAAATGGTTTTGTAATCATCAGGAATATTATTGTAGCGACTAGCAGCATTATAGGAAAATGAGCGTTGGAAAAGCGAGGTGACGTAATGGGGTATTCAAATATTTAATGTATATCTAAGAGTTTTGTTATGTATTTCATTAGAAAAAATAAGTTTTTCTCTTCGGTATTTTGTTGTAAGCATGGCTAACATGGTCGTATTTTCTTAAACTACACGTGAATGTGAGGCAGTTGTTTTGAATCACTTGTAAACGTCTTTTAGTGAGCTGATCCAAGCAAGGCTGGTATGGAATATTGCAATAATTGATAATTGGAAGAATAAGGGATTCAGCGAGCTTTTTTCGCAAAGTAGAAGGCAGAACACGTCTATTTGCATATAAAACACGTAATTTCCAATAGGATTTTTGTAATATGCTAGAAACATGACTTTTAAATCTTAGTTAATATCTAAAATGACACCAAGTATTTTAGACTCATTACTAAATTCTACTCTATCTGATCCAATTTTGGGATGAAATGTTTGGAGGATGCGCTCACGTTTAGTATTAGAGCAGAATAACATGATTTTGGATTTAGAGGAATTCATCATCAAATTGTGCTTTATAGAATAGCTATAAACTACATCAATATTCTCTTGTAACTCGACGGCTGCTTGTTGATCATGTGGATCAAAATGATAGAGCAACTGGGTATCGTCTGCGAATGACTGTATTGTAGATTTAGCTACTACAGAAGGCAAGTCTGCAATATTACGATACCTTGTCCGGTTGTCGAGATATACGGTGTATCTGTTGCTCTCTACATTTTTGTTGTTTTTTGCTGTTATTACTTGGACAAAAAATTTCGTTCAAAGTTGAAGTTACAGTTTTCTATTCGTGCATTGTTGGTGCAATTGCGCATAGTGTGGTTGGTTGTAATGGCCGATCCATTATGCAATTCCTGTAATACGGCTATCACAGCTCGTTCCAAAAGTGTTAAGTGTGATGGTTTTTGTGATAACGTTTTTCATGCAGCATGCCAGGGACTGTCAGCTGATGTGATAAAAAACATTGAAAAGGTCAATGGTTTACTATGGAAATGTCAGTCATGCTGTACTTACTCCAATGAGGTAAAGCAACTTCTAGACGTCAAACTTGCAAGTCTATCTGAAAATATTCAACTTCTATTTTCTACTTTCCGTACGGAGTTTATGGAAATGGCTGCAAAAACGGGTAATCTACCAGAACCTGGGCCTTCCGGTATCAAGAAATCTTATTCGTCGGTAGCTAAGGGTAAATCTGCAATCATCATTCAACCGAAAGATACCACCCAAGCTGTCCAAACTACCAAATCAGATTTACTTCAATATGTTGATCCAGTTTCCGAAAACTTACATATATCTGGAGTGAAGAATATAAGGAATGGTGGCATGCTGGTAGGCTGTTCGTCTGATGATGACAGTCGGAAGTTGAGGCAGATAGCTGTCGAAAAATTGGCTGATAAATATGAAATTAAAGAGGTATCCAGCTTTCATCCTAGAGTGCGTATCGCAGGCATGACTTGTAAACTGTCTGAAGGTGATGTTATCAAGTCCATTCGTGCACAGAATAAGGAGGCGTTTACTGAACATTCTCAATGTAAGGTGGTTGAAATCAAGCCCATCAAAAAACGGAATGACATTTATCAAGCTGTTATTAATCTTGATATGGATACATACAATAAGGTTTTGTCTGTGTGCAGCGGTAAGTTATTCGTGGGGTATGATGTGTGTGACGTATTTGATGCTATTGATATTAAAAGATGTTTTAATTGTAGCGGATTCTCGCATTATTCAAAAGAGTGTAAAAGTAAGAAGTTTCATTGTCCGCGGTGTAGTGAAAATCATTTAGTCAAAAATTGTAAAGCAACTTCGCTGAAATGTATAAACTGTATGAAAAGTAATAATGAAAGGAATACTGAATTTGATGTTGCACATGCTGCTTGGGATTCTAGGTGTCCTTACTATTTACAGCGAATTGAAGAGTTTAAATCCAGGTTGATTTTTTCCTGATTGCGAACTACCCGGTGAATTATATAGCAATGAATATCATAACTCTCGCACAGCACATTCCTCATGTCCTGTTAAAAAAACTCTTTCTGTATATTACCAGAACGTTCGGGGATTAAACTCCAAATGTCAAGATTTCCTTCTCAATGTAACAATATCTGATTATGACATCATTTGCTGTACTGAAACTTGGCTGCAATCAGGGGTACTCAATGCAGAGCTATTTACAGTCCAGTACTGTGTTTTTAGATCTGATAGAGACTTAGTTAACCTAGAATGTACAAGAGGAGGTGGGGCTCTAATTGCCACGAAAGACTGGTTGAATTCATCTGAAATTGATACAACTGCTATTAAGAGTGATATTCCCTGCATAGACCTAGTAGGCGTTCAGTTTACCATTCAATATAAAACCACATACATATTTGTGGTTTACATACCACCCAATACTAGCGCTGCATGTTATGAGCGCTTATTTGAGCATCTAGAATCTTTGACATACCTCTCTGGTAATGATGTTTATTTTCTTGGGGATTTCAACATTCCAGAGTTTTGTATACAGAATATCTCACCGTCACGCAAATTGAATGTAGTTAACTCCTTTACAGCATATTTTGATTTCTTACAATACAATCAAATTCTTAATATTAACAATAGATTGCTTGATCTAGTGTTCTCCAACAAATCATGCTTGGTGACTAGAGCATACGATGACCTATTGCCCGAAGACTCACATCATCCTCCACTTTGTATTACATTACACAGAAACTATCGTAGCAAAACGTGGTCACAATCAAATGATGTTACCTTCAATTTTCGCAAAGCTGATTTTGTTACACTGTATGAACAATTGACACTTATGGACTGGTCATTTCTTGAGGATATTGCGGATGTCAATATTGCTTGCACTCTATTCTACAATAACCTAATAAATATTTTCAACATGTGTATTCCGAAAACTAAGCGTACGCCTGGCAAATTTCCACCCTGGTATACTCGCGCAATCATCAAGGATATTAAACAAAAGAATTCACTACATAAATTATACAAAAAACATCAAGAAGTGACTGTCTATGATACATTTAAAGAATTAAGAACCAAAATTAAAAGGGACGTTAGTCATGCGTATAAAAAGTACATAGAGCAGACTGAAAATTGCATAAAAAAAGATCCTAATCAGTTTTGGTCCTTCATCAAAAGTAAAAGGCACAGTGGCCTTTCACCTTCTGAATTCACTCACAATGATTGTGTTTTCAATAACCCTGTTGATATAGCAAATGCCTTCGCTAATTTTTTCCAGTCTGTCTATTCTACCCCCAATGTAGCAGCTAGGCCAGATGATGATATTATTGCTACAAACAATATTGTGCTGAATAGCTTCACAGAAAAGGAGGTTCTTATGGCATTAAAGAAAATGAAAAACAAGTTCACTACTGGACCTGATGGTATACCCGCATTCTTAATCCGTGATTGTGCACCTATTCTTGCTGCACCTTTAACTAAAATCTATAACCTAAGTATCAGATCACATACATTTCCTGAGATTTGGCGTGAAGCCAAGGTTCGACCTATCCATAAAAATGGAAACCGTAAATTAATTGAAAACCATAGGCCTATCACTATTGTGAGTAATTTTTCGAAAACGTTTGAAATGTTATTACATAATTTCATACAATACAACGTAAGTTCTTCAATTTCTACAGCACAACATGGATTTGTAAAAGGAAGGTCGACAACAACAAACTTAGTCTGTTTAACTCAATTCCTAGCAGGTGTTTTAGATTCTAATGGTCAGGTTGATGTGCTATATACTGATTTCAGTAAAGCGTTTGATAGAGTCGATCATGGTTTACTACTGGGAAAACTAAATAGCATTGGCTTATCCAAAAATTTGGTATTATTATTTCAGTCGTATTTGTCTGATCGCAAACTATATGTGGATTTTAACGGTGGTAAATCAATTCACTTTTTTCCATCTACTGGCGTCCCACAAGGATCTTCCTTAGGTCCACTGCTATTCGTCATTTTTATTAATGACTTAGTTAATACGATTGACTGCAATATTCTGCTCTACGCTGACGACGTAAAACTCTACTGGCAAATTGATGATCCATCTAGTTGCTTTTATTTACAAAGGAATCTTGACAGACTGTCTGAGTGGTGTACTGCTAATAAACTTCCTATCAACGTGAGCAAATGTAAATCTTTAACTTTCACTAGGAGAGTAAATTCAATTACCAATAGTTATAAAATTAACAACATTCCTCTTCAGACTTTAGAGGAGTTCAGGGACCTAGGAGTAATATTTGACAGGACATTGAGCTTCAGTGCACACCTCACTAATTTAATGAATTCTGCTAATAAAGCACTGGGATTCGTTATACGCAATTCAAGAGAGTTTATCGGTACCACAGCACCTACAGTGCTGTATAATTCGTTTGTTCTTTCTAAGCTGGAATACGGAAGAATAATCTGGAACCCATGCTATGTTACCTCATGTGACTCATTGGAAAAAATTCAGAGGAAGTTCTTGAAGTATTTATCTCTCAAAACTGATGGTGTTTATCCTCCCATAGGGATTTCACAAAATAACTTACTTCAAAAGCATAGGTTTCTCAGCCTTGATGATAGAAGGAAGATACAATCTTTAGTCTTTTTGTTTAAAGTTATAAATTACCAACATGACTGTCCATCATTTTTGTCTATGCTAAATTTCAATACACCCAGAGTACGAACAAGGGCCAACCTTGCCTTTTACCTACCTACCCCACGAACAAATCTACTGCTGCACTCACCGCTATATTCGATATGCTCATGTTATAATGACTATATGAATTATTTTGATATCTTCAACACATCCATTTTTATTATTAAGAGAGTATGTAAAGCGGTATTTTTTTTTTAGAGCTACCACAGTTTGATTGAGCTATGATCAGTTGTAGCTTTTCATGGGTTCTTATTGGTAATTACAAAGCAATCAATGCTTTTAGTTTATTTTGTGATTTTTATATATATATATGTACGGTATTTCCCACCAGTAATTGGTTTATAAACTGTTGGTGGTGTAATTAAATAAATAAATAAATAAATAAATAAATATATATTATAAATAATTAGGGTCCCAAAACAGATCCTTGTGGAACACCAAATATGATATTGGTAGAGTTAGAAAAAGTATTATTAATGACAGCACATTGGGACCGATTAGCTAAGTATTCCGTGAAAAACGATATAGATATATTATCAAAACCTAAATACTCCAATTTAGCAAGAAGCAGCTGATGACTCATGACTCATTATCTGTTATATCAAGCAGCGCGGTAGTAGTAGAGTAAGATTTGCGGAAGCCCGATTGATTTTCTGGCAATATTCTGCATAATTCAACATACTCGATTATTTGTTGCCGAGCTAATTTCTCCAGAACTTTCGATAATAATGGCAGAAGGCTTATAGGCCTCAAATCAGAGAGAGTTTCCGGCTTACTATTTTTGGGAACAGGTATTACTAAAGCATGTTTCCATGCTTATGGAAAATAACCAATTTCCAAGCATAAATTCAAAATATGTGTAACGTGGAATAAAACTCAAGGGAGACACAAAGTTAACATAACATATCAAGACTCATTCCATCAGAACCCCTTGAACCAGATTTAATCTGCTGGATGGTTCTGTAAATTGCATAGGGATCAACGACTTTAAACGAAAATTTAAAATTATGATACCTGTTACGTTTGTAGAAATTAAAGGTATCGTCATCTAGCTCACCCGCATCATAAACAGTTGTGAAATAATCATTGATCAAGTTTGCATCATTGAGAGTATCGGGTATCAGAGGCCTCGAAGAAAAATTAAGATTTATACTCCTCAATCCAGCCCAGGTTTTTTAGACTGCCTGCTTCTTTGAACATGTGAGAAATAAGCTGCTTTTTCACGCCGGAAGGAAACTAGAGCGAAATTCCTCAACTCCTTATAATAGCAGGAGCTTTCCCGAGTTTTTTTGGCTTCATGGTTAGACAGAGCAGCATCTCTTTCTTTAAATATTTGCTTAAGCCCATAAGTAAGCCATGGAGCGTGAGGTTTATTGACTCGTATGATTTTTGACGGAGAATGTTTATTGAAGAGTTCAGTTATCAAATTATTGAGGAATTCTACTTTTTCGTCTATTGACTGCAGATGAAATATATCATCAAATGGAAGATTATAAAGGTCCCGTAGAAACAATGCCTCATCGAAATTAGTGAAATCACGTAACGATATGTACTTCTGTTTCATTTGATAAGGCGGAATCTGCATTGTGCACGAGACCATCTTGTGGTCAGATATATGATGAGCATAAAAAATAAGGCAATTAGTAAATGATCCAGGATGATTTACATATATTGGATCTAAGAGGCTTCTACTGCTAGCTGCCACCCTAGTTGGTGATGAAACCAATTGTGCGAAGCCATGAGTCTCTAGACATGCAGATAGGGGATTGTCAGGTTCTACTATAATAAGTAGACATTAACGTCACCCAATATAATGTTTTGAAAAATGCTTGAGTAGTGTGACACCGTGTCATCTAGTATAGCAATGCAGTCATTGTGGCTCTGGGATGGAGGTCGATATAATACACATACAACAAAAATTGATTTTTTATATGTAATCTTAATCCATAAGTGGTCCAAGCACTGAAGATCGTTAAATGCCACATCAAGAAGCTCTACATTTAAAAAATATTTGACATAAATATCAATCCCACCACCACGTGATCCTCTGTCTGTACGGATAAAGTTATAGCCAGCGATGCTGACAGACTCTGACGGAATGAGATCTGTAAGCCAAGTTTCACTGATAGCAAATATATCAGTCATCAAATCGAATAAGTTCACTGACAGCATCAAAATCGGAGAAAACAGAACGTACGTTGAGATGACCTAATTTAAACTCAGTAATAACCTGTCTAACCAAAACTTATCCTGTTTTGTAAGCTAGTCATATAATTTTGATAAACGGCACAATTTTTATCAGTGGCTTGATGATCAGTACATAGTTTGGCTTTATACCTATTATTATACCTTACACAGTTAGAACACAATTTAATATTAGACTGAAATGCCCTTGTAAAATGATTGTCCGAACATTTAGAACAGTCAGGGTCGGATTTACATCTACTAGCAAAGTGACCAAAAGCAAAGCATTTGAAACATTGAATAATATTCAAGTGGTTACTAACAGAACATCTTTGCCACCCTATATAAATAAAGCCAGCGTTAACTAATTTTTTATGAAGTGCTGGGGGAACATCCAGAACATAATTGTAAAATTTGTCATTTCGGCGATCTTTCAGTTTGATGACTACTTTTACATCGGATTTTAGATGTTCACAAACATCATTCATGGAGAATATATTGTTTATTAACTTTTCATCCGAGTCTAAATCTTCACTGATGCACACATTTTTTATAGTTAAGCGAGGATTCAGTTTTTTCGAGGGATGATGTGATATTTGGACTCTAAACTGGTTTTTAATGCTTCTTCCAATTTCATACGATCGCTTTCAGTTCTGCAGTACACAGCAGCCCCATTCTTTATTAGTTTAGTCTTGTCGATGCAGATTTTGAGGTTGGCAGGGTTGATAGAGGCAGTGAGCGATTTCATCACATCATTATTAGAAATTGGACTCAATAAGGAGAACAGATGAGTCACTGACGGCAGGTTTTTTCAAAACACTGCTATAGCTGGGTGTATTTTTGGTTTCGATGTTGTTCGAAAACAGGTGATTTTTTGCAGGAGCACCACTGAGAGAAACCAGTTGACGTTCAAGGTCGCTTACCTTGGATTTCAGCAAATTATTGGTAAACTCCAATTCATCAACGATTTTTTGAAGAAGATGTTTCTCACGGGAAATGTACTCCAGCTCCTTTTTGCAAATAATTAGGTCGACATCAGTGGCGATTTCCTTGCATATACTGGGAGAGCTAACACTTTGCACTCCGTGTAGCTTTTCCTTCACTGACCCTTTGCAGGCATCACAAAACCAAAAAACACTATCAGATTTGCTGATAACTTTGCACATTTCATCCTTAATCGTCGTACAAACGTAGTGAAGGCGACTTGAACAATTTTCGCACGTAATAAACTTCGAATTTACAATAAAATTGTCAGAGCAGCGTAGACACACGTCGCTCGCCATGGCTAGCTGCATACATACTCGACTATATCGTTAATATAGCATGAGCCAGCTTCTTCAAACAGTTAAATGTGTCCGGTAACGCATTCCAGCTAGACTGCTAGACCTTCAATATGCAACACAATTTCAATATTTTCAACTAAACTGGTGGACAGTTGCTTTCCAATATGGAAAATTTTACCGAAATTCAAATCTAGATATTTTCGGATTTTGCCCATTGTTTTCCTATTTTTTTTTGTTTTATTTATATATATATATAGGGTGACTTTGAAGTTGAGTCATTAATTTTCAGATAATGATTGTAGAAGGAAGATAAACCAAAATATGTGTGTAAAAATAAAAAAAAAAAAATTACCTTGTTTTATAAAGTATCCTCCCGACAAGTATTTCAGTGCGGACCTGTATTTGATCGTGAGGTCTTGGAGCACCGGCATGCCGTCCATATGTGAGGTCTTAAGTCAAATGATTCACGAACCCGTTGACTACATTAACAAAGGCACGAGGGGTTGGTTGCACTCGATTGGGAAACCGATCCGCATAAACATGTGCCATTTTTTATTTCGTTTGAGCCACGCAACAGACACCACTATCCACTACCGACTGACACTGACTGTATACAACTGAATGAAATAATTGTAAAAACATCGTTCCAAATTCTTTCGCTTTTTTGTTTCCGATGCGATGAACCGATAAGGCGAATTATATCCGTTGTCGCCAAACACGAGCACATAATATTATTATTGAGACAGGGCGGTACTCAAACTTCCAAAGGGCTATAACTTTGTTACTTTAATTTTACCAGAAAAATGGTATAGGAAAAAACATTTCTTTTGATCAGATCTACTCTGTTAAAATAAATGACTCAACTTCGAAGTCACCCTGTATACAGGGTTATCCAAATTAAGTGTCCACCATTAGTAACTTTGTTATTAGTGAAAATACAAAGTTGTTTGAATTAGCAAACTAGTAGCATTTTTAACGCTGGTAAAAATGAGAAATAAAAAAAAAACAATTGAGAGTCGTTATTTTGATTTTTTTCAGTAAAATAACATTTTTTTAAATGGAAACCCCTGTATATTATATTTTTTTCTGTTAAAGCATCAAATTTTAAACAAAAAAGTTCATAATGACTTTTCCGCTAAAGTCAAAAATAAAGTCAAAATAACGATAAATATTTTTAATTATTTGCAGTATTATAATATTAAGACGGCTATGAAAACAACATGGCGTTCGCGATTTGACAGCATTAAGATAAGCGACAAATTGTTAAACTGGACATACTCGCAACTAGAAGGCTCTGGAAAACAATGATAAAATCAAATGATGTCAAACATTAGTGTAAATACTTGTTTATAAGCTTTATTGTGTCATTAATTTAAAGAAAAATGTTCTCCCATGAAGAAAAGTGTGATATGTTAGAATGCTATTTAGTGTGCAGAAAATCCTCCTTGAGAGCAAGAGAATACTACAGTGAATTATATCCCGCTCGCATTCAACCGTATGAACGATATTTTCTGAGACTTTATCGAAAATTTAGGGGCAACGAAAATGTTTTTGCTAAAACAAGGGCAAAAAAAGAATTCATAATAAGCGAGGCCACGGAAATTGCAGTTATTGGATATTTTGAAGCTTATCGTGAGAATTCAATAGCAGATATTCTCAAGGACTCTAATTTCAGTTATGGTACTGTTCAAAGGATTTTAAAAAAATACAAATTTATTCCGTATAAGTACCGACCAGTTCAAACGCTTTTGGCAGGGGATCCAGAGAGAAGACTTGTTTTTTGCCATTGGTATCTTAGCTTCTGTCGCCAAAATGTAAATAACTTTCGTTACCTTTTATGGACAGATGAATCAAATTTTTCAAATTCTGGAATGTTTAATAGAAAAAACCACCATTATTGGTCAAGAGAAAATCTTTTGTTAGTACATCCAAGAGGCCCACAAGTCCGTTTCAGTTTCAACGTTTGGTGCGGTATAATTGGTTCAAAAATTGTTGGCCCGTTCTTTTATGAGGGAACCCTAACTGGTGAAAGATATGTGGAATTTATGTCAGAAATTCTGACTAATTTCTTAGACGAATTGGATCTTATAAGTAGACATCATCTGCATTTTCAGCAAGATGGCGCACCTGCCCACAACTCCAGAGGTACTTATCATTTTCTAAGTACTACTTTTAATGATCAGTGGATAGGAACAAATGGCCCAATACAGTGGCCTCCCAGATCACCAGATCTAAACCCACTTGATTACTTCTTGTGGGGTTACTTAAAGAACCAAATTTACAAGCGAAGGTACGATAACCTTGACGCGTTAAAGACTGCAGTTAGGGAAAAGATAACCCAGATAGATGGTAGGACCATACTTAAGACAGTTCGAGCAGTTGAAAAACGTGCCCAAAAATGTATTGAAGAACAAGGTGGTGTTTTCGAGCATCTTCTTTAAAAAAAATTGTTATTGTATTTTGTAAGATTATAAGTTGATGTTGAAAATAAAGTTTGTCGATACAATTTAATTGTTTCAGATTGGAGGCCATAACTTCAACAATTTGTAACCTAGGAGAAAAGTTATTGTAAGCTTTTTTGTTTAAAATTTGATGCTTTAACAGAAAAAAATATAATATACAGGGGTTTCCATTTAAAAAAATGTTATTTTACTGAAAAAAATCAAAATAACGACTCTCAATTGTTTTTTTTTATTTCTCATTTTTACCAGCGTTAAAAATGCTACTAGTTTGCTAATTCAAACAACTTTGTATTTTCACTAATAACAAAGTTACTAATGGTGGACACTTAATTTGGATAACCCTGTATATATATATATATATATATATATATATATATATATATATATATTGCAGAGCAAAAAAATATACAATGAGAAAAAAATTAAAAATGAAACAACATAAATTCCCTGCAAAAGGGACTAGTAAACAGACGAGCTGATCAAAGTACCAGCCCAACAAACAAAATTACAACAGAGGAGTTCTTAAACAAATTATATAAACTAATATTAATAATTAATAAAGAATAATTTCAAACGTCAAAAAAATGTATGTATATAAGATATAAGAAATTATATAAAAAATATAATTTAACGAAAAATGTCAAACCATTTTAGGCAGATGTAACAAAAAGAAACATTTAAAATATAAAAAGGAAAGGAACAATATAAAGGAAACACTACAATTCATCTAATAGACATTTTCTGTAACTTCTTTTAAAAGCCGACACAGACATAGACTTAAGGTTTGTGGGGACGTGATTATACAAGTGGTAGATAAAATGAGAAAAACATCTGTTAAACATAGATGTACGATGTCGTGGTTGGGAAATCAGTTTCCGATACCTATCATTGATATTGATATATTGATATAAACCTAAGACAAGAGTTTTGGACACGCTGTATACGATAAACATCATACCTTGTTATACAAGGCCCATAAACTGATTCGCAGTAATTGAATAATGACAGAACAAGCGTGTCACAAAGCAAAGCCATAAGTTCGGTAGAAAAGATATATCCATAATCAAGCCTAAATTCCTAATAGCGGATGTATGAGGAATAACATTATTAATTGAAATATGGAATGAATCTGCCATGCTCTTTTTGTGTTTCTCGAACAAAAAAACATTTGACTTGGTTGGATTTACGGATAACTGATGTGCTATGCTTTCATTTGTCAAATTATTAAGATCTTCATTTAATAATCTAACCGCAGTTGTATCTGTATGAGAGAACGAACATTTTATCTCGGTATCATCAGCATATAAATAAGGATTTGAATATATCAAACTATTAGTAATATTTGCAGCGTATACTGAAAAAAGTAATGGACCCAAGATAGAGCCTTGAGGTACCCCACACAGATCAGGCTTGGAAACAGACACCTCGGAAGAGATTATGACAAACTGCGTCCTCTTCGAGAAATAACTTTTCAATAGTTTAATAGCATTAACGGAACATCCCATGTATTTTAAAATAGAAAACATTAACTTTTGATTAATTGTATCAAATGCCTTTGTGTAATCAAGCAATACAAGAGCCGCTGTATTGCCGCTATCAATATCCCTGATAATTTCGTCCGAAACATCTAGAAGCGCTGTCGTGCAACTAAAACCCTTTCTAAACCCTGATTGAAATGAAGGCAGCAAATCATATTCATCTATATGAAGCATTAACTGAAATTTTATATTTTTTTCCAGAACTTTAGACAGCACTGGTAATATAGAAATTGGACGAAGATCCGACAAGCTACATATAGTGCCTTTCTTTGGCAGAGGATGAAGTTTTGCAACTTTCCAACAGACTGGAAAAGTATTTTCTATTAGGCAACAATTAATAATATGCGTTATGGCTGGTAAAATGTGCGGACAGCATAAAAGTAGCATTTCAATATTAATTCCATCCGCCCCCGTTGCAAGAGTTTTTATTTCATAAAGATATTTGTAAACAATGGCTTCCAACAGGTTCAAATGAAAATAACAGCGAAAATACGAAAATTGCTTTTGTAAAAGAGAAATTTTTCAGGATCAGGATCAACATTGTTTGAGGACGGAATCAGAAAATGCTTATTTATCTCATATAAGTGGATAAATAAAAGAAATATACCGGTCGAACCCTGTAAGTGATCTCAAAGATTTGACAAGAACCTCCTGGATACCGCAACTCGATATCTCTTTCCGTTCCAAAAATATCGATTGAATTTGGGTAGAATTTTCCATGTTGCAAAGTAACTGTCCACCAGTTTATTAGAGTATAATTGAAGACTGGTGCAAAAAGGTATTAACTCAATTTTTTCGGTTTTTTAAGATTTGTAGTGCAAAAAGGTGATAAAAGGGTGCTTTTTTGGTAGCACATATGTTCCGGCCAAAGATGGCTCTCAGTTCTTAGATACAGAGATTCACAAAAGTGTGAACTATATCAAAAACTTCAATCTGTAAACTTTAAATGGTGTTAACTCTTGCATTATAGGTAAAAAGGTCTTAACTCAAGAGTCAATTCAGTTTTTGTTTAAAATGTAAAGATGTTTGAGATGTATGATCGAATGAGGAACATGTTGCAAAGTATAAAAAAGCTTTTGTCATACAAAAATCTGATCGAGGCCTAACAAAACAAACGAAAAAATCATATACCTCACATTTGATTTACAAAAAACGCTTCTCTTGCCGGAAATTTCTTCTATTTATGACAAGTATGACTCTACAATCTAGGACTACATTTGATATCAACACAGCAACCAAGTGGCAAAGTTTTTTTCCACGTCTGGACCGAAAACAAGGAAGTCGCGGTCCTGAAGAGATTGGCAGCTCACTTATGGCCTTTTTGGAAAATATCAAGGACCAAGGCATGACTTCCGATCATCTGATTGCATGGAGTGATTCGGCAGGTGGCTAAAATAAAAAAAATTATATTGTCTGTCTATGGCACTGCCTAATAATCTCTCGAGTCTTCAAAAAAAATTACCATAAATTTCCTGAAGTAGGGCATACGTTCATGGACTCTGATACAGATTTTGCAGCTGTAGAAAAGTCAATCAGCACCAAGTAATTTATACGGTGGATCAATATATTTCAATCATGGCAGAAGTCAGGAAAAAAAAACACCTTTTAATATTACAATAATGACGGACAAATTTGTTGATACTAAACAACTTCCAAGGAAACTTAAACTGGTCGATAGAAAAAAACTACAACTAATGAGAAATTTTCATTCAGAGATGTATGATGGATCCAGATTCAAGAATTTGGTGTAACCAAGTATACTAAGTGACATATAAATCCGAACACCCAGTTTAAATGGTTTTATTTTAATAAAATTTTGTATAAGTACTTAATGAAGCATAATAAGTAAATGATAAAAATTTCACTGCTTTAAAGCTCTTTGACCTTTAATAATGTGTGGATGCACCCTGATGTGCTACGCATTCTCCAACGCGCCTAGGCATGCTTCTGATCAGGTGGTCAATGTCCTCCTGTGGTATCTCATTCCAGGCAACCACCAACTCCTCTCGAAGTGCTTCTAGAGTCTGAGGAGGACGTTGCAAATTGAGCAATCTCCTACCCATCATATCCCACACGTGCTCAATTGGGGATAAGTCGGGAGATCTTGGTGGCCATGGTAACAATGTGACATCATTATGTTGAAAGAAGTCTATTGTGACTCTTGCAACATGTGGTCGGGCATTATCTTGTTGGAAAGTTGGATCTGCCAGGGTGTCAAGATAGGGTAAAAGATGGGGTTATAGAACTTCGTGGATATAACGCTGCGCGTTCATGTTACCTCTGATGAAGATTAAAGGTGACCTGGAACCATAAGCTATAGCACCCCAAACCATAACTCCAACAGTGTGATGAACATGTCTTTCAACAAAAAACTGTGGATTCCTCCTTTCACCACGTCGCCTTCTAACCCTGGCACGACCATCGTGCATGCCTAAACAAAATCGAGACTCGTCACTAAAGACAATACTGTTCCATTCCTGATCCCAGAGTGACCGTTGTCTGCACCACTCAAGGCGATTACGTCGGTGTTACCGAGTTAAAGGGAGGACCCAGTGTGGCCGGTATGAAAACAAGCCAAAACTTCTCATTCGTCGGTAAACACTTCGCATGCCAATAGGTCTTCCGTGTTCTGCAAACCATTCATTTGCAATGGACCTGGTAGTGGAGAAACGGTCCCTTAAGGCCAATAATCTTAGGCGGCGATCTTCACGGTCTGTTGTTCTACGGCGGCATCCAGTGCCCCTTGCTCTTTGCGTACGGCCTTCTCGAAGCCATGCCTGACAACACCTAACTACAGTGTCTACACTTCTTTGCACTCTAACTGCAATTGCCCGAAAAGAAAGTCCAGCTTCCCGAAGTCCCATTATACGGCCCCTATCGAACTCACTAAGTTGACGAAATCGTACAGGTCTCCATACTCTAGGCATCGTATCCGATCGTAAAGGATGTCAAGAACCAAAATCCGCCAACGTTGATTCTTTACTGCGGCTGAAATATTCATTTTTAGAGCGTTAGTGAATTAAAAAAAAGCAGTATAAAAACCGGAATGTCCAACTGATAAGGCTGAAAATTTTTTCACTTGTTATTTACAGTAAGATAAATATATTCACCAACTTTTATTAAAATAAAACCATTTAAACTGGGTGTTCGGATTTATATGTCACTTAGTATACATATACTCTTTTAATGAAACGGAAAATTGGACTATTGTTGATATAAGAAAACAGCGAAATCTCGATAAAAGGGATGAACCATTATTATTGAATGCCGATAGAAGCCGACCTATTGGGGCCAAAAAGTTTGATAATATTCAGGAACAAATTCCTTTAATACCAGCAAATTTTAGAGGCTTTTATCAAAATTTAAGAAGAGGAGATTATAAGTTACAGTGTGTGGATTATTACTTTTGTGAGTTTGTGATAAGAAAAAAGAACAATGTTTACTTGAATTAACACCTTTCTGCTACTTTCATTTTCCGGACCAAGCAAATAAGTTTAGGCCCGGTTAAAAATACCAGGCGCTATGTTACTTTACCGCCCTAGGACGTAAAGAAGAGTATGAACAGAAACATTAAACTTATCTTTAACGGATTTTTGTTCTAGAAGGTATAACGCTGCATCATGTTTCATGACAGAAAATGGCAACTCCTTTAATGATACAACAGTATATCAAGAAATACAAATTTAATGCCAGATATCTAGAAGATAAACATATGAATACATACGTGAATACAACTTGTGTATTCATTTAACATACATAGATATAACAGAAACATTTTTCCTTAGTTTGCAAGATGTAAATAGTTTGCTCATAAAATGAAACGTATAAAGTTCGAAATATACATGGGCCTCAAAAGTTGGCCCAACTTAACCTACTATTAACATTCAGACTGTACACACACTTCACTAATATTACAAACTGATGGCAGTGTAGTCTTTTTATAGATACACTTATATTTTTTTTCTTGTGTTTAATCTATGGCTTTTCCTTTTACGTTTCTTAACTTCTAGTTTTTCACCCTTGTCCTGTGAATCATCAGTCAAGCCATTATTAGACACTAGCTTAGACGAGAGTTCAGCATCAACTTCAGTTATCAAGTCTCCATTAATCTCAGTTAAAGTATCTAGTGTTCTTTCACTTTCAGAATTGTCAACAGGAGGCCGTGATGTACTAGTGATGTCATCGCTTGCTTCATTGGGAAGATTGGATTCTACTTTATCACCACATTCCTGGACTGGGGAGGCATTACACTTACTGTCATTCATATGAGCCAACTTTGCAATGCTAGAAGTACTCTTATCAACTCCTTGTTTTGAGCTTTGGGGTGCAGAATTTTTTAACAGTTCACTGTGATTTTCTGTCACTGCTCTATCATCACGTTGCACGTATCGCTCAGATATGTCATCAACGGCAACTGCTTCACAAGAGTTTTTTATTTCAGTGTTAAGATCCTGTTGAGACGCTTTACTTGTACTGTCATTTTCATTTGAATTTTCTGTCTCAATGCTGGTGGGATGTTGGTAAGCTGCAGCTTCACTTGAGTCATCTATTTCAACGTTGATAGGATATTCTTTCAGTTGTCCCTTCGTTTTTGGAATATCTTGCTTATTCTCGATGTCATGAACTTCATCCTGCGACTGTTCTTTTGTAGACGTTTTTGATGCTACGGTATTAGAATCAGAGCTTGGAAGATCCTTTATATGTACTGTACTTTCTTCGGAAGGTGTCTGCGTCTCATCAGTTGCCTTTGTTTCACTTACATTACATAATTCAATTTCAGATCCCGTAGCAGCAAGATGCGTCTCTATTTCAGAATTCCTATACTTTTGTTTTTCGCGCAAAGATTGAGCCGGATCGACAGTTGTATTTTTCGCTCCTTCAGAAACTGCCTCAAAATTTGACTCTTCATCCTTCGAAGTATCTGGCTGTGGAGTCTTTGATATACTGATTGCAGAACTTAATCTTTGTGCTAGTGGAATATCGTCAATCTCCTCATATCCGCTACTTGGCATACCGGAGGTTGCTTCAGTTTGCATTGGAATAGACGGTCTTATCTTTTTTAACCTGCGAGATAACGGCGCATCACTTTCCGTATCTGTCGTTGATGTATGTGTGAATGCTCCTTTATGTTGCAGAAGTGTACGGTTGGTCTTATCTTTTTTTCGTTTCATATTTTTATTTAAATTTAGAGGCGCCTCGTTAACCTTCCTATTTCTTGATAGTGATCGTGACTGTTGTCCCGTAGCATGATTTATGTTGTCTTTCCTGGAGTATCTCATCTGAAAATAGAAGATATCAAGAACTACAATAGCTATCATATGATTTAATTTATTCATCTACATTTACGGTGGTTTTTGATTAATGGAAGAAGAATTGAATGTTCTAGAATTACGATCGTTCCTCACCGCAACTGTAGTCAAACTATTATATTGGATTAATATGGATATGATAGCTGGCTGAGCTACTTGCGGTTTGGAGATGTCACCACTGGTTGCTAGTTAGTGAGTTGTCAAGATATTTTAACAGGAATAGTTTGTTAGTGACTAAAATTGAAAAAACCGGTAAAAATACATTTTTACCGATTTATGGTAATTTTTCGGATAAGCAATCATGATTCTGACAACGGTAGAAAAGGAAGTATAAAATTCAAATATACAGTGGGTTACCATATTAGCCAAGTATTCCTTTCCTAGCCAAAAACGTTAAAACCTATAGAACAGCGAAAATGCGAGTTATGTCGGGAGTTTCGAGAAAGTTGTTTTTAAAAATTTTCTTTTCGAAACACTGACAAAAAAAATTTATTGAGACTGTTTAATTACAATGGCAAATGAGTAAAAGCTAAATACAATAGATGTGACACATATTTATAATTTCGGATGAAAATGGTGACTGGATATTCTTGATGCAAGTGGATGCAATTCCAGTGGCGTAACTTGCGGTTTATCCTATTTTCGCAAATTGTCGAGCAACAAATTACAATTCTAACAAGGAAACTTGTATGAATGCACACAAATACATAGGCGCAACTTTTGAGTTAGCCAAGTTATGATATACTACATAAAATTGGGAAAATCCTTGATAATGCGGTTTTTCCGATTTTTGCCAATTTTCCGGACAAGAAACATTAGTCTCCGAACTGAAAATAAAGTAAAAACACGCATACATACAATGGGTTACTAGGTTAGCCGACTTTTCTTTCTTAACGAAAAGCGTCAAAAATTGAAGAAATTCAACCAAAATGTGGTTTTTCCAATTTACTGACAAACAAATCAAAAATTTTAGTGTAACCTTCAATATTGGACAAAAATAAATGTATACGTTGAATTTTTAAGTTACCCAACACATGATATCCTGAATTTAAAATGTCAAATATTGAGAAAATCGGTGTTCGATTCCCCGGGTAAAAACTCCTACTTCTGTTAATGGATCTGAAAAGAATGTAAGAAAGCACTGATATATAGTAGATTTTTAAGTTTGCGAGATTTTCATTGTCTAACAGAATATTCGAAAAAAAATTCTATTGTCGAACCTATATGTTTCGCAGATCAATAAAAGATGGCGGTTATGTTTCATAACATTGTGGGACTTTTTAGCTGTATTTAACGTTACTGCTACGATATCATTCTTAGAGCCGATTTCATAATCACTAACTGGCCAGTTAGTATTAGATAACGACACTTCAAAGTAACGGCTGCTTTTCATCCAGTTAATGATTGACTAAGAATTTAACTTATAAGAATTGTTGTAACGTTCTATGACATTTGTGATTTTCACGTCAACTCATTTATAGTAATTTTGAACTTCTCGACAAAACGCATATGCGTAGTCTGCAGATTTTGCAGAACAGAACCCTACAATAACTAACACCCCATGGTAGGCCATGCCAGTGAGATCCTTCACAGAGGCCTCCCTTACAGGACTACATCAAACAACAGGTGCAGCTATGTTATAGTCGAGTGAATTCGCACAGCAACTTTTGTCCCATGAATTGATAGACTATACAGTTTAGCAAGTTCGCAAGCAAACAAGACCGCGGGTCGCACTGTGAACAAAATTAACTCGTACGACTTTGGGTCCAACTAAAATTAGAATTTTTCTTAAACAACCAATGTAAATTAATTGTTGGATCAATTTAAAATTCTCGAATACTAGTTAACAATGTTAAGGCACACAGGCTGGGACACTTCCTCCTCTTTGCTTTCCCCCTTCTTTTCATCTTTCTTGTTCCCTTTTTTCTCTTCGACTTTAAGGATTTTTTCGTGAGTCCACAGTGTAGCACAGTGCACTACCGGGAACTGATACTCAAATTTTCGAGAACGGGAATAGGGGGAAGACGGATTTGACGTCATTCAAATTTCAAAAAATCACGTGGTACGGGTAACCGCCTAACGTCGGTGAGGTTCTAGCGGGTGACAGGTCTTATGTCAATGTCATTTAAAAATCAGACATCTCAATTGAAAATTTGTCTTCGCAGTGCCGAAAATTGAGTTAAATTATTAAATCATAAATGGAGGAACACGTCCACCTGATTTTAAATGACGATGGAGAAGGTCATCGGTTATTGATATATTTATACATTGCACAAAAAACGATCGGCCTGTTTATTTCAGATTCAGAGAAGGCAGCTAAGTTTATCAAGGAGCTTAAAGCAAACATTTTGCGCAACATGCGCCATCTAACCACTTCCGGTGTAACTTGAAACTGTCAAATCTTCGAAAGGAAGGGGAAATTCCATCTGTTCCCGCTCCGTTCACTACGGGATCCCGCGAAAAACCTCTTTTGTCTGGTATCTGGACAACTAGACCTAACCTATGTTACTTCAACCAACAGAAAATGTCATGCGGACCGCTCTGACAGACAATGATAAATAGAAGTCACTTTCAAAATATTTATTACCCAAATAGTAGTAGTATTTATTTAGTGCAATGCAGACAAGTGCACATCAAGAGCTAGACAACAGCTGCAGAGTTTTAATGAGGCAACAAATTTGCAAAAGTTATTGGAGTCAAAGATTTTACTTTGGTAAAGACTGATCCTCCAGGTGGTGCAGAGATGGTGAAATATATTGGTACTGAGGAAAATCAAGAAATAGCAGAAGATATATACAAAGAATGAGAAAAATCGTTATTAGGATTCAATTGAAAGCGTTGGCATGAGCAAACTAACTCTTCAAATAAGGTTTTAGATACTTAGGAGATCCGGTCAAAAGCAAAAAAGTTATTGCCTAAAACCCAGTCAAAATGCAGGTTCTGGACTTGTTAATGCTACGATAGTCTCAGAGGTACTTGAAATTTCCAAAATCCTAGGTCTCATACTCTAAATAACCACAACAAAATTGGAGTCAATGGGTTAAGTAGTTTTTGAGAATTTCTAATTATTTATCTCAAAACCCCTGTCTTCCAGCTATCACTAAAAGTTTATAGAGCAACATACAGTGTTCGTTTAAAGGGCATCTTATAACAAAATACACGAATTTACCTTGTCAATATGAATCGCAAATCAGATACCAAGCTGATTGTCATTTTTATGAAAAAAATAAAGGGTTATATATTTTCTTGTAAATAAATTCAAGCATTTCGTCTTTGTGCTTATTATGTAGTTTTTATCTTCATAGGATTCCATTGTCTGGTCAAATCAAAACCATATATATATATATATATATCTAGACTTCAGTTTATTATACGACGTTTCAACCATCATTGTGGTATTTTTCAAGTACAACTGGCATCTGAAAAAGATCTCAGTGGTGGTCGTAACGTCATACAATAAACTGAAATCTAGACATACATTCTAATATAGTATAGCTTTGTTTTCAGAACCTCATACCATTAAAACCAGTGCGGGTCAAAATTGTTGAGAAACATACTCGAGAAAGCGAAAAAAAAAAAAACAGACAAATATCAACCAATTAGGGAAAATGTTCAGTATTACTCCTAAATATGTTGTTCGAAGTTTCGGCTTTGTATCTTTTAGGATTTCCAAGATTATTGTTATTGTTTATAACAGATTTGATGTCCTCGTTCACGTTCCTTTAGATTTGTCAGTGTCAATTATAGCTATTCAAAGATCGAATAGACTAAGATGGTGCGTGGTGAAGTGGGGTAGGGCTGCTGGTACAAAGTTCGCAGGTTCGAATCCGCAAAGAGTTCTTGTTTCTTATCCTTTTTTTCATTAATTTGGCAAGTCAAAACTATTTTAACATTATGTGTCCTTTTATTGCGATTAAACAACGTTTCACAAGACATAAGACTATGCAAGTATTGTAATCTCAAATTTTACAGTTAATATTTCCGACAGTATTAGTTTTCCTTCTTTGAACATAAAAAAATCTTCGTTTATGATGTTCGAATTTCCGATGCGCAGTCAAAGTACCTATTGCAGCCACATAGGATATTCATTAAATTTGCTCTATGTTTAAGTACAAGTTTGTGCAGGACAAAGTCAAGTTACTAAACTAACTTCGTCAAATAAATGTTAAACATTTTTCATTTCATCTTAACGTTCAACAATGACTCTGGAAAAAGAAGATTACCATTGCTTTATGCTGCCATAATACATGAATACAAATTTTATTTGCAAATAATGTCGACATATTTCCCTTCTTGATGAAATGAGCATCTATGCCCAATAATGATTTGATAAATATAAAAATATGTGAACACACTTATATCTATGAACATCGCCTGCGCCTCCAAGAGGTACGTACAGGGTGCGCCATCTTTTATGTCGGTTATGTAAACATGAAATAACTTTGAAAACGAAAAACTGATTTCTATATATCGGGTATTTTTATTAAATAAGATTATTTACAATTTATTGGGACTAGTTTTTGAACACATCTATCAAGTGGCTACCTTTATTGGTCAAAACAAAATATGCCCGTTTTGCTGCGTTTTCCATTACTTTTTCGAGCATCTCTGGTGGTATTGCGGCGATTGCGGTACGAATGTTTGTCTTGAGTTCTTCAGTGGTCTGGGGCTTGCTGGCATACACTTGACTTTTCAAATAACCCCGCAAGAAGAAGTCCGGAGGGGTCAAATCTGGAGACCAGCGTGGCCAGTCAATGTCACCTCCTTTTGACATCAGACGTCCAGAGAATTTTCGTTGAAGAAACTGGATTGTTATATTTGCAGTGTGGCATGGCGCACCGTCTTGTTGAAACCAGTAACCATCAAGACCTTTTTCACGCATTTGTGGGCAGACATAATGAGAAAACAACCACCGATATCGATTTCCATCGGCAGTTTCGTTTTCGTTGAAGAAAAATTGCCCAATGATGGTTTTGGCGCAAACGCAAAATCTTTCTAAATCTTTCTACTAAACAGTCACTTTCCGGTCATGCAACGGCATTTCGTGGATCTCATGTGGATTTTCCGCTCTCCAAATGCGGCAGTTTTGCTTATTAGTGCCGCCAGAGAGCGTGAAATGGGCCTCGTCGGTCATCACAATTTGCTTCCAAAAATCAGGTTCAGTATCAACAATGCGAGCGACTGTGTGGGTGTATTCCAAGCGACGTGGACGGTCAGTTGGCAATATTTCTTGTGTTAACTGCACCTTATATGCCAAAATGCTGAGCGCGGTGACGATTCGACACTTTTGGGTTCTGGGCAACGCTGTCTCTGACCGCTTCAACCAATTCATTGGAACGTCTTTGTCGTTGATGAACGGTATGTTAATGATCTCCAATGTCCCGTACACAAGAAAATTTGAAACCAAACGACGGTTAGTGTTGTCAGAGGGTGCCTGTTTGCCACGATATTTTCGACGATATGAACGTTGCGTTAATTGAACGACGATTTTCAATGTACATTGTGACAATTTCGGCGCGTTGTTTCGGTGTAAAGCGATTCATGAGTAAAATTGTAGTAAATTGACGTTTGAGAAACACGGTATAACCAATCACTCGGTTGGTAAATATCAAAGTCATTCGATGTTTCAATACCGACCTAAAAGATGGCGCACCCGGTATATTATCACAAACGTAGTTTTGAGTGTGTTTAATTATTTTCAGCCAATAATTTACACATCTATATTGTTTTCCAAAATTATTTGTTAAATGTGGACAATAGTGAATGTTTTTCGAATACCGTAACCCATCTATTCGATTCCCCGAAAAGACGAAATCTCGTGTTTGTTTATGAGAAAAAATGTAACCTTTTGTTTTTTGCATAACAATATCATTCAGCTGGCAGACAGTTTCTCATGGTCCCGACGGACTCTCATATAATTTGCATTGTATTCACTCTTTCTTGGACGGACGTTCTCTTGAACGGACGCGGAGACGAGAAAATGTTCTCCTAGCCGGACAAAAAACAAAATAAAAATAAACGCCTGTCTTATTTTTTTCTATTGAGAGTATTGATATTGCATTTCTAATCGTGCCGCGCGCTATCTTCGTTGGGACTTTCTCGAGTAAACCGGGGATTCACCGACTTTAATCTTTCGGTACAAACGCAGGTTATCTGGTGCATTTCTGTGCGGCGTGAATTAGGGGCTTCTCTGAGTTGGTCGGGGATTTACCGTTCTTATTCCTTGAGTACACGCTTTCGATTATATTTGCATTCAGTATTAGTCTGACTGTTATGCGGAAAAGACAAAATGGGCGACGCATCATTGTAGAAATGGATCGAAATAAAAAAAATCCACGCTTGAACAATAAGGAGAAGCTGCAGATATAATTAAACATAAATAAATTCTTCTTAAGAAATGGATGTCGAACGGCAATTTCAATGAAAAAAGAAGTTTTTTTACGGGTAGTGGTATCAAAATTGAAAAAATGGGTTATGATTGGTTTACAGCAGCTCGTCATAAGGGGATTCCTTTGGCAGGTATGTATGCATATTATTTTTTTAAATAAGGTTTTTTGTATTAATGTAATGCGTTAATCTTCTTTACATGTCAATTCCAAAATAGATAAAAAGAGAGATTATCAACAGGTTTGTCGTGACAAAAACGGGAAAAACTTTTTTTAGATCCTCTAATACGATGGGAAGCAAAATAAATATAATATAATAATATAAGCTTTAAAGTGATTTCGGGAGAAGATGCTTCTGTTAATGCTGAAGATGTTTCATCATTATTGGAAAATTTTCCTTTGATTAAGGAACATGCAACGAGAGGCATCTATAATTCCGATGCGATCGGCCTGCATGTTAGTACTCTACGCGATAAAACGCTCACATTAAAGAAGGAAAAATGTCTTGGAGGTAAGAATCCAAAAGTGAGGTTTACAATTTTGCACTGTGTAAATATGGCGGGTGAAAAAGAAAAACTCCTAGTCATTGGTAAGGCAGCTAAGCCCAGAGCTTTTGACAACATTAACATAAATGACCTGCCTGTAATTTGGAAATGCAATAAGAAAGCTTGGATTACAAGACAAATTATAACAGAGTGGTTGCAAGACCTAGATTGGAAAATGGCAGAAAAAAGAAACATTTTGTAGACCAGCTTGTCAACCACTTGTCCACGGGATTAAAGAGATTTAAAGCTTATTACCGAAGTCTAATGCTCAAACAGCTACTAATAAACATTGAAACTGCAGGTACAGCTTTTGAGTTAATAAAGAAGAATACATCATTGAATGCAGTTTATTTGGCAAAAAACGCTTGGGACCAAGTAACCAAAGAATTTAAGCATGAAAATATGCAAAGTGAAGACCAGTTAAATGAGGTTGATATACCTGACCCAGATGACTTACCACTTAATGTACTTTCAGATATCCTTAAAATAAGAATTTATTATTGATAATCAAAACTTCGATGATCTTTTGAGCCTAGATGAAGGTTTGTATGTTGACGGTCCAGATTCAGACCAAGAAATTGAAAAACCAGTTGAAATACATTAAATTTTCGAAGATTCTGATGTTGATGAGGTTCCCGTACCAACAGAAGCTATTCCAAATTATGGTAAAGCTATTACCCTGACCAAGCAGCTAAAAAGTTTTGTAGAAAATCAGGGAGATACACAGTCTTTGGATCTTCTTTCTAAATTAGAAGTTCGATTTCAAGAAGCCATTTTAAAGGAAAAGAGACAAACGACAATATATGAATTTTTGTGTCCTTAAAGTAACTTTCTATTTCATTGTTTTGTGTTACTACATATATGTATGTCCATAATATGTATATTATATTATACATATACATAGTATGTATGTACAAACTTTGTACCATATATATATCTAAACGCAACTAACCTTTTTTCATGTTCAATGTTTTTTATTTATTTTAAAAACATTTATATACATATCCGGTTCAAAAGTCAAAGTTTTTTTAATATATGTGTATGAATGAGTTGATAGTTTTCGTTGGATAACAGCGTAATTCAAAACGGACGAATTTTTAAAAGAGCAAAAAAACGGTGGATCTTTGTAGACCCTATCGAATGACACGTAATCTTGATGAAACCATTTTTTGAGTTACGCGAAGTTAAAACTGAAGCGATGATATGTGAAAGCCTATTTCCAACGAAGACTCCTTCAGGGGCCCGTTTCTCCGGAATCAAGGTGTTTCGCAAATCGAGAAGATCAAATACAATAGTTTCCGAACAGTCTCCAGTCATCCATTGAATTATTGCCCCATGTTTGGGGAACGCTCTGTACATGACAAAACTAAAGGCTGTCTGCCACGATACAAAACTTTGTTCATAATTTGATACCGAATTTCGTGAAAAAATTCGTTACTGAATTTATTTACCAATTTGTTTACAAATTACAATCGAAATTTTTGTACTAAATTTCGTATGCAATCATGCTCAGTTGGTAAAAAACAACTATAACTGTCAACTTCTAACTGCCTTTTACCACGTCAAAGTCATTCTAACCACACTTTACTTTGCAGCTTGCTACTTTATTCCTTTATTACTTTAAGCGAATAGAAAATTGAAGAAAATGTATTATATGCAGCTGTGGCAGTCTCGATCTGCGTTGTAGCTGCCCACCTCATGAGAAAACGAAGTAAACGGAACCGTAAAAGAATTTGGTGCCGGAAATGGATCAGGGAGAGGGATCAGAGCATGGATGTGCTCCATATGATCTTATAATAAACTTCCAGTGGAGGATCCACTGGCTTATTAAGTTTAATTGGTTTTGAAGTCATTCTGATTTTATCCAACACAGCCTATTTGGCTTTTCTGTTTTTATCGGCCTTGATTTTTACAGCGTATAAACAATCATATTTCTCATACTTGTTTAATAGTATGTCACATTGCTCTTTTGATCATGACATCTTTTAAGTTTTCAATCTAGCAATCTAGCATGAGCAGGGGAGTTTCGCGAAACTGATGAACACAACTGAACACAACTGATAACATCAAATAATGAAAGTGTTTGAGGTTAGGCGTGTTTTTGTCAACCAATTATTATCTCATCCAATCATCACAAAACATGTAATTCCTTGTCACGTAGCGCTTTTATCAACTATTGTACTGCTCCAAATGCGCAGTAGTCATCTCCGCATTTTAGTATAATATTTAAAACAGGCTCTACAAAATTTAGCACTAAATTTGTTCATACAAAATTATGTACTAAATGCTGTCTGTCACACACAGGAAATTTAGCGTACCATATTCAGCATAAAATTTCGGATCGTGACAGACGGCCTTAAGATAATACCATCATGCTAAGTTGCAAATAAAAAGTGTCAAATACATGAAGTAGTTAGTATATGTTTACGAGCTTATAGATGCAGAGAGCGAGATTTGAACATTCTTACGGTTAGGTAACTATGATGCTTACTACTTACATCTTCTGTCAATCAAATGAACTGCTTTTCTCTGATTTTTCCTTCAAAAAGGATTTTTATCAAATTTGCTCACAGCGTTAACGGCGGAAAAGGTTTTTTTCTTATATTCCTATCTGAATGTTTGAATTTTCAATCAACAACCTTAATTACATAACACATAAGGCTCAATTTCCAATAATTCACTAATGGGACATTCAGTGCTATCAAGCCGAAAAATGCAGAATCACTATTTTATTCATATTTGCGCCAAGCTGAAGGTAAAGGCAACCAGACTTACGCAACCCTCTCATTTCCACCCCATCATTTTCACCAATTATGGTAATTTTTTACTTGTTTGTATCCATTACATATTTGCAAAAAGTCCTTTTTTCATTAAATTTATCAACGACATTCGAGAGTCATAAATATTAGTGGTCAAAGTAAATTTGCTCAGGGGGTGTCATGACCCCCATGATCCCTCCCTGGATCATGCTAGAAAACATTGTTGTTTTAATCATTTTTCATGCGTGGTCTCATGTTGTAGATCTTTGGTACCTAAAAACCTTGTTTGAATGGTTTTTCGTTCTTGTCAACACATTCGACTGAATCCCGGAAAACGCTAATTATTTACTCTTGAATGAAAAGTTTTTCTACAAAAATTGGTGTACCAATTATTTGCGCCCATGTTTCTAATACCCCGTGAACAACTTGCATCGACAAAACCAAACAATTATTTTGCAATCCAGGAGATTTTTCGTCTGATTAGACGATCTCCAGCCTTTGATTTAAAATTTTCGCGTTATTATTTATTCAAAATATCATAGATTACTCTCGATTACGCACTTTGTTCATGATTTTGTATTAGATTATATTTCTGAATAATGCAACTGCCCGTACAAGCAGCTTTTCTGAAATTACAACTGCGAGCGCGTTTCGCATTATATGATTTCATTTTTTATAATCAAATTTATTTGAAGTGCCACATTTTGGGCTATCTTCAAAAGCTGCCAACTGCTCGTGATGGCGAAACGTCACGTGTTCAAAACAACGGACAACATATTTGGTACTGAAAAATGATGGCCGTGGAAGCCTTACAGACTTTAAATTAATTTATGCAACACTCATAAAGTGTGAGAATGACAATAATGAAGAGTATTACGATTCAAAACTGTCATCAGGAATGTGGTTTACCAATAGTATCTACATCCTACATGTACAGCATAAAATTGGGATTAGTCCAAAATTAAGCAATATACTCACTCGGTCATGCTTGAAACAAACAAATCCTACAGTACTGTAATGGCTAATCTTCCCATCCGAATGTTGAGGACAATACGATCTGATACACTTCACACAGCACCTTATGGTTCTCTTCGAACAAATATCGCAGCTGTGCCAAGGACAAATAAATCGACTCGCTAAAAAAAAAAATGGTAACGTTAATTCCAAAAATTTAATATAACAATGAGAATAAGAATATTACCATCAAAATTATCTGCATCCAGCTTCAGGCATTTCAAGTGGTAAGCCTTGTTGCATATCTTATTGTTGCATGTAAAAACATTATCTTTTTTGTTGCATATAAAGCAAGGTTGAGATACTACTGGTTCGGTTAGTTTACGCTTCTTTTTATAGATTTTCTTTTTTGTGACTTTAACAGGTTTTGCTAAGTCATCCTGAAAAACAAAACAGCATTATTATAAACAGTTAAACTACCATGCAATAATTATAAGTACTTGATAAGCTTCATTTGCGTGATCGGACGAAATACAGAAGGTGACTAGTTTATTCATTATTTGCCATATGTCAGACGTCAAAATACTAAAAAGAGTGACAGCTAATTCATATCAGTGAAGTTTGGAAGATATGAACCGTAACACTTGTTGCTCCAAGTTTTAAATATTAGGCCACTGCGCATGTTATTCCAATGATCGTTTTAACACGTTCAATGCCGCCAATTGACACATGTCTAGACTGTTGTGCATCCGTCGCCATAGGGCGACGCGTGTGATCTATTGTTATATGGTGCTTCAGCTCAGGTGGCTCGCTAGTATAGTTCGTAAGGGTGAATAGGCATACAGGTTAGACATTTTCGAGAACTTTTCCGTACGCGGTTTGTCCTAAATTCTACCTCTAGTGCCAGTGTCGCCTTCTGGCGACCAAAAAATATTAGTATTCAGGTAAGAAAATATTCGCTAACTACAATATATATCATATTTAGTATCATTTAAAGAAATTTTCAGACAAAAAATTAAAAACCCCCTTGGCCCCTGACTACATGTAACATTTTACTGGCAGCGAACGTGTTAGTACAGCAAGCACTGACCAATATCTGCACCTCTTGCCAACTGGGAAGGACTGAGACTTTTTCTTCAGCTTTATTTGGAAATATGTTTGTTTTGCTGACTTGGCTGTATCGGCAGTCCGTCAATAAGTGAAGTTTGGAATGGAGGAATAAATCCTTCACACAATAAAAGTACCAGAAACAAGGACCTAAAGGGTGGTTCAAAAAATTATGCGCCCCCGCCGTCGACAGAAGACCGAGGCACACCAAGCCCACTGTAGCAAACAGACAAGCCGATATCGAGTCTAGAAACAAAAATAATGAAGCCATTTCCAATGCTTAAGATCAGCACAATACAACAATTAGACAGAGGGTAATGTGGCACCCCAAAGGCAGAGTGTCTGGGGGCTGGCGAAGCCAATAAAGAATACATTTTTAACATTATTTTTATTTTATTCACATAGGTTGCCATTATTTTCTAAACATAAATATGATCTCCTAACAATAAAATTCAAAATACTACGTAATATTTCTGGTACAATCATACTAAATGCTTACATTACACATAGTCGTAACTGATGCTCGTCTTCAAAAATACGCTGATAAACTTAGTTAAAAAAAAACTTCAAACAAAAAGTCCAGAGGAGTTGAATCCGGGAACGCGCTGGCCACACTTTCACTTCCGGGTAATCGCTGAGAAAGGTACTCTCGAACTTGCCTAGAGATATGCGCAGGAGCACCGTGTAGTTTAAACCAACAGCTGTTAACTTGGGCCAAAAGTAAATTATCCAGGCAGTCTTCTAGATCATGTTACAACAACTGAAAGTACCGTTCTACAGTTAATTAGTCGTGGTAAATAAATGGACCTAATACTTTGGTCTCTAGAATTCCACACTACATATTAAACCCAAAATGTCTGGATACTTTTTTTTAGGCCGCAGATTTTCTTGAGCCAAGTAATGAGTGTTGCGGAGATTAAATATATCATTATTAGATACTCTCGTCGGACCATATAATTTTTCAAGAAAAATTAAAATCTTCACACGTTCATGTGAACCACTCGCAAAAATGCTGGCGCCGTTCGTCATCCTCTGGTCTAAGTATTTGGTAGATCCTGAATTTAGATGGATGATAACTATTTTTACGCAAAATAAACTGGGATGCGGATTTGGCTACTCCTACATTTTTTCAATTTGCCTAGTTGATGTCTCGGAATTCGCAGCAACTGCTTAGAAAACACTATTCTGAGTTTCCTCTAAAGATTCCTTTTTTTTGAGACGTAACAGGCTTTTTGAATTAACCATATTATATCAAGATACATTTCTGCAGTATTATTATTTTTGTAGCACAAAATGTAGCACGTCAGCATGTCGAACTTTTCATCATTGTTATAATGTCCGCCTCGGATCCTTGACGATAAAGCAATATTAATAATACACAATAACAATACTCGTAGACAGGTATTTACGTCAAGGGAAGCATTTTTTTGCAGCGCCTACTTGAAAAAATAAAAAATCAGAGAAAACGCATTTTTTCTTACAACCAAGAAAATAAAATGTAACATGTGATTCGTCGTTGAATTCGTATAAAAAATCAAATATAGGGTGTACTTTTTTCGGACCATAAAAAAAATATAAAATTGATGGTTTCTCAAAAACAAACCTTTGGGCACAACATTTAGAAACATCATCATGTAGTGCCTAAAAAGTGCCAATGGAACAGTTTTATAAGTTTTTAGAAATTTCCTGAAATAAAGTCAGAAAAAATAAAAATGATTTGGCCAAATTTTTGTGTTTTATTATCGCACTTCGAATTATACACAATCAATTCATTAATACCGATATCGTAATGTGGTTGAGCTTAATGAAATTTTTCCATATGAAAAGCTGTATTTTAAATTAAACTTACAATACTTATACAATAGCTACACTATATGGTCAGACCTTTATCCACTCAAGTATAATGGTATACAGATAATGATAAAATAAATCCGGCAACACTTCTATATTGACGCAATTTTCTAAAATGTGTTGAAACGGAATAATGATCATTCTCAAAATATACTTTCTAGTAAAAATACTCTGTGGGACCGACTATGAATGGTGTGCAGCTCCACAGAAAAATTCGTCCAAGATTTTAGTACAGAAAATGTCATCAAACTGCTCAGGATGGCTCATTCAAATTATTCATTTCACCTTAAAGTCACTGCATATTTGCCTTCTCCACAACCAAATGATGTTTTCAGTAAACCACCGACAAGTTGCTCTGCAGGAGGAAAACGATGGAAAAACAACGCCAAAATTTACTATTTCGTAATTTCGACACTGATAACTCAGTCACAATGGCCGCTATCGTCAATACGAACATCAAACTGGGAAAAATTTATTAGCTACCAACACTGATTAACAAATACCCTAGTAAAAGTCCCAACGTTGAAATTTGATGACGACATTGCTCGGGCGACTTTCAGCGGTCGCCGCCAAATGGAATCAAGTGCCTGGAGTGTGACCTAGGATGCGCGGTTCAACTGTTGGCATACATGTTTAATATGTTCACAGAATGACAGCTTCAGGAATATATCTTTTAACCGAGTTTTGTAAATTTGTTTGATATTTTGAAAGCTATTCACAATACCTGCTTAGCCTTAACACCGATGAATCCACTGCAATTTGGCGCTCCGCACCTGCAGACCTTTTTCTCTTTTCCTACACATTCTAGGTTGTAGTTGAACGTCAATTCAGTGTCAGCTGGTATATCCATTGTGGCAAATAGCCCCACTCTTGTTTCACCCTTTACTGTCCACTTTTGTGTCTCACAGTTCGGCTGACAGCAGTGGTTCATGAATCTAGCCAGATTACCTAAAGAAATAATCTAATTATCGCATAAATCTCTCCTATTCATAAAAAGTATTGATGAGATTCCCTCGGAATAAGATTTCTGGAAGTTGAAACTACTAATTCGTACTTGGACTCATTTGATATTTGTAGTGATCCTATACAGGTGTGCAGATCAAGTGTGAAAATACAAACTCTACTAACAATCAGAGATCGACTAATGCTAACGTAGTTCAAGGAATAAGCTGAATTTGAACATTCGCACGTAGAAAACTCTTCTCTCATACAATCTCATGAGGACAGATATGCGTTCGTGGTGGTATCTACGAAATAAAAAAAAAAAACAAGTTTGTTTCCGTCCTTTGATCAGAGGCTGGTTCACGGCACTGACATGAGTGCTCCCATCAAACTCAAAAAAAGCTACAGAATGTCAATGCATATTTGCTTTCGCTTTACTTTTAGCAGCTGCGAAAATTTAAAGGGAAATCCTTCAATTCAGAATTACCACTTGAAATGTGAAACAGTCGCCGGGAAGCATTTTATGAAACCCGGTTGGGCAAAATTGAGTTTCCCGAGACGCAATGTTCACAACCCTTTTTTTCTACTAGGTGTTCTACCTGTTGCAAGCAACTTCAGTTTCATGAATCGGGTTTCTCCAGTGTGATGATTTGTACTTTACTAAAATGCTGAAAATACCAAAAATAGCACCGACTAAAGAGAAAAAATTTCAACCAAAAGACTGACATAGCCGTTGGTGCAATTTGTTGACATACAGAAAACAGAAATGTCGTTAGATTCATACGATTAAAGACAATACATATTTATCTATTATTTAATTCTGGTCCTTGTTAACTCTGATTCATTTGGACTCTTATGCAAATTTATATCCTATGGTCTCCCAGAGAAGCTTTGCAGATGCGGCGCTGATTTTCTCTCTGGCTACAAGACCTCCGCCGTAATTGACGGGTTCTCCTCTACATCCTACAATGTCAATGCGTATGTTCCTCAGGTATCGGTTTCAGCTCCGACAATGTCCTTATATATCAATGACCTTCTTTCTTGTACGATCAATCTACTCCCCAGCCTTACTGATGACAGCACTCTATTTGGAGGAATTCAGAGTGACAAGCAAATTTCTGCCGGCAAGCTAGAAGAAAGATTAGCAGCGACTTAGTCTCTAATGAGAGACTTGGAGGTTATCACTGCTTGGGGACGCAACAATCTTGTACAGTTTAATGCTTCCAAATCAACTTGACGAACAAAAAGCGTCCTAGCTCTCGCCCAGTTTCGATGGATGGCCGAGTTCTGCCAAAGAGCAGTTCATTTCGGCTGGTCGGAGTCCAGATCACGAAGACATATCGTCAATAGTGGCAGCTGCTGGGAAAAAGTTAGGCTATTTGTTTAGCCCTAAGAAGTGGTCTTCTCTACATGACCTCACTCTATACAGGTCACAAATAAGACCTAGGCTCGAGTATTGGCCAGATGTTTGGGGTGCTGCCGCCCCTACTACATTATCCATGCCCGTTGCTGTTCAAAGGAGGGTTGTCCGACTGATCAATGACTCTTCTCCAACAGACTCTGGACCCTTTCGCACCGGTGAGCTTGCTCTTTTCTACCGCTACGCCAGAGCTCTCCTCCATGATGCCGCAGCGCGATGTGCCTGCCAAATAGACCCGCCCGACTTTCGCCTCTCATTATAACCGTGTGCCTAACCATGAACTGGCTGATACGAACGCGCATTGTCCCTAGGGTATCGAGACTGTAGAACATTCTACAAGAGGAGACTTTGCCCAGTTCGACTAACCTTAGGCAGTTCAAAAATCGGATTAAAACTGTTTTTGGGATACACAGAGTCATGCGGTGCCCTGCCCTTTAAGCTTCTGTCTGCGCGGCTCCTTCGGTGTGAAAAAAAGTCTCCAACATACATATATATTCCATGTGTCATCGTGTGACCCTTTCTTGCAATGCATATTTTTAGTGCTTTAAAAGTGGTAGATTCATGGAGATAATGTGACACGACAATTTTTAAATTTCATGCTCAGGCTATATATACAACGACTCCAACTAGGTTGGCAGATGTTTGTCGCATGGCCTTCTTGAGTTCAAGTTTGTAACGCAAAATAGAGCACTTACCTTTTGGTCCAGCATCCAACATCCTTTGATTATCTATAGTAAGAAAATAATAGTTTTCTTCTTTCTGTTCATGCATCTTTTGTATCCTTCTTTGGTACTCTTCTGTGTCTATGATTTCTCCAACGTACTCAATTACAAATTGTCCTTTCTTTATTGGCATTAATGTTTTCAAGCCCCAGCCTCTTGCGTGTGTTTTGTACGGTGCCTATTGACGACAGATTTATATTTACCAATATATGTGTATTTGATGTATGTCATGAAAAATATTACATAGTCAATTTGATATAAAGGGATGTCTCTAATGAATGCAAAAAGCAAACCTAAACTCGGAAAAATAGTGATACTGGGACAAATAATGGTGAAATAACGTGATGGCGAAGTTTAATTGTCGAAAGGGTTACCTTACGGGGAGAACCAACTTTGTCTGATTTGAGTTCAATGTGTACGAGACAAGCGCGAGAAGTGTGTACAAGCTTATATGTTAGGAAAAGATAGAAGCCGGCTGGCAAGTAATCTCATTACCATTCGAAACGGTTTTCAAATAAGATATTTGAATGCACTTCCAACAGACAGCTTTTCACTCTCGCAGTAGTCGATTCTGGTAATAGATGGCACTTTGTGCTGTTTTATTTCGATAGACAATATACTCTGAATAGTAGATTTTGTTCGTTGTCCTACCGAGACCAAGCGTAGACCAAGCTGAGGTTGAACGTGAGAAAGCTTTATTACTATTATTTTTTTGGATATATAATAAGTTTCAACTAAAAACATAAAATAGGTGCAATCAATCAATTTTACTAATTAGCACCATTCTTTGGCCCTTTTTGTACATTGTCAAGCAGTTTAATAGTCACCTTGAAAGATATTGACTTTGACAAAAAAAATGTAACAAAAATGAGTCACGTGCCAAAATAACGTAAACTTTTTTTTAATATTTTGATCACTTACCAGTAATTTGAATTTCTCTTTATAAATGGTAGATGCCGATTCCTAGGCCAAGCCATTTTTAATGATTTTCTTTTTCATAGTTTATTGATTGTATAATTTCACACGTATTATATCTTTCTTTCTCAGCGATTCAGTATTGTGTTGAAATCTTCTGGACACTAATGTAGTATTATTAACAACTATCTAAGGAATTTCCTCAAAAAATATCGTTGGTCTCTCGTAGAGATGGTTCTGCCCATTGGCAACCAATGCCACCTTGTCATTTCTACACGTACTAACCTATATAATATTTGCTTTACTATCAAGATACCTTCTTTACCTATTGAGATACCTTCTTTTCCTATAAAGATACCTTGTTTTAAAAACTTGCGTGTATAGACCCGGCCAGCGCCATTTTCTTTTCTTTCTGCTGAGGTATGGTGTGGGCGTTGTTTCGTTAACTCTCAGATTCTGGGATATAGGACCCCCAAACACCAGTTTATGAAGTAGGACCCTTTATTTTGTACCTTACGTTTAGTTATTTTGGTTTGGGTGCTACCCCGACCGTTTTCTAATGGGATTTCTACCTTCAGGGGTAAGTTCTTTTTTGGATACCATCGGACCACGTCTGCTTCCTTTTATGGTAGTGGGAAGGCATTGTGGAGAACCATCATTCACATTTCTCCAGCTTTGTTATTATGTAGCTGCCTTGTAGCTGTTTACAGCCGATTTTACTGGAAGCCACCCCTCCCCCTTGACAAAAAAACCCGGATGTGAACAGGTGAAATATCATTTTATTGGGGTATTTTATAGATATTAATGTATTGATTGTTGCTGACTGAAATTGTGTGTTCTTGATTCTGTTTGGCGTTTTGCGTATTCAAATATAGGGCAGTGCCTTCATGCCACCTTCTTTTGGGCTTACTACATTACATTGATTATGATTTTGATTTTTGAGCTGCCATAACTTTATTTTAGAACAGGGTATATCACTTTAGTACATTTTATCTTTTCTTACTCTTGCTTTACGTTTCTTGTAAAAGATAATGTAAATGGTTTTTCTTCAAGTTTTGAGTGTTTTAAATGAGTGGTTTTGTCTCAGTCAGAGAATAGAGAGTAGATTTTTTAGCAGTCTTTCTCTCCCTCTCTCTCTCTCTCTCTCTCTAGGGTTTTTTATACCGTAAATTTTGGAAAACGCGGCAAGCAATTCCTACCTTGTGACGTTCCTCACGTCACTGCCCACTGCTGGCCACTGGTTTTTGACCTGAGCATTTGTGAGCTGTGGACATCTCAGCTGTGACTAGAGCCGTAACTGGAAGAAGACCACTGTCCAGATAAGTTTAGGTTTAGACGTTAAAATATTTATAAGCCTCCGTACGTGTACCATGTTAAACGTTTTGCAGGGTTAATTATCACGGCCTAATAATTTTATTGTCAAGTAGTTTTCAATAATATAAATGCCTTTAACTTGCATATGTGCTGCTTGTTTTTATAATTTATTATGATTCTTTTTTTAAATATCTTGTTTTATTTGGCTCTCTGTGTACAACTAATTAGGTCTTGTCATTACTGTGAGATTTTTTCTTTTGCGTGGGTGGTCAGGAAAAGCAAGTTCCGATTAACAACTCGGGTATTTGTGGCTTAATCCGTCTGAAGTCAATGGCGCTCTTAACCCCCCCTACTCTCGGCTTTATTGAGCTAGAGTCTAAATTTGCACGCCACTTGTCAGCTGTTTTGCATTGACTGACCCTTAGATTTCATTTATAGTGATTTATTAATTCATGAATTAATTTAAAAAAAAAGGTCAGAGGAATCACACCACAATTTCCTCTTGTTTATAAAAAAAGGCGTGGTACAATATCGTGGCATAAATTCCTCTCAAAAAATTAAGGACTTCTTGCTCATACACTTTTCATCACATTTTCTTGCAAAACCTCATTTGAAAATTAATTTCTTCAGTTTCTAGGACAGTCATTGGTTTTGGATATAAAATTATAATAACAAAGTACTTTGCAATATAATTTATATTAGTGTTAAGAAGAATAAATAAGAGCATCAAGTATCAATATCTCAACACTGTATGAATTTTTGAAAGAAGATTCAATAAACTTCATTTAGAGAAATTATCAAAATTGATAACTTTCCTAACTCAGTAACTGAAGAATGAATTGTGAAAGGGTGTATTTAACAACACTCCAACATAGCTCAAATAATCCTGATAGTAAAAAGATCTGGTAATGGTAATGGATTAGAATTTGTAGTTGTGTTTTACGAAGGTAAATATTAAGGACAAAATATTAACTAACTTACTATGGGAGGGTACTCCCTCTTCTCGAAGGATTGGTTTCTACATCTGCTGCCGGCAGGGCACACCTCGGGGTTACACTCTGTCATTAGTAGCCTGTTTAAGCAGTCACTGTCAGGACCACACGGGTTCTCCTGGTTCGGATCACAGTTGCACGCCGTTGTATTGCTCAGGTCTAAGTCCAACTGACGTACGTTACCGACGGGTTTGTTAACCTTGATTTTGATGTACGGCGGGGGCTTCTGCGAGCTGGGTGACTCCACTTGTTGTGTGTTTTTGAACTCTGCAGAACAAATAGAATGCATAACTCTGTAGATGTGACATAATAGACAATGATAATTAATGCACATATCAGTGAATTTCTTTACTGAACTTTCGCCCAACACGGCAAATTTTTACGAAGTACATCAAGAACGTAAGTACTACTCTTTCCACGGGCCAATATATCTCACAAGCAATGCAAAGGTTATTGCTAGCAATCAGGTATTCAGGAACGTACGACTTTGCATGAAAATTGAAGTTATGATCAAATAAAGGTTAGTTAAAATCTTATGGCGGGTTCATACAACCTTATAGTCATAGTCGTAATCATAGACATATGAACATAAGAGATGAAATATGTACGTGTTATGAAGACGTCTATAGCGAATAATCATACTTAAAGTTCGTAACTTTTAACTCTTATAATCATGCTTATGACTGGAACGTGTGTCAAAACTTTCACTACTGTCACCTAACCTACTACTTGACAACTGACTGACAATCATACACAACCTTGAATTTGATAACACATGGTAGAACTCAAACTGTGATCTACCGCACTATAGATAGTGACAATCTTGTTAACATCTTGTTTATTGATGAATTGCTCAATAAATAATTTAAAACAACTTTGTGCGTAGAACTTTTATTTTTTCATAATATATTCTGACAAAATAAAAAAAAACTGCTTATGAAAATTGACTACATTACAGATAAAAATCCTACTGGGAACAAATTGAAGAAGAGAATAGAGCCCTAAAACAAAAAATAGAAAGAAATAATCACCAATTATTAGAATTTGAAGTATTTGAAGAGAAAAATAAATTTATTAGAGAAATATTATAAGGTAAAAAAATCTACAAAATCGTTATTAACTCATCCTAAATAATATTGAAGAAAAATACATAATAATGACAAGTCTGGAAAAGATAAGTGAAAAAATACAAAATATACGGAACCCACTTATTCAACAAAGCCAGCATAAAACATGCAGAAATAGCCCAGAGTAAAAGAAGACATCTTAATACAGAAGAAAATAAATCACTAAACACAATAATAATTAAGTCAAGCAAAAAATAAACAGTACGAGAAGCAAGACAAGATCTTGAAAAAACATAAATATAGCAAAGTTGAAAATTAAAATGAGCTCAATAAAATATTTAAACAACGGAAAAATTCTGAATTCTGATAAAATCAGATGATGAAAATAATTCTGAATTGAAACCTGAGGTTACTAAAAAACCAAAGGAAAAAATACGAAATGATTGAAGAAAAGAGATCCAAGATAAAAAGGACTGGATATCGAAAGACCAAGTGGAGAGGAGGTAAAAGAATTTAGAGAACCAAAACAACTTCAAAGGATACCTATATAATAACCTATATTTGTGAAAATAAAATCAGAAACACATAACAATTTACGCTGATGTAACTGGACTAGTATACAACAGAATTATAAAAAAACAGAGGTAAAATATTTTTAGGTTTTCAAAAATTACATGTATTTGATAACAATCATGTAACTTAGAAAATAATGGAACATGTGTCAAATGTGGAAAAAATCATAATAGTAACTTTTCTACAGAACAAACAAAACGATGTCTAAATTGTGCCACACATAAAAAACATTGATCGGATCATTTGGCCATGGACAGAAATTGCACAGTTTGTATAATACATACATATTTCGAAAACCTACATAGTCTCAAAACTGAATTTCAAGAGAAAATTATCAGATGGACTTTTATGGAGTGAAACATGGAACATAACAGACACCTCATTATTTACCATACAGGAATATAAATATAATTTTGGAAATTATAATCAAAACGACGGCATTATCATTTATTTAAAGAAAATATCAAAGCGATTAAGTTAATTATTGTATTTCAAAACATTAATATTAAAATTATCTATACAGGGTGTTTCACATTCGACCGTCACCATTGGGATCTCAGAAACTGTCAGAGAATGGGGGCAAAGTTTAGGCAATTAACAAGATGCTGCTTAGAAAGTTTTGAAATTCAAAGTACTTGCGGAGAGAGGCGGAAAAACAAAAAATCGTTTTAATTTTTCCTGAGTTTATATGTAGTTTGATTTCAAAATAAATTGCACATTAACACTGCCGCTTTTTCTCTGGCATAATTTTTTCAATATAACGTTTTGTCTCTTGTCATCTTGCATCAACTTATTTTTCTTACGGACACCATCAAATATTTCTTCGCAGATGAATAGTTTTTTAATTCTGATTCCAAAAAAATTGCTAGGTAGGCCTTAAAGTTATCAGATTTGTTTTATTTTGCATACCAGATTTATCCCAAAATCTCAGTAAAACACAGATAAAGGCAAAAGGAGTCGTAACGCGTTTCGCTTTAATAGACTGATGAATAAACTGAAGGGCTCTAAGAATTCTGTATTTTTGTCAATTTATAGAATCTTGAAAGTGCGTTGATCCACATTTTCATTATCTAAACCTTATTTAAAGAGCTTGTACAGGGTGTTTCACTGGGAGCGGGAGATGTTTTAATTGTGGATATAGAAAGACAAGAGGCGTTTAATCGGTATTGACCATTTCTTTATAGCCTCACAACTTTGTTTACCACCCGGTATATTTATCTGAACTCGGTATGTGTAGCCAGCTTATCCTAATGAACAAAGTGAGATAACAAATAAAAAAGAAATACAGATCCAGGATGTGAACCATTCAGCCTAAGTTGACATTATAATCATGATTACACACTGTGCATGAACATTTCCTCAACATGTGGAAACACAACCGCCAACTTTTATTCCTTAATATGGACCTGGATTTATAGATCTTTTGGTCTAGCTGGAGTGACTGATAGTTAAATGATCATGTAAGCCTAACACTAACATAGTAAATATAGTCTAAAATGGACAAATCGGTACTGTATGCGTACCAGGGCGGTTGAAAAAATGAGAGTCTACAAAGAAATGACCAACATCGATAAAATCTCTGTTATAAGAAGCTAAAGACCCATAAACTATAGGTTTTTAATAATACTATCAGTTATCCCATACCACGGCAAAATTATTTTCCTTCCTCAATAAAACACCCTGTATAAAAGACTTACCTTGTTTAAGCTTGTGAGCTAGAGTAGCCTCTTCAACTGCCTTTTTGAATTCCTTATCTAGCTTTTTAATTTTATTATTTCCATCACCTGTATCTCCGTCTTGAAAAAGGAACGACCTTCCTCTATTAACCCAATAATAATTATAAGTTCCAAAAAATCTCACAACAAAGTCTCCCGTGTAATGTTTCACCATATTCACGTTGGATGGTACTTCGTTTGGGAACAAAATAACCGCAGGCCACCACCTAGAAAAGTAATAATAATAACCCACGATTGTCTTTGAATCCTCCCCAGCAATATTATAATCTGTATTTTTTTCAAATTGAGCTGTTATAATTTTGTTAAAACTTTGTTTATTTTCAAAATTTCACTGAAATAAATAAAGCCACAAATGCAGAATGGAAAAATTACTGACCTTTTGGCCAAGTCGGTGACCTTTTTCAAAATTCAAATGTAATGAGTTGACATTGTCGATTTCAAATGTAATGAATTGACATGACAACTTCAACCACCAAGGTGGTCGAAACGTCAGTAGATTTTTTTTCAATACAGGGTGTTTGGTACATGAACCAACAAAAATGTTTGGGCGATTGGGGATGTTATTTGATAACTTTTTTCTAGAGATGACACAAAATAAACGTGAGTCTGTTCTTTAATGTATACTCAATCAGATCAGATAAACAGTTCGTGCAAATCTTCTCAAGCAAATCACTTTTACCTTCCAAAATAGTACAATCACGTGGAGTGTATAAATAGTTTCAATTCGAGATTCGATTATAAAAACTATACCTTTTTTGAAACCTAGTTTTACTTACAAAACTTCTGTGATTTATTGCTTTTCCAACGAATACTATACATCATAGAAATAATATTTTGTACGATTTTTCCAGTTTGTATTCAATTTGAATCAGTTACAAACTCTTCGAAAAGCCTACCTCCACTTGATGAGCACAACAATGTTAGCGAGTGCATATGAGAAAAAAGATCAGGTTAGGAATACCTCTTATGCAAGGTGATTCGAATCTAATGACACCCGATACCTGGATTAACTACATTTCCTGTCTACCATAATACGCAAAGGATTAATGTCGAAGGTTTACAACAATTGTACTATTTTGATGCAAAGTAAACAATTTTTTAAAGAGGACATTATGGACGGATGAGTGCAACTTCCGCCACGGCGGAATTGTAAATCTACACAACCTCCATTATTGGGCTATTGGGTAGACCGGGGAGGCAGAACCTTCACAAGGCAGTCCTCATTTCAAAAACCATTTAGCGTCAACGTGTGGGTGGGCGTTATTGGACGAACACTGATAGGACCGTATTTTTTGCCGAACCGGTTAAATGGATAAAATTATCTGGAATTCCTACAGACTTAGTTTCCTGATTTGCTGTTAGCAATTTTAACCGATGCGCCCATTGTTCTCCGGCACATTATATACAACCCGTTCGAGAGTTCTTGGACAATTCATTTGGTCCTATTCCTTGGCCTCCACGGTCTCCAGACCTGACACCTTTTACGTCTGGGGGCGAGCGAAGGAATTAGTGTATGCGACAGCCTAGCAGAGAGGTTTTAATCCAAAGGATAGAAGCCGCATTTCAACCGATGAAAGAAGAGATGCGGCTTCGGACAACAACAGTTCAAATACGAACGAGATATAGGGCATGTCTCAGAAATGGAGGCTGTCATTTCGAAAACACGCTGGATCTTGCTCTCATGAAATAAAAATATGAAAAACCGAAACAAGAAATTCGTTGTTCCTGAACCTAATCAACTGTTCTCTTCTTCTGATCGCACAACAATATTATTTCTATAAATGAAGACTTGAAGCTTGTCTCAAAATGGTTAGCATCTAACAGACTAAAATTAAATGCAAGTAAAACGAAAGCCTTGGAAAAAAACAAAGTACAAATGTTCAACTGAATATTGATGGTGAAGATATTGAATTCGTAGAAAATTTTAAATACCTGGGGGTTTTTGTTGACTCTCGATTAATTTTTGATATTCATTATGAAAAAGTTATAAATAAGATTAGTAGTAAAGTGGGATATTTATCGAGAGTTTCTGGATGTCTGAGTTCATATAGCAGAAAAATTATCTATAATACATCATTCTTCCAAATTTCTTGTACTGTTCGACTATTCTATATTTAGCAAATAATTCCATTTTTGAAAGACTGCAAATTTTACAAAATAAGTGCATGAGATTAATACTAAATAAAGATAAATATACTCCAATTAGGCAAATGCTTAGCAAATTAAAATGGCTCAATGTAAAATTTTTTATCAAATATCTTGTAATGATATTCATTTATAAAGTAAAAATAATATATTTCCATCAAGTCTAACTAATTTAACATCATCAAATGTAGACCATCATTTACATAATACCAGAAATAAAGATGACTTCCATTTAATGACCAAAAAATATAACATATGCTACAAATCTGTATTCCATCAAGGGTTGATTGTATATAATAAATTATACTCGGAGATAAAAGACCAGAAAACTTTGACAAAATTTAAAGTAAAATTGAGAAATCACTTGTTAAATCTACAATTATAGGTTGCCCAGCATTTACATCATACACCATATGGCTTGAATTTACTAGTTCTAAGTTGTTTATAATTGTTCTGTTTATGTAGCCAAATGTGCTAAATAAATCTTTCTACTACTACTACTACTACTACTACTACTACTACTACTACATATCGTTGGAAAGGCAATAAATCACAGAAGTTTTGTAAGTAAAACTAGGCTTCAGAAAAGGTATAGTTTTTTTATAATCGAATTATACACTCCACGTGATTGTACGACTTTGGAAGGTCATAAGTCATTTGTTTGAGAAGATTTGCACGAAATCTGATCTGATTGAGTATACATTACAGAACATACTCACGTTCACTTTGTGTCATTATCTCTAGAAACAAAAAAGTTATAACGATATTTATGCGCAATTGTAGGTAGATAATTCAGCAAAAAACGAAAAACATACCTCGGTAACCGTAGCCCTTAGAGCATTGCGGTTTCCATCAAAAAGCGTTGGTTCATGTACCAAACACCCTGTATACGTGTTATATGATGCTACTTAAAACTACGTACGAATTAATGAATCAGCATCAGTGTTGCCGCTCCTCGAGCTAAGGTATTTGAGGTTGTGGTATGATCAACTATTAAACGCGATCAACCGATCGCTCTGAGTGATTCGTTCTTTGATAGTCTATATTGAGCACAAGTGGCATTTAAAGGGATCGTATTCCATTATTCAATTATTTTTCTTCCATAGCTTTCTGAACCAGATTATACCGATATTATCATTTCTAACAACATTCCAACAAGAATATCGCATTTTATTATGGATGATTGGGACTATAAATGTGTAATGGTGGCCTATAATTTTTGGTCGATGTCAGTTATTGCAGATAACAAGAGCAACGTCATCACAACTGTATAAAAATAAAAACAAAAATTTCGTATCTTTCCATTATGGCATGTGTTTTTTTTATCAAAAAAACAGTTATAATATTCTCACCTAAAATGGCCTAACTTAACCCATACAATCTCATCATATAAGGGTAAACGGCCTGATTCACAATCTTCACATATAAATTTGCCATCATCAGTTAGATTGACTGGCAGACATTCTGGATGAACACTCGTTGGACAGGTTTCACAGCATATAAGATTACCACCTGTAAAAACATTTACTGAATCTGTATGCACATGGAAAAGATTCTCAATGCCATAGTGCTTTGATTAAACAAAAAAAATGGCGTCAAGTATGCGCTTCGCACGCAACGGTACAATCAGTAAAGTTCGTAAAATATGGTCGGCATAAGTAAGATCAGGTCATTCAAATAGGCCTATACAAATTAGTCGCCAGTTCCCAGCCATTTGACAACCAACGACTACGTTGCTATAAGAATGACTATGAGTAAGCCCGAGTAAGACTGATACGGGCGCGGTTATGGAAAATCATTCGATATGTAGTGAAGTAGTTTTTGGTTAAAAAGTTGCCCTCTTTGACAACTCGTATGGTGTCGCGGCGTTTTTTCTTCCAATTAGTAGTTTTCGATAAATCCGTGGTGGGAAGTTTTCAAATGAACACCCTGTATATATTTTCGTAACGAAACCATTTTATGAGCGAGTTCAACAGTGTGTTTACTCTGAACATGCGTGCAGTGATATTTCAGTTCTAACTTAGCTTTTTAGATAAAAATCAAGCTGTTCATATAAGGAAAAATATCTATAATATCCAGGGTGGCTCATCCATGCGAAGACGGAGGATTGTTTTTGGGCAAAAGCTTTCTGAAGAAAATCACTTATTATATATGGGGGCACATTTCTAAAATATTCACAATTATAAACGCAAAACATTCTTTTTCCATAAACATTTAATGCAACACCCCGTATATTTTTGTATTTTCAGATTCTATTTTTTAAAAGCATTTATTGATATAAGGAACATAAGTTGATAATACAGTTTTTTATCAAACAATGAAATACACTAAAATATTTCATCATTCATGGAAATAGAATTGTTGGTTACAATCTGTTAAAAAATTGTAACTCAATATTTGTCTAAAAATATGGTTAAAAATGAATTTTTCTAATGGATCATCTAAATTGGCAATATTTGTGGCCCTGCTTTACAGGGTATCTAAGGTAAGGATCCTATTCATGCGGATCTCAATATCTGTAGGAGATACAGCTTAGGTTAAATTAGGAAAAAGCTGAGTTCTTTAGGGCGGATTTACATGATGCCGAAGAGAAACTAGTAAAAATTTTCGATTCGTTTTTATTTTTTCTGTCCTTAAGAAGTATCAATATATATATTTTGGACGGAGGAATATAGCTTTAGGTTGGCTATTTTAAGGTACAATAATACATTAATCAATGGCATCAGTCATTCATCCAAAGACTTCGACTGTGGATCCAAGAAGGGAGGATATTTTCGAGACGTTTCTATAGTCTAGGGTTTGAGTAATAATATTTATGTTGTTAGTGCTACCGTTGTTGTCCTTTGTTCCGTTTTAGGTTTCTAAGACGAGTATAATCTCAAATGGTAATCATAAATACTGTTTAATTAATGTATACTGTTCTGATTGCAATGTATAACCTTAACAGCAATATGAAATTAGACTACTGCCTGCCTTTGTCTCCATGGATAATAATTTTTGTTTAATTGTGATCTGCTTTATTAAAAGCTTTTTTTTTTTTTTTTTTTTTTTATACTCCAACTACCACGAAGGCCTAAGGCCTAAGCACCCATTGGGTACCGTGGGGCTATGGGGGATACATGGGAAAGGGGGGACGCCACACGGACTCTGGCGAGGGAACACGTGTGCATGCAACATGCACACATTCTGGCTCCGCCTACGAGAACCGCCGGGTGGTACCTCCGCGTTCGATAGTCAGAGACCATCTACCACCTACGGACAATCACAACATCCATGGCCAAGAGAAACATTTCTCCTGGGACGGGACTCGAACCCGCACAGCGCACGGCGGCTGATCAGGAGACCGAAGAGTCTACTACTGCGGCCACCGCTGCTGCCTAAAACAAACACACAACATCCATAGCGAAGGCGAGATTCGAACTCGCGGCCCGGCCGGCCGGCTGATCAGTAGCACGACACGCTGACCCACGCGGCCAACCGAGGTCCCGGCTTATTAACCAAATAACAAATGATTAAATCCTGATCGACTCTTGCACCAAGAAAACGCTTATAAAAAGGTAAATCTAAAAATGCAAAAATATGTGTTGTTCCGTTTGAAAATTTTTGAGAAAAGTAGGTACATTTTGAATTTTGACAACCCTGTAATAAATATAAAAAATGAGAATTCGATAAATAACTGAATAAGGTTAAAGCTGATGTAAGTTCTTTTAGTAAGAAAAACAGCATCAAATCTTTCAAAGTGCTGGATTGGCGGGTTGCTGAAATGTTTCTCGACAAAACACCTTATAACCAAAACCCCGTAGTATGTTATATGTGATTTTGAATTAGCTTATCTAAATATTTAATAAAATTTAAGGTATTCCATTTATAAAATAATAACTTTGATATTTGGGTCAAAATTGGGACATCCTGTATAATTGTGATATTTTAGCAATGTATCTCCTAATATCATGTATACTATTCCATAAATAGTTTTTTCCAAAATATATTTGTTTATGAATAATATTGCATATTCGGTTCTCGCATAGATGGGTATATCTATCCACAGAAACTACGTCAGGTTTTCACTTTCTCACACATATGCCAAACCAGGGTATTTCATCATTTTAATTCCAATACTATAAAATCATTATTTTGATTTTCGTATTACCTTCTGAACACAAGAAACACCAAGTAGTATTGATACACAAGCTGTTAGCCCTCTTCCTGTGACTGGGGCATATAATCTGAGATGTACTGAGTATCTTGGTACCTGCTGGTATACACAGGTTCGATGAATGATATGACCTTGGACACAGCATACACTTCACTATTTTGTCACAGGAACACCTAGTGCAAATAAAAAATTGAAAATATTTTAGTTTTGGCAATCACAAATACCGCAAATGTAATAGTGATTATTAACCTCATCTGATGTACAGGGTGTTTCAGAACTATGGGATTAAACTTTTAGGGGTTATTCAGTGTAACAGTAGAAAACATTTGAGTATAGGGAACCATATCCGGAAAAGTGTCACTATGGCCCTAAGACGCATTAAAATGTAGAAAGACGATGAATTGCCTAAATAGGATTTAATGTCTTCCTCCAACCTAAATACACCATTCCTGTGGGGACATGTAAAGTCTTTGGTTTACGAAACTTCACTAGAAACAGAGCAAGACTTAATTGGACGAATTACAGCAGCATTTGAAATCATTCAAAACAAATATCAAATTTTTAGTCAAGTCCGCCGAAATCATGTGCGACGTTGAAATCGGTGTATTGAAGCTGGAGGAAGACATTTTGAACAATTGTTTAGATGATATCATGTACAAAAGGCAAAAATTAAATGCATTAAATCCTATTTAGGCAATTCATCGTATTTCTAAATTTTAACGCGTCTTAGGGCCGTAGTGCGGTAGTGAGAGTTTTCCGGATAAGGGTCCCTATACTCAAATGTTTTCTACTGTTACACTGAATAACCCCTAGAAGTTTGATCCCTTAGTTCTAAAACACACTGTATACCTCATACGGTGAGGACCAAATTTTGATGATGGGCGCCAGTTCAAGGTGTACGGGAGAAGTGTGTAAAGCACATATGTTAGAAAGAGATAGAAGCCGGCTAGATAACGAAGGTCATCGCCAGGTTGCCTAGCAACGGTGACGAAGAAGGACGTGCTACCTGCAGCGCTGACAATATCTTATACCAATTCCTTGAATTAAGGCGAATATTGAAAATATGCGTTAATTAATTCGTTACGCTTAAATAATAATAATAATTAACGTCTTTTTAAGTTGTAGTAGTATTACCGAAGGCGAGATTTAGATACATCTATTCTACCACCTAACCCTTTGAACAACACGAGATGTATAAAAACTTTTGTGGAAAATTAATATGCAATAACGACAAAATAAAGTATAATCAATGTAATGTCATAAAGAAAACATGAGGTCAGTTAATACTTATGGGTTACAAGAGATTTCGCTGCTAATCAAGTAGAATTTCTTTCACTTTTTTCTTGAATTTGGATAATGAATTGGTTTATTTTAAACTACGGTCTAAATAATTGTATAATTTGATCGCATTGTAAATATCTGTATTCTGAAATAGAGATGTGCTGTGGCGTGGAATTGAAAAAGTCTCTCTATATCTAATATCAATGCCATACATATTCCCGCTATATATGAATTTCGTGACGGTGTTTTTGAATAAGGAACCCTATAAATGAGTCAAACTTAGGTGCTGGTATTTATACATTTAATTAATGTTCATCCATTTGAGGTCACTAATGGCCTTCGATAAATAATCATATTTTCTGAGATCATTTACAAGTCTGTAACATAATACTTTGAATACGATTTCTTGTTATAATATCTAAATAGGGATAGTAAACCACTAAGCAATACGATATTTTTGAAAACAAGAAATATTCACAGGATTTCTTTCTCGCAGATTTATGTAATATAGCCTTATTTGCAAATAAAACTCTGGGAATAGCCTAACACTGAGAACTTAGAGAGTTTACGTCAGGGTTGTTTCGTTTTAAACATTTTGTTTTCATCAATTGTTTTAAAGATGTTTTAAACATTCGCTTAGGTTTAAAACAGTTTAAAACATGTTTAAAACACTTAAATCAAACAAGCGCTTTTTTCTTCATTTTCTTTATTAATATAATAAATAAACATAGAAAATGTTCTCAAATACATTATACAAACTTTTTAACATAAATATTATTTATTTATTGATAATAGGAACACCACAAACATTGGAAAACTTAAACATTTTGCATACTAGTGTTACAAATTCCCCACACTCTTTCAGTCTCTTAGTCATCTAAGTCATCAATCTGATATCTGATCAGTCACGTCATCACTGATGGAATTAAGGTCTTTAAAATTTGATACCAACTTAGCAGCTTTGACATTGCTTAGCCGATTACGTAGTTTTGAATGAACTAAACCGTATGATGAGAAAAGTCTTTCTATGTTGGTTGACGATGCAATAGCTGTATAAAGCTGTTGAGCAAGTTCCAAGGCTGTGGTATTTATATTTTTCATAGAACGCCACCATGCGAATGGTTTTACATTCTCAATTAGATGTTTAGAAAACATATATGGTTTAAAGGGTACACACTTTGCCAGGTAACTAATAATAATTGGCAACGCTTCTGGATGATAGGTTTCTACATATTCCATGCCAGCTTTTATTTGCCCTTGACTAAGTTTATTGCCTCTAAAGCGATGATCAAGCAAATTTGCCAAAAAATGAGCTGGGGTCAAAGCCATTTTCATACGCTCATCGACTTTATTCGTATCACTAACCGAAAATTGCTTGTTCAGTCTCGAATGCTTCCAAAAATTCTAGCCATATCTCTGTAGCCTCTCCTATAGTACAAGTGTTTCTTTGGACTTTGTTGTCCAAAGTAAATGCGACATACTTTAATTGTTTTAAATAGTCTTGGGCATTTGCCTTTAAATTGGTAAAAATTTAAAATTCAAAGTTACCTGTATTATTATCTGGGTAAACATTCTTTGAATATTTTTGAGTTTTGAATATCTCATCTAGCGTTCAATCCTCCTCTGACTCGGAATCATAGATAATTGACATTGGTAGCTGAGAATTTTCAGATGGAACACATTTTTCAATATGTTTCTTCATACGCAGCACTAGTCCTGCCATAATTACTTTACATTTTTTACATTTAGCAGTCACTGTGTTATGTTATTATATTTTACAATAGCAAAATAGGACCAAATGACATCTTTCTTCCTTCCTGTAGACGACATTTTGAAAAAAAGAACAACACAAAATAACTTACAGTAGACGTTATTGCAATAGCCAACTTGCAAGGCGAATTTATAAATAGTAGTTTGTGGTTTCCCCAGGTCAATAGTTCCTAATTGCAATTGGTTTTTGTTATTTCGGGGATTCACCGGCACAGCCTAACGACGGCGTGGCGCGACGTAGTTCGTAACAGCTGATCAGGACCGTTTATCATGCATTTATTACCTTTTAAACTTTTGGGTATTAATAATTTTCTCTACAGTCTTCTCAGCTCTGCTATTTTTTGACTATTTTACAGCCTCACTATATGTTTTGATTGCATGGGCGTATGACGGAGCAGTTTCGATTTTTTCAACCCTTTCTTTATTTTCCCCAGGGAAGTGATTACTCTTTATCCACTATACTACTAATGAGCAACTCATAATATTCGTGTAAACGTCTGTTCTTATTAACTAATTGATGGATAGACCTCTCTTTATCCAAAATTATTTCATTCTTTGTTTCTAATAGCTTCTTAAGGTACTGTACTTCTTGCTCTATCGTAATATTTTCATTATTCTTCTTGTTGCTCTTCTTCATTCTTCTTTTTTCGTCTAGTCATATCAGACAAATACCCTATGTATGGGCCAGGTTAAAAGTTATCTCTTGTTGGATTGGATTGATTCCCAATCGGTCCTAACGGCGTTCCATTTTAGGTCGAATTGAAAGGTAAAGGTCGTCACAAATTTGGCAACATTGCATCATTGGTTCGTTTGACACATTTTGTACATCCCAAGGGCAAGGTTTTCACCTCTATAGATTATAAATGAGCGATTTTAGCCATGTTGCGGAACCTACCGATTTTTCGGTATTTCTACCGGACTAACTAACGCATATTTTTAATATCCACCTTAATTGTAAGATATTGGCAACGCGGAAGATTGTACGACGTTCTTCGTCACCGTTTTTTTTTTACATCGAAGCAGCCGCGCAGGCAGAAGCCTAAATACCGCGGCTGCTATGATGATCCCAAAGAAATTTTGTTAATACGATTTTTGAACTGCCTAAGTTTAGTAGAACTGGCAAAAGCTTTCTCTTGTAGATTGTTCTACAATCTCGACACCCTCGGGACAAAGGAGCGGTCGTATCGGCCAGTTCTGGATGTACGAAGTTCGACACAGCTAGGATGGGGTGCCAAAGTCATGCGGGTCTGTCTGGCAGGCACATCTCGCGGCGGCATCATGAAAGAGAGCTCTGAGGGGCAAAGCCTGTTGGTGTAGCGGTAGAAAAGAGCTAGGTCGCCGACGGCCCGCCGGTGCGAAAGGGTCCCGAGACTGTCTGTTAGAGAAGAGTCATCGATCGGTCGGACCGCCCTCCTCTGGACAGCATCGAGCATGGATAATGTAGTCGGGGTGGCAGCACCTCAAACGTGTGAGCCATACTCGAGGCTAGGCCTTACCTGGGCCTTGTATAGCGTGAGATGGTCATGCGGAGAAAGATACTGCTTAGCCCTAAACAAATATCCTAGCTTTTTCCCAGCAGCTGCAGCTATTGACGAGATGTGTTCGTGCCAGATGAGATCCTCGGTGATCTGGACTCCGACCAGCCGAAATGAATGGCTTCTTTGGCAGAACTCGGCCGTCCATCGAAACTGGATGGGCGCTAGGACGCTTTTTGTTCGTCAAAGTACAGTACTGTGTTTTGGAAGCATTGAACTGTACAAGATTATTGCATCCCCAAGCAGGGCTAGCCTCCAGGTCTCTTGTCAGAGAGGAAGTCGTCGCTAGTCTACTTTTTCCAGCTCAGCGGCAGAGATCGGCTTGTCACTCTGAATTCCTGTAGAGTGCTGTCATCAGCGAAGCTGTGGATGGGGTTGATCGTGCACGAAAGGAGGTCGTTGATATGTAAGAGAGACAGTGTTGGAGCCAAGACCGATCACTGGGGAACACCCGCGTTGATGTGGGATGAAGAGGAGAAACCGTCAATTACAACGGATATCTTGCGACCAGAGATAAACTCAGCCACCCATCTGCAAAGCTTTTCTGGGAGGCCATAGGATGGAAGTTTGCTTAAGAGGGCAGCGTGCTACAGCTAATCGAACGCTTTCGTGATGTCAAGAGCAACGACATGAGCCTCACCATAAGACTGGATGAGTTTACTCCACGATTGCGTGACGTAAGCTAGGAGGTCCCCTGTGGATCGTTGGTGCCGAAACCATACTGCCTGTCGCTAATCAAGATGTGACGTTCGAGGTAGTCCAGAAGCTCGCGATTTATGCACCTCTCCATCACCTTACTTATAACAGAAAGCAGAGCTGTAGGCCTGTAGTTGTAAGGGTCGGTCTTAGAGACACGAAAGAACTGGAGCAAGCTCCGCTTCACACCTCTTCAGTACAATGGCAGTAACCAAGACCGGACCAGGAGCTTTGTTGATGATGAGAGACAAGAGCACTCGTCTTAGGGTCTTATGCCTGAATGTTACCTCCCGTATAGTGTAGGGAACCGTTTTAATTGACGGCACTTGGGCGTTGGGGGGACGTCCACGGTGGAGTTGGCAGCAAAGATCTTGGCTAGCACTTCCGCCTTGGCCTTTGAGTCGAATACAATAGTTCCATCCTGACACGTAAGTGGTGGAAGGCTACTGTGTGAGAAGTTCCTTTCAATCTGCTTGGCCAGCGTCCAGAAAGACCGACTGCCATTGTACTGCGATATTACTCTGTGCCTAACTTTTATATAGTGCTGGTTTTTGGCATTGCGAACCGCTTTGTTATATTTGTTTTTGGACACGACGTCGGCTTGTCTGTTCTCTACGGTGGGGTTTTGTAAGAAGGTTCTGTGTGCTTTGATCTTCTGCTGGCGAGCAGTGTCACACGATTTGTTAAACCAGCCGACGCATCCACGTCAGGGAAACAGACATCTCCCCAAGTAAAGCTAGAGAAGAAGGCTCTGAGCCCCTCAGTCGGCATGTCCGTAATGCCAAGTTTTGCGGCCTGTACGAGTTTCTGCTGCCACAGCGGGTTCTGACCGAAACCTAACCTCCACAACACCGTGGTCTGAGTTACCCAGGGGGGACAGGACAGCAGTGCTGTAAGGGACAGGATGCATGGTCAGAAAGAGATCCAGCAGGCTAGTGGCGTGTGACGAGACGCGGGGAAAAAAGTAGGGCTCGTCACCAGCTGGGTCAGCACTTGAGTAAGAGCGTACGCTTCGACTGCACGACCTGCTGCGTCGGTCTTGTTTGAGCCCAACCAAAGCTCATTATGGGCATTGAAATCACCGAGAAGAACTACCTCTGAAGCGGGGTGATTGATGTTCAGGAAGTCGATCTGGACGGCGATGTATTCGAGTAGGTTATCCCAGTTGGGGTCCGAGGGAGAGCGATAAAGGCAGCAAATAAATTTGGGTGATGGTTTGGAGTTGAGGCGAAGCCATAGAATGTCCTTCCGGTCTGATTCCAAAGAAACATCTCTGGAGCAGGAAAGACTGCTGCGGACAAAAGCCACAACTCCCTCGTTCTTTCTCAGATTTGCGTGGACCTCGTAGTTTGGGAAGTTGAGATGGTTAATCGGTGCAGACTCTGAGATTTTTGTCTCCGCCAAGAAAAGGACGGCGGGACGATTGGATTGCTGGTAGTGATGAACAGCATCAATGTTGCTGTTAATCCCGCAGACGTTCGAAAAACAAATTTTATCTTCGATGTTGTTCCCTCGAGCCCACCCTCCACCGGACATTCCGAGAGTGAGTTTACGTCCGGAGTTCTTAGTGCTCGAGGGATCCATCATCATTAATTTCTTTGTTCTGGAAGATAACCGACTGAATAGCTTAGGTGTGGAAACATGCGGGAAAAGCTAGCGGGTGGTACCGCCTCGGTCGACTGGTCCTTGTCGACCACCTTCTTTTTAGGTGTTAGTGATACTAAATAGACCTAAAGTGGCCCGTTGGCGGACTTGTACCGCCACCCGGCAATCGGTACTGAGGTATTCCTTAACGCGTGTACAATCCCTTGCTAGGCAACGTGGCGATGAGCTTCGATATCCAGCCGGCTTCTATCTCTTTCTAACACATGTGCCTTACACACTTCTCGCGCTTCTCTCTCGTACACATTGAACTCGCGCCCATCAGTCAAACTTGGTCCTCAATGTATAAGTCTTTGACTTCGGTGTCAAAAAAGGCGAACGTTAACGTTTACTTATGCGGTATTAATGATCGCCAACCCCCTCTAATGTTAATATTATAATGCGTTTTAGTTATATAGTGGTCTTTTTACACAATTGTCTCAGAAGGAGGTTTTTCACAGTAGGTATGTATATGGATTTCGACATATAAGGTGTTGTTGGATTCGTCGTCGCACTGCGAGTGACACTGGGTATACTAAAATTTTATAAAAGCAAAATAGCGGAAAATTTGACATTTTTATTTTTTGGGTTGCAGCTTGGTGGATTTTGACATTCGATGTGGTTCTACCGTTGTCTTGACAGTTAGGGTGATACTGGAAATTTTATAAAACTGAAATGGCGAATTTTAAACACAAACCTCAGCATTAACCTTTTTATTTTAGGGGCTACAGCTCAAACAACTTGGCAGATTTTGACATTTGAGGTGTACTTAATTCGTCCTGATAGCACAATTAAAACTTCGTTCATTTCAGTTACTGCAGTCTGGTTTTTTATATTTTTTTCAAAGGTGCACTTGTTCTTTTTAGTTGAAGTTGAGTCATTAATTTTCAGATAATGATTGTAGAAGGAAGATAAACCAAAACATGTGTGTAAAAATAAAAAAAATGTTACCTTGTTTTATAAAGTATCCTCCCGATAAGTATTTCAGTGCGGACCTGTATTTGATCGTGCGGTCTTGGAGCACCGGCATGCCCTCCCCTGTGAGGTCTTAAGTCACCTGATTCACGAGCCCTTTGTACTACATTAACAAAGGCACGAGGGGTTGGTTGCACTCGATTGGAAAACCGATCCGCATAAATCCGTGATGCCGCGTAATAAGAATCATGTCCACAAGTTCAGCATTTTCGTAAACATGTGCCATTTTTGATTTCGTTTGAGCCACGCAACAGACACCACTATTCACTCACGCGTTACCGACTGACGCTGACTGTATACAACTGAATAAAATAATTGTAAAAACATCGTTCCAAATTCTTTCGCTTTTTTGTTTCCGATGCGATGAACCGATAAGGCGGATTATATCCGTTGTCGCCAAACACGAGCACATACGTTAATATTATTATTGAGACAGGGCGGTACTCAAACTTACAAAGGGCTATAACTTTGTTACTTTAATTTTACCAGAAAAATGGTAAAGGAAAAAAAGCATTTCTTTTGATCAGATCTACTCACTGTTAAAATAAATGACTCAACTTCGAAGTCACCCTGTATACAGGGTGATTCACAAGTCGGGAGCAAAAATGAAACATATACACAGGACCGTATTTTAAGGGGGGTCTTCTAAGTTACATTTCTTCATCGAGGGCTTCATTAAAAAGATACGGGATGTTGAAATTTAAAAATAAAAAACAATTTTTTCAAGATCTTCAAAACAGTCAACTGGAATGAACTAAAATTTGCTATGTGGATTTACCTAAGTATTTTCCACATTGAAAACTCTTTACTTAGAATTTTCATGCACCAGTGGCGGAGATACAGGGGATTAGTGGCATTATTTTTTAAATAAAAATAGTGCGCCACTGTTTTTTTTCGAAACGCGCAATTTTCCGAATTGTACCTTCAATTTGCTACAAATAATCACTATGGTGTTGTTTCCTAGAGTGCACTGTTTTCGTAAAAATAAATAAAAAACAAATAGATACATAGATAGATAACCAAAGCTATATTTCAATAAATGTTCAAAAAGACCACAATTATGACAAGTGCGACATCTTTTTAATAAAGAAAAACGTATTTCCGCAAAATTTGTTGTTGCTTGAATTTGATGAAACGCATTATTACTGTTTCTTGTAACTGATCAACAGTATCAATTTGTTCGTGGTAGTTGTTTAATAGCGCCTCACAAAAAGAAATCTAGGGGTTCAAATCAGGAGACCTCACAGGCCAATGTACGGGTCCGTTTCTGCCAAACCATCGTTGTCTAAAATGATTATTTAACCATCAGGTTATGTCACGACGAACATACGGTGGGGCACCGTCGTGCTGATACCACATTAGTACTTTCGGTGATAACGGAAGGTCATCTAACACATTTTCTATGTAATTCTGTAGAAAAGCTAAGTATGAGTTTACATTTAAACGTTGTGACTATAGGTGCATAAACAGTTGGCCAGTGAAAATGCCGCACTAGAAATTTCTAGAAAATCTGTGTTGAAACGAGTGGATTCTTACAGAACGGGATTTTCTAATGACCAAATATGTTCATGATGATAATTAAATGTTCCACTCCTCGTAAAAAGCGATTCATCTGACCACAAAACCAAATTAATAAAAATCTGCATTTTGATTATGCATTTGCAGTAACCCCTCACAAAAATTTCGCCGTTGCACTTCGTCGCCGGGTTGCAGACATTGCACATTTTACCGATGGTAAGGATGTAAAACTTCCCGATTTAAAATTCTTCACGCAAAACTGGTAACTGTGCTGCAATCCGTATAGTACTTGTACTAGGATCATCCAACACAAAATTAATCACTTCCAGTTCCTATTGAACAGTGTGCCGGACACCATGGCCTCTAACTCCGGGCAATTTGGCAATTCCATATTGCCGAAGTCTCAGGAATGAACGCGTAACAACCTTTGGGGTAGGTGGCGACTACGTTGATACTCCCGAGAAGCCGCTAAAGCATTTCCATTACAGAGCCCGTACATAAAAATAATATCGGCGTACTCATCGTTGCTAAATTCCATTTCACAACACTCAAAAATGGAAAAAAAGAAACTTAAGACTTGACTTTAAAAAAAAATGCAGTAGTAATGATAACTCAAAAGCTTGACAAGCTATCTCCTAAGAAACTAAGAAACTAAATGTATCTCGGCTCTTGATGATCTAATTTGTTTTATTTTTATATTTACGAAAACAGTGCACTCTAGGAAGAAATACAAGAGTAATTATTTGTAGTAAATTCAAAGTAAAATTCGAAAAATTGCACATTTCGAAAAAAAAGAACAGTGGCGCACTATTTTTATTTGATAAAATAATGCCACTAATCCATTGTATCTCCACCACTAGTGCACGTTAATTTTAAGCAAAGACTTTTGAATATGGACAATACTTAGGTAAATCCACATACCAAATTTTAGTTCATTCCAGTGGTTGGTTTTGAAGATATAAAAAAAATGTTTTTTATTTTTAAACTTCAATGAAGCCCTCGAGGAAAAAATGTTAAATAGAAAACCCATCTTCAAGTGCGGTCCTGTATATGATGTTTCATTTTTGGTCACCACTGGTATCTAATATCCAGTCTGGAAGTGAATAAATCATATTTTACATATTTACCTAGAGGTAGCAGCTCTGGGATCATCAGAAACGCATGTATGACAAACATGTTGCGGACACACAAAGCTGTCAGACACATTCTTGGACTTGGAGAGCTGTATGATCGACCACTGCGTTTGTGGCCACATTTTCAAACAACTTGGATGGAAGTATCGGCCGCAGTGGTACAGTGAGCACTTCTGACGCACCTAGAAATGAAATTTGATAAACATCTTGAAACCAGAAAAGTACAATTTGTTTATAAACATCTATGACGCTAAACTATTCTACGGATAGTTCAACATTTGTCCCTTAGAGATAAACAGTTGATGAACAAGTGTCCCCTTGTGTTAGTTTGGTATCGATGTCAAAACTGGATCATTAGCAGCTATATTACTCCACTGTCCTGATTATTATACAGTACTTGCCTTTAATCTACCTTCCCCTCCTTTTATCTTTTGAACGGGTCAAGTTAAAACGCATTTAGGCTGATGAAAATGGCATGGGAAGTCAGCTTCTTATAAGCAATATATACTAAGTGACATATAAATCCGAACACCCAGTTTAAATGGTTTTATTTTAATAAAAGTTGGTGAATGTATTTATCTTACTGTAAATAACAAGTGAAAAAATTTTCAGCCTTATTAGTTGGACATTCCGGTTTTTATACTGCTTTTTTTTAATTCACTAACGCTCTAAAAATGAATATTTCAGCCGAGTAAAGAATAAATGTTGGCGGATTTTGGTTCTTGACATCCTTTACGATCGGATACGATGCCTAGAGTACGGAGACCTGTACGATTTCGTCAACTTAGTGAGTTTGATAGGGGCCGTATAGTGGGACTCCTTTTCGGGCTATTGCAGTTAGAGTGTAAAGAAGTGTAGACACTGTGGTTAGGTGTTGTCAGGCATGGCTTCGAGAAGGCCGTACGCAAAGAGCAAGGGGCACTGGACGCCGCCGTAGAACAACAGACCGTGAAGATCGCCGCCTAAGATTATTGGCCTTAAGGGACCGTTTCTCCACTACCAGGTCCATTGCAAATGAATGGTTTGCAGAACACGGAAGACCTATTGGCATGCGAAGTGTTTACCGACGAATGAGAAGTTTTGGCTTGTTTTCATACCGGCCACACTGGGTCCTCCCTTTAACTCCAGAACACCGACGTAATCGCCTTGAGTGGTGCAGACAACGGTCACTCTGGGATCAGGAATGGAACAGTATTGTCTTTAGTGACGAGTCTCGATTTTGTTTAGGCATGCACGATGGTCGTGCCAGGGTTAGAAGGCGACGTGGTGAAAGGAGGAATCCACAGTTTTTTGTTGAAAGACATGTTCATCACACTGTTGGAGTTATGGTTTGGGGTGCTATAGCTTATGGTTCCAGGTCACCTTTAATCCCGCCAAACTAACCGTCGCTGGATATGAGACCTCAGGTTGAGGCTCTTCGTTCGCGGTTTGGGCGCCACCTAGTTTCAAAAACTAGGAAATGAAATAACAATGGAGACTAAGGAGACACAATCTCATAAGACTCACAGACATTTATTGGACAAAAAGAATTGAAGAGAAGTCTTGGAGGACAGGCTACAAAAATTACTACGTATTATCCCCCTGGCTAAATTTTTACCAATAAAACTGAAATTAAAGAAAAAACTTGGCTTTCCCTGAACGGCAACCGAGGGCAGGAAGTCCCAGATGTTACTATATACCCTAAGGTAGAACCCAAGGTAAAACCGGACGGTAAAACCGGGTCGAACCCTCGAAAAATGAGTGTTCTCCAAAAATGATCCCAGGCGTGAGTCTCACTCAAACTCGCCTTCGACTAACCCTGGAGGCGGTTCCCCTCAGCTCGATGGTTGAGTAGTTATCTGTACGGTTAAATCCCCAAGAGGGTGAGAAAAAGGCTCCGACAAAAAAAAAACACCAAGGGGGCTGATTTCTAATAAAAACCAGCCCACCACCCTATAAATCCGCCACTCAGCGTGTGAACTATTTCACAGAATCGGGCAGTGGGCCGCAGAAAAATCATTCCTACAACAGAGCACCAGAAAATGCACTTAGGCCCGTATCGTCAGTCGTCCCTACAATTGTAGGGCGCCTTTATGGCCTCCTTGATTGTCATAGTTTTCTACTTCTCCGTGTCAGAACTCTATTTTGAGGTTATGTCACAAACATCTATTTGCATCAAATTGTGCTTGCTTTTGAGTTATATCATGTTTTATCAGCCTAAAATTTCCTACAATTTAAAAAGAAAACATATCTTCACAATAGGAGAGCGCTGACGCTAACACGGGACAAGTGTAATCTAGAAATTTTTTAAGGAGAGACAGGAGTATGACAATCAAGGAGGCCATAAACGCGCCCTACAATTGAAGGGACCACTGACGATACGGGCCTAAGTCACCTTCAGCTCTCGTATTTACGGTCGATAGTAATTATAAAAAAATGACCTCCAACGAGATGGAACGTAGAGTACGATTTTCTACCTTAAAGTTGTAATTGTTTAAAAATGAAATTCGATGTTTTTAAGAACGGCTATAAAATTATTACTTTATCAAGATGTAGTTAATCTTTAGTCGACCATAAAAAGAAACTAACAATAAATACAAAAATTATATATATATATATATATACATAGTCATGCCATAAGTTCTGTCCCTCGTTTTCAAACAAGTGTAGACCTGTTAATACTTGTCCGATTGTTTACATTGTGGTGTCAGTTGATTAAGCGCTTTTCGGGTAATTACATATACCTCAGTTTGTATTGATCTCTCGAAGCATAACGATGGAGTGGGGCAAGGCAGAGAACCGTATTGCAGTGATAGCTTTACATAAGTGTAATCACAGTGCTAGTCAGATTTTTGAACTCTTACGCGGCCTTCAAATATCGCGTAAATTTGTGTCTAGGACCATTCAGCGGTACAATGAGACGTCCTCTGTTGATGACAGGCCAAGAAGCGGAAGACCTCATCAAGTAAGGACTCCAGCAGCCATCAAAGCCGTAAAAGCCAGGATTCAAAGGAATCCACTCCGGAAGCAGAAGATCCTATCCAGGGAAATGAAGATTCCTGTCCGGACGATGTCGCGCATCATTAAACAAGACCTAGGGCTAGGGGCTTACCGGAGACGTACGGGCCAGCGACTTACGGCCACCTTGCGACACATCAGGGCGACAAGATCCAAGAAGCTCTTGGAGAGGTACGCAGCTGGGGGATTCCGAAAGATTTTGTTCACGGATGAGAAAATCTTCACCATAGAAGAAAAATTCAACCGACAAAATGACAAAGTGTATGCAAGGAGTTCACAGGAAGCTTCGGAGATCATTCCGAGAGTTGAGAGAGGCCACCACCCTGCGTCAGTCATGGTTTGGTGGGGGGTGTCCTACGAAGGGGTCACTCAGCTCCATTTCTGTAAACAGGGCGTGAAAACAAAAGCGGCAAACTATCAGAGCGACATACTGGATCCTATCGTCAAGCCTTTAAGTGGTACATTGTTTGCCAACCAACACTGGGTCTACCAGCAGGATTCCGCCCCCGCTCACAAGGCTAAGAGTACGCAGCGCTGGCTGGAAAGCAATGTGCCAGAGTTCATTGCTGCGGAAGATTGGCCCTCAGGGAGTCCGGACCTCAATCCTTTAGACTACAAGTTGTGGGACCTGCTAGAGCAGTTGGCCTGCTCCAAAGCCCACCGTAATATCGAGTCCCTGAAAGCGGATTTGATCCGATCAGCGGCAGCTATTCCTTTGGAAGCTGTGCGTGCAGTGATAGATGAGTGGCCCGCGAGATTGAAGCAGTGTGTGAAGGCCAAGGGGGGACATTTTGAATAAAACTGTTTGATTATGAATTCTAAAAATGTTGTCGAATAAATAATATCTTTCATATAAATATATCTTATCTTGTTTCATTTTTATCATGAGATTATCATGGGACAGAACTTATGGCACGACTATGTATATATATATATATATATATATATATACGAGAAGTAGTCATTGCCAAAGCCAACGACTAGTTGGGTACAAAATACAATTACTTGTTAATTGGGAAATTGGCAAAACTTTTAGGCTTAAGTTGACTCTTTTGACGATAAAATCAAGCTTTCGGCATTCTCTATGGAACCATCATCAGGATTCTGAAAACACAATTGTGATGCTATCAAAGAAAACAGGACATTTAAAATGTCAGACAACTTACTCGTCGGTGAGGTTGCAGCCACAAGGTGTTTCAGAAAGAACGTAGAGAAGATCGAACTTGTGTTCAGTATAAAAACAAAAAGACGGGGACATTGGGCTTGTTAAAAAACGACAGACACCTTCGTTAAAAGTTAAGAAAAAATAAAAATTATATCAATACACCCGAACAAGTTAAAAATATTACACGTGGGGAGACATCTTAGGTATATTCTTTAATTCACCGGTTGAGCTACCGGTGCAACCGGTTAGCCCAGTTTGCGTCCTTTAATTTCCGCTGGAACTACCGGTTGAACATCAAACTTGTCTCTATATTGATGGTGGATATGCCACCGGTGCCAACAGAATCCACCGACGTTCGGGCTCGGTTGATCCACGATATTCTAACCTCTACATTTTATCAGTTTTTGACAACTACAGTTTTGTGTGAAAAAATGGAAGAAGAAAAGATTGAAGTTAGCAGCATAGGAGTCGCGTGAATTTTAATGTTTTTTTTTTCAACACAATTTGAAATAAACAGAGCATCTGAAAGCAAGTCAATTTGTTTTGAATTATGCATATCGACGATCTCAAATCAATACCTCGTAAGTCCGAAAATGTCGATTTTCTGATTTTGTTCTGTTTTTATTCCTGTATGAATACAGGAATGCTCTCAGAAAATCCATATCGATGGTTCTTATACGGGAAGCATCGACGATCTCAAATCAATGCCTCGTATTGATTTGAGATCCTCGATATCTGAAAATTTCTTGGTTTTCTGATTTATAGTTCTTATATTGATTCTCGGAGCGCAAATTCTCTCCGCTGGATGACTTCTTCATCAGAATCATCACTCGAATCGCTTAACAAACGTTCCACGACAATACCAACTGCTGCGTACATTTCCATAATGATTTTAAATGATAGGGTGTTCAAATTAACAAGTATCCATTTACGATAAAACAAAGGTTAGGTTTTCTCATATGACAGCAACCTGAAGGCTAAAAATGCGTCTTTTTATTAACGACCATTCAACGGAACCGGTTGTTGACGTCATCACATCAGCTGTCAACCTTGAGTTCACCGGATCAATCAGTGATGGAATCAACCGGTGAATTAAAGAATATACCTTTTGTTGAAACAATCGGAATGCAGTCCCTAACCTTCTACTACCGCTACACGTGGAGAGGGGGAAGGCACGGAACGGTAAAGCGTCGACAGAAGACAAGTGATCCAACTTTGGGTATGAAGTATACGAGGGACGCTCGGTAAATCTCCACCCAAAATTACTAAAATGCTGGAATAACTTGTTTTGGAAAAGAGTGTGTGGTTCATATGAGTGCAAGAATGAGTGATATTGATACAACCTTGAAAAGATGGGTTATGTGAGTTTATATTAAAAATGTGAGTGAGAAAATGTATTCTAATTTTGTGAAGATGTTGGATCAATTTGGACATGTAGCCGTTCTAGCTTTTTGCAATTCAACGGGCAGGAATAAATGATACTGAGCTGCTTAACATCAGCCTTTTTATTCATGCAATGATCTGTCATGAAAATGTGGGGCATTTCTAAAAATAAACGTTTTGAGAGTATTTTTTCTTTATCAAGAACCTCAATACTGCCATAATTCATAGAGTGACCTGTGTTGTTAATATGAGACGCCAAAGCACATCTTTCTGGATGTAATCTGGCATCACTTTTGTGTGACGTTATCCTGCCTTTCAGCGACCTAGAAGTTTGGCCTATATAAACTAAATTGCAGTTGTTGCAATTAATACGATATACAGTATTGGTTGAATCAAGCAACTGAACCTTATCTTTCATTTTGGACAACAAACTGTTGACTGTGAGAACTGATTTACAAGCACAACGACAATTAAAGGGATTATACAGCCTGATCAATTTTGGTGTTAGTTCTTTGATGTATGACAATACAACACAGTTAACTCTGGAAATAGGAGCAACCACTGTAATGTTGTTGTTCTCATTAGTTGAAGAATTAATGGGTATCTGGTTTGATTGATCCGTGTTGTCATTTTCACTATTGTTATTAGTGATTGGCAAAATATTCGGAGGAGAGCTGAACAAGATTCTGTTTTTATACTGAACACAAGTTCGATCTTCTCGACGTTCTTTCTGAAACACCTTGTGGCTGCAACCTCACCGACGAGTAAGTTGTCTGACATTTTAAATCTGTCCTGTTTTCTTTGCTAGCATCACAATTGTGTTTTCAGAATCCTGATGATGGCTCCATAGAGAATGCCGAAAGCTTGATTTTATCGTCAAAAGTATATATATATATAAAGAGAATATGATCATGCGGAGAAAAGTATATAACAACAAGTAGGAAAATAATGGGCAAAATCTGCAAAAAGGAGGAAAGTGGATTCGAGCAGAAAATAGGATAGGTAACCCGAGCGATACGTATTTCTGCTGGTTGGCTTCATCAGGCCCGAAATGAATGCACATATGAAACTACAAAAGTAGATACACATGCCCACACATCCGGATACGGGTGTAACCTGAGGAAACGAAGTTGGAGGGGAAAAAAACGACACACGAAGTCCACAACAAGAGCCAACCTACACATTGTAGTATAAAATGGCTATACGACCTCGAATTTTCAAGGAGACGTCTAACCACCACCACGCGTCGGGTTATAGCCACTTGCTGTGGTACTTCAAGCCCAAAGGATCTACAAAGAGAATATGATCATGCGGAGAAAAGTATATAACAACAAGTAGGAAAATAATGGGCAAAATCCGCAAAAAGGAGGAAAGTGGATTCGAGCAGAAAATAGGATAGGTAACCCGAGCGATACGTATTTCTGCTGGTTGGCTTCATCAGGCCCGAAATGAATGCACATATGAAACTACAAAAGTAGATACACATGCCCACACATCCGGATACGGGTGTAACCTGAGGAAACGAAGTTGGAGGGAAAAAAAGAAACGACACACGAAGTCCACAACAAGAGCCAACCTACACATTGTAGTATAAAATGGCTATACGACCTCGAATTTTCGAGGAGACGTCTAACCACCACCACGCGGCGGGTTATAGCCACTTGCTGTGGTACTTCAAGCCCAAAGGATCTACAACGAGAATATGATCATGCGGAGGAAAATATATAACAACAAGTAGGAAAATAATGGGCAAAATCCGCAAAAAAGAGGAAAGTGGACTTCGTGTGTCGTTTTTTTCCCCTCCAACTTCGTTTCCTCAGGTTACACCCGTATCCGGATGTGTGGGCATGTGTATCTACTTTTGTAGTTTCATATGTGCATTCATTTCGGGCCTGATGAAGCCAACCAGCAGAAATACGTATCGCTCGGGTTACCTATCCTATTTTCTGCTCGAATCCACTTTCCTCCTTTTTGCGGATTTTGCCCATTATTTTCCTACTTGTTGTTATATACTTTTCTCCGCATGATCATATTCTCTTTGTAGATCCTTTGGGCTTGAAGTACCACAGCAAGTGGCTATAACCCGCCGCGTGGTGGTGGTTAGACGTCTCCTTGAAAATTCGAGGTCGTATAGCCATTTTATACTACAATGTGTAGGTTGGCTCTTTTTGTGGACTGCGTGTGTCGTTTTTTCCCCTCCAACTTCGTTTCTTCAGGTTACACCCGTATCCGGATGTGTGGGCATGTGTATCTACTTTTGTAGTTTCATATGTGCATTCATTTCGGGCCTGATGAAGCCAACCAGCAGAAATACGTATCGCTCGGGTTACCTATCCTATTTTCTGCTCGAATCCACTTTCCTCCTTTTTGCGGATTTTGCCCATTATTTTCCTACTTGTTGTTATATACTTTTCTCCGCATGATCATATTCTCTTTGTAGATCCTTTGGGCTTGAAGTACCACAGCAAATGGCTATAACCCGCCGCGTGGTGGTGGTTAGACGTCTCCTTGAAAATTCGAGGTCGTATAGCCATTTTATACTACAATGTGTAGGTTGGCTCTTGTTGTGGACTTCGTGTGTCGTTTTTTTCCCCTTCAACTTCGTTTTCTCAGGTTACACCCGTATCCGGATGTGTGGGCATGTGTATCTACTTTTGTAGTTTCATATGTGCATTCATTTCGGGCCTGATGAAGCCAACCAGCAGAAATACGTATCGCTCGGGTTACTTATCCTATTTTCTGCTCGAATCCACTTTCCTCCTTTTTGCGGATTTTGCCCATTATTTTCCTACTTGTTGTTATATACTTTTCTCCGCATGATCATATTCTCTTTGTAGATCTCCTTTGGGCTTGAAGTACCACAGCAAGTGGCTATAACCCGCCGCGTGGTGGTGGTTAGACGTCTCCTTGAAAATTCGAGGTCGTATAGCCATTTTATACTACAATGTGTAGGTTGGCTCTTGTTGTGGACTTCGTGTGTCGTTTTTTTCCCCTCCAACTTCGTTTCCTCAGGTTACACCCGTATCCGGATGTGTGGGCATGTGTATTTACTTTTGTAGTTTCATATGTGCATTCATTTCGGGCCTGACGAAGCCAACCAGCAGAAATACGTATCGCTCGGGTTACCTATCCTATTTTCTGCTCGAATCCACTTTCCTCCTTTTTGCGGATTTTGCCCATTATTTTCCTACTTGTTGTTATATACTTTTCTCCGCATGATCATATTCTCTTTGTAGATCCTTTGGGCTTGAAGTACCACAGCAAATGGCTATAACCCGCCGCGTGGTGGTGGTTAGACGTCTCCTTGAAAATTCGAGGTCGTATAGCCATTTTATACTACAATGTGTAGGTTGGCTCTTGTTGTGGACTTCGTGTGTCGTTTCTTTTTTTCCCTCCAACTTCGTTTCCTCAGGTTACACCCGTATCCGGATGTGTGGGCATGTGTATCTACTTTTGTAGTTTCATATGTGCATTCATTTCGGGCCTGATGAAGCCAACCAGCAGAAATACGTATCGCTCGGGTTACCTATCCTATTTTCTGCTCGAATCCACTTTCCTCCTTTTTGCGGATTATTTTCCTACTTGTTGTTATATATATATATAAAAAATATTTTTAATCCGTTTTAATTTGGTCCTGACATACTACTACTAGTCGTTGGCTTTGGCGGATTAAAAATATTTCAAACGAAAGTTAAAATTACATCGTGAACCACCTGATGCTGCACCTAGGCGGAAGCTTTATTTTTCACCTAACTGGTCTAAACGACAATGACCACGTCTCAAGTTACATTCACAGATTTGGGATTTTTCAACACCATCGAAGAACGTTATGGGAACCAGGCAGTAAGACTGATGAAGGATTGGATCAACGGCAGAAAACGACTAGCACAGGAGATCAATCGACGGATTCTCTTATTAAAATGTAGAAGACATGGCATCACACCACCTCACATCACCCACCGCTTAACATCAATAGTGCAGCATCAGGTAGTTCACGATGTAAGTTTAACTTTCGTTTTAAATATTTTTAATCCGGTTTAATTTGTTCCTGACATACAGCTGTGTGTAGTTTATATTAATTTTGACGAATGTACCATGTATCCAGCATTCACCAGGTTACTGGGTGTTTCCCTCAACCTAAACGTTAATAACATTTAGCAACAATCTCACATAGGACTCTCCTGATGAAGATGGCAAAGTCCATTGAAAGCTAGAGATTAATGAAGTATAAAGAGTCCTCTTTGCTTGAATTTTGCCGAAGTACCCAACAAAAGGAGGAAGCTATAGATATTTATATATAAATAATATCACCTTACCTCACTCCCTCTGGACGAGATTCTTTCATGGCATACAAAGCAGTTTGGCTCCACGTCCGTTAAACAAAAACTGCACTTGAAGTTTTTTGAATCCGCCATTAAGGCTTCAAATGCGACGTCGTCGGCAGTGACATGACGGTTGGCCAACAAGTTGTTCGGCGTTTTAAAATCGCTATTCTCATTCGCCTCCTCTAACTTTGAGAACAGTTTCACAGCGACGTTGTTCTTGGCTTTTTTTGGTTTGGGAACGACCTCTTCGATTACGGAATCGGCAGCCACGTGCCTTATCACTACCTTTTCATCACTGCCGTTGTCTTCGCTACTCGCAGATGCAGACCGGGAAGATTCATTGGCATATGTTGTTTTCGATTCAAATTTTCGCATCACCTAAATAACAATAGTGGGTAAAATTTGGATGGTCGATTCATGCAACTTGTCCTGGACCTAAGAACTTTAGTGAGAAGCAATAGTGATTTGTGTTAACGTGCAACATAAATTCTCCCTTGAGTTCGTACGTCCAAGGAAACGTAACAGGTTTGCATGAACGTGGTATAATATTTTACAAATTGTTTGTTGATAAGATCTATTGTACTAAATATTACATTTATTGATAACTTTTAATATGACCTAGATAACATTTATGACGTCATTTAACGACGAAGCTTGTCAATGTAAATGACAACCTATATTTTTGACAATAGATTCGTGATTAACTCGGGATTTTACATCAGGTAGTCATGATCAAATGATTAAATTAAATTAAAGTCAAACTGTATCATCGGGTACTTGGCTAGCACGTAATATTTAAAAAAGCGGTTTTTACAATAGTTTCAGGTGATCAAAGCAGTTATTTACCGCTGGCATCAAATACGATCCACATTTTTATACATGACATTAGGTGATCGTAACTGGTTAAATTAGTAAATTGAGCTGAAAAACATCTCAAAAACATATTTATGTATCTTTTAAGTATTCATACAAAAGTTGCAGTAGTTCAGAAAGGGATTCATGTGTGACCTCAAATCACCTCAGATAACCTGCCGGTCCATCATGAGAGTTATATTCAACGTCATTGGTAAACTTCTCTGATATACAGATAAACCTTCTTTTCTCAAAATACATGATTACAGGTTTCAGTACATTTCAGGCGTTATGGCTTGACAACTAGATGAGTTATTTTGGCCGTTTCATGTATGGAAATGCTTTTTGATGAAGAATCTCGAGCTGATCACGAATCTGCTGTCAAAAAGGATGGTTGCAATTTGTAACGTATGTCTTAAAAGTTTTGGCACAAAATATTTATTGGATTTTTTTAATGCAGAAATTTATTTAAACACCTTTTATAAATTACAGCTCAATACTTAACTAAACTATACTATCGAATTATGTCGAGTGGGCATTCTGCTGTACCAGACGCAACTTTCTTCGAATGTCTCTCATGGGGTCCTCGATGGAATTCGGATCAATTTCTCTCAGTTTTTCGTAAATTCGCCATATTAATTGTTATTCATCTTGAGTTTCCCAGCCTCTATGATAAACCTTCCTAGACAGTAAAGCCCAAAAATCCTCTATTGGGTGAGCCTGCGGCAAGTTTGGAGGATTATCGTTTCGGGAACAAAAGGTATGTTGCGTTGTCGAAGCCAGTTCTGGGTATCTATTAAGTAATGGCATGCTGCTAGGTCTGGCGAAAACATGATATGGTCATTAGCATGATGCTCGCGGACAAACTGAAGCAATTTGGAAAGGCAGTTATCAATTTAGCTCTGACTATTTAAAGCTTCACCCCTCACTCTTCCCACAAAAGGATATAATACACCGCTGTTAGAAATTGCGCACCAGACAAGGACTTTATATGCAAATTTCAATTTAATTTCAGAAGGTTTGCATCTAACATTGTCAGAGCATTCCTCTACGTTGTCCGTATAAAATCCGTCGTTTCCCTTCATTTCAGAACTGCTCAAAGTGAAATACTTTTAGTTATCTAAAATAATGATTTTTCCATTGGCAAAGTGTATCCGCCTCAGTTGACGACAGCGTCTTGGTATAGGAGGTTGCGCTGGAGAATATTTGGGGTACTTAAGTCTCTTTCGATATTTAAGACCATTCCTCCTCAATTCCAACGATATCGTACTCTTAGAAGATCTGTATTGACGAGCCAGTCTTCTTGTTGAAATTGCAACATGATCTTTTGCTCTTTTCACTAATCTCTCTGACCTCTGTGCAGTAAATGCACGTGGTCTTCCACTTTTTGGGAGATTCAGACATGGTATTCCCTGCTCGCACTCCACGCTCGATAAATGGTTCTGCGTAAAATGTTTTCATGCTGGAATTTTCGATAGATTTCCCCCGCCCAAAAAACTTGCAGATACTTTTTCTTATTTCTAATTTATATATCTTAAAGCGAAAACTTCAAAATAAATAAATTTCAACTGACAGTGAAGTAAGTAAACAAACTTTTGTTTCAAAGGCAACTTGATATTATTTTGTGTTTGTTAAATTTAAAGCCAATGAGTTTTGTGCCATAAATACATACGTTAATTGTAAACTTCCAAATGGCTCCTGAGGTCATTATTCTAGGTCATATTTGAAGTCAAGTTCATGAATCAATACCTTATTTGTGGAAATAAAAAAACATATATCAGAAGTAATATCAAGGAATATCCTCTGGCTATTCTGTATAAATCGCATGAATACCGTTTTTTAAATTGAATTAGGACTTTCGTATTTTTTTGATATATCGCAAAACGTCATTAGTTGAGTTCATGAAAACGTAGTGTTGATAAATTCTACTAATGATGATTTTACTAAATTTCAGTGCACGGCTTAAATGTATTATGTATTTTGCTGTTCTTTTCACCTAAGCTGTATGTTGCAAATAGGCAGCATTATTTTCGTTATCCTAAAGAAGCGATACTAGCTCCCCAAAAGGCCAATGAGTCTTTTATTATTATGCTCGTGCATAACACAGTGGGCCATTTTGTAAATGAGTAGTTAAGAAGCGCAGCGACTTCTGTGCGTTAAAACAGCATTTTCTCCCGACTAAGACTATACTTACTTCTTTCATCTTGTAGTCGATTTGTTCAGCTAGGGACAAACTATCGAAATCAGGCGGAAAGTTCTTCCTTGGCGGCGTATTGTAAATGGAAGACTGTACCGTGACAATCTGAACATGGCTGTCGTCTGCTTCACCGCTTTCCGATCGCTCCCCGTCAGACTTCATGGAGGGACTGCATTTGAGGCTCGCCTGACGCTTACCACCGATCTTATTATACATCACCTACAAATACATTGTTCAGAGTGAAAAAATATTCTCACCAAAAAGACAGCAAAACATCTCCGGATGTCATTGTGGCAGGTAGCTAACGTTTCGGTAGTACCCTCGAAATGTGAGTTGTACACTTATCTAAATTATTTATAATAGGATAATAATACTGATCCTTCTGATCTTTGAGGCTTTCCAGGAGCTCTACTGTTAGTACAATAAGTGTGACAAGAATAGAGCACAAGAGTTCGATTACACTCAAGAAGTATTCGCACACTACATCAAGCTAAGTAGCATATTCTAGAAAAATAAATCGCAGATTTTACAATGGAAATATATTCTCAAGGGTAAACGAAAAAGTGTTCCGTCTAGATACGAAAAAATTTGGTGGCCAACTATTTTATTGAACGCCAAAGTTGGAAAAATCCCTTTTTCGCGTATATCGACATAAGTGTACTCTTTTGACTTACAACTCAAGCTTTCGACAGTCTATGGTGTCGTCATTAGGAGTGCGTCGTCGAGCTTGGTGCTAAAATTTGATTTTATAAAGCGTATACGAAAACATGGTGGGGTAATGAAAAACTGGATTCACGAGGATGTTTTTGGAAAACGATGAAAAACGTGGCAATGTTTTACTGATAAAACACAAACGGATTGAGACAAACGTTATTAATTAATGATTGATCAAACTTTTCACGAGTATCCATCATGGTAGAATGACAACCGATTATCTAGTAATATCTCAAAATTCCCCATATCGGTACAGGACACATAGTTCTGACGGATCCGTCAACGTCAGGTAGTCAGAGTCGTATTTTGTTTTGTTTCTTTGTATGCTACAGATTCATTTTGTACAGCTCATTTATTTAGAAAAGTTCATTTGAATACAAAAACAAAACGTTACAAACAAGTTTTACTTGATTTACACCCGATTCATTATTGCCAACGTCGCAGACTAACTCCAAAAGGTCACTTGTTGATCAGCTGTTCACCTCAGTAGACGTCAAAGCGTGATGGATACTCGTGCAATAGGGTATATGTCACATCTTGGCATAACCCCAAAATGCTAACGTGGTCAAAAGGGTAGGCGTGATTACTTCTAAACATAGCCATGTTTTGCATCGTTTTCAAAAAAAGATCCTCGTGAATCCAGTTTTTGATCACCTTACGATGTGTTCTCGTATACTTTATGAATTAAAATTTTTGCACAAATCTCGCCGACGCACTCCTGATGATGATACCATTTGTCGATTTCCCAAATATATTTAACAGTAGTATATAAAAGTCCGTTAAAATGAGATCTCAATGTCCAGTTTGATGTAGTGGCTATGTCGCTAGACAGCTCTTCAAAAATAATCGTTAACCTTAAAAAAAATAGTTGGAAATTATACATTTTCAGAAAATTTTGAGTATGACTGGTGATTTTTTTTCTGGGCGCATCACCTCAAAACATTTAAGTTTTGGCTATTATTTCATATTTTCTATCGTGTACTTTTATCGGATTATCAAAGACTTTTTGAGGATATGATCGGACTCATAGTTGTGTCCCAATGATATTCGCAGATGACAAGTGACATCAACTGGTGGGCAACTCCAAATCGACTAGCTATAGCAGTGCCAGCAACCATTGAGAGACTGGTCGGGTCGCTTTGATGATAACGCTTGTATTAGAATACAACCCAGTCGGGTTGCCATGGGCAGTTGCTTTATGTGGAAACCTTCCTTTAGGGACCTGTATTTCCAAGGGGAAGATCTTGGAAGGCTTTCAATGCTGTTGCTCAAACTGAATCACTTGAAAGGATACAAAACACGAATCAGAAGTACTTTAATCGAATTATCAATTATTTTTTGGAGTATGAATGGAATGGTAGCTGAAATGTGACAATCACAAACTGCAAGCGACGTCAATGCCAACAACCGTCGAGCTACTAGCTGCCACGCCATCTCCTTGGTGTGTGTGTTTGTTGTTATTCCAAAAAAAGAAAGGTCCCCAAAAATTGCAAAGTACATAACATTATTAGTACTTACCATCCTTGAACACTCTAAATGGTAAATGCCATTGCATTTAGCACTGCATCGTAGTACATCACCTGGTTCCAAACAATAATGGCACACCTTATCTTTGCTCATTCCCTTAAATAGGTTATTCCTTTTGAACAATGTTTTCTGTGCTTCTATGGAATACAACTCTTCTAATGGTGGGAGCATCAATGCTAACTTTGCAGGTTTTGGAGTGTTCTCGATGTCTTTTTTGTTGTCGTCTGGCTCCTCCCCTTCAGCTTTCAAAACTTCGTTCTGTTTCGACTCCTCTGTCGATCCCACTTTTATAGTCCTCCGAGACTTAGTGGTTGATTCTTCTGTGACTGTAACAATGACAAAGTCCATATGTTTAATCGCAAATGGGCTCGTTGTCCACACACATTTTTTAAGATTTTTTTAGTCGTTCTTGGCGGGCCAAAGTAAGGCTACCAGTATCCCTTTATATATCTCCATCTTCCTCATACATACACATGCAACCTACTCCTGTGTGTGAACGTTCGTTCGGTAAGGTCAAAGACATACGTTTTTTAGTTGTGTCTCTGTCTCGAAAACTTTGTCGTTACGTATGAGTGTCCTTCAATCATATTTGCAGAGTGACCACTTACTTGACATCGACGTGCAATTTGAGTTGTCCTGTTATCAATCTTCAACATAAAATTGTACAATGTCCGGAAATGCGATCAATGGAGAAGGCCGACAGCTTGCGCTAAATTTATGTCCAGGAAGAGAATGGAAACAGCGGTCCCCTTTTATCCACTTAATTTTTGAGAATTACGATTAGTAAATAATTTTGAATCGGTTTCACTCAGTTGAGAAAATTTAGATCCGCCCATGGTATGGAGTCGATCTGTTTACTTATTGCATATGGCGTTGATGATGTAACCGTCAAGAACAGTGACTGCTCCTATAGCGTTACATAAGTACTAATCGGACTCCTGTCAGTGATCGCCGAGTGGTATGCAGTGCGCGATGTTGTCATACTGAGACTTATCCTTGATTGCACCTGAATATAGCCATCTATATCGTGCATTTCAGCATCTAAAAAATTATCCGAGATGAAATGCGATACCCTATCAATATCTACAAGAATTTGTCATATATATGTTTCGCCTCTCCGTACTAATGAGAAATATACTTCAAAAAGGTTAATGTCTCATAGACGGCGCCAACTATATAAGGATATAGGGGCATAGGTATGACAAATTCTCATAGATGAGGCCAGCGTATTTCATTCCAACTCAGATAATTTTTGGAAGCTGAATTACAGTACATGGTTGCTATCTTCAGGTAGTATACATTAATTAATGGTATTATTGAAAAAAAAAAAAACACTATTCTGTGTGCACACCCGGTATGCAGCTCAGCATTATTAATCGCATTGTCCATTTTTATTGAAAGGTGTTCTCGAAAATTCAACAACCTCCACTCTGTGGAGAGACTATAAATGCAGAAATCTATTTTTTATATAAAGATAATAGATCACACTACCTCTTGCAATTTTCATAGAGGGAAGACATTCCATATCGCCACTTGTCCTCTTAGATTTAGCACTTTTTATAGAGGAAACCTTTTTGGTACATGATGACTGTCCCTCTCGTTGTTTGTTTATCACGTCTTCGAAGAATTTTAGCTTTTCTTCAATGGTCTTCGACTTCATACTTTCTGCTTCATCAGCAGCAACCTGCAACTTCTTGTTGACTTGTTTACTACGGGACTTGAACATGAAAGGTTGGTAAAACATATTGTAGCCACCCTGAAAAACAAAATTCGATGGTGAGACTCTATTATTACCTGGATTTTTTCAAAGTCAAACAGCTTTAAGCTCGATTATCTCAAAACAGTGCTTATGTTCTTTATACCCTTTTCATTCTAACCCCTTCAATTATATAAGAAAACAGTGGTAAAATATTTTTAGGTTTTCAAACATTATACAGGGTGGCCCATAAGTCCTTTGAGCTGGAAAAAAAGGAATAAAACCAAACTAGTTACATTATGAAGAATTATTATATTTTGTTATCATCTTTATTGAATGGGAATTATGTTTTAAAAATCACATCGTCTAAATGCAATCCATTACGATCACGGCACTCATATAAACGACGTCTAAAATTGTCGATGACTGCGCGGCAAGTCAACACTGTAATGCTTGCCATTTCTCTTCGGATATTTTCTTTCAGGACATCAACTGATCGCGGAGTGGTGTCGTACACTTTACCCTTGAGGTAGCCCCATAAAAAAAAGTCCATTGGGGTTAAGTGTGGACTACGTGGTGGCCAGGAAATGTCTCCTCTTCGAGAAATTACTTTGCTGGGAAAAAGTTGACAGACGACGGGCATAGAAGTGTTGGAGGTGTGGGCAGTTGCTCCGTCCTGTTGAAACCAGGTCTGCGTATTATAGCCTGGAAAATTCTGCAACGCTGTTGTCAAAAACTCCTCTATCATTGCTACATACCGCTCCGAAGTAACAGTTAATGCGCGACCTCTGTCGTCCTCAAAAAAATAAGGGCCTACGATGCCATGCGCTGACATAGCAGCCCAAACTGTAACTTTAGGGCTGTGTAAGGGCTTCTGATGCTTACGCCTTGGATTTTCGGGGCTCCAATAACGGCAATTTTGTTTATTTACATGCCCGTTTAAATGGAAGTGAGCCTCGTCCGAGAACAGCACATTATTGAGCGAAGAAAATCGATTCAACATTTCATTCGCAAAGTTTAGTCTCTGAATAGTGTCATTATCTTTTAATTCCTGCACTAACTGAATTTTGTAAGCGTGCAGACGTAAATCTTTCCTTAAAATCAGCTGTAAAGATGTTCTGGGTACGTTTAGTGCACTGGAACGCTTACGAGTAGACTGGAATTTTGACGAACAGACTGTGCCACAATGTTGATGTTTTCTTCAATACGAGTTGTCCTTGGTCGACCCCACCGCTGTTTATCTAACGTCGAACCTGTCTCTTCGAACTTAGCAACCCAGTTCTTAATCGTTTGAGCTGTTGGACACTTTGTAAAATTGTGGTATTCTCGATATTTACGCCGCGCAAAGGTTGCCGAAACATTATTTTGATAAAACGCGCGCACACAAAAAGCACGATCCGCTCCAGTGAAACACTCCATGGCGACTGAATTCCCAGACACTGAAGATACTGCCCCCACCTTGCCCGCGCCGCTCACGCTCACCCGTTAAATTTTATTCAAATTTGAAATTTCAAAGGACTTATGGACCACCCTGTATGTATTTGAGAACAATCACCCAACTCAGAAAATCATAGAACATGTGTCAAATGTGGAAAAGATCATAATAGTAACTTTTGTTGAATTGTGTGTATTCAAATGCCACATATAAAAAACATATTCCTCGGATGATTTGGCCATGGACAGAAATTGTCCAGTATGTATAATGCATATTTCGAAAACCTACATAGTCTCAAAACTGAATTTCAAGAGAAAATTATCAGATGGACTATATAAGATAATTTAGTAGTAGAGACATAATTACAACTCAACCCCTCCTGAATAATCTTTGGTACCTCATTTGAAAGTTTGAAATTTTTTCAAACTAATAGCAGAACCCTAACTAAAAATATTGATGAAGTAAATATTATTTTAAAACAAACAAAATCTGACTTTTATGTAAGTATTTTAAGAGAAAAATGGAACATAAGACACCTCATTATTTACCATACAGGAATGTAAAATAAATAATTTTGGAAATTATAAAACGACGGCATTATCATGTATATTAAAGAAAATATCAATTTTGTAAGCAATAAAATTATTATATTTAATTGCAATAAAGCGATTAAGTTAATTATGTATTGTATTTCAAAACATTAATATTAAAATAATATCTATACAGGGTGTTTCACATTCGACACTCACCACTGGGATCCCGGAAACTGTCAGAGATACGAAGTCGCTTAAATGGGAGCAAAGTTGCGTATTTAGGTAATTAATAAGATGCTGCCTAGCAAGTTTTAGAAATTCAAAGTGCTTGCGGAGAGAGACGGAAAAACCCGATTTTTCTCAAAATCGTTTTAATTTTTCCTGACTATTTCTTTTCGAATTAAGCCAGTATTTCTATTTCAATATGAAGAGGAATAGTTGCGATTAAACATGAAATAGAACATCCGGTAAATGGCCATCAAGAAATCTCGGGCACAGGGTCAGTCTTTTCTTAAAATTCTGGATAACGTTTTCGCACAACTGTGGCCCTATTTCATGGATAACGCGCCGTACCTTTTCTTTAACTGTTTGTTGCTTGTTCGCATACACCTTTTCCTTCACACAGCCCCTGAGGAAGGAGTCCATTGGCGTTAGATCGTACAATCTTGGTGGCCAATTTTGATCGCCAAGCCGAGAGATGACATGGTCTGGAAACTTGGCCGCAGTAACACCATTATTTCGCGTGCTGTGTGGCAGGTCGCACAGTCTTGATGGAAGAACTTATCCTCCACATCAATTCAATCCAATTGGGACCACAAAAACTCGGTTAACATTTCGCGATACCGCACACCATTAACAGTTACCGCAGTTCCAGCTGCATTTTCGAAGAAATACGGTTCAATCACTCCGCTACTCTATAACGCGCACCTAACGGTAACTCGCGGCGGATGAATTGGTTGTTCGATTCTTACACGAGGGTTTTCAGAACCCCAAATTTGGCAGTTCTGCTTTTTGACGTACCCGTTCAGTTGAAAATGTGCCTCAACATAGAAAATGATTTTCTTCCGCATCAATTTGCTGGTGCTACAGCGCCCAATCAACGAATTCACGGCGCTGCGCATGGTCAGTTGGCTTGAGTTCTTACGACAGTTGAACCTTGTACGCATGCAAGCACAGATCTTTTATCAAAATTCGTTACAGAGTGGGTCTGGTAAGGTATATAGAACTAGCATTCAACTATAGGGTGCCCCGAAATTTCTACTTAATCTGTATTTCTGTAGAGCACAAAAAAGCGTCGAGCAGGTTGTCACTTCACTTCCCACTGTCAATAGTTCACAAAGGTTTTTATTATAAGAAAAAAGTCAACTGTATAACAAAAAAAATATTAAATGTATCACGTGAGCTAAATAGGCCTATACAATTAGTCCTTAGTCCCAACCAATTTGATAATGCTGCGATCTAGATATTTATGCTCAGCCCTTAATAAAAGTTCCGACTACCAGCTGGAGCAGTGTGGCGGTTGGGATTGGGCGGCAGCGGCAGGCGAAGACATGATTTTGAGCACACTGGTGTAAGTTCGCAGTGTGTGACAAGTGCGACCTAGACGCGACACGAAAGTGATATTTCTCTAAGTTTTAAGAGCACATGTACAGGAAAATCTATCATGTATGATATACAAGCTCTGTCTCAGTGCAGTTGGCCCAACTATCAAACTACTTTTTTTATGAGATTTGTCATATTAGCGGAAAAGTATTAATAACTAAAATGTATTTCTGGTAACATACGATATTTTTTATTTAATATTAGCCTAAAATACATTTTTTTTGTAACAAAGAAAAAGTATATTACAAATTAAAAAAAACTGCCGATTAACAAAAATCAACGAAACCAAATAGCAGCAAATCACCACTGCATTACATCGCCTTTTCGACTGATTACTGCTTCGATACGTCTTGACATAGTGTCAACTAATGTTTGGCAGACATCTGGCGTAAAAGTGTTCCAAATTTCTTGGAGAAGGGTTTGCAATTCTGGAACGGTTCTTTCGGGATTCGATCGGAGCTTTTTCTTCGTGATATGTCACAAGATTTCAATCGTCGATAGATCAGGACTACTCGACGTCCATTTTAAAATTGAAATATTGTTTTCTAACAATTTTTTAGCTGTATGGAAAGCGCCATCACCTTGTTGGAAGATACATTCAATATTGTTTAAACGCATTTTGGGGTATTAAGTTATTTTGAAACATATTAATGTACTTATCAGCATTCATTCCACAAAGTGTAAGTTTCCCACTCCACTTGCTGACATGGATCTCCAAATTATAACAGAAGCCGGAAACTTAACTTTTTTTAAGACATTCTGAAACACTTCTTCTTTAGTTCTTATGACACGACTACTGCTATCATCAACGCATACTTCAAACCTGGCTTCATCACTCCAAACAATAGAGTTTCATTGGTTTGGAAATCATAATTTGTGTTCTTTGGCCCATGCTATTCTGTTTTTTGCCTAGAAATACTGAATTAAAAACAATAATAAAATAATTTAAGCCTACCTTGTAAGTTTTATATCCCAGTTTTTAGGCAGCTCTGTGAAAAGTTACTCTTGAAAACTTGTTTGTCGTTGTCTGATTCCATATCTTCATTCATTATAATTAGCAGGCCGATTTCCCCTGATAAACCGTTTTAAGACTCTTAAGTTGGTATTGCAATAACCCAGGCGACTTCCAGTTCTGGATTTTTGAGCCACAGACCCCGCTGTTTTGTACAAGTTAATAATATTTCGAACTATATACCTTGATTTGTTGACACTGTCAGCGATTTGGGAAGCTTTTGGCCATTTAAATGCAAGTGAATTATCACTTTCCGTTAAACTTTACCACGAGCCATTTTTAGTTGTTAACACCAACGCATTGAAAGTCGATTTAAACGTCAAAAATCAGCTTCTTAGCGACGTAAAATGTCATCATTTGTTTTACAAAGCCTACCTTTATTTTATCGAAGCGAATAAACAGACCATTCAACTTAAGTCACAGAGTACTACCAGAAGCGACCCTCTGTCAAAAATCAGGTTCTATTAACGCCAATTTGAGTCCTATGAGTTTGGTGGGATTCGTGTTAGTTTGACATTTAGGATTTAGAGGTTATCAAAAACATTCAGTTTTGGTTTTTGTTATATTCAACATAAAAAGCTTTTCAAGAAATAATAATAATTATCTCGCCAAAAGGCATGTGGGTAAATGATAAACACAAATAAATTTCTTGATTCTGTTGTTTGACGTATGACATTCGGACGTCAGGCTAATAAAGCGTAACAACCTTTAGGAAAAAAATCCTCTGGACGCTCTTGAACATAAGCGGAAAATGTGGTAAGCAGTCAGGGACAGGAAGATCAAAGGGACCTACAGCAGGTGTCGTATCTGTATAATCTGTGCTTAAGTTGTCTCCATCATGTATGTTGCTATACACAAATCATTTTTCAAAGAGGATTTCGAAATAAAAACGCTTCTAAAATAGTCGCGTCGGTTTTGTTATCTTTCCATAAACAAAGAAACAAAAAATATATATTGATAAAATTTTATTTAGCCCTCAAATAAATTAACAAATATCATGTTTTAGGGCATTATGCCAACTTCACTGAGACAGGGCTCGGATGGACTAACAGGTGCGTAGAATTAACCGAAGCGTATGAATAGACTACTGCAAAAAAATGAGCTATACTCTAACCCACGCATTACAACTGCACACGACCGATTTTTAACTCCTCCAAAAAAATTTCTGAAAATGATCATAAACCTCTAAAATGTCAAAAAATAAAGTTTGAGCAATTCTTTTTCATTTTTTGTCCCTCGTTCCGCCGCCACTGGATCAACTTTCAAAAACTACAAAGCTTCTTCGTTTTTGGCATAGTAGTAACCTTATGCAAAAGTTTCATGAAGCCCCAAGCCGTACTTTCCAAATTATAGATGGGTCAAGCGGATCGACAGACAGCCAGACCGACGGAACTGGATGACAAAGCTTTTTGTGATCTAAGTCATGTAACATTAAAAAAACATATCTCAATTTCAGAATTTTTCGCACTTACAGTATTTTCTCCCCAGCTGGCGTGAGAAGTAAAATAATGTGACAAATTACTATAGAAAATTACCATAACGGACTGCATTACGCAGATACCCTAGAGGACGAGGTTTTTTATAAATAACTGCATAAAAAACATAAATGCACGGAGAGCATGTTACATCTTTTATAATAATGGCTTGACGATGCCTGGGCTTTTGGCTACAATAAATCTACTATTACAATTACAGAGGATTCCTACAAGGTTGGACAACTCTGAAAATGTATATATTCTATATATCACTGATTAACATATTCCACCATAACATAAGCAATTCAATTGAAAGCCGTACCTGCGTGAAAACGGGGATATTATTGATGCCCACTTACTTCTGATTTACGACTATACTCGTGTTGACAGTCTTTATGCACTTGCGTTACTTCCACGTCGATGAGAAATACTGCGAATACAAAACCTTAAGGACCATTACAAGGGAGGTTGATGGGTGATCTTTCCTTAGAAGGTCGATGTCATGTTCAAGAAAAAACAATTACTGCGATACTACTTAGCAACATAGCTGTGACGATGGAATTTATGTTTAAACGCCCAAATACAACATAGTTAGGTATATTAGATCTAGAATTACGATTGTTATATCATTACTGAAACAAAAATACAATGTTGAGGAGATGAAAAAATAATCTGGTTCTTGCTAGTCAACTATCTTTGTTCCATTATTTTTGTCCCCAGCTGAGTGAACTCTCTTTACCGTACATAGAATTTCTTGAGTCATCGAGCCAAAAGGATACAACTTTATGATTCTCTAGGAGCTTGCATGAAAAAGGTTCATACAAGCATAATATGACAATTAATTTCTTCAGATAACATGTTTAAAAACACTTTTACCTGAAATATCTCAAAATCTACTTCTAACATACACAATAATTAAACTAATGCCGAATAGTTAAGTTAATTAATTTGACTAGAATAAAAGCCTACCTCCTCAGCAGCAAGGCGCTCGACCATATCCTTCAGATCATTGGAACTGTTAAATGGCATTATCCTTGTAACATTTATCCATGCCCTTCTTCCTTGGTCCCCAAAAAATTGAACGTGATAAGCAGTTCTAATTCCTCTGCCTATATAATCTGAAAATAGAAATAGATTTATTTTTGCAAAATATTACTAAAACTGTTATAAGAAATGAAAAGTAACACCACCATTCCTATAACGTAAAAAATGGCGTCAAGTAGGTTGACTCTGCACTTTCCACGCAATGCCGTTATCAGATCATAAGGGTTTAGGTTAAGCACAAACCAGACCCTCTAAAAGAGGTCCATACAATTAGTCCATAAACATCCTTTCCCTGCCCTACCGATAGTGCATCTGGAAACATCGCCTCTTCTGATATCTAAGTCGGTCAGACGTGGCAGCGCGGTCAAAGCATAAGAAGCACTAAGTAGAAATACGTGTAATAGCATAACAGATCAATAGAACACTGACCAAGGTCGGATGCAGCAGCCGCCGCCGGTAGGCACGCGATCCGTCTGTTGAGAATATTTTGCTAGTTTCAACAGCTCATGTACAGAGAAATCCATCTGGTGTGAAATGTGTCTAATAGGTGAGTAGAATTATCAAGATGGGAGCGTATAAATGTACTAATATCAAAAAATTGAAATAAACCCTTCCCACCCCCACAATCAAAGCTTTTACCTCTAAGTTTTTTGCCATAAATAATCAGGATCCTCAAAACGTCAAAAAACGAAGTTTGAGCGATTTTTATTCTTATTCATTTTTGACATTTTTCTCTGCCGCTACTGGACCGATTTTGCGTGGCACAGCAGTAACATTGAGTTAAAATTTCATCGAAATACGAGCGGTACTTCTCACGTTATAGGCGGTTATAAGATTAGCGGACAGACCTACAGGTAAGCAGATCGACGGAAAAGATTGACATGGTTTTTGTGATATACATGCCATATAACATCCAAAAAACATAATATCTCAATTTCGAAAATATTCGCGATTATAATACTTCCTCGCCAGTAGGCGAGGGAAGTAAAAAATGGTGTCAAGTATGTTGACTCTGCAATTCCAACGCAATTATAGAAGAATGAAGTTTGTATACATGAGTCAACTGAGTTGAATGAATATCAAATTAATCTTGATTTCGTATCTTTAAAATTAGGGCCTTGGAATACGCATCTGAATCAACTTTCTTAAGTTCTGGTAGGTTTACTATTGGTCGGCTATGGAAGCCATTACACCTGACCATGTCATAATACGCCCTTGTACTATTTGCTCGAGGAAAATGTACTAAAAATAGATGAGATTCTTTATTCCACAAAATATCTTCATAATCGCAGAAAACTTGTGAACGTCTATTCGTTATTTCAGATCTAACAAGCACCGCCAAGGGTACATCTATGTTTGCCTTTCAAACATTCAGAATAAGTTTGCCACTTTTTGACAGTCGTAATTAGAATCCTCACCTCTGAAAAGCTGATGAAAAGTACAGGGGGAGAAAAGGAACTTTTTTGGACCTTTGGGGGCAGAAAAAAAAATATAAAACCTACAAGGGCTGAACGGTGTTTTGTACTTGTGTCCATTTACGAGTACAAACTGGCAGACAGGTTTAGCCACTATGAAGAAATGCTGCAAGCATTACCTTAATGGGGTGCATGGCACCCGATTGAGGGGTTTTAGCGAGTTGAGTATGTCGCTTCAGGAAAATCTCACACTCCAGGCAGAAAAGGCTGACAGAATGGCTTTAAAAAAAACTAGATGAATTTGTGCGCCATAACAAGCAACCTTTCAGCACTGCTTATGAATAAATTAGAATTACTCTGTGCATACGCTAAAATTGTGGGTGATGTTTTCAGGTTTCAAGAAATACTTATATTACGATAAAAATTATTGCATGAGAAAATTAAACATAAGCTACGACTCCGAAAAATCATTACGTCATTTGAATTAGCTGTGAAATGTACCACCTTTGTAGGCTGTATGTAGTCGCAATATGAGACGTTATAGATTTGAACAGGTAGTTTGATAGAGAAAATCTTCATTTATACGTGGATTGAATTGCGACCCTTAGGCCCAATTTTACTATTGACCGGCGGGAATCAAAATTTGTGCGTTTGACACAAATTGGACCAATAAGAAGGCATCTGTAAAGTAATGGATCTAATGAATTTAGTTTATTTCTTGTAAAATGCCTCTCAAGCTAGAGAAAAATTATACGATTTCTGTAAAATGGGATCCTAATTATCATGTTAAATCAAGAAATACGTCATATATCACATGATTCAGCTCCAAAAATCTATTTTTCATTTGTGCCCGGACACAAAAGTTGACCAAATTCCATCAATCAAAAAGGATTTGTGTCCTACTCGACATGTGGATCAAACCGTTTGCAATAGATTGACATGACGCCATTACTGAGCATTTTATTGAAAAAACAGTGTCTTGCTGTTCCTGTACAAAATTCTGCTCAATAAATTCTTTGGAAACACAAATAAAATTACAGAATGCGTATTCTTGAACAAACATCGAGTAAATAATCAATTTACTTACTGCTAACAGGATGATGTCACGCACTCTACTGGACGCGACAACTAACAGAACAAGCTGCGCCGCGGTGACGGTGTGTGAAGTAGTTGCCCTATTGTCCAGTAGAGGATACGAGAGCTCCCTGTTCACAGGGCTGGCTGTTTTTCTCATGCTTGGCAAGCATTCTAATTACGACTGTCAAAAAACGACGGACTTTTTATAAAAGACAAAAATGAATGTACTACTAGCGACGCTTTTTTTACAAGGTATAAGAAAATCTGGTATCTCTTTTAATACCATATTAAAATAAGTCTCTAGAAAGAAAATGAGACAAATATGAGGCAATTTGACTCATCCAAAGTCTCTGGACAGCTCATCAAACAAGGCCATTTTTCTCAACAAATTGGTAGCAATTAGATATTTGTAGAGACGGTTGAGCATATTTGAATGAAATTTATTACCGTTATGCATTTTCCAGTAAAAAAAACAAATGTAGAAATCGATGATTTTTGACGTTATTGTGTAAAAACAAATCAACCGTTACAGCAAATTGGTCTTGCAAAGTGTTATTTGAAGGTATTTTCACATCCTACAGCTTTCTTGGACCACTTACGCTAACAAGTCATAATGAAGATTCGCGTAAAACTTATTTTTCCACTTTGACGTTTGATGGGCCTTTTTCCCTCAAAAACATAATTCCGTGTTAAAACGGATTATTAAAATGTTTCCCTCAAATTCTAGATATTCTGCTCTACGATTACTGTATATGTATACTGCCCATGAGCCGAAAAAGGTTCAATAAGGGGTCAGCAGGAGGACACAGTGTCATGGGTGTAAGTAAAATAAAAATACCTCAAAGTAAGCAACACACTGCAGTTTTATATAATAAGGATGCCGATTATCGTTTAAAAATCCAGATTGCTGTAAAATAAATAATTTGTGTCATATACATTTATTACTTACATATTTTCGTTACTTCTGTGGTATTAGGAGCACATCTAACCATGCAAGGCCAATAAGGATATGATCCAATCTGTGCCCAAGTAAGATCGCCATGTTTAAAGGACTTCATATCTAAAACAAAAAATTTATTATTCGAATATTGCTCTACCGACATGCGCGATCACAAGATTTTTCTCATCAGCAAAGATATCTTCTTGTGATAATCTACCTGCCCAAACCTTTTTGACGAGCGGCGGGTAGCAATTCTCAAAAATGACAAGTCATTTGAGAAAATATAAAAACGATCTGGAACGACTCTTATCAATAGTAAAATTTTCAATTTTTTCAAATCTTTGTGAAATTGTGAAGAATTTAGCTACTTTCTATTCGACTTTATAGATTACAAAAGTTGTAGATAAGACTTACCACTACCTGATGGACAAACACTTTTGCTTCTACTTCTCCTTGATGACCAACTAGCACTTATACATTTTTTACCCTTCTTTCTCATACTTGTTGCGGGCCTACGACGTTGCTCGGGTGCAATTTTGTTACTTCCATTAGCTTCTGGTCCACTTTGGCCATCATCTGACGCACTTGAAAGTCTCCTTGTATATTCAGTAGTATCTTCTGGTGACATTTCTCGATCAAGCAGTATAGAAGTAGTCGTCCGGTAACCCATCATTCTAGATCGAGTTTTAGTTTCGTCCAAACTATCTCCTGATTTTGCTTCGGCGTCGTTTCCGTTGTTTTCAGTATCTGTGTCATGACTATTCTCAGGGCGATTAACCAGTTGCTTGTTTTCTAGCTTATTATTTTGATTTGCATCTTGTGCATAATCTTCCATCAATCTTTGTTGCTCTATTGAGTTACTGCCCCGTGTCGAACGTCGGATCTGGTCGCTCTTTTCGTCAATCCGAGGATTAGATTTAGTACATTCAGAAACCTCTGCAAAGTCTTTCCTGTCATTTTGTACTTTATTTTCCAACAATGTTTGTTGCTCCAACATAGAGTTGTTACTTCGTGCCAAACGTCTGATCTGATCACTCTCTTCCTCGTTCTGAGGAATAGTATTCTGAAGAGCTGCTTCATGACAATTGTCTCTAATATCTTCAATTTTGGTCTCTTTTGTCATACTTTCCTTGTTATCATCTTCAAGCATAGCAACTAATTTTCGTCCACGTGTTAAAGACCTTCTTGGAACCGATTCTTTTCTGGTTTGTGTCTTTTCTTTGGGTATCCGATGATTTGTGACAAAATTTGTTTCACTGTAATGGTTAGGCTCAAAGCTTTTGCTTACTGCATTAACTAATTCTACGTGATCCTTCACCCATTTTTCTATAGATTTTGTCTTATTATCATAGTCCATGTCTAAGTCAAACCTTTCCTTATGGTACCCTATTTGTTTATTGTTTTTCTCTAGTTCCACTGAGTCTGGGCTTACTTTAGTAGACGTTTTATTCATTACAGGTACTACAGCTGAAATATCCAGTTCACTGTCAGTTTGAAGTCTATCAAGATTAGCATTACTTTTGGATGTCAATTCGTAACTGTAAGTCATTCCTCCTCTTTTTGTATGCATTCCAGATTCAGATTGTTGCGTCTTCTGATCATCACCAACACTTTTTCTTTGGATTTCTGTTAATCTTACAGATGTATTTGCTTTGGAGGACGTACTACTGCTTTCTGAAATTTGTAATAATTTATGTTCAAAACTGTTTTCACCATGAACTATGGAATATTCTGGTGAAAGTAGATAGTGATTAGTGCTATTGGGCACAGGATCATGCATTTCTACCAACTCTTGAGATCTTGATCTAGTTATTCTTGTTTCTGGTGAAAAGTTTCTTGAAGCAGATCTCTGTATGACTTCCAGTGTTTCATTGATAATATCTCGACATTCTAATGGAGCATCATATGTTTTACTTTCTTTATTTACAGTTATTGTGTTTTCTGCCAGTGAAACAATAGTTTCCTTCAGTAAACTGGAATTTTTAGACTTTCTGGGCCTACCTTTTCCTCTCTTGATTTTACTATTTTCTGTAACTCCTATATTGCTATGGACCTGTGATAAATTTTTCTTAATAGATACTATACTATTTTCCATTGATCCTATAGATATTCTTGTACTTCCTTTTCTCTTTGTTCGTGAAAAACTATCCATGACAACTAAAGAACTTTCTTCTGCTCTCTGCTCCTTTAATATAGTGTCTTCACACAGCTTTCTTGGTCTATCTCTTCTTTGTATGGGTGGCATATTTTCTCCAAAGTTTAAGTTTCCAGTATCACATTTCAATTCATCAAGTTTATCTGCCAAACTGATATGACTTGTACAATGAACATTTAAACCTTCCACATCTTTACGTTCATTCGATAAATGCACTAAAATGCCCCCTACTGATGTCTGTGCACTTTTTGCGGCAATTTCCGATGTAGTCAATTTATTACTAGCAGTTATGTCTAAAGTAGTTTCATGAATACCTGAATTTTGAGTTACAACAGCACCATTGTCCTTGCAAAATTGTTGACGATCAACTATCAGTTCCTCAAGACTTTGTTCAGTATTTGAAGCATCACTGTTCCTTGAGCCGACAGATGTACTCTGAAAGGATATCCTGCTTTTTTTGTTTTTCGTTATTCCTGTGTCTTCATGTTCATCATCATTTTGGTCATTTGATGACTTCATTAAATTTTCAGTCCGAGTTGCAGTAGCATAACTAACAGTGCTAACATCGACTGGCTTAGTTTCTTCAGTAATATCTACTTTATGACCATTTTCTATGATCTCCTCAGTTTTTTCAGTATACTCTGTCCTTTCCTGACTGTTCAACTTATGCTGTTTCTGTGAAACTTTTATTTCTGCCAAAACAGAGTCTACTGCTGAGTAGAATGCAAAGCTTGTATCTTCTGTTATCAATCCCATCTGCTGTAATTGTTTAGCTTGTAGCCTAGGACTTACAAATTCAAAGGAAGACTTGTCATCAGTCTTCTTTCGATTAGCCTTCCTTGGTAGTGATTCATTAGCACTAACATTAGGAATGTCATTTTGTACAAATGGTTTATCTAGGGACACAAGTTCTTGGTTCTGGGATACAATGCTATCTGAATTACAGTTTTGCACCACATCATTACTTTGAGTATTTCTTTCAATACCATTATGTGGTTCTAGCTCTATCAGGTTATTTTTAGTAGTTCTGTGATCACTAAGGTGGCTGGATGGTTCAATATTATGTTTTATCGTTTTACCATGAGCTCTTCCATCAAGTGTTAGGTTTTTCATAGGCACAACAACTACTTTCAGAATTTTATTTTTAATGGACTGCTGAAATTTGCCATCATTTTTTTCTATGACTAAAGCACCTGAGTGTTTATGTTCACTTATCGAATTTAAAATATTTTCTTTTGATGAGCTATTTCCATGATCGATTTGAGATAATGACCTAGTAATAATTATTTTTGACAGATCATTATTTTTAGGCTCATTATCATTGCAGCTGTTCCTCACTTCCAAGCTTCTAGATCTCATAGACGATTTTCTGGTGCTCTTATTGTAATCTGATGGAAGGTCAAGGAATCATTGAGAGCTCCTTCTACATTTTCATTATCTTTTTGATTGAGTTCTATGTTTTTACTAATATTATCCTCTAAAGCTAGACATTCATCAGTGTCATCAGCAGAATGGGTATTGACGATTTTTGTGCCTAGATATTCATTCAAGTTTTTTTGTGATCTCAATGTAGATTTCCTGGTATCAGTGTTTGAGCATGGTGTTACAGACAAAAAATCAACTTTATCATCTTTTTGGTCAGGTTCTGTGGTTTGACTACTGCTATTGGGAGTCTTAGTACCTTCTAATGTCAAAGATTTATCAGTGTCATCACCAGAGCGGGCGTTCACGATCTTGTATAAATCTTCATCATGTTTTCTTCCCGATCTCAGCGTAGATTTTCTAGTACTTGTACTTAAGCTAGGTGTTAACAATAAATAATCTTCTTTCCCATTACCTTTTTGAACAAGTTCTATATTTTTATTAATGTTTCTTGGACTTATTACATCCCCTAAAGTCAAAGATGTATCAGTAACATCGTCAGAGTTCATGTTCACGATTTTTGTGTCCAGATGTATATTCTTATTGTTTTGTGATCTCAGTGCAGATTTCCTAGTGCCATTATCTTTTTGATTAAGATCTCTGCTTTTACTACTGTTTATGGGACTCATAATATTCTCTAAAATTAAAGATACATCAATGTCTCCACCAGAGAAGGTGTTCACAATTTTTGTGTCTAGATCTTCATTCTTGTTTCTTTGTGACCTCATTGTAGATTTTCTGGCGTTTTTATTCGAGCCTGATGGTAAAAATAATAAATCACCTTTGCCATTATCTTTTTGATCAAGTTCTGCACCTTTACCAATGTTGCTGGAACTCATAACATCTTCAAAAGGTAAGGAAGTATCACTGTCATCACCAGAATGGATGTTGACGATTTTTGTGTCTAGAATTTCTAAATTTTTTCTTTGTGATCGTTGTGCAGATCTCCTGCTCTTTTTATATGATCTTGGTGTTAAGAATAAGATATCATCCATGCCATTATCTTCTTGATCAAGTTCTGTGCTATTACTAATGTTGCTGGGGTTCATACCATCTTCTAAAGGTAAAGAAGAATCACAGGGTGTAGATAATAATCCAGATGCAATGTCTTCATTGGTACTCTTTACACAAGTTGTATTATTTAGAGCTAAAGATTTATCATCATTTCCAGTATGACTGGCTTCTTGAGCTTCACTCTGATATATTGCTGAGCATTTTGATCTCAGTGTGGATTTTCTGGTATTTGTATTTGAGCTTGGAATAAGTGACAGTGAGACATCCTTCACTGCTAATGAACTTCTCATGTTACAATTTGAAGTAGCACAGGATGTAGATAATGCTTCTAATTGAGTACATTCATTAGGGCTAGTGATATTATCTAAAACTACAGATGTGGCACTATCTCCATTATAAGAACAATGTATATTTACAATTTTGCCTTCATCTCCAATCTGGTGAATCACTGATCTTCTTGGCCGCAAAGTGGACTTCCTAGTATGAATATTTGTGCTTGGTGTTGGTATAAGTAACTATTATCTAATGGCAATGAGGTAGTACACTGTTTTGGTAATCCCTCTGGCTCTACAATTTCTTTGGTATTACTGCAGTTCATATAATTATCACTGCTAAAACATAAGTTTACAACATTGACTTCCAACTTTCCACTTTTATTCATAGCTGAGCTTCCAGATCTCAGTGTAAATTTCCTTATATGCTTATTTAAGGTTGATACTTGCAACAATGGCTTATCCTCAAATGGTGATAGAGTCTTTTTATTATTAGATTGAGATACAAAATGTTGGGACTGACTGCTGCTATTGGGACTACTATGATCTAAGGTTACAGCTGTTTCATTATGATTCTGAGGAAAGACTTGTGAATCTTGATTCTGCCTCATACTTGATCTTAGTTTCCTGGTTGGCCTGGTTGTTAAACTTGGCGTTAGGATCAAAGAAGTATCTTTTTTACCAAATGTGGATATCAGTGATGACCTTTCAGGGCTAATTGTTGGAGTTTCAAATGTACTAGTGATATCAACAGAGTAACACTGTTTCATATCTTCTAGTGTTTCATTTTGATTTGTCCTGGAAGCTGATTTTTCTGGTGCTAAGACAGAACTTCTATGACTACTTGAATTTGAAGTTAACAGTGAGTTATCATTTTCTCTTTTAATGCCTGACAACGATGATATTTCACTGATAATACTTAAAGCTGATTGTTGAGATTTTTTCTTGTAATTAGCTTTTTCTAAAATTGATAAATCATCCACAGATATAGGCGATACTGTATCATTTTTCTTTAATTGTGATACACTCGATCTCAATGTTGACTTTCTTGAGACTAGAGGTGATGTAGATATTTTGTCATGGTCATTACTATTATTGGTATCTTCAAGAATTGTTATCTCATCCACATGTACAGAAGATTTATTATTTACAGAATAAGATGTGTCCATTATTTCAATTTCCAGATCTTCAAACAACATACTGCTCTCATCAATACTGTGTGAACTTAAATCTGCTACAGTTAATCTATTGCCACAAACAATTTTTACATTTCCTACAGGTTTTATAACCTTTTTTATATCTATGACAAAATTGGGATTTTCTTTGCTATCGACACTGGTACATTCTGCTGGAGGATAAAACTCTTCACTGGTAGTACACCATTCAGAGGCTTCAATATCTGCCTCAACTCCTTTAATATTCGTAGTGATACCTAAAGGTACATGCCTAATATCTTCATCTAAAATATGGTCATTTACAATCGAAACATCAAATTCTGGTGGTTCTGCCATTGTGACATCTAAAGGATTTTCAACTGGTACATCTAAAATATCATGTCTACCCTGTACAGTTTCATTCAAACTATACAAGTTTTGTTGCTCATGTACTTTTCTTCCATATGTCAATTTTGACTCTGGTAAGTTAGAGAGTTTACAAGTTTCAGGTTGGTGTGAAATACTGGTATTTGCAAGAGCATCTCTGACTTCTACAGTAGATTTGAGCAAACCATTGCTATATGAAAACTTTGGTGAATAGGACTTGAAACCACTGGATGTCTTAACATGTTTATATTTTATTTTAGAGCTTCTGCTGGTGAAGTCTTTTTGTGTTTGTGAGAATACACTGACATGATGAATTGCTAGGGGGTCAGTTTTACCATTGATATATTCATTTTTGTTTGAAGATGTACTCTTTTCCAATTGTCTTGAATCTGTGGTACTATTAGGTAACTGTTGTTCTTGAAACATCTGTAAAGATAATGACTGTTTTCCTCTGGTGAATTTTGAAATAAGCCCTATTGTTTGTTTATTAGTTATTTCCTCTTCCCTGTTTTGCAAATGTTGGTCAGTTTTTGGCGACTCTTGGTGTTTTTTTACAGATACGTGAGATGGGTATGTCCGATTCATTTTAACATTTCTTTCGTCTAATTTGTTAGGAGGCTTTTGGACATCATTTGAGAGGTTAGGTGCCGTATGTATTGTTTATCTTGAAGGCTCATAGAAATTATTTCTGAAACCCAGCAAATGAAAAGTGTTTGAGAAGTTACCTAGACTTCTATCTTGTACTTTTATCCTTAATAATTAATTTAAAAGTATTCCTACCTGAATAGCAACTGTAGTAAGTAGAAAAATCCAATGATCTTCGGCGATTGAAAAGACACGGTTTTCTTCAAACCTAGGGCACACATGGAACGAAATTCACTTATAGATAAATTTGTGGTCGATCTTGATAATCTACTTACATTTATTGAACTCAAATATGCAAAGTTCTTTTTAATTTGTCTCCCTTTGATAAAAACAATCGTCTACACTTTTTCGGCGACAGTTAACGTCTGTCATTCATTAAACGTCATTTTTCCCGCTTAAAAACCTACTATTCCCATTCGTCAATATTTCTTATGTCTATTTAAGTAAAGCCCTTTTTACACTTACGGATTCCTTTTTTATGAAATATAATTGATTCTTCAATATTATACGTTTATTTAAAATGGTTATCTAAGAAAATGGTTTAATATTCCGTGTATGATTGGTTGTCTACACAAACACGACGTACACTAATACGCGAATAACTGTCATTTCAATACAAGCAGAATTTATTATTATCTTTTATCAATTTGTATTATCACTCATGGATAATAGATAATAATTTCGATAACAAATCTATATATTTAGTAATAAGAAACATTCTGGCAGTGAAAGTGTGTATGTATTGTGATATACCAAAAACAAAAATGAATAAAAAAGAGATACACGCATCAGAAACTAGTCGTACCAGGTGAGAAGTATTCATTTATCCGTCGTATTTAGCTTATAGTATTATGTATTTTATATAATGAAAATCGTAATTCCAGATACAAAGAAAGTATAAGTTTAACGGAACAAACAAGGTAGGTATTCAGAAAATATATGTATACCACAGGTGTCAGCAGACATAGTACCTACACAGTACACAGCTTAGATAACAATTAGCTATGAAACTCTCCTGTCGGTGTTAAAATCGGCCGCCATTTTGGCGGGAAAATCGCATCAGTGCCTCTGACATAAAAATCAAATTCAAGCGGATAACCAAATGAAAATGGTATTTACCATTTTGGGTTGGTATTTACCGATCCGTTCAAGCGAGTGTGGTTATCAGTTTGGTTATAAGATACGTGACGTCATGAATCAGCTGTTATCTGTCATAGTTATCACCGCAATATTGTGGAATTTACCCAACTCAGGAGTAGAGTTTTATATTTCTGGTTATTATTTGAAATGTGTACAAGTTAGAATTTTGCCGGGTATAGGATATTGGATTCAGCTTCATTTTTGGGAAACTTGATACAGGCTGACTTCAGTGTTAGCATACAGTGGAGCACCTTATTAGTTATACTCATTACTGTTGTTGGGAGCACTTTAAATCTAGTTCCTATGCTTAACAAAGTATCCTGTGTAGCCATATACCACAAGAATATTAAAATATGGCCATATAAACTCACTGGATGATGTCCACTTGTATACGGTTTTACTAATATCTTTTTTCATCGCTTTTTCATCATTTCTGCTAAATCAATAAATGTTTTCTTTGACATGCGAAAAACTTTAGAGAATTGAAAGTTATCATAGCTACAAAACCATAGTTCCATCATTAAAAAATGTTTTCTGAAAAAAAAAAACATTTCTCCCATGAATATTATGAAAGGTTTCTTATTTAAAATTTCCATACACCGTTGTAGACGAAGAAGCACCGATTATTAAGCGATAATAAAAATAATCAGAGATTATATACGCGCTTTTATAAAATAAACAACTTGCAACAAAACCGCGGTTAAAACCAACGCGTTCAAGCGATTCGTGTAACTGACGTCATCAACCCGTGTGTCATCTTGAACTATATTATAACCGCGGCACATAACACAGAAATTTTGGTTATTCGCTTGAATTTGATTAAACATTAATCATCATCTTGAACTATATTATAACCGCGGCACATAACACAGAAATGTTTAATCAAATTCAAGCGAATAACCAAAATTTCTGTGTTAGGTGCCGCGGTTATAATATGGTTCAAGATGACACACGGGTTGATGACGTCAGTTACATGAATCGCTTGAACGCGTTGGTTTTAACAGCGGTTTTGTTGCAAGTTGTTTATTTTAGGAAAGTGCGTGTATAATGTCTGATTATTTTTATTATCACTTAATAATCGGTGCTTTTTCGTCTACAACTGTATATGGAAAGTTTAAATAAGAAACCTTTCATAATATTCATGGGAGAAATGTTTTTTCAGATTTTTTGTTTAATGATGGAACCATGGCTTTGTAGCTATAATAACTTTCAATTCTCTAAATTTTTCCGCATGTCAAAGAAAACATTTATTGATTCAGCAGAAATGATGAAAAAAGAAATGAGCAAAACCGTATTCAGGTGGATATCATCTAGTGAGTTTATATGGCCATATTTTAATATTCTTGTGGAATATGGCTACACAGGATACTTTGTTAAGCATGGGAATTACATTTAAAGTGTCCCCAACAACCGTAATGAGTATAACTATAATAAGGTGCTCCACTTTATGGCAAAACTGAAGTCAGCCTGTATCATTTTTCTCAAAAATGAAGCTGAAGTACAATAATATCCAATACCCGGCAACATTCTAACTTGTCACATTTCAAATAATAACCAGAAATATAAAACTACTCTTGAGTTGGGTAAATACCACAATTTTACGGTGATAACTATGACATATAACAGCTGATTCGTGACGTCACGGATCTTATAACCAAACTGATAACTACACTCGCTTGAACGGATTGGTAAATACCAACCCAAAATGGTAAATACCATTTCCATTTGGTTATCCGCTTGAATTTGATTATTATTAAAACTGCACTGGCGGACGGATGGCAGATGACAGCCCTACCCTTCTACCCTTAGTACAGCCTAAACGTGATTAAAATATTAAATCTAATTTAAAAATGAACAATTTATTGTTAAATAACAAAATTAATAAATATTAATACTTACCATCTCCTTTGAATCCAGTGCAACAACTTTTTTGTGGTTTTGTCCGTCACAGTGGCGGATTTAAGTAATGACAAAATGGACATTGCCGCCTGGGCTCCCCAAGGAAGGGTGGCCACAGCAAAAATCAGCTCTAGTGTCTATATTGTTCAGCGCGTCTGAATGTAAAATTGATGACAAGAAATCAGAGTGTTGTTATATTCTTTTAATGGCCATCTGCATAGTGTTTATGAAACAGCGCGTTAGCATTCAGTCTGAATAAAAAAATTTCCTCTCTTGAGAAATTTTTTGAAAAATGACTATTTCATTTCTAAAAAAATGACCGAATGACCCTTTTATTGCTCAAGGAGTGGAGGGGTTATTTTTTCATTTTGTGCTTACAGTGATATATTATTACCTGCCATCTAATGTTCAGTAAATAAATATCATCGTGGTATGAATCAGCCTCTTTTACTCTAATAAAGACTCTAATGCGCCTATTGCAGTCTTTTCACCTCTTCAATGCTTATAGCCATAAACTTTCACAATACTGTGCATTTTTTTATTTGATGACATATCTACTTCTTCGTAATATCGTGAAGAAATTTTTTGAATGTATTATTAATTGCATAGAAGATGAAATTTCAAGAGTGGAAGTTTCTGGCGAAGATATAATGAGTGCAAGATCTCTCCTTTCCTTCATGAACTGGACCTTTTTTTTCAATTTGTTATGGTGCCATTTAGTATTGAGCGTAATGAATACCGTGCAAGTTCAAATGAAAAGAAAGAAATAGACTTGATGATGGCTCAAAGGTGCATTTCAGCAGCATTAAACAAATTAAAAGATTCGAGGAGCGAAAGCACACGATAATTTTGTTCTGAAGGCTAAGAATAAATGGGAAGAGATGGAATGGGAAAATCCTGGTTTTCCCATTGTCAGAAAGAGGAAAATAAAAAAAAGCTGCTGAGTCGCCACTGGAAACAGACGAAAAACATCGAATAAATTATTACGAAGTTTTGGATTCAATGAGTAACGAATTGCAAGAACGTACTGAAGGATTGCATGAAATGAATGATGTGATTGGTTTTTTGATGCCAGAGAAATTAGTCAATCTAAAAGAAAACGATTTAGAAACCAGCATCACTAATTTGATGGGAAAATATTAGTAATTTTTCACAACAGATCTAAAATATGAATTAGCTAGTTATACGAGCATGTATTTTTCGGAAAATCGTAATTTTGCTAATGACAGCCCGCTAGATTATTTGACGTTCATGATTGCAATCAATTTTGTAGACAGTTTTCCAGAGAGCTGCAGTTTATTCAGATTGTTTTTGACTTTGCCTAGCGGTTCAGCTAGTGCTGAACGTGTCATGAGCTCTTTGAAAATTATTAAAGAATACCGTCGAGCTTCTTTGGCTAAAGACACACTTCTCTAACCTCTATATCGAAAGGTCAGTAGCTAGTATACTCAATTTGGATTCTTCGATGGCAGTTTTTGCTGAACGAAAAGCAAAACGCGGATTCAAATTAGAATAATTTTGTTTTTTTGTATTGAATAAAAAAAATTTGATCTGACAGTCTGTACTTGAGTCAGGTTATATAGACATATAGTAAAAAAACAGAGGTAACAGTGCACAGCAGCTACTATTGTGCATACAATTGTAAGCCCCTGTTAATATGTGACATCCTTATTGCCAGCAAAATCTGTAGTTCGAATTTTATCTGAACAATTTAGATGGATTTTACGTTATCGAAAAATTTTAGATCCGCGTGAATATTGAAACAGCTGAATTAGCTGTTTTATTGGCACGTTGAAGCAGCATCAGATTAACTTTTTGCATCAAATTACTATTAAAAAACCTTTTGCACTATCCATGAGCTTGTTTCGATTACTTGTGCAGATCTTTCTAATTTTTTTGTTCTCAGTTGCCGTCATTAATTTGCAAATAGCGATAAATGTAGAGAATGTCACTTTCGCAAATAGTGCCCAGTATATAACCAGTAATGCACGTTATTTAGCGTATTTTAGTGTTGTTCACCAAGTTGTATTCAATGAAATATTAATCACGGCAAACATGACAACAACTATCGATCATATTTGTTGTTTTTTCTCAATTATAATTATATGCAAATTCTATAAATAGCTTGCACTCCAAGTTTGACTCGACGCGCTTTACTTATCGGTAGCATCCGCGATAACTTTTAAACTCTATTATGCACAAGAAGTTTACTGGTGAATCATCAAGTTTAATTTACTTCAAAAAATTACAATGCCCATTACAACCTGTCCCGTGCCCGTGCGTACTATTAAATGCAAAAACCAGGCTCCCATGACCACCCCCTGAATCCGCGCCTGAGTATAGTTCGTGTGAATCAATAATAATAAGGAGTATGTTTTTCCAAAAAGAAGCGACGGACCATCTATTTCCAACAAACGGAAAAATATTGACTTTTGCTGTGTATTCTTCGCTGCTGCGATATGATCCATCCATTGCATTTTCAATGTAAAGGTGCGTTTAGATCTGAGCACGCACGCACTGATCGACAGCGAATGCTCAAGTGTAAACGGCTATGCGCGCACGCTCACTCCGAATCTTCATGTGCGCGAGCAACAAGGAATGCGGTGCGTTAACGTCGAACGTTGGACGCCGACGTCCTGCGTCCAAGTCCCGTGTAAATTGATCCATTTACGGCAATGTATTTCCGAGACCTGCGTATTTTAACGTTGCGTTGGCGCACCGTCCGTGTGCACCGGCTGTTAATGGGTTCGCGAATGCTCAGTGTGGACGAAAACGACAACGCGGCGCACAGGATTGAGGAGTCGATTGTATTTAGTCCAGTAATAATACTAAAGTTTTAAAAACTCTTGCAAAGAGTTTGAGAAATTACCGGTACTGTGTGACGTAAGGCATGCAGAGTGTAGAAAAAATGGTGCATGGCAACAACTAGTAAATCAATTGTAGCACTGTAAATTTAGACTGCTGCGAAACACAGAAAAAGCTGGAGGTCTGATAGGATCGTTTCGTCCCAAAAAAAGCAAAATAAAGATTTTGACACTTTGAAAGGATACTGCAAGCTGCTGTAGGAGTCTACAGTTGCCAAAAAACGCAAGCTTATGGCTAAACATTCTCTTGGTGATATAGATTTTCGAAACTGTCTATCATTTTTCATTATCGTTGGTGTTACCAATCTAAGCAGGTATTCAAAGTCAGAATTGATCATACAGACTGTCTGATACTAATTCCTTTAATAAACCATTATTTATTTTGCGTAGAAATTCGGTTATCCACCAACGACGACATCTACGTTTTCGATTTTCTTTTAATTAAATTATACAGTATTATAATAAATGCCGTGGCTATATATCTATTCTCCATGTTAACCTCGTACCTCATTCAAATTATTTTCGCTCGTTCTAAACAAATTCATTTAGAAATGTAGGTGATGTTATTATGTGATTATGAATCACCTTGTGGAGAGCGGCATATTACCGACCGCATTGACATTAAAAACTCGTCGTCAGAATGTGTCATGTTTGATTGTGGTGTTACTTTGAAAATTGAATGGACTGAGAATACCGCAGCAGCAAAGAGTGCATGGCAAAATATTTTTCTGTCTATTGTAAATACTTCCACAATTACGAATTTATTTTAAAACCTTTTCATAAATAGCCTTCAATGAACGAATGAATGAATGAATGAATTGTGAAATTAGAGGCATTCCGACCATTATAACGAGCCAGCGCACAGGCCGCTTAAACGGGCCCTTATGCACCTCTGCATTCCTTAGACCTCAAGCCTTGCCTTTCTAGCGAAGTTGAGTATGGCATTGAGTCCAATCTCCTTGACGTCCTGAGGGTCGAAAGTAATGGACCCCAGCATAGTCTGCCTATATACGTAGTAGCTCAAGTTTCACAACGACACAGAACGTGAGCCGAGTTCTCTTCCTCTACTCCGCAGCGCTCACATAAGGGATCCTTAGCCACCCCCATCACATACAGGTGGCGCCGTAACGTGTTATGGCAAGACAACAGTCCCACCAGCAACCTTAGGTTGGCTCTGTCTAGAGATAAGCAGAAACGTCCATCCTTAGCGCTGGGCCCTACAATGAGTTCCCGTGCCCGACGGAGATGTCTGGAGATACTTCTCTATTTCTGAGAGTGTTGTCTTGCGATCCACTCCATTTTTCTCCTAACTCTTTGCGCGGGCACTACTAGAGCTGGCTCAGGACCAACGAGCTTGCTGGCTGATCCTGTCTCCGCCAGAGCGTCCGCCGTCTCATTGCCCCTCATCCCACCGTGCTCCGGAACCCACATTAACGATACCAGATGCCTCGCTACGAGACAATCCAGAGTCTCCCTGGGCTGCAATATAAGGCTCGAAGTAATCTTAGAGACACTTAGGCCCGTATAGTCAGTCGTCCCTACAATTGTAGGGCGCCTTTATGGCCTCCTTGATTGTCATAGTTTTCTACTTCTCCGTGTCAGCGCTCTATTTTGAGGTTATGTCACAAACATCTATTTGCATCAAATTGTGCTTGCTTTTGAGTTATATCATGTTTTATCAGCCTGAAATTTCCTACAATTTAAAAAGAAAACATATCTTCACAATAGGAGAGCGCTGACGCTGACACGGGACAAGTGTAATCGAGAAATTTTTGAAGGAGAGAAAAGAGTATGACAATCAAGGAGGCCATAAACGCGCCCTACAATTATAGGGACGACTGACGATACGGACCTTAGTGCCTTCATCGCAGCCTGGCTGTCGGATAAGATTGTTATTCTCCTACAAAGCCCACACCCCTCCAGAATGCGAGATACACAAGCCAGAATCGCAAAGATTTCCGCCACGGGGCAAAGATAGCCGAGTTCTAGGCCCAGAGACCCCAGCGCCAGAGCCCTCTTCGATGACTCCCTTTGCAGTTCGACTAAGATGGCAGTATGCTCCTTGACAGGATTTAAGAAGGCCCAGCTGCCCTGACTCCACAGTCGATGAGCCACTACTCTCGCTTCACCGCGGATCACTAGATCCAACGGTGGGAGATCCAGCAGAGCTTTCATTGGACTCAATGGCGTTGTTCGCACCGCACTTGTAATGTTAATAGAGGCCAAACGCTGAATTTTATTCAGTTTGGGCTTAGTTGTCTCAGTTCCAATGCAAGGCCACCAGACCAGAGAGCCGTACAAGAGAGATGGTCGTACTATCGTCGTGTAGAGCCAGTGTACCACTTTGAGTCTAAGCACCCACCTTGGACCGACAACACGTCTACAGGCTCACATTGAATTGCAAGCCTTGTTAACTTCTCTAGTTCAGTTTGCAGTTCACGATAATTCCTAAATATTTTACTGATTGGGATAGAACTAATCTAGTCCCAAAGAAGGTCGGCAAGATAAGCCCGCCAAGCCTTCTTCTCTTAGTTAATATGATCAGCTCGGCATTGACAGAAAGATCGACTTTCCTACACCACGATTCCACAGAGCGCAGAGTGCCTTGCATAATTTCAGAGACTGTTCTACAAAAACGATCCCTAACTACTATGCTTAAATCGTCAGCATAGGCTTGCACGTAGACACCCGCATTGGTGAGCCTAACGAGGAGTTCACCACGAGGCACCAAAGTAGGGGTGACAGAACTCCGCCCTGTGGGCAGCCTCTAGCTACGCTGCCGCTGCAGCTTACGTCATTCAGCATAGCTGTTGTTACTCGACCATTCAGAGTAGATAGGACCCAATCTACTAGGATTGATCCAACCCCGTGCCTAACCAAGGCATGTCTGATATAGCCGGTTCTTGTGCAATTAATGTCAAAAAAGGCCACGAGTGTCACTTCTCGCTGATCTGGAGTCTTCTCCAGCCTGCCAATCAGATTGTATAAGATCAGATCAGACAATTTTCCAGCTTGGTATGCAAACTGATTGGAATGAATGACACACCTTTCCAACGAGCTATCCCCCAAGAATCTATCAACTATCCTTTCCAATGTCTTAAGCACAAAAGATGAAAGCCGTCTCCTCGTCCGTGGCCTCCGGAGGTTCCAGCGAGAGTTGCCCCGGCTGACCCGTCCTCTGTGAAGGAGCCTGGTCTACCAACACAGCTCCCGTCGGTCCAGACTGGTCCGACCCCTGGATTGGAGCCAGGTCAGTTCCGGCAGGTGTCGCCCCGATGTCTGGCTTTTTCTTCTCAGGAGTGTAAACACCCTCGAGGTTCCACCGCAGCACAGCCTGTTGCCGTTGCCCTTAATAATCTTCCAGCTTATGTAATCCACTGAGAGAACAAGTCGAACCCTTTGGGTTCCTCCTTCCTCTCCAGTAGCCCTCACGGGCCGGGAAAGTTCCAGGATTGTGCCTCCTGAGTCTTCTCATGATGACCTCATTTCCAAGGTTGGAACCCGGGAACCACGCGGTGGTAGACAGGAAGGTCACCAAAACTCATCGTAATGAGCCTTGCACCTTCCCGCGGCCGCAGATCCCCTCCAACCATGCCCTAGATGAGTCAACACAATGTACTTAGGAAGAGCCCCCTCATCTAGGAGCCCATCTATCAGCACACTGATCGCCTTCTAGACCTGCTGCACCTGTGCCTCGGTGATCGGTGAATTGGGTCCCAGGATAACCATCGGGCACGATAGCCACTCTGAGACCCGCTTAGGACGCACGCGCACAGCTAATATATAATATATGTATATAGATCCTAGGGGAAGAGGCCACGTACAGCAACGCATGCACTATCCGGCGTCCAACCGGCAGACCTCTGCCGCTTCCTGTCTCCAGGCCGCTTTAGGGCCTCCGCTGGCACACCGGTGGGACCCGAACAGCCAGAGCCACAGAAGTGGTGCCTCGACCTTCCGCCATCCGCGCTTCTTTCCGCTTCCTCGCCCGTTCCTTTTCGGGACTTGCCCGAGTATTTTTCCATACTGTTCCCACGAGTACAGGGGACGTGGTGGTCGAGGTCCGCGGTGCCCCTGCATGGACGCAAGGCTGGATACTCTGGAAGGTCGCCCGGTATCCCAGAGGCTCCGTTTAAGACGGTGCATCCCCACCGCCACGCACCCCGCTTAACACCTTGGGTTGGGTAGTGTACCATTGCCCACGATGTCCGTTGCGCTGCATGCGTCCCAGATATACATCCAGGACACCTGTGACCCAACGAATCATCTGACTAGTTGTCAGCTTTACGGCGGGTCTACTCAGAACTAGTCGAGACGACCCACCGAAAAAGCCGCACCGCGTTGCTCCCAATACACGGTCGCACACAGTTCAGCACCTAAGGCCGCCCCAGAAAACAAACTCGAGGACGTACGGGTTGGATTCTGTAGGGGATAGTCATCAATACTTCTTCGCTTCTTTTTGGCCAAACATATTCCTTTTTATTATTGGTTCACACAAACTACATCAGATCATATCAGAATAGCATAATTTTTACAATTGCAAATAATATCTGCGGCCGCTGGCAGGGTTCCTGTCAACACCGGCTGCTGGCTGAGCACTAAAACCTCTTTCATCGTTGTACTGGGGACTTCGACTTTCTCCGCCGAAACGGCGGCCGTTTTTGACAGTGAGAGTTTCATAGGTGATTGTTATTCACGCTTTGTACCTATTAGGGAGGTACTTTACAGGGTGTTAATAAAGTATGTGGCCAATTTTCCGGGGATAATTCCCTATGTGAAGTCGGAAAGTCCTAAACTGCACCCTTACTTTGGGACAGGAGGTTGAAATTATGATTCTGAAATCAAAATTAACAAATTATATTTCCAGAGCTTTGGCGGCTTTAGAGAGGAGCATCCTCCTAGATGCCCAGACCTGCCATTCAATTCTCAATGAAATGGTACATATTGCTGTATCTTGGTGCGAATATTACCTCTTGCTAGACATGAATTGTGAAGACGTGCGCTCCCCCCTAAACATATCCCAAATCCGCTCTTCAACTGTCCCAGAAGGATATGCAGTGCAGAAGAGCTGCCCAAACGAAAGTATCGCAAGTGCAGAAGGCACAGTCTATCGAAATGAGTCAGAGCAAAGCGCCATCTATCACCGTACCTTCTGGATAGCGGATAGTTGCGATACTTTCTTTCGTTGTCCCAGAGATGAGAGACAAAGCCTAGACCACGTTGATGAGTAGCCAAAAAGAAACAAATAGCTATCTATATGGTTGGCTGTGATTTGGATGGACGGACGAAAGCCTTATATTTAGTTTGTTCAATGGGAAGTAGACTAGATCGACTTTACAGCCAGAGTCGTCAGCCATCTAGCGGTCATATAGTGACTGGGCTATTAAACGCGAACTGAGGTATTTACAGTTCCAACAAAGAGCTGCTATGTATTATGGGCGCTACGTTCACAAAATATTTCATTGAAATTACTATTTACTGTTACCTTTGTGAAGTGTGACACTGAAAATGTTACGTAGTATATTAAGAAACAATTCACTTCAGCATAATTTTTTTGAATGTGTTTATGCTTAAACAGTCTCACCAGATGCAAACTTACCACTTGTATCTTGCTAGAATCGGCGAAAGTATCACCCATTGCAGTTCAATCAGGTACTTTAGTAACACCATATATCTAGCTACAGTTTTTATTGTATTTTATAGTAGAGCGGGTGCAACACTACATCAGCGTCATCATATAGAGACATCAACTACAAGAAATCTGAGCGAAAGTAAGTAAAACAAAATAATTTTCACTTATTTGTAATTATTATTATGGTCAAATTACAGTGTATCGTAGAACACGCATGGCTATGCTTAAGTCAATCTATCTGCTCCATAAATAGAACCCAAAAATGTATCAAATTCCTATAAAATGGCCTACAGAGCTTCTCTACTGAGATACAGCCCCCTAAAGGACGCCAATGGAAATAATTTTTTACTATCTTTTAAAGACTATAATTCAAAAATCAAAGGCTGTTTAATAGCACGGTAATCAAGCGAAGCCTCACTTGGTAGTGCACATGCAAAACAACTCATTTAGATAACCAAGAACGTAGTCCATTTACGCCACGGCACAACAAAGATGTAGCGCGGTAAAGCGGCAGCTGCCTAAGCGTTGCAATAGCTTTTGGTCATTCAGTCATAAATCTACGAACAAGTGCAGGATTCGGCAGGATAAAACTCAGGCTCGATGTATCGCCGGCACGCCCACGCCGGCAGTTGCTGTTCATATTTGGTGCATACATAGCGTGTGTTTATACCTACGTTAGCGTGTCGTCTACGGATACAGCAGATGAAACTGAAAATATTTCTCCCTATGCTTCCTTCAGCCAGGCTTCCTCTTCAGTGATGCCTCCTCCCCGAAAAAGTGACAAGAAGGGACATTTGAATAGTCAGGTAAAAGAAATTGTCCTTTACGTTTATAAGAGCCAAATTTTAGAGCATCCTGAAATGAAAATTCATGATATTGAAAGACATGTGGCGAACAAAACAGGCGTATATCCTAAGACAATTTTCAACATTGTTAAAGAATATAAAAAAAAACAAAAAATTGTATCCACCAAAGAAGAGGCTGCATTACACGAAGCTGTTGGATACAGTTGTTAACTTTGATCGGAATGTCATCAGACGCAAAGTCCATCAATTTTTTGAAAGGCATGAGCTTCCCGCCATAGACAAAGTATTGCAAGAGGTTAAACGTGATGAAGACTTACCTACTTTGAAAAGGACAACATGCTATAGTTTACTCAAAGAACTTCATTTTGAGTATATAAAACGGGGCAGAAATAGTATTTTGATGGACAGCCAAGACAATTATTTTATGGAGAAGTACTTATTCAAAATCAATAAAGAAATACCGCTACCAGAGCAGGAAGATTTATTACTTGGATGAAACCTGGCTAAATGCAAGACATTCAAAACCTAAAGTATGGGCTGACTCTACAATTAAATCAGCATGACAAGCCTTCTTGGATGAACTAACCACTGGCCTAAAGAATTCGTCAGGTACGTGTATCTAACCAATTCGTCATTTGTGTTGTAAAAATGGTGTCATTTAGACTGAATCTATGAACCCACGCTGAAAACTTAGCTACATCAAACTTAGCTAAATGTGGTAGATTTGGAACCAACACCTATTAGATACTCTGATTGTATTATTATTAGTTTTTTTGAATATTATATGAAATAATTATTTCCAGGAAGAGGAAAACGATGTGTTGTCTGTCACATTGGCAGTGAAGATGGCTTTGTGCCTACTGCCTACGGACTTTTGATTCAAAGAAAACGACCGTCTACCATGAAGAAATCGACGGGAGTTCATTTGAACGATGGGTTGAAGAAATGCTCCCAAGCTTGATGACAATGCGGTATTTGTACTTGATAATGCTGCATACCACACTAGAAAACTAGAAAAAATTCCCACAATGTTCACAAGAAAGGCAGAAATTCAACAATGGCTCCTATCAAAAGACATTAGTTTCAATAGAAATATGGTCAAAGCAGAACTTATTCATCTAGTCAGGCAGTACAAATATAAAATCTAATCTTAATGTTATTGACTAAATGGCTAAAAACCAAAATAAGACCTGTTAGGGATATTTGGGCTGGCTTTATTTTAAGGCGAGTCTGAGTTGTCGCTTGCCTACCCCGCGCGCGTGCGCTGCTAGGACAATAAAAAGAAGAGAGATACTAGCTCACAGTGAGACCACGCAGATACGCCGCAACCGCACACAGTGAGACCACGAAGATACTCCGCAACCCGCATACCGTGAGAACATATATACGCCGCAACCGCATACAGTGAGACCACGTGTCTACGCAGCAAACGCATATAGTCAGAAATCGCATATACGCAGCAACCGCATAGAGTCAGAACCGCTCCCACACCCGCAATCTTCACGCTCCTGCATCACCTCTACGCCAGGAATACGAACCAGAATTAGACAGAATAACGGATCAAAGGTAGGCGACAACCACATTTCATTCTTGAACCAGCCGCTATACAGTCCACTCGAATACTCTAACGTTTTAAGGATACCTGTAATAATTAATATATATTTATTACTACAGGTTAATATATTTTGGGCATGTTTTCCCTGGGCGTAAATGGACTACGAATGGGGTATAGCTCTGAAGTAATATTTCTCATTTTGTAATAAAATGGCTCAAGGTGATATACAGGGTGATTTTGAAGTTGAGTCATTAATTTTCAGATAATGATTGTAGAGGGAAGATAAACCAAAATATGTGTGTAAAAATAAAAAAAATAAAAAAAAAATTTTTACCTTGTTTTATAAAGTATCCTCCCGACAAGTATTTCAGTGCGGACCTGTATTTGATCGTGAGGTCTTGGAGCACCGGCATGCAGTCCCCTGTGTGGTCTTAAGTCACCTGATTCACGAGCCCGTTGTACTACATTAACAAAGGCACGAGGGGTTGGTTGCACTCGATTGGGAAACCGATCCGCATAAACATGTGCCATTTTTTATTTCGTTTGAGCCACGCAACAGACACCACTATTCAAACGCGTTACCGACTGACACTGACTGTATACAACTGACTAAAATAATTGTAAAAACATCGTTCCAAATTCTTTCGCTTTTTTGTTTCCGATGCGATGAACCAAACACGAGCACATAATATTATTATTATTGAGACAGGGCGGTACTCAAACTTCCAAAGGGCTATAACTTTGTTACTTTAATTTTACCAGAAAAATGGTAAAGGAAAAAAACATTTCTTTTGATCAGATCTACTCACTGTTAAAATAAATGACTCAACTTCTAAGTATTCGGCAACGATCATTGTTTCAATGCCGTTCCTATCAATTTACAGATTTGTAATTAGAATGACTGTGTTTTTCTCAAACATGATCCATCATCATCCATATTAAGAGTACAATTTTTCGTTTTCTAGGAAAGTTCAGCTATCCTTCTGCAGCGTCTTCTTCTTATACTCGTACTGCATTATCCAAGACACCGACGTTATCTATAGATGCCAAACCTTATGCTCCAAATTATCAAAGTCCTTTTCCACGGAGAACTGGCCCTTACCAGAGTCTCCGCGTGACCAGTACGTCCACAATTACACCGCCTCCTACAGCAACTCTATCATCCTTAAGCCTGACAGGAAACGCTCCTTCTTCTTCTTCAACAAGTATGAAGCTCACCGCCCAATCAGCGTCTCCATACAAGGCTTCAAGTTTACCGGATGTCCATTCAAACATACCGACCTACACATTCAAGGGAAAGCCACGAGGAAAAGTGTTGATTATCAACAATATGAAGTTTATTAACATCAAGGAAGATAGAAAAGGTGCCGAGTATGATCAAGCGAGTATGAAGGAGATGTTTAAACAGTTTGGGTACAAAGTAGTTACTGAAAAAAATAAGACCAAAAAGGTAATTTTTTAGCTTTGATAATAATTTTTGGCATATACAGGGTGGCGCATCGAAAACGAAACAGACGCATTTACTGGCAGCTCAGTTTTTTTTGTGAAAACGCTCAGACCCGTCGATTTTGTTTTCGAGGGGGACACAAGTTTGGCAAAAAATCACGTTAACACATGCAGCCCCCTGGGCGGGGGTGACACCAACCCTAAAATCTTAAATGGAAAGGGGGGTCGAGTGATACCTTATTTTAAAGGTTTGTACTACTTTCAGAAGAAATTTGACTAAGAATTTACTTAATAAGTAAATGCTTTTCTTCACTACGCCCATGGTTTGTTTATCATTTTGTTGTTGAAAATAGCTAATGGAGCGTTTTTTTGTGGCAAAAATGTTATTTCTTGAAGAAAGATAAGGAAATATCTCGTACTTATTTTAAATAGAAATTTAGTACCTAGTTTGCGATTGATTTGACCAAACTTTGTTGCTAAAATAACGTCTAACGATTTATTACATAAATTAACCATGGTATATTCCACAGCAGAAAGAGTTGAAATTATCGAAATATTTTTCGGAAATAAATCAGTGCGCTAATAGAACAGCAGAAATATTTAATGAGCAACATGAGAACAGTAACGTGCATCGAAAATATGTTCTAGAACTTGTAGCTAAATTTCGGGAAACTGGGTCAGTCGCCAATAAAAAACGCAACATTGAAAATCCTATAAGGAACGAAGCAATAGAAGTGGGGGTTTTAGGGCAAGTTTATGTAGATCCTACGTTAAGTACCCGCACATTGGAGACTGTGTGTGGTGTTAGTCGACGTACTGTCCAACGGATTCTGAAGGCCCCTAGTTTTCATCCGTATAAAATTTACCTGGTACAAGAACTTAAGACGATTTTGATCGACGATTACAATTTGGTGAAGATATGAGTGAACGAATTATAAACGATAAACATTTTCTAATCAACACTTGCTTTTCCGACGAATGTTCCTTTTTCTTAAATGGCGTAGTAAATCGTCATAACTGCCGATATTGGTCCGATTCTAATCCCAGAATTTATCATGAGGTTCATACACAGCAGCCACAAAAATTAAATGTTTGGGCTAGTATTTTTGGCGATCATTTAGTTGGTCCTTTTTTCTTACCTGGAAATTTGACCGGTGAAATGTATTTGGAATTAGTGGAAGACGCCATAGATCCTGCATTAACAGCCATAATTGAAAATCAGAATGATCGGCGGTACATTGCGAATAGGTTGATGTTCCAACAGGATGGTGCCCCACCACATTACGCATTACGTGTTCGACAATATTTAGATCAGACGTTTTCAGATCGATGGATTGGTAGAGGAGGTGCCATTGAGTGGCCCCCAAGGTCGCCAGATTTATCACCTTTGGATTTCTTTATGTGGGGTCATTTAAAAGGCAAAATCTATGCTACTCAGCCAACATCATTAGAAGACCTGCGACAAAGAATTGTGAATGAGTGCCTTCAAATTACTCCTCAAATATTGCAAAATGTGCGGCAACGTTTTGAGCAAAATCTTTATTATTGCATGGAGAGTATTGATGGCCATTTTCAACATTTACTTGCCTATCGGGTCAGTTCATTCTTCATTGTTAAATTACTTTGCTGCCAAATGTATTGATCTCCACTAATGATGATGTATTAGTTTTATTTAAGCTTTAAATCAATAAATCTTCAAAACTACTGAACTGAAGCTCATGTATTTTACATCATTATAAAGGGAATTGAAAGACCTTTAAAATAAGGTATCAGTCGACCCCCTTTCCATTTAAGATTTTAGAGTTGGTGTCACCCCCGCTGCACGTGTTAACGTGATTTTTTGCCAAACTTGTGTCCCCCTCGAAAACAAAATCGACGGGTCTGAGCGTTTTCACAAAAAAACTGAGCTGCCAGTAAATGCGTCTGTTTCGTTTTCGATGCGCCACCCTGTATATAAAATAGTGATGGAATTATTCGACCAAAGGCTGTCAGCTTTAAGTAAATAAATATATAGATCTCAAAATTATGATATAACGTGTGCTTCAATTTGTGATATCATCACTGGGGCTTCGAAAACAATGTAAAGCGCTCGTAAAGAAATTTTTGTAGATATCTCTGTGAAATACTCAATTTCAAATTTCAAAAGTTATATTTTCAGAGAATTTTTGTAGGACTTAAAAATTGATTTTGTGTATGGGGTGGGGGGAGGGTATATCTAATTTTTTTGATGTTCCGGTAATTATTCGCACTTGCTAGGCATATTACACACATCATAGATTTCCCCACACATTTTCTCTTGAAACTTGGAATGATAGAGGAATATGTTCGATGCGGTGCCGCCCTGCAGAGGTTGACGAGTCCTGCGGTCAGGTAACGTAAGGAAGGGGCGACGTTGTCTAGTGGAGGGTACTACCGATAGGGCAGCGTGGTAATCTGTATGGACTAATTGTATGGGCAGGTTTCACTGACAACTTTTTCCTTAGAGGGTCTAACATGTGCTGAACATAATCCTTTATGAACGGATGTCGACGTTGCGTGGCAAGTGCAGAGTCAACCTACCTGATGAGATTTTCAATTTCCCTTGCCAATTGACATTTACTATTGAAACAGACATAATTTATTTTCATATTACATATTTACAATTATGGTGAGGGAGCAAGCAAAAAAGCACGCGGAAAGAATCTTTGCATACGCGAACAATTTTAGCCATGGTTTGATTCCATTTGAACTCTTTGCATATGCTTAATATATTTCGTTTTTGTTATACAACTACGAAGTTAACATTTTTTTCAGAAGGGGCTAGTTTGCTCCCACTTTCGTTTTAGGGGATTATAGATAACCTATGGTTTTTGGGACTTTTTAAACGAGATACAGGATGTTATCGATTTTGGGCATCTTTTTATAGACTCGCAGTTTTTCAACCACCTATTGTATTTATTTTATATTTCTTTGGAACTTGGTTTACGTACTCAGGTTATATTTTCTAATCGACTGTGATAACAGAAACAGAAATTCGTTCTAATCAGAAACAACACCTTATATATTTGAAATTCTGAAGGTCTTTTATACATTTTTGGAAAGATCACGAAACTGTCATTCTAATGATCCACTTTTTTTATTTGCGCATACTGTAAATTTGAGATTTTCTCAAAATTTTCACAGTATGTTGATGCATAACCAGTAATGCGGACATGAACGTACGTTTTTAGTGGTCTAGAATGTATAGACAAAAAAAAATTGGTCGATAGGATGGCCTTTTCCCAAACCAAACACTAACGTAGCGCATACATGGTGTCCAAAATTAGGACCTTAATACCTGTGAGTCATACAGTTTAGATTGAATTAGGTAAATGCTGCGTTCTTTGGAGCGTATTTACATGCCGTTGAGAATTTTTTACAAATTTCATGGCTTACTGAGATATTTGGGAAAAACTAATATTCCGCTGAATCATTATTTTTTAATTTCAAGAAATATCAAAAAACTAATGAAATTTTTCTATTGGCGCTTTTTAGGCACTACATGATGGTGTTTTTAAACTTGATGCCCGACGGTTCGTTTGTAAAAAACCATCATCAACTTTTTATAGGGTCCGAAAAAAGTACATCCTGTATCTGATAGCATTTTTTATGAATTCAACGAAGTATCACATGTTACATTTATTTTCTTGGTTATAAGGAAAAACACGTTTCTTCTGATTTTTTTTAAGTAGGCGTGGCAAATAAATGCTTGACTTGTAAATATCATTTAACGAGTATTATATTATTATTTTGTCCCACTACAATACTAAAACTACTGCAGAAATGTATCTTGATGCATTTCCCGACAGAAGGCAGCTAAGTAAGTCCATTTTCTTAGAGTTGGCACGCAATGTATATGGTTCATACAAAATGTCTGATATGTATCGAAAAGAGGAATCTTTAGAGGAAACTCAGAATAGTGTTTTACGAGCAGTTGCTGAGAACTCTAAGATATCACCTAGGCAAATTGAGAAAAATGTGGGAGTAGCAAAATTCACAGCCCAATTTATTTTGCGTAAACATAGATATCACCCTCCTATAAATTCTTGATTTACCAAGGACTTAGCCCAGGTGATAGCAAGCGGCGCCAGCATTTTTGTGAGAGGTACACACGAACGTGTGAAGATTTTAATTTCCCTTCAAAAATAATATGGTCCGACACAAAATTCAAGAATACCATCATGTAGTGCCAAAAAGTTGAATTGGTTTTTTGATATCTCTTAAAATAAAGTCAGAAAAAATAACGATTTGGTCAAATTTTAGTTTTTCCCAAATATCTCAGTAAGTCATGAAAAGTTTAAAAGTTTGTCAAAGGTATGTAAATACGCCGAGAAGAGGTCCAATAATAATAATCCTTATCTTGCCGGGACACATTATGGTCGATTTTTTAACCTTCTCTCTTAAAACATTACAAAAAGTTTTTTTCGCTCTGACAATTTTTTTTAATAAGAAAAGTATTAGTATTATTAGTCGTTCCTAAGTTCCCCTTGAAAACCCGAAGTATATTTCAAGATTAATTTGTTTTAAATCTATTTTCGAGCCGGTTTGTTAAGCCATATAGACAAACTTAGTTTGTATTTGATTTTTTGTTGTGCAAATATGTAAATAATGATTGTTAGATTAAAAAAGAATGAATATTCCAATCATTTTAATGAATTCCTATTGACATTCCCTTTCTTAATTTTTTATTAATAATAAATGTTTTTTAACAACAATGTTTGTTTTGCTGCTTCATTTAAGTTATTATCTCTTGTATTATAAAGAATGTAAGTTAATTAAAATAACCATCCAAATTGCTTCTCTGCATGTACTCCACATATTTCCTTTAATACTTAAGAGGGAGGGTTATAAGAAAATTGACCAAAAAGTGGGCCGGCAAGATCTGGATTATTGTTCCTTGACTTTATCTTGATATCATAAAGTGCGGTCCTCACATTTTGTAAAGTCAATTCAATCCAACGCCTGTACAATACGTACAGTCAGTGAAAATCAAAAAGTCGCCTATTTTTGCATCACAAACTAGCTTAAAATTGCTTTGAAATAAATTTATCTTGAAATTCTCTTCAGGGTCTTGTAGGGAAAGGTTTTAGCTTTAACTTATATACTTGACAACCTAAAGATAACGAGTTCCGCTTCGGCTGTCTTCCGAGAAAGACGTACCTGTATCGGAGCGATCATATAATATAGTTAGCGAGGGTTACCGGGTTCTATATAGATTAATTAAATACATTTTCTAAATATGCCTCCACCTCCTACAGGGGTGGGAGGCCCCAGTGGTAGTGACACTAATGTGAACATTGCTGTGTATGATTTAACATTTAGTGAAGATTCTCCTCAGTGTGAAATAAATTCCAGCGTCAACTCGAGGGAATACAACGCTGCGATAACAGAGGACCGGCATACCATCTCAGAAAAAAAACAACAACAACAACCACGACTGTTTGAGATTGAAAACGCTAAGTATTACTCAAATAATAATATTTATGTGTTTATTGAGAAGACCAACAGCCAAAATATTGGCAGACTACATCCGCTTCACGTAGGACATATACTCCACAAAAACCTTAAATTGAATGATAAAATAACGACTATTAGCCGCGTCGGCTTAAATCGTATAAAAGTAGGTCTCAAAAATTTGAACGATGCTAATCACTTAGTTTGTAACACTGAACTCGCAGCAGAGAATCTAAAAGCATACATCCCAAATAATTTATTAATAAGAAAGGGTTTAATCAAGGGTGTTGATACTCAGTTTAGTGAGGAATATTTAAAAGAAAATATAATTTCTGATATAAGCGTACTGGAGGTCAAGCGTCTAAAGAGAAAAATTGTTAGTGATGGCACTCATCAGTTAGTTCCTAGGCAAATGGCAGTTGTCACATTTAATGGCAATATGCTTCCCAACGAACTTTATATAAACAGCGTGCTATTTCAAGTTGAGCCATTTGTATAAAGGGTAATACAATGCTATAAATGCTTGCGTTTTGGACATGTTTCTGGACAGTGTCGCAGTACTCACTCCAGGTGTATTATATGTGGCCAAGTCAAAGAGGATGAACACACATGTAATGAAACCAATACTTACTGTCTTTTCTGTAAAAACTCTTCGCACAGATCCACATCAAAAGATTGTCCTTCGTTTCAGAAGCAACAAAAAATTAAAAAGACCATGGCCACATCAAATCTACCCTTCACAGAAGCCAAAGAATTTATAGAACACTCTTACTCAAACCATGTTTCAACCTCCAATAGATTCCAAGTATTGGAAAATATCAACGAAGTAACCTTCCCACATCTCCCTAGCCGCCCTCAAACAATTTCTCCTAGCAGGCAACATGTTCATCAGATGACAAATACTGGACCTTCCTCTATAGCATTTAGTGCAAATGAAAAACGTAAAGCTCAATCACCCCCCATAAATTTTCCGACAGAGAAACATTTTTTTAGTGCAGGACCTCCTAATCCAGTAACTTCAAGTAGGATCTATCAGTCGAATATTTCAGAAAAAAACGAAATGGTTGACATAGTTTCAAAAATTTTTTTTAACTTGTAAACAAATCCGAAAACTTAGGTGATCTTAAGAAAATCAATAATAATACATTGAAAAACGAAATACATTGCATAATAGATAAGTTAATAAATTCAACTTAGCGTCTTCAATAATACCGATAATGTGCTAAAGGTGATGCAGTGGAATGCACGTTCCGCTGTGTCCAATCGAAACAGTTTGAATATGTTCCTTTCAAAAAATGATATTGAAGTAGCCCTAGTAAGCGAAACTTGGTTCAAGCCAAACGATACTATCAGATATCATGGCTACAATATTGTGAGGAGGGACAGAATTGATGGCAAAGCTGGTGTAGCCATTTTTGTGAAAAAAGGTATAAAATTTTGTGAAATATCATTTTCGAATAATTTTAATGATGATATACTTGTATGCGGGATAAATCTTATTAACCAAACATTTGATTTAACTTTGTTGTCTATATACAGGCCCCCGAACATCAATTCAACAGCTGGTGATTGGGACACAATCTTCTCTAATACCAGCATATCTTCTATTATTGGTGGAGACTTTAATGCTCACTCTCATCTCTGGGGATCCTCATTTAATAATTCCATAGGTTATCAGTTAATAAATATATGCGAATCAAAGAATTTAGTCGTTATGAACGATGGTTCGCCTACTAGGCTTGTAGCTCCAAATCAGCAGGTAACTGCTCCAGATGTTACAATCTGCTCCCGAGATATTGCACAAATAAGTCATTGGCAACTTACTTCTGATACATTAGGTTCGGACCATTTTCCTATTCTTATGTTTATTCCTCTATCTTTCCAAGTATATGACACAATCTATCCTAAGTATAAGTGGAATATGAAAAAAGCCAATTGGAGTTTGTATCATGACTTATTGGAAGATATTTTCGATTCTACTCCAGAATTTTACTCCACTCAAAGTAAATACGATTATCTCATTGAAAAGATCAATGATGTTAGCGAGATCTCCATCCCTATACTAAGGCCATTTAAAGCTAAGAAACGGCCACCCCCTCCTTGGTGGGATGAACAGTGTATAAGTGCCATAGCACAAAGGACCTCAGCTTTAGCAACGTACAAACAGGACAGTTCTTTAGCCAACTTCGTCCACTGCAAGAAGGTATTTGCTGAAACAAAGAAACTCTTCAAACAAAAATCAAAAAATAGCTGGAAAGCATGGATATCTAAGTTGAATAAAAATACGTCATCAACCGATCTCTGGAAACAGGCTAAAATCATCAGAAGGATACCCATGGGAAAGAAAGCATCAACTAATTCTGATTGGGCAGACGACTTCCATAGAAAATGCTCTCCGTCCTTCGTGGCTGCAGAAGTCGAACCTCCCCCACGTTTACATCAAGACAACTTTTTCAGCAGACCTTTCAACATGACGGAACTAAATCTTGCAGTTAAAAATACCAGAAACACATCACCTGGCTGCGATGATATCACATATCCAATGCTCGTGAACCTCCCATCTAATGCAAAACTATTCCTTCTGGATATATTTAACTACATTTGGCTGAATGCAGACACAATTAGCCAATGGAAAAACATCGTTATAGTTCCAATTTTGAAGCCAAACATGGATCCCAATTGCGCTGACTCATATCGCCCGATATCTCTTTTATCCTGCGTCATGAAGACTTTTGAAAGATTGATCAAAAATCGCCTGGAATGGTGGTTTAGATCTCATCCACTTCCTAACAACCAATATGCCTTCAAGAAAGGAGTTGGAACAGCAGACGCTATTACGAATATTGTCACCGACATTCAGATGTGTTTCACGCGAAACAACTACTTAGCAGGCATCTTCATAGACATTACAGGTGCATATGACAACATCAATTTAAACATACTTCGAAACAAACTGGAAAAATTTGGCATCCCACGTCACTTTAGTTTTACTGTAACAAACCTATACCGTGATAGGAATATTTTTCTACGCAACGACAGTGGCGGAAAGATTGGACCACGACTAGTGCAGGAAGGTATCTCACAGGGCGCAGTTTTAAGCCCAATTTTATTCAATATCTTTTCGGCAGACTTACATGATGTGCAAACCCCATGTCAGCTGGTCCAGTATGCAGACGATATTTGTGTATACAGGGTTACAGGAAAAGTCGTGCTAGATCCGTTAAGGGCGTGTAGTACCCATCATTTCTGACTTATTTCATTATGAAACACCCTACCCTAAACTTAACCCTTTTCGAGATATTCAACTTTTATTGTTTTTATTGAAAATTGCCGATTTTTAGGCTACTAAATGTATTTATTTTTATTTTGTGTGTGTTATTATTACTATTATTGCATTTTAACATGTGTAATAAGATGCTTTAGGACGTCAATCATTAAAATAGTCCATAAGTTAATTGAATAGGCCGTAGTAGATAAGTGAATGTTAAGAAATTGAAAAAAATATCAGAAAGTTTATTTTTCTCGAAGGGATATCTAAAAAAAATATTATGGCAATTGTTCGGCAGATGTGTTTTAAAATATCTATGTTTTATCAGCTATCTAACGAGGTATAACAATCTAGGATTTGTATTACATTTCGTAGAAAAAAAGTAGTTGGGACCAGTGTTGCCAACCCCAGCATAGAGCAAAACTGTAGATATGCTTGAAAAAAACTGCAGAAAACTGTAAATACCAATTTAAAAAACTGTAAATCTACATCTTTATCTTTTTATTATTTTGTATTATTTAATGATAGTAATAAATAGAAGAGGGAATTAAAAATAATAAAAAGCATGTATTTATCAAAGTTTTAATCAAATGAAATGTCAAAAACTAGTATGAAAATGCTAATCTAACAGGAACAGAACATGAGAACAGAGAACAGGAACCTTCTCTTGAAAATCATAGCTATCAGTAGTAGATGATATCACTAGCTAGCTGCTATCTCATTTTCAATTTGTGAATCTTCTTGATTTTCCGTTTAATCTTTATTTTGGTTGAAATCGTACATATTTTTATTGAACTTTTTCAAATGGTCATTTGTCACATTGAACTCGAAACAATTTTTAATTTCGGACTTTGTGTGCAAGGTACCTTTTATTGTGGTTGTAGAAAGTTTATTTCTTAGTTTCGTTTTCATAACATTAATGCTCGAAAACAAGCGTTCTGCCGTAGCAGTACTGTGCGGCAAACATAGAAGCTTTCTGGTTAAAGTCGATAATAGTGGAAACATTGCAGAGCCGTCGCCTTTTTTCAATTTGGAAATATGCCACCAAAATTTATCAACACTGGGCGTCTCAGTCTCGTCAAAATTAAAATTGGTCCTGCGAAGAGTTCTCCATTCTCTATCTAATTCCGTTATATTTTCTGGACAAATACTTGGGAAATAATATAATAATTCAGAAATTGAAGTTATATGTCTTTTGCTCAAGTCATGACCTAAAATCGCTTGTGGGTTCAACATCTGTAAACACTTTAGTGCCTGACGTTCTTTACCAGCGAAAGGAAACCTTTGTTTGGTTTGGGCTACTGCCTCAATGTAAAACTCTTTACATTTCCTGTAAAAATTTGACAGTTTATCGTCGTCCAACTCTTGATTGTCTCTTTTCAATCGAATCAAGTTTGGTACCATTCCTCCAACGTATGTTTCCAATAACGGCAAATGGATCCGCACGTCATTTACATCAACACTTAATATTTTTTGTTCTTTGGCATTTAAGATATCTTCGGCTTTGTTTATCTCTTCTTCTGTTAGTTCTAAATAAACCGGTTGTATAAAGCATTCTAAAATTGTCACATATGCTGTGTAGATCTGATCATATAATAAGTACAACTTTGGTTTTTCTGCCTGCATTTCTTTATTCAAATCTGTGAATATTGGTAAAGCAAATCGTAGGAATTCCAAGTATAATTCTGTTGTCGGTTCCATGGCTTTTGTTAAAATACTTTGGGCAGAAAGAAGACGATCTGTAAGCACAGCTGATTGGAAATATAATTTTATAGCTGGAAGTTGTTCCAACAATCTATTCACCACATCGTTCAACGATAGCCATCTGGTTTGTGCAGGGTGTAATATTTTATGTGGTTTTATATTTGTAAACGCCTGAAAAGTTTTATAATCACCGATGCGTTTAGGTGAATTTTGGATGTGATTGAAAACTTCGCGGCAAAAATCTTCAAGACCCCTCGGTAATTTTTCACATGCGTGAGATGCGCAAAGCGCAAATGAATGACATATACATTTCATGGTGAAAAGATTAGGTATGTCATTCTTCAAATGAGTGATCATTGAGTTATTCCCCCCGAACATGACATTGGCGCCATCAGAAGCAAATCCTAACAAATTCTTTTTGTATGGAATTTCTTTCTCATTAAAATATTCGACAGTTTTTTTGGTACAAAACTTTAGCTGACCCGTCGGTGATCGGTATCACAGTTAGAAATTTATCTTCCACTTCATAATTTGTGTTGACTAGCCTCGCTATTAAAGCTAAATGCTTGATTGTCGACTTATCAGTGCTCTCATCTACTATACCAGCAATGCAAACTCGTTTTCCCTTAAATTTTTTATCAAGTTTTCTTCAGCGGTTTTTCCTGTCACATTTACTACAATAGCTCTTGCTTTTGTTCGGCTCATAGACAAATATTCAGCAGTTTTTGAATCTGGACACACCGATTTTATTAAATTAGTCAGATGTGAGGCAACATTAAATGCAAGGTTGTGTTCCGCAATAAAACATGCTAGTTTAATTTCGCCGACTTTTGCCATTTGCTGCGGTTCCTGTGATTTTGATGTCGATGCGAACAAAGATGTAAGCTTAGGTTGCTTTTGTATTTTTTTACAGTTTGCTTGGTGCTTTGACGAATTTTTGTGTCTCGTCAATTCTTGAATTCCGCATTTACGACCACAGTCGCATGCAGAGCCGTAAAAATAAGTGTTACCTTTTTTACTTTTTGCGAGCCATCCACTAAACTTTTCGTCGCTGAGCCAAGAGTCAATAAATTTTTGCTCGTATCTCACTACTTTCTTCTTTCTTGGTGGGGATTTACCAACATCTGACTCACTATCACTACTGCAGCTATGCATATTCCTAACTTTTTGCTAAGCTCACAACGTCAGCCGAACAAAAAAGAATCTAATCAGACGAATGACGGAATTGAGGGATTCCAGAATAAGTAAACAATAGAATGTCGGTAAAATAGACATTGACCGAAACGATATACAACTGTCCACCACCAGCGCCATCTATTAAATTGGTTGCCCATTACCTCCGGTTCGATAGTAGTAAGTTTTACTGAAGCTGACTTAGTGTACGGAATACGTAGCAAATAAAATAGATGACGCTAGAAGCCTAAATAAAAAACTGTAGATTTCGAGGCCTAAAATAAAAACTGAGAGAATTTCCAAAAAACTGTAGATCTACAGTTAAAACTGTAGGGTTGGCTACACTGGTTGGGACGCTCCAGTAGCAGTTCCCACGCCTATTCTCCTTCAAGTTTAGACGCACCGTGCGAGCGAGACATGACGATTTAATGTGGGTGCGAATGAAAGAAAACATATTATAATAACCGGTTAGGGCTGGAAATCCAACACGGGATGTTGTTTTGGTTGTCAGTCTGCTTTTGTGCTTCGTACATAGTAGATGTGATATCGTTTTGCTCTTTTCCTCGACTTGGCTACGATTCTGGACTATTTCTTCTGATTTGTGAATACTGTGCTTGTTCACTGGACTCTGATTTGTACTTGTGATACGGAAGTGTTGAAGATGACGTCCTACACACCTGAGGAATATGCTGATATGCTTATTTGTTACGGATGCTGCGATTGTGTATCTGCGCAAGCTCGCAACGAATACAGAACTCGCTTCCCCGGTCGTCGAGTGCCGGATGTGGCCGTTTTTAACAGAGTTTATCTAAGACTTCGAGAAACTGGCTCTGTTTTGAGACGAAATACAGACCTGGGAAGACCACGAATTTATGACAACGAAGAACTGCAGGACAATGAGATAGTGCAACGCTTTCGAGCGGATCCGACCATTTCCACTAATCGTGTTGCCCGTGATCTGGGACTTTCGCAATGGAGAGTGTGGTTTACAGTGCATACTGCTGGCCTATACCCGTACCATTACACGCCGGTACACACTATTGAAGAAGGAGACCCCGCGAGAAGGTTGGACTTCAGCAGATTTATGCTAAATGCTGACGTAGAAGACCCAGATTTTCTAAGAAATATCTTATGGACAGATGAATCCAAATTTGATAACGATGGCATAACTAACTATCACAACGCCCATTACTGGGCCCCAAAAGTACTAAGGAATCCCAATAAGAAAAGAGTGGCGAGGTCCCAACGAAGATTCAGCGTGAATGTGTGGATGGGCATTATCTCCAACCATTTGATTGGACCTTACTTTCTCCCGGACAATCTAAATGGGGAAAATTACGAAAACTTCTTGAGAGGAGACTTCAGAGATTTGCTGGATGATCTGCCACTCAACTTGAGAAGGGACATGTGGTTCCAACATGATGGCTGCCCTGCCCATTTCAGGAGAAGTGTCAGAGACTGGCTGGACACAAATTATCCAAACAAATGGATAGGACGAGGTGGGCCGTTGCCATGGCCAGCAAGAAGTCCGGACCTAACCCCCATGGATTTTCATGTGTGGGGGTGCATGAAAAGTCTTGTCTACAGCGAGCCAAATCCAGTTTCGTCTGTGGAAGAATTAAGAGAAAGGATTGTCGATGCAGCAAATCAACTAAGGACAACGTTGACCACTGCAGTTGTAAAGACTGGTCTCCGTAGAAGGATGCGACAATGTATTACAAAACAGAGGCAGCCATGTTGAACATGAACTGTAGAGTAAGAAAAAGTTGTGTGAAAACCTGATTTAATAAATGATATTTCATGCTTACCTATTGTTTTATTTTACTTTTTAGGGCTAAGTATCAATTTTCTTCTCCACTGTCGCCTATGAAACTAAGTTTTTTCAATGCATTTAAATAAAATCCTAGATTGTTATACCTCGTTAGATAGCTGATAAAACATAGATATTTTAAAACACATCTGCCGAACAATTGCCATAATATTTTTTTTAGATATCCCTTAGAGAAAAATAAACTTTCTGATATTTTTTCAATTTCTTAACATTCACTTATCTACTACAGCCTATTCAATTAACTTATGGACTGTTTTAATGATTGACGTCCTAAAGCATCTTATTACACATGTTAAAATGCAATAATAGTAATAATAACACACACAAAATAAAAATAAATACATTTAGTAGCCTAAAAATCGGCAATTTTCAATAAAAACATTAAAAGTTGAATATCTCGAAAAGGGTTAAGTTTAGGGTAGGGTGTTTCATAATGAAATAAGTCAGAAATGATGGGTACTACACGCCCTTAGCGGATCTAGCACGACTTTTCCTGTAACCCTGTATATAGAGAACCGTCAACTTAATCAATGTATATCTACGCTAAATTCTTCAATGGAACACTACAAACAGTGGCTAATGGAACATGGTTTCGACATATCGTTGAAAAAATCATCCTTTTGCGTTTTCTCACGACACAATGTATCATTACAGAGGAACATACTACTGGGAGGGGTATCCTTCAAAGTTGAAACTTCTGTCAAATATCTCGGCGTAATCCTTGACAAAAAGCTCACATGGAAGCCGTATATCGAACAAGTAGTCAGTAGATGTGAGAAAGCCTTCAATTTTTTCCAGATGATCTGCAAGGTATGGTGGGGCTCCGATCAAAAGATCGCAATATTATTCTTCAGATCATATGTTAGATCTATCCTTGATTATGGCAGCATATTCTATGGCTCTGCCAGTAAAAATCTCCTTCATGTGCTAGATATAACTCAGAATAAATTTCTCAGGAAATGTCTTGGAGCAATGCAATCGTCACCAGTCGGACCTTTGCGAGAAGAAGCACAGGAGCCTCCTTTACATCTTCGAAGGCAAATGTTATCTAGCAGATTTCTACTTAAGGTACAACACGCGGACAGCCACTTACTGAGCAAAATTCATCGTCTAAACACCATGGACTTGACATGCCAATATTGGACCAAAAGAAACTCCCCGCCTCTATGCAGTGCCATACAATATGCCAACAGAATACAACTAACCTCTCATAGCCAACGATTGATCCAAGATATAAGTTACTTTCATTTACTATCAGGATTTGATGTTAGAGTACCAGCTTACAAGCAACAACCACACCACATTCAGAACCTACTTCGAGAAGTGCAGAGTAAATTAGCAGGTGATGCATTCATTTACACCGATGCATCGAAGTCGGCGTCAGGAACGGGATGCGCTCATTATATTCCTTCAATAGATATTTTTTCCATGTTTAAACTACCAGATGAATTCACGATTTTTTCTGCAGAAGCTATTGCTATATTCCAAGCCCTACAGTTTGTAGAGGACCACAATCTTGGTAACACGTCTATATTCTCGGACTCCCTCTCTGTTGTCAGTAGTTTAAAAAACGGCAGTCCTTTCGATATGCAAAATATACACTTATTCAACATAAGATGGAAAGTAAGTCAGCTAAAACAACGAGGCCTCAGAATTACACTAGTTTGGGTGAAGGCCCACTCTGGGATAATACACAACGAAAAAGCTGACGATCTAGCAAAGATGAGTATAACATCTGCAACTAAGCTGGACATACCTTTAAGCATGCAAGACAATCGAGTGATACTTAAAGGTAATTTGCTCAAGCGATGGCGCAGTGAATGGTTGGAATACTGTTTTACTAATCCTACAAGATAAAACCTCATACACCCTAGCCTGCCACGAGGATACTGGCACGAAAATTTCAAAATACCCAGAAAATATATTTCTTGCATCACCCGTGCGAAAATAGGACATGGTGTTTTTCCATCACACCTTGCAAGATTAAATTTGGTCCCATCTGCACTGTGCGATGTTTGTGAAGTTTATGGTGACTTGGATCACTGTTTCTTTGGTTGCGCTAAATTCCTGGATCACTGCAATGCACTCTACTCCGATTTGGTGAAATCTGGCATATCTGCCCCCCTAAATACATCTCATGTATTTTCGCTAGGTAGATCTGATGTGATCATTCTCATTGTTAAATTTATCAGAAATTCTGGCATCAAAATATAACAATCGTATTTTAGTTATCCTCTGTTTTTTGTACCTTTATGTATAAAATATATCCTTCATATCCGTGGCCTAATTGTTGTATGTGGAAAATGAAAAATGCCCTGACGGGTCCCTGGGCGAGAAGAACGTGTGTCCCTGTCTGACCCATCCTCTCTCCTACCCCTTAGAGTTGCATAGGTTTAATATGTAGTTATGGTGTCCCTTAGACACGAATGTCATCTGAAAAAATTTGTGTGTAATGCTTAACCCCCGCCCCCTCCTGATAACACTTTCTTAGTTCTTCTATATTAACTTTTTTATTTTTCATCCAGAGTGGAGAGTGTGCATTAGAAGAAATTTAATAATCAATTTCTCCCTACTGTTTGTTAAGTACTTGCTCCTTCGCCCAAATACGACTGTGTCACCAAAATGTCTTTCCTGCAATACCCTGATAGCTGAGGGGATCTGCTTGCTACGTCATTGCCATTTTACACGTCTTAAATTATATATGTGTGTATGATATAATAGATAAATACTTGATTCTGGCTAATGGGGCAATGTCCTAGTGCCAAAAAAAAAAACCTAAAGATAAGCATTTATAGGGTTTCTCAGACATTAAATGGCTAGCTTGTAACTTTAGAGAAAGGTTACTACGGACCTTTCTTGTTCAAAATGATCCGAGAAATAAAAAAAATGTCAAGGCGAAAAAGCTTTTTTGTAATATTTTTGCGCACTCAATTCCATCCAGCGCCTGGCCTAGTATCTGCAGCTTATACAAAATCGACTGCAGAAAGAAAAGAAGCGGATCGTTAGAACGAACTCTGTGTGTTCTTACCGAATACCCAAAACACTGCCAGAAACTTGATCGATGAAACGAACTTATGTTACCTGGGAAGTTCGGTCGCAATTATATGAAGTGTCCACTCCGAAGATATTTACAAGGTAGTACGCCTCTGGTGTACGGTACGTTACACATTTCAAAGAGTCAAACTTTAAGCAGGCCGCCTCCCCACTTCCGCTCGGTCTTTGTCCTCATTCTGGAGCTGTTGGTTCTCGCTATTTTCGAGCATTAGGTACTAATAGTTACTTTTCTACTGAGTAATCATTTATTGCACTTGTTACTTTGATTACTTTGAGTAATATGAGTATAACAATTTGGCAACATGCCAGTTCTACTAACCTTAGGCAGTTCAAAAACCGGATTAACAAAATTTCAGCATGCCGTCTTCCCACTTCCCCTCCGCCCATGACCTCAATCAGTTCATAGTCTTCGGCCAACACAATCGTATGGGTAGGGTAGCATTGTCTCTAGCGATTTTATTTTTATAAAATGGAGATCATGTATTCCATAAACACGGATACTCCCTATACTGCATAACAAACAATAAAGTCTTTTCGTCTCCCCAACGAGCCATTTTGCCCGGAACTAAACAAATAGTTCTATAGTTCAAGAATCCGTTTTTCACATGCGAGTTTCTGGTAACGATGTCGTTCACACACCTTTGAACATGACTCGCATGTTTCCTCCTCTCCATTCCCTCGACGAAATTCTGCTACTGGCACACAAAAATCAAATGTCTTGCGATCTACTGGCGTGCTATCTTCTAGCGTGCTTTCTTGCTGGCAAAGAAAGTCACACATGCAAGTAGCACGCACAATCCAGTAACTGGCATGCTTCTGTGCGTGTAACAAGCATGTGTATTCTCGCCTTAATGTACGTAATCGTGTGTAGTCTCTATGGCGGAAGTTCTTAGCTACTTCGATATATTCCAACAAAGACGTTTGAAAGATACATCTATCCTCAGGAAAGGAAGGTACTTACATTGTTGTTTTATGGCCTGAAATGTATTGTTATTTTATTCGTATAGAGGACTACACAAGCTGAATCAAAGATGTCATCTCAATTCATCCACCAATTACTTACGCAAACAGTGTAATAGGTAGTATTAGACAAGAATAGGTCTATCACATGTACACCTAGAATGTCTTTCTTCTATGGAAATGCTTCATAATTACTATTCGTATTTATGTACGATGCAAGTAGGCAATTGATCCTTGTTTTTATTTTTTTATATACCGAAGCAGCCGCGCAGGCAGAAGCCGGACACCGCGGCTGCTATGAGGATCCCAAAGAAATTTTGTAAATCCGGTTTTTGAACTGCCTAAGGTTAGTAGAACTGGGAGAAGCTTTCTTTTGTAGATTGTTCCACAATCTCGAAAACCTCGGATGCACGTTGACAACAAATAGTAACGAATGCTTGAAAATAGCGAGAACCAACACCTCCAGAATGAGGACAGGCCGAGGGGCAGTGAGGAGGTGGCCTGCTGAACGTTTGACTCTTTGGAATGTGTGACGCACCGTACTCCAGATGCGTACTACATTGTAAATATCTTCGGAGTGGGCACTGAAATATAATTCAATATAAAATCGAACATCCACAAAAACGCAGCATGTATTACATATCTTGAAAAGTGACGTTATATCAATCTTTTTGACATTATACTGTTTTTTTGACATTATGTAGGTTTTTCTACAAGATGTTAACTTAGCACTTAGTTGTACGTGTTGCCTAAACGTCATGGGGCTTCAGTTATCAATGTTTGGCTTTGATGTGATGTAAAATTTGCTTCAGAGATGGCATTACTGGAGATAAGCTTTAAGTTGCAAGTGTTGATGATAATTTCATTGGATTCTTGTCTCAAATACACATAATTGAGATTCAAAGCTAGAAATTAGTTGCGCATCCACTTTTTCTTATCCATTCTGGAAATTACATTTGAAAATCTGCTGAATTTCAAAAATGAGAGAGATAAGAAATAATTATATTCACTGTACACTGTCGAATTACAAGCCATATACATGCTAACAGTAATTACACACGACGCGGGCGTGGTGATTATTTCCCGTAATTCTCCTCAAAGTTTTTCGTAATTTATAACTGTGAACATCCCAACTAACAATTATCACTCCTATTAGAGTTGCAAGAATGATTAACAGTATTCCTTACACAGCATTGTATGCTCTAAGAACATTGGCAAAATGCTCTTAGAACAGCTATACAATCGGAATGGGCCTATAGAAGTGAAGAATATATAACTTCCACTTTACAGTCATCTTGTTTACTTACATATCGGCCATTGTAAATTTTATAGACATGTACGAGTATATGATAAACTTCTACACTGTGATATAGCAGCAAATTTTATTGTGATTATCGTGCAAAGTAGTTAGGCAATTTCTACGGGCTTCGTATTTGATTCATATTTCAATAATGATCAAAAGTGTGTCTAGATTTTTAAGATAAAAAACTGAACTTATCTGCGTTAAATCTTCCACAAATCCTATATTTAAACACAATCACACTAATATTTATCACTATCTGTAATGTCGAACTGAAAGATAATTATTTAAATTTCAATAGAGGAATATATTTTTGCTCAATATGTCGGGTGGTTATGTATAATCATGGCATCGTCCATGTTGTCTTTGGTTTATTAGAATATTTTGGTGTTGTTTGCAGGTGTTGTACAACAATTTTACAAATCTCTGAAATGAAATACGGATAGAGTCGAATGATTTACCGAGAGAATTTGTACCAGATCTATATCTTCTGTTTGAACAGTTTATAAAACAATTTAAGCCAATATGCATGCGTTGTTTGTCTTAAAATATTGGTTATGGCATTTTAACTAAAAAAAAGTAAGGTTATGTATACCAACTTATTTAGCAACAAATGTATGCCGAGCACAGCAATTTTGTACTACAAAAGTTGTAATATTGTTGCAGATGTACAGCCTTTAACAGTTACTAAATGACATTTGTATAAGTGCTTCCATTGGGAGCAATTTGTTGGCTAAAGTAGTAAATTTGTACAGCAAAACAACAAGGTTCGGGTTTGTTGTATAAACGTTACCATGAATGCCACAAGACAAATATTTTGACTATCGCCCAAATATGCCGTATAAAATAGTTGTATAAACGTTTATGCAACAGTTCAAAATGTGTCCTATAAGGTGTTGTATAGCTATGCTGTAGGAATATTTTAAACACGTCATTTTAGAACAAATATGCTGCAGAAAGCAAATTTGCATTCCACGCAACATTAAGCCAGCATTTTGATGTTCAGGCAACAACAATAGAGAGCTTTTACGGCTGAATGGTTCTTTTACCAGAAGCTTATTATAGCAGTACTTTGCTAGTTGGATAACCTGTCTTCAGACAGGACAACATATAAATAATCGGTCGGGCACAGCTAATAGATATAATTCATTGGCAGCATATTCAGTAATGATTTTTTTACACATCAAATATCAGTGATTTTATACACATGCAGACCAATACACATAATCATCCAGATGCGATCTTGCTATTAACTTTCTTCTCAGATATAAAAGCTACAGACACACACCACTCGGCCTCACAAAACATACGCAACCAACAATGCGTGTAGTTTAGTTAAGTGATTCCTCCATAGATGGACGTTCATAACGATCCTAGTGAGCAAACGTGGAATGACTGTTTGCGTCCTAAAAACTACCTAGTCTGCAAGATGACATCTTATAGGTTTTTTTACGTTTTATAGATTTTTTACATTATATTGCTGCGGCGGGTCGGCATCCGTATAACGTAGCCTAAAAAGTGACATTAAATCAATTTCTTATGACATGTAGTTTTTTTACCTTATGTAGCTTTTTCTATAAAATATCACCTTTGAATTAGCTGACATTCACTTCATGCTGACTTGTTGTAGGGGCGGAATGAGCTACCTAGTGCACAAGTAGACATTTTGCCGATTTTATTGACATTAAGGTTTTTAGTCAAATTCGATGCATGTGCATCATCACCGTTTCCTTTAAATCAGAACACATGTTTTCCATCAGTTGATGGAATTAAATCATTAAAAGAAAAGAAAAACTGTTTTCGGTACTAGAATGTTGGGTACCCAAAATACTGTTAGTTCTGTTCATCACCGTTTCCTTTAAATCAGAACACATGTTTTCCATCAGTTGATGGAATTAAATCATTAAAAGAAAAGAAAAACTGTTTTCGGTACTAGAATGTTGGGTTCCCAAAATACTGTTAGTTCTGTTATCAACACTGCAAAACGTTGGTGAAGCCAAGTTGACTTTTTACGTTGACAAGATTTACGTTACTCCTAGCTAACTTTTAATTTCATCAACATCGGTCAATAGTGCCTGGGACATGTGATTGCAGGTATATCGTGTTTAAATTAAACACCTTGTATTGTGTGAATCCTGAACTTTTTATGTTCGGATATGAAAAGGTCTTGGTCCATACTATGTCCATCAATCCCCTCGGAATGACCTGTATATACCCTATTTCACGAGTATCCATCAAGCTTTGACTTCTACTGAGGTGAACAGCTGATCAGCTAGTGACATTTTTGTATTAGTCTGCGACGTTGGCAATAATGAATCGGGTATAAATCTAGGAGAACTTGTTTTTAGCGTTTTGTATTGTGTATGCAAATGAACTTTTCTAAATAAAAGAACTGTTAGCAAGTACTAAATGAATCTGTAGCGTACAAAACACCAAAACCAAATGTGACTCAGACTACCTGACAGGACCTAATTTGTGCCGATATGGGGTATTTTGAAATATTACTAGATAACCAGCTGTCATTCTACCGTAATGGATACCCGTGAAATAGGGTTTACCTGTCGGGTATATTCCGAACCTGTAATTTTTAGCTATTATTTCAGATTCAACGGGAAATACATTTTCCTCGATATTTACTAAAGATTTTAACTATGTTATAAAGCAAAACCTGGAATCGATTGTGTTTATACGCTCGTGGCTGGCCATGTAAACGAAATTTGGGAGTTGCGTATCATGGATGAATTTACATTTTTTGACATATTCACTTGCTTTGACGTACGTCCAGTTTGACCGGACGTACAACTTTCGATTTTTAAAAGAGACACCATACATGTTCTTACTTATTGATCGATAGTGACATTCTGAACTGAACAACGCTTCACTTGTCAATATTTGACAAATAATGTCATTTTTATTTCGATTTAGATTCGGTCTAGAATGTCATGGATCCTGTAAATCGCTTCATCTTTGAACAAGTAATACGAGAAAAATGCGATTTTGATGCGAAGACGAACGACCTTACTGTCATTTTAAAAAATTTCTGAAAGATAAAAACATTTATTTTTTCAATTTACTTGATTTTTTCAAATAGAAAGGTGGCTCGTCAGCTTTTTCTAAGAGACCATTTTCTTACGAATACTTTGACATAATACAATTGAAGGTTTCGAAATACAAACGAACCAGAAGAAAATACGAATAGCTTTATAGTCAGTGAAGAAAAAGAAAAAAACGCGTTGCCTTTGTTGGAGTAAACTATACAAATGAATTAAATACATATTCTATCTTTATTATAACAACAAATAGAATTCAAAAATGTGCCATTAAGGTTCTAAGTGTTCAAAATGGCCTGCTCCTTGATCACGGTAAAGTTCAACTTTATCAATTGTTGCTTGCACCACATTGATTAACTGTTCTGCAGAGATGTTCCGGAATTGCGCCCTTACTTTATGCTCCAGTTCCTTGCGAGTAGCTGACGTAGTTTTATAAACCAGTTTTTTAATTGTCCCCCAAAGAAAAAAACTAGCGGAGTAAGATCTGGTGATCTAAAATATGAAAAATAAATTAGACGTTCTAAAAAATATGACAACTTAAGGAAGTACCTCGGAAGCCATTAGTGCCAATCCACTTTTCTGGCAAGGTGTTATTGAGATGTTCTCTTACCGCAAGAAAATTGTGAGGTGGAGACCCAACTTCTTGAAAATAGATATCAACTTGGTGAGCCAGTTTCAAAACTTCAAAGAAGCCATTTGTTTTATTGTTTAGGAACTGTGGATATCTTTCCACAGTAAGGTGTCCATCAAAAATTATTGGCCCCAAAAGTTTTTCTCCGATAATACCCATAGCTCTTGAAAATTTCTTTCTTGCATTAGTCGTGAGTCTGTTTGTGACCAGTACCTTTTATTATTCTATTAAACATAAACAAGTTGGTAAACCGACTTTCGTCTGAATAAATAATTTTAAACGGAAAAAGTTCATCTTCTCTGTATTTAGTCAAAAACCAATTGTAATAAGTTAATCTTCGGTTGTGGTCGTCAACGTAAATATGTTGGTGTAATGGCAGTGGCGACGCGTGACTTTTCCTAAATTGTTACCAAAGTAAGTTTATTTTGAACCTCCCAACTATAAGTTTTTGCTTATTTTAGGTATTTTATTTAAACTATTTTTAAATTAAGGTAAACATTCCTGGACTGAGCGTCTGGGGCACTTGATATACCTCATCGTCTTATGCTATGGCTAATCCAAGCCGTCCGAAAAAAAAGTCGACGTTTCTAGATGTTCGGAAAGTTTTTGATCTTTTTTGGCAATGAATCTCAACAATTCCCTGTAATTTCCTCTATTGTCAGAGCCATCCCCTTCAAAATGAACGGTAATTCCTGTTTTGCCAAAAAACATACGGTGCCTAGAAGTGTGCTGCCTGAAAGCTTGGTTAAGACAATTTTCGATTCTTGTTTTTCCAAACTGAATTAAATTGGCTACACATCTCACATGTAACGGAGAAATTTTATGTCTCCTCTTTAGAGCCCTAAAACTATTTAAATCGTTGACTCCGCTGCTGGTCCACCCATTTTTTTCTGTATAATACAGAAGACATCGCCAACAATACAATCTGTTTTTTTGCAACCACATAACCAAGAGTTTCCATATACCAACTTAATTTAAAATATCAAACTACGTTTTTTTATTCCTTTTTAAAATTATTTAAAATAGGCGTTGGTCTTCCATTTTCAATGATCTCCTTTTTTTCCTAAAAATTATACAAGGAGAATGACTTTTCAAGTAGTTGATCGACTACGCAGCGACACTCATCCATCTTTAATTGCACGCACACTACAGCCGGTAACCAAACCGGCTACTGACGAGTGAGAAGTGAGTAAACCAAATCAAAAAATTGTAACAAGCCCACATAATAGTCGCACATGATACTATGACTGAGAAGATAAACCCACGCGCATGCGATCAGGTTATCTCTCTCGCACACGTGACGTCACTCGGAGACCCAAATCCCCTGGGAAGTTCAGTTTTATATGGCACTTTAGCTTGTTTAATGTTTATGCTTTGTTTAATTAGTTTGTGATCTGCTGGTGTGGCTAAAATTTTGTGAAAAACAGTTAATCTAACATTGAACTATGGTGTACTGTGCAGTGGTGGGTTGTAAAAACAACAACAAAAAGAAAAGCAGATACTTTTCAACCTGCAGTTTCTTCCGCTTTCCTAAACACAAACAAGTTCGCAAAGAATGGGTTCTGAAGTGTTATCAGCAACACACATTCAATACTGAAATTGCAAGAATTTGTTCGAACCATTTTGTGGAAAGCGATTATCGTCTAAAGGAGAAACTGTTGGGTTTACCTGAAAATAAATGGAAGTTGAAAAGCGATGCAATACCCTCTGTTCATTTGATCAAATCACCAAAGGCTGAGACTCCTCGCACTAGGAGAATAAGACAAAGGTTGAATAGGGAGCTTGTACAATCAATCGATCAACAACTAGAGGTAGAAATGGCAGAAGTACAAAGTGAAAGTGAGGGAGACAAAGAGAACATTCCTGAGAAAAATAGAACTGTATCCACTCAAACAAGGTAAAAAATGAATAAATTATATAATAAATAATATAATCATGAGAATATATATACAATCATCTAAATATCTATTTTATTTTAGTAAATGTGATGTTGATCAACACATCACAAATCTTGAAGTTGAAATTGCAAAATTGAAGCAGTTACTTCAAAGAGAAATGGAAGAAAAGGAAAAAATTTCAAAAGTTTTCACTGAAGGGCAACTTCGTAAGCTGAAATCAACCAAGGAAATCCAGTGGAGTGTTGGAGATGTAGCTTCAGCTATTTCCTTATATGCAGGTGGTCCCAGGTCATACCGCTTACTCAGAAAAAGGGGTTATCCTCTTCCTGCAGTATCCACTTTGAGAAGATGGGCTAGTAAAATTAATATTGAACCAGGTATTTAGATAGATAGATAGGTATAGATTTGTATTGGTCATTTGTCTAGGTATACTTGAAAACATACTTTGGTAACAATTGTGCAACTATGATTGCTTCCATGAAGAGTAAAACCATCAGCGTTGCTTTTTACAAATTATAGATATTTGAATATGTAATTTGATGAAAACATTCTAGGATCTGCATCAGTGTGAGTGTTCTTCAGAGCTTTCTCATCCCATGTTTAATGTCATTTTTTAGTCATTCAGCATTGTTGATTGTTTATTAATTTTTATGATTAATATTATGCATGTAACTAAGATTGAATAACATATAACTACTTCAATTGTTTCAGGTATACTTAACACAGTACTGACACTGATAAAAGACACAGCTCTGCCAATGATGGAAAAAGCATGTGTCCTACTCTTTGATGAAATGAAAATTCAAAGCTGTTATGAATATGATAAGAAGAGTGACAGAACCTTAGGACCCAGTAAATATGTGCAAGTTGTCATGGCTCGTGGAATATGTGGAAGGTGGAAGCAGCCCATATTTTATGATTATGACAGGAAAATAACGAAGGATCTTTTGTTTAAAATCATTTCCAAATTAGAAAATCTGGGATACCCAGTTTATGCAATTAATTCCGATTTAGGAGGTAGTAACAGGGGACTATGGAAATCCTTGAATATAACAGAAGAAAGAACATGGTTCACAAATCCTGTAAGCCAAAAAAGAGTACATGTGTTTGCAGATGCACCACACATGATTAAACTATTGCGAAATCACTTTCTTGATGATGGTTTTATTATGAATGGAAAGATTATAACCTCTAAACCAATTGTAGATTTACTCCAAAATACACAAAATTTAGACTTAAATATTGCACATAAAATCAATACCGATTTCTTAACAGTTAAGGGTCCTCAACGACAAAAAGTTAAATTTGCAACCAAATTGTTTTCACACACAGTATCAAAAGCAATTTCAAGGCTGGGATCATTAGGTATTTTCAAAAGTGAAAACAATTGGGTTGAATGTTCAGAATTAATAAAGATCACCAATGACTGGTTTGACGTATTCAATTCGAGAATACCTCAGAGTGATTCAAGGGAACGTGTAAAGGCATATGGGTTGGCTTTAGATGAGCAAAATCAAATTTTAGAGTCAATGGAAAAAACAATGCAAAATCTGAGAAAAGTCGGCTCTAACACGTTGTTGCCGTTTCAACGAGGTATTATAATCAGCATACAGTCTTTGAAGCAGCTTTTTTATGACATGAAAGAGGATTTCGGTATAAAATATCTATTAACTTATAATTTGAATCAGGATCCCTTAGAAGGTTTTTTTTCACAAATTAGAGCAATTGGAGGCTTATATGATCACCCCACTGCTCTGCAGTTCAAATATAGACTCCGCAATTACATCATGGGACGAAATGACGACATTATTTCCAAATCAGCAAATATTGCTACCATAGGGGACGTGCCAAATATTGCAATCGCTAGTGTAAGTAGTATTTCGGACCTTAATGTGTATGAGAATGATGTCGATGACTTTGAAATTGTTACTGGACAAATGTTTGAAGTTTTAAATGTACCAAATTGTGATGAACCTGTACAAAAAAATTCCGATCCAGAGGATACAATCATTGACCATCTCCAAGAATTAGAATGGGATGGTTTAGAAAATTTGGCTGGTTATATAGCATATAGGTTAAGGAAAAAAGAAAATTTAGGTGTTATTCCAGATGACAGTGAATCATCATTTTCATGGGTTAACCACCTCTCTGAGGGTGGTTTATTCAAACCAAATGCCGATTTTATGGTCAAATGTAATGAACTTGACCATATTTTCGGCACTTTTAATGGGGAAACATTGAAATTAACCAAAAATTATCTGAAATCTTTGATGGATTTAGCTGCATCAGTTAGCTTGAGTGCAGATGCCAAGCATCTTTTTTTTCGTTGCAAGATGTATTTTAAAATTAGGAGTTTGAACAGGCACATAAAAGAAAAATCCCAGGTTGCAAAAAGGAAAAAGTTGAAAATTGTGCAATGAATTATATACTAAGTGATATACATATAAATCCGAACACCCAGTTTAAATGGTTTTATTTTAATAAAAGTTGGTGAATGTATTTATCTTACTGTAAATAACAAGTGAAAAAATGTTCAGCCTTATCAGTTGGACATTCCGGTTTTTATACTGCTTTTTTTTAATTCACTAACGATCTAAAAATGAATATTTCAGCCTTCATTTACCCTTTCTTGACACCCTGTCAGATCCAACTATCCAACAAGATAATGCCCGACCACATGTTGCAAGAGTCACAATAGACTTCTTTCAACATAATGATGTCACATTGTTACCCTGGCCACCAAGATCTCCCGACTTATCCCCAATTGAGCACGTGTGGGATGTGGTGGGTAGGCGATTGCTCAATTTGCAACGTCCTCCTCAGACTCTAGAAGCACTTCGAGAGGAGTTGGTGGTTGCCTGGAATGAGATACCACAGGAGGACATTGACCACCTGATCAGAAGCATGCCTAGGCGCGTTGGAGAATGCGTAGCACATCAGGGTGCATCCACACATTATTAAAGGTCAAAGGGCTTTAAAGCAGTGCAATCATTTTGAATTTTTTATCATTTACTTATTATGCTTCATTAAATACTTATACAAAATTTTATTAAAATAAAACCATTTAAACTGGGTGTTCGTCACTTAGTATATAAAATTTGAGGCGCCTAAAGGGACAAATCTGGGATTTTTTTTCCAATGTGCTCGAAATGGACTTTTTTGTGTTTTCTATTGATGAATCTTTTGTATCTTTACTGATGACTATTGTAAAATGAATTAAATAAAACTGTTTACCAATAAATAAGATTTTAGGGAAAAATCTGAGATATTCTTTTTTGCCAATATGGTCCAAATGTGAGATTCTTTTGTGTTTTCTATTAATAAGACTTGTGTATTTATACCGATGAATATTGTAAAATAAATTAAATAAAACTGTTTACCAATGAATGAGGTTTTTATTGTCACCTATCTATAAAAATATTGAAAAACTATGTAAGTAGACTACCTATTTATACATAACACTATAAAGACATGAGATGCGACATATTCGTCATCTATTTTTTTCTGCTGAAAAAATGCACAAATGAATTATTATTTATTTCTATAAATAAAGTGAGCCCCTTTATTTAGAGTTACAACAAATTTTAGTTATTAAACGGCTGGTGGCATGTTACTGTTCATTTTTAAAACCCATAACTTATCTATAATGATATATTCCAACGCGCGACCCGCCCGATCTCTACTTGCGGCCCAACTGACAAACTCCATTAAATTCTATTGACAAGTACATCAAAACATAAATAATAAAATCTATGCATACTATGCAATACTAAAACAATCATGTGACATTAAAAACACTACAAAATATAAATCAAACATCCCAAATATTGAAATCACAACGTCTAAATCTACATCTAAATCGTATCTGAATACACTGTATTTCGTACTGCGCGCCAAACATAGGTCTCCGCGTGACGTCATGCTCAAAGGCGTACGAAATTCGACCGCGAAGTGAGCTTACCTTCATAGTCATAGTATCATGATAGTCGCAGCGCCCCACGCAGTCGGGCGGCCGCGATCAGACACGAGCGGTATCCAAGTCGAGGCGAGTCAGCTTCATCGTGTTCGCAAAACCTAGACACTATAGGGCACATTATTTTCGTGGGGCTAATTTGCTATTTACTGAATTACTTTTACAAATCGCTGTTGGTAAACAAATAAATGAAATTATTTCACAGTACTTAGTCATAAAATATTTATTTTTAAGATTTTTAACTGTTACCAATGGTAACAATGGTTACATGGACGCTTCGCCACTGTGTAATTGGTACTTGAATGATCGATAATTATATTTGTGAAGAATTCTCCAAACAATTTACTTCAACATATGCCAACACATCTATTTCTTTTCTTTCACTGACGATAAAGCTTTTGGCATTTTATTCATTCGTATTTTATGTTCCGGCTAGGGAACATAATGCCGAGTGGTATCGCGACGATTAGAGAATCTCTGATAATAAATTCGAGCTGCATTTTTTCTGGCTTCCGCGTAAATCAACAGCATGTCAATTTTCTCGTTTCTAGGATAGTTTTTACATTAACTAAGTAACAAATAAATTTTTAAAACAGACAATATTTTTAATAACCTCGATTCGGTATTTGTTGAAGTAACTTTAGCAATATCTTCAATTGTTGGTCAAGGATAACTAGAATAATAGGACTTAGTGCCTAGGTATACCGAATTCAGATACGTATCATTTACATATTCAAAAAAATAGTGAAAATAGAATTAGGGTGTGTAGTGTCGTAGAAAAAGCTGACGAGCCACCCCCTTTCTATTTGAAAAAATCAAGTAAACTGAAAAAGTTAGTGTTTCTAACTTTCAGAAAATATTTAAGATGACTGTAAGGTCGTTCGCCTCAAAATCGTATTCTTCTCGTGTTGCTTGATCAAAAATGAAGCGATTTACAGAATCCGTGGCATTCTAGGTCAAAAAATAAAAATTGAAATAAAAATGACTTTATTTGTCAAATATTGACAAGTGAGGCGTGTTGAGTTCAAAATGATATTCTCGATCGAAATAAGTAAAAATATATAGGGTGTACCATTTAAAAATCGAAAGTTGTAATCGTTTCGAGTCAAACTGGAAGTAGGTCAAAGGAAGTGAATATGTCAAAAATCGTAAATTCATCCATGATAAGCAACACCCAAATTTCGTTATTCTATGTTCAATAATAAAAATGTTATAGGGGTGAACCACCTTATAGAATCACCCAGTATAACCTACCTCGTATCGCTTAGTTTGTTTTGAGCTGGTAAAGGCGAAAGCCGAACTGTGAATACTCGTATAATGTGTAATTACAGTAAGGCCCGTTTTTTAGTTGTAGAATGACTGGGATTTTAAAGGTAACCAGCAGGGGTATTATGTGAAAAACCTAAACAACATAAAAAACGACTAAATGTCATCTTGCAGACGTGTTTACTAGCTTGTGCTAAGTTAACATCTTGTTAAAAAACCTACGCTATGGCATAAAAAACCTACAAAATGTCAAAAAACCGACAAAATGTCACTTTTCAAGATACGTAATACCCGTGCATGAGTTGCCGCGAATGATACGAGACACAAACATCGAGCGTCGTAAAACGCGTATGACAGAAAAACAGAAATGGGTTGGTAAGCCAGAGCTTGAGAAACGAATTTATGGACAACTAATAGTTGAGACAAGTTACAGTTACCAAACTTGACAGTTAACCAGCGATTGAAAAAACGGACCTTAGTAAATATACTTTCTTATTTTTAGCAAATGTTGAACACAATAAAATCTTTCAGAAAAGACATGAAAGAGACAGATATATCTATAGTAATTGTGATGAGTCATGGTACCAATACTAATGAAAATCAACTAGCAGTTTCTGGAGGATACACGGAGATCTTAGGAGTGGATGATCAAGGGTTACCTATAGATGAAATTTTGGATGAATTTGCAAGCGATAAGTGTTCGGATCTGATCGGAAAGCCAAAAATTTTCTTCTTCCAGTGTTGCAGGTATGAAGATCTTTAATGCTAAAACAATAAATTCAGGCTCTGATATGGAGTGACCCTGTAACGACGTAAATTTTTTAAAATCGAGGTGAAGACGTAAGTATACATTTAGGAGTCTCGGTAGCTCGGTGGTTTGCGCTTTTGGCTAGCAACCCAGGGCTCGCGGGTTCGAATTTCCGCATCGGAAGGTAATTCCATGCCATGAATGTTGTGTTGTGTGTTGTGTATATTACCCACGTGGGTGCTTCGTCTATTCATCAGCTCCTGGCAACCTGAAGGAGTGTTTAGCAGTGCAGACGTTTGTGGATGTCATTTGGCCTGCGCGTTAGAATTTGAAAGAAGTATCTGGAAGCCATGCCCGAGTGGGGGTGGTTATTGAAGAAGCGAAAGAAGCTTACCCTAGTCAGCAAATCTTCGAAGCACTGGTCAACAAAAAGGCAGCGACGCAATGCTCATCTAGTCCCGTTGTTGTGTGGAGAAGAGGCAGCAGCAGAGGTTTTTTCTTGGAGTACCCTCCAGTCACCGTAAAGAGCGATGCGTGCATTTATAACACCGCGGCGAACACATGAAGACACGAAGATCATCATGTTTTTCCTCTGCACAAAAAAAAAAACAATAAAAGAGGGTTTGCTGACGCAAAATACTCGAGCTATACGCCGCAGGAACTGTAGAGAGTTGGGTCATCTTCGCAAAGAATGTAAATGGCCGAGAAGAACAGCTGAGGAGAGAGGTCCAACTCAGGTCGTCGAGAACTAGCCGCCATCAGCACCCCCATGATTCTGTGCTAGTGGCTTCAGTACGTCACCAGGATGGAGGAATCAACCTCAGGGCATATGTATTCCTGAAGTGAAAACATATGCCCATCACAACTGGATACGTGTGTAACCTGAAGAAAAACAAGGAACGAAATAGCCACCAACAAGAGCCTGCAGGCACACTTATGGCTTTTGTCAGAAGACATTGTGTTTACGAGGCATTAAGTAACATCGCCATGGAGCTACCTGTCATGGTACTTTAAGCCCATGAGTAAATGCAAAGAAAGACCAGTGGTTTTGCAGAAAATTAGATGAAAAACAAAGTACACTCTTGGGCATGTCAGCAATAAAGGAACAGGGGCAAAAATAGAAGGATTGGAAGTGTCCTTTGTTTTTCACCTAAGTTTTCGCAAAACTACTTGTCTTTCTTTGTTTTAACATCTCAGATCAGTAACCGAAACTTCGCGGTCGGCTCTTGGACTATTGCTGTTTACAAATAAAAATTGCGGCGATTTATGTGCCGTACTTAGCTTGGTGATTTGCTTATGGATGGCTCTGCATGTACCGAGGCGATGTTGCCAAACTGCCATAAAATATTTATAAAACGCCACATTTATACTAAGCTGAATGGAGTTTAGCTCTTTTCACGTTTTTGATGGCACCTGCAGAGTTTAGAAGAGGTGTCTGTAGGCTCGGAGGTAAAAACTTAAAATTGAACTCGGAGAAATGCAGTCGGTTTGAAATCTCGGCTGGACCTTTGGAAAGGTTCGAAAGCGGCTTAACTAAGTAAACTGCTCGGAAGACGTCAGGTAGTGGTGCCGGCAATTCACAACGTGTTCTGCGAGCAATGCGACCGCTGTGGTAGTCGTAAGCCAAGATGAAGGAGTATAAATTAGGCAGCCCATTTGAGAGGATAGCCATCGACATGTTGGGGCCGTTTTCCGCATCGGAGAATGGGAACAAATACATTCTGGTTGCCATGGACTACTTCAGTAAGTGGGTCGAGGCGTACGCTATCCCCAACCAAGAAATTGCCATAGTTGAAGAAATTCTGGTTGATGACATTATCAGCCGATTTGAAGTCCTGCTAGAGCTGCACTCCGACCAGAGGAGAAACTTCGAGAGCGAGCTCTTTAAAGGAATCTGCGAGAAGCTGGGTATCAGGTGTTACACCCCCAATCGGACGCATTGGTAGAAAGGATAAACCGGGCCGTGTCAAAGGTGGTGTTCAGCTACCAAGGTGATTGGGACAGTTATCTCCTCATGTTCCTGATGACGTATCGGGCTGCAGTCAACGAGTCAACGGGCCAGAACCCTGGGAAAGTGTTGTTCGGGCGTAAGGTCCGGCCACCTTCTAACATGGAGTTTGGAAGTTTCAAGAAGAAGTGGTCTTAAGGAGGGAGTAGAATAACGCCCTAGTAACTGGAATTCTGAGCAACAATGAGACACCCTCGTAACATCGACGCTTAGGCAACGAATTACGAGACCACACATCGTCAACGTTCGCCACGCATCAAGAAACATGTACCGCTATCTACAAGGCGTCGATGAAGACTCGACTTATATCGAAAGCGCGGGTATACTTTGGGATTCGAAGATAAATACACGCACAGAGGGCAACGTCGACCGATAGCGGATGCTAAGACAGCAGCGCAAAATTCGACCTACTGATAAATTTGTAATAAATTAGTGCGAGGGTAATAAATTAGACTTTAAATAGTAAAAACGATGTTTTCTCTACAACATTTACCTTTGGCATCCTTTTATCTGTCTCTTATTCTTTTTTTACTAGGTGATACCTTGTTCACCTGTACATGTATTCCTCCCAAATGAATTGTGACACATAACCCAGTTTATTTTGACTGAAAATAGTCACTAACGTATTCCACACTATTCAGGTTGATACCTACCGATCATCCCTTTTATACCACAACAAAGGCAACACCCACACAACAATATAATGAAAATAATACAAGCAAATTTGGTGCAGAGAGGCACACGATATGCTTGACCAATTTGCAAAGGAAAATTTGATAGAAGTTGCTCTGGTATCGGATCCAAATAATACAAAGTGGTCCGTGAAAATAAGACGCAGATGGGGATGCAGCAATTAGCATATACGAGGGATGCCTTTTAAGTTTTGCATATGGAAATAAAGCAACACGGTAGGTAGTTTTAAATAACTTTATCGTTTTTCGAAGTATTCTCCACGAAGATTAATACACATCTGCATGCGCTCGAACCAATTTTCGAAGCACTTATCCCACTCGTTTGCTGGCAGATCCAAAAGGGCATTTTTGAATGCGTCAACTGCTTCTTCTGGTGACTGGAACCTTTGACCACGCAGTCTGTTTTTAATTTTCGGGAAAGTAAAGAAATCGTTAGGACTTAGATCGGGACTATATGGAGGATGGTCCAATAATTCCACGTTCTCTTCCGTTAAATACTGCCTTGTTTTTTGGGCTGTGTGCGAGCTTGCATTGTCTTGGTGGAGGATGATTCTTCTTTCGGGGTTGATTTTTCGAAGCTCGGTGAAGACTTTTGGCAAACAAATGGTGGTATACCAACCCGCAGTAACAGTTCTTTGCTCATTAAGAGGAATTGTTGCAATATGACCCGCTTTTAACACAAATTTCGCGACCATCTTTTTCGAAACACTTCGAGAACGGATGACTTTTGTTTTCTTTTCTTCACCGTGGAACACCCAAACAGCCGACTGTCGCTTATTTTCTGGTTCATAACACTAAATCCATGATTCATCACTAACAATCCTGTACACATTTTTTGAGATTCCGGAATTGAGTCGGTCAAGCATTTTTTGACACCAATTAACCCTGGCTGCTTTCTGCTCTTCGGTCAACAGGTGGGGTATCCAACGAGAAACTAATTTTCTTACTCCTAATTCTTCATGTACATTTTTTTGAATTTTGAGATCTTCAAGGACGCCTCAATCTCGCAATATGTCACATGTCTATCTTCAATGATCAGTTTTTTTTCCTGGGTGACTCCCGTTTTTGGTGCACCCACTCTGTGTTCGTCGCTAAGAATCACCCGTCTACGTTTGAATTCTCCATACCAACGGGAAAAAGACAATAACTCAGCAAGGCATTCTTGTTGCGATAATTGTCTCTGAAAGTTGTAATAAATTATGGCGCGAAAATGTTCTCGGCTGAGTTCCATTTTTCTAATGACTTGGTGACACTTAAAAATTCACTGTAGTGATAACACTGCACGTATTGTTGTGAAACTTCGAATTTAAGTTTACTGAAGAGTAAGGTTAAGATTCAGTACTGACGTTCGATCCGCGTGGCCTACTATGTTTCAATATGCAAAACTTAAAAGACATCCCTCGTATAACCAAACATCGGAGGGAAGGGGATGCATACAAAAAAGAGGATGGTAAAGTGAGGGGAGCAAAGTACTGGTGGAATAATGGAATAGCAAAAGAGAAAAGAATGCCTCACTATCAGACGTAAAATAACCATAGAAAACAGAAAGTATCACAGAACAAACGGAAACAAGGGACAATCGTCTGGAGCTGGTTTGGTTCTCATCTCTAAACTTCTGAAAACCACCGTTAGGGAAGTCAAATAAAGACCTGTGTATGCTGGCCTCCCTAGGAAAGCTACTATAACGGCAGAAAAAAGGTAGGATAATAAAATACGTTGAAAAAAAACGGACTGTCTCCTTCACAATATGGATTTAGGAAGGGAAAGTGTACCATAGCCGCCTTAGTGCTAACAGAAGCAACCAATAACGGCAACTACAGTCGCTTTACGTTATAGATGCCTTCAACACGGCACAATGGCAACAAATTGTGGGATATCTCGAGAAGCTAGGTACCCCTAGCTATATATTGAACATAATAAATAGCTATTTCAATCAAGGGACGCTTATGGTACGATAACAGACAATGAAGGCCAGAGGGCTCCGCTTAGGGCCATTGCTTTGGAACCTCTTCTACGACGGGGTCCCTCGGCTACAGATACTTCCGCGAATTCGCTTGTTAAGTCGCGTACACATCTGGCGAACGCATGTGGCCGAAGCCTTTCGACCGAACGCCGTCGGTAAATGTGTACGACCTAACAAACGCATGTGTTTGCCTTCGCGAGATTTCGGTCACTGGGCGGTACATAAGGCGCGTACACATCTGGCGAACGCATGTGGCCGAAGCTCTTCGATCGAATTCATTCGATGATTTCGACGTTCGATGGAAAATTTGCTCTGCCGTCCACATTACGGTGAACGAATTCGTTTGCAGTCATTCGTCGAGGTTCGCGGGTATTTTTGTAAATGGTAAAAAATGGCGTCCGATGATGAGGATATAATTATTGCAAGAGCGTTGTATATTATTATTAGTGAGGCGGAGACCGAAGCATTGAAAGAGCCCCCCAAGAAACGACGAAAACGGCGCTGGTGGACAACATCATTGTTCAAAAGCAGAAGTCGGTATAGAGGGATGGACTTAATTAGTGATCTAAAAGCTGAAATGGAATACGGACTTTTTGTAAATTTTTGTAGAATAAAGTCTACTGATTTTGAATGGTTATTAAATGAAATCAGTCCAAAAATCGCGAAACAAGATACAAAGTTTAGAGAAGCAATACCGTCAACAGAAAGGTTAATGTTAACCCTACGATATTTAGCTACTGGTGACTCATATACAAGTTTAATGTATACTTTTAAAATTTCAAAACAACTCATTTCAAGGATAATACCAGAAGTTTGCTCTGCTATAATTGAGACGCTCCAAGAATACGTTAAGGTGAGTTCAATAGTTATGTATAATATGCTTTAGGTATTTATTAAAAAGTCTAGGGTTTATATAAAAAAAAAAACAAAAAATGCCTTAAAGACTATCTGTAAATGCATTTATAAAACGTATAATGGGTGTCTTCGGATTATCAGTTTCCTGTAACGTCAGGTTTGATGGGGTCGCCGACAAAAAAGACTCATATTCATTCAGTGGACCATCTGATTCTGAAGGTGATGGTAAAGGAGTACTGATGCTTTGAGTGTCTGAAGCATATTGTTTATATGAATTGGGTGTTGTACTAGGCGTGATACTCGTATAAATTTGTTGATTGGGTTGAGATAAATAATATTGTTTGTGTCTAATGGAACTGATTGAGGACACGTGTGGTTCATAAAGTCCCTTATCAGCCTTATACAGAATATCTCCAATTAGATGTTCCACTTCACTTTGTGTATGCGCGCTGTATTTTCTATGCTTTGCAGCAACATGTTCTCCAAAAATTGTGCTACCGTCTCTTGTTTTTTTACTTGCAAGTGTTTCTTGTAATATTTGGTATGCTTCTTGCCCTCTAGAGATAGCACTGGTTGCTCCTTGATTCACAGAAGCCACAGATGGTACCCGTTTGACCCTCTTGGGAGATATAAAATTTGATTTTCTTTTGAGGGTTATTCGTTCTGGTACTTCTGTTACTTGCGTGTCATTATTAATTTCGTCAATAGCTATGTCATTGTTGGTCATGTCTTCTTCCTCTTCCTTCTCCTCCTCCTCTTCTTGATATTGATTCCTTGGTCGAATCATCTCCTGAAAAAATTTTGGTTTCATATTTTTTTACACTAACGTTTTTTTTTGTTTTTAGATGCCTACAACTGAAAACGAATGGCGATATGTTGCGGAAATGTTTGAAGCTCTATGGAATTTTCCTCACTGCCTTGGTGCCATAGATGGCAGACACTGCGTACTTCAGGCACCCATACACAGTGGCAGCGACTATTTCAATTATAAAGGAAATTTTAGTATAGTTTTGTTGGGAGTTGCTGATCCAAATTATTGCTTTTTGTTTGCTGATGTTGGCTGCCAAGGTCGGATTTCAGATGGAGGTGTGCTAAAAAACTCTATATTCTGGAAAAAACTGCAAAACAATGAGCTCCATTTACCACCTGATGACATTCTACCTAATAGACATGTGAAAGTCCCTTATGTATTTGTAGGAGATGATGCATTTAGCCTTGGTGAGCATTTAATGAAGGGGTATCCAGTAGAACAAAAAAAAGGTTCTAAGAAACGTATCTTTAACTATAGACTTTGTAGAGCCAGGCGTATTGTTGAAAATGTTTTCGGCATCATGTCAGCTGTTTTTAGAGTTTTGAGAAAAGTGATGCTAGTATCACCTGAAAAAGCAACTTTGGTAGTTTTAGCATGTGTCTATTTACATAACTTCCTAAGGAAAAGTAAACATTCTCGCAACACTTATACTCCATCAGGAACATTTGATGATGAGAAAGAAGGAAAAATCATTCCTGGACAATGGAGACAGGGAAGCGAAAATAAAAATGCAGAGTCCTTTCTTCCAATACCTAAGATAGGTCGCAAAAGTTCGGCAAATTGTGAAGCAATTAGAAATGAATTTGCTACATATTTTATGGGCGAAGGTAGCGTGAGTTGGCAACATTCACATGCGTAGAAATTAGTCGGCTAATTATAATCTTCTGTCTTATTACTGCCTATACACTGAGGTCGTACAAATCTCCCTATTTTATTTTATTTGATAAAAAAATAAATATTTTGACTTACCTCAGTGTTTTTAGTGTCTTTTGGTATAAACTTGTCCATCAAGAAAAGCATTTCTTTGAAAGCGAACCAGCTAGATTTAAAAATTGTGTCGGTTCCTGAGCCAGTTTTAAACGAGCTATCTTGTTTTTGTCTCTCACGTCGGAATGATGTTAATAAAGATTCCATATTCTTTTTGACCTCCCCTGTATCGCCTTTCATAATTTTGCTGATGTCGTTCCAGGCATCCATTTTCTTTATTTTATGTTTGTAATCTTTATGCACTGGATTCCATAAAACTTCCCGTTCTCGATATAAACCAATAAGTTTTAAACAAGAGGAATTAGTCCACTCCATTATCGCTAAATAGAAAGTCAAACAAAATGACCACGATGAGACACTTAAAAACTGAAAAGCGTACACACTAAACACAGCCAAACGAATTCGTTCTTCAATTTTCTTTTGATGTACCGCCCAGTGACCGAACTCTCGCGAAGGCAAACACATGTGTTTGTTAGGTCGTACACATTTACCGACGGCGTTCGGTCGAAAGGCTTCGGCCACATGCGTTCGCCAGATGTGTACGCGACTAAAAGAAAATTGAAGAACGAATTCGTTTGGCTGTGTTTAGTGTGTACGCTTTTCAGTTTTTAAGTGTCTCATCGTGGTCATTTTGTTTTGAGTTTCTATTTAGTGATAATGGAGTGGACTAATTCCTTTTGTTTAAAACTTATTGGTTTATATCGAGAACGGGAAGTTTTATGGAATCCAGTGCATAAAGATTACAAAAATAAAATAAAGAAAATGGATGCCTGGAACGACATCAGCAAAATTATGAAAGGCGATACAGGGGAGGTCAAAAAGAAAATGGAACCTTTATTAACATCATTCCCACGTGAGAGACAAAAACAAGATAGCTCGTTTAAATTTGGCTCAGGAACCGACACAATTTTTAAATCTAGCTGGTTCGCTTTCAAAGAAATGCTTTTCTTGATGGACAAGTTTATACCAAAAGACACTAAAAACACTGAGGTAAGTCAAAATATTTATTTTTTTATCAAATAAAATAAAATAGGGAGATTTGTACGACCTCAGTGTATAGGCAGTAATAAGACAGAAGATTATAATTAGCCGACTAATTTCTACGCATGTGAATGTTGCCAACTAACGCTACCTTCGCCCATAAAATATGTAGCAAATTCACTTCTAATTGCTTCACAATTTGCCGAACTTTTTCGACCTATCTTAGGTATTGGAAGAAAGGACTCTGCATTTTTATTTTCGCTTCCCTGTCTCCATTGTCCAGGAATGATTTTTCCTTCTTTCTCATCATCAAATGTTCCTGATGGAGTATAAGTGTTGCGAGAATGTTTACTTTTCCTTAGGAAGTTATGTAAATAGACACATGCTAAAACTACCAAAGTTGCTTTTTCAGGTGATACTAGCATCACTTTTCTCAAAACTCTAAAAACAGCTGACATGATGCCGAAAACATTTTCAACAATACGCCTGGCTCTACAAAGTCTATAGTTAAAGATACGTTTCTTAGAACCTTTTTTTTGTTCTACTGGATACCCCTTCATTAAATGCTCACTAAGGCTAAATGCATCGTCTCCTGCAAATACACAAGGAACTTTCACATGTCTATTAGGTAGAATGTCATCAGGTGGTAAATGGAGCTCATTGTTTTGCAATTTTTTCCAGAATATAGAGTTTTTTAGCACACCTCCATCTGAAATCCGACCTTGGCAGCCAACATCAGCAAACAAAAAGCAATAATTTGGATCAGCAACTCCCAACAAAACTATACTAAAATTTCCTTTATAATTGAAATAGTCGCTGCCACTGTGTATGGGTGCCTGAAGTACGCAGTGTCTGCCATCTATGGCACCAAGGCAGTGAGGAAAATTCCATAGAGCTTCAAACATTTCCGCAACATATCGCCATTCGTAAAAACAAAAAAAAAACGTTAGTGTAAAAAAATATGAAACCAAAATTTTTTCAGGAGATGATTCGACCAAGGAATCAATATCAAGAAGAGGAGGAGGAGAAGGAAGAGGAAGAAGACATGGCCAACAATGACATAGCTGTTGACGAAATTAATAATGACACGCAAGTAACAGAAGTACCAGAACGGATAACCCTCAAAAGAAAATCAAATTTTATATCTCCCAAGAGGGTCAAACGGGTACCATCTGTGGCTTCTGTGAATCAAGGAGCAACCAGTGCTATCTCTAGAGGGCAAGAAGCATACCAAATATTACAAGAAACACTTGCAAGTAAAAAAACAAGAGACGGTAGCACAATTTTTGGAGAACATGTTGCTGCAAAGCATAGAAAATACAGCGCGCATACACAAAGTGAAGTGGAACATCTAATTGGAGATATTCTGTATAAGGCTGATAAGGGACTTTATGAACCACACGTGTCCTCAATCAGTTCCATTAGCCACAAACAATATTATTTATCTCAACCCAATCAACAAATTTATACGAGTATCACGCCTAGTACAACACCCAATTCATATAATCAATATGCTTCAGATACTCAAAGCATCAGTACTCCTTTACCATCACCTTCAGAATCAGATGGTCCACTGAATGAAAATGAGTCTTTTTTGTCGGCGACCCCATCAAACCTGACGTTACAGGAAACTGATAATCCGAAGACACCCATTATACGTTTTATAAATGCATTTACAGATAGTCTTTAAGGCATTTTTTGTTTTTTTTTATATAAACCCTAGACTTTTTAATAAATACCTAAAGCATATTATACATAACTATTGAACTCACCTTAACGTATTCTTGTAGCGTCTCAATTATAGCAGAGCAAACTTCTGGTATTATCCTTGAAATGAGTTGTTTTGAAATTTTAAAAGTATACATTAAACTTGTATATGAGTCACCAGTAGCTAAATATCGTAGGGTTAACATTAACCTTTCTGTTGACGGTATTGCTTCTCTAAACTTTGTATCTTGTTTCGCGATTTTTGGACTGATTTCATTTAATAACCATTCAAAATCAGTAGACTTTATTCTACAAAAATTTACAAAAAGTCCGTATTCCATTTCAGCTTTTAGATCACTAATTAAGTCCATCCCTCTATACCGACTTCTGCTTTTGAACAATGATGTTGTCCACCAGCGCCGTTTTCGTCGTTTCTTGGGGGCTCTTTCAATGCTTCGGTCTCCGCCTCACTAATAATAATATACAACGCACTTGCAATAATTATATCCTCAACATCGGACGCCATTTTTTACCATTTACAAAAATACCAGCAAACCTCGACGAATGACTGCAAACGAATTCGTTAACCGTAATGTGGTCGGCAGAGCAAATTTTCCATCGAACGTCGAAATCATCGAATGAATTCGATCGAAGAGCTTCGGCCACATGCGTTCGCCAGATGTGTACGCGCCTTTAGGGTATGCTGACGACCTGGCGATGATAGTCACTGGCAAAGCGAGATGTAAACTAGAATAGCTTTTGGCAAATGGAATCATTATAATTATAATCTGTATGGAACAAAATGGCTTCGAGTTAGCTCTTGAGAAGATGGAAGTGGTTATACTTTCTGGCAGACATAAGCTAACTTTACTAGCTTTTAAGGTTAATAATGCAGAGATTCGAAGCCAAAATGCAATTAAGTACCTGGTTGGGTGGTTCGACAAAGATTTGAAAACATAATGCGTACCACTGATAAGGTAAATAAAGTAGCTGCATCCTTGATATGGATACTACCATCTGATGAAGGCCCCAGTAGTGAGAGGCGTATTATTTCAGCAGGGGGGTCAGAAGCCCTCGAGGAAAAATAAATATAGGCCTCTGATACTATACAGAAGCCAGCAAAAAGTGTTGCTGCGCGTGGTCTGTGCTTTCAGAATGGTGTCGACCAACGGACTGCTGGTGTTTGCGGGTATTCCGCCAATTGATTTGCTGACTGAGGAGAGATGCACGTACTCGATAAAAAGGGCGCCGCAGCTAGAAGCGATGAAAGAGAGGCGCTTTTTGTCAGATGGCGAGAGACATGGGATGCAACTGGCAATAGTGCATGGACTAGAAGGCTGATTCAGGATATTAAAACTTGGATTGACAAGGGAGCGGTGCGGATAGATTACTATACTGTACAGTTCCTCACAGGACATGGTTTTTTGACAGCTACCTGAAGAGGGTAGAAAAGAGAGCGTACGCGAGCTGCATATATTGCAAGAAAGAGGATCCCCCTACACATATACTCGAATGTGGTAGATGGGTTGATTACCAGAGGAAGCTGGTATTGGCGCTCGGAGAGGGTCTTACTGTCGACAATTTTGCCAGGCATGTAGGCGATGGCACGTGGGTTGATGTTCAACTAATAGTAGTAATAGATCAAGGAACCAAGAATAGGTTCCTACTTGCCAGGTTGTGCATATCTCGTGGCCAATTGTTCAACTATACAGGGTGTTTTCAAAGTCGAGTCATTTATTTTAACTGCTTTCAGGACTCGTCAAAAGGATTTGATATATTAAAAATCACCTATATAAAAGTTGCATAATAAAAGAAATAGTAAAAGACTGAAAATAAGATAGTTATTATACAGATTCTTTGATATTCTCGACCACTGCCGTGTAAAATCTTAGCGCTTTTTGTTTACTACTCTTATCGTTTATCTAAATCTGGCAAACTTTTTGTGTTATTGTATTGTTTTAAGTACGAGTTTTTGGTTCGATCAGTTGTAACAGCCTTTTAATAGTGCGTATACTTTCATTTGTTTGAGAATTTTGTGCGAAAAATGGCGCTTGTTTACGGAAACATTGAACTAGTGGATATAATACTAACATACTGAGATTGCCAACAATATGCAGCCGCAGCATGACGGCTGTATGCTGAAAGTTTCCTTTAAGAAATCATCCGGCGCCATGAATCTTTATAAGTTTATTTATTAGACCTCGTGACACAGGATATTGAAAAGAATAATGAGGTCACACTGGAAGACCTGCTCAACCTGAAATATTACAAATTGAGGTAGACATTTTAGAAATGGTCGGAGACGACCAAACAATGAGTACTAGAGCCATAGCAGCTCAAGTTGAAGTTTCTCATAGTGAAGTGTGGGTAGTAAAAAATTCACATGCTGTAAAAAGAGCGATCGGTGAAATTTATTTAGATATTCCTCGACACAATCTGCCACAATTATTAGATGTTCCTCTAAATGTGAGACAGAACATATGGTTCCTACATGATGGGGCTTCACCACATTTTAGACGAGAAGTTCATCAACATCTAAATAATGAGCTTCCGAATAGACGGATAGGGCGCAATGGTCCCATTTCTTGGCCTGCTCGCTCCCCGGATTTAATGCCTTGCGATTTTTTCTGTAGGGCTATTGGAAAAGTTCGTGTATCATGATGGAGTAATAAATACGAGTTCTACAAGCTGTTAAAATAAATGGCTCAACTTTGAAAACACCCTGTATGATGAGGTAAATGCTGAACTACTTCTTGAAATGGTCAAGCTTGGTTAATCAAATCGTAAAATAATTATATTAATTGCCGATAGATACGCTGGGAGGGCTTTGTTTACATTTCAACATGGCTGTCGTTCATAGCAAAGTTGTTTTTTCGGAGTACCCATCCTAATAATCCGTTCAGTTTCAGTTTTAGTTGAGATACTTTGTGTGATTTGAGATTGTTTTAATATAATTATTATATTTTAATTTCCTGAAGTTGTTAGTTTTAATCAAAATGCTTAACATACTTAAATAATAATAAACGAGTTCGTAACATATTCTGAATTTTTACTAAGTATCGTATGGACACCATATTTTACGATATGATCAATCGTGGATGACCAAATCGTTGAACGTTGACGGCTTAACGATAATGCCAAATTTGGTCAGTTCTACGATATGGTCATTATATATGTAACGAACGACTGAAGGGTTTTAATGAGTATGCTGCATTTCTGGAGAATCTCACACTTCGGGCAGGAAAGGACGATACGGCAATACCATCGAGTTTATTTGTCTGAGAGGGGCTTTAAAAGATAACCCCTGTTAAAAAAAATACATTTTATGTCTTCATCAGTACGCCGGAAAACACATTTCACAATTCCTCAGTAATTTTTCAACACAGAAGGTTCAAATTTGGAAATTGGCTATAAAAAGTTTTGCGTTTCTGATACTATTAGATTTCACAAAAAAGTTACGGTTTGCAAGATAATATTTTTTTGACCAAAATTTTCAGTGTTAAAAATAGTTTCTTCCCGAAATCAGCAATTTTCATTTGATTATAAAGCCGAAAAACTGCATTAAAATCGGTCAGCGATGAAGCGGGATATGTTGGAACGACGTTTTCGGTAATGCTCTTAATTACGATATATGAAATATATAAAAATATATTTCTATATATATAAATTACTATATACCCAAGTCGTAGACAATTATATGCTGTATAACTTGCTAAATATCAGCAAATGATATATAATGCAAGTTAATAATGTATTTTTAAAAAACCGGTCCTCTGAGCCAAGTTATAGAAAGTCAAAATAAAGGTTCAAGAAAACTTCCGGCACCCCATTCTAGGCACCCTTAGGGGGAGGCTGTGAAATTTGCATATTCAGCATTGCCAAATCTTTGCTACCTGCCGCTCTCAAAAAATCTTTGGGAGCTGATATATAATTATAACATACAAAGAGTTTTCTCTTGTTTAATCCCATCCCCCTGAGAAAAATTCCTGTTAGCGCCCACGTCCCCTATTGTTGTAGATATATTCGATGGGCTATTGACTTACCCATAACTGGATGGATGAAAACAACGATGGAGAGGTTCAATTAAAAATTATCGACACGAGGTCACGTTCTCGTTAAGCCACTTGTGAGCTTCTAGATCCAGTTAGATAAGTTATTCATAACCAGTTTTATGGATTTAAGAACCAAATTTCCATGTTTTTTTAGGGGTACACAGTACGAAACATTAGCAACGGACACAAAACCAACAGTAGCTTACAAAAGTCATGCTGACATGTTGATCGCGCATTCAACGCTACCAGGTTAGTAGGTTTTTGGATTTGGATAAAATAAATTCCAAGCCAGATCTTTTTCTCAAATAGTCGAGCGTTTGCGGGTTTCACCTTGGCACCCTTGTTAAATAAAAAATAAGGTCTGACAGCAAACTGGCGTTCACAAATAGAAGCGTCAACGCTACATCACATTGTGACGTGTCAGCTGGTGTTAATAAAATCGAATAAAAGTACTTCTCAATTGCGTTTTTATGTCCCTTGAAGTGATTTAATTACAGCAGCATTGTTGAAAACCTTCCAGGAGAGGTGCAGTTCATAAAAGAGCTGTGACAAGTAGGTTAATAGTGTATGAAGGATCATCAGCCTCTGTGCTCAGACCAAAGAAATATTTACGAAATTTGTTTTGCAGATTAGATGTTACTTTCGGCAGGAGTTATATGTACAGGGTGTCCCTCGTAAAACTGCAGCGATCGATTAATCAAAAAGTTTATATAAAACAGTTATGAAATGGGTTTATAGTACAAATTATAGGAGCAATTTGGCCAACATATTTTCAAAATGGTGACGCTTCCGGTGGTACGGGAAGTACATATCAACTTGTTTATTTTTTATAGAATACCCTGTAAACGTTACTAATTTTTTTTATTATACACGAAATTCTAAATACATCTGATTATAATGCCACGACTGTGAACTGGGGGGTAAGTTTGCTCCATGGTGACTCATCTCTCGGAAGCACCACAGAACAATCCTCTTGATAAAAAAATTCCTCCCAGCAACCTTTTTTTTAAAATGAGCTACTACCAGAGAAAAAGTTACCTATATTTGTCAAATTTTAGTAATTATATCCTTGAATGCTGAACTTAAAAGTTGAATTCTCTTGAGATTTGAATCCTTTGTCAAATATTGGTAATTACGCACCAAAATTAGGAACCTAATAGACCCTTAACCAAGAGGTTGAACTGATTGGTTCAAAACAACAAAAAGCACAGCTCTAAAAAGTACTTCGAAAATTCGTGACCTCTAAGACAAATCCAGACTGTATACTCGTATGTTACCCAATACTAACTTAAAATATGCCCTCAATGTTTGGTTCTTTTTTGGGCATATTGGTAAGTTAAAGTTATCTTATTAATGTTCAATAAAAACTCCTTTTAAGTTTGCAACATAGATTGATAAAAAACAAATTAATATGTTTACTAAATAACCCTATTGTACACCCTGAGGTTACAAGGATGTTTTTACTCGAAGTAAATGTTCATCTAGATTTCGACATTGACACTAACTTTGAGGGAAAAATTCTACTTTCACGAACTATATGAAAATTTAAACCGAAGGAGGTCTAGGGTTTTTAGGCACACCTCAAAATACTACCGCTTTATTGAAAGAACTATCACAATCTTTTTAAGCGCGCATGGGGTAACATTTTTGCTCATACTAGGTGGTCAAAAACGCGAATTGTACTTTTTCTCAAAAATTTCAAATGCATCACCCTGTTTATTTGTGCAAGTTTGGATTCAATTTCGTAGAAGCTTCTTTTCCTATAAGGTTTGATCCAGATAAAATCTTTAGATTTTGAGTTATTAAGCTTTTAATAGAACAACACACCAAAACAAAATTTCAGGCATTCCATTTAAAAAATCACTAATTTGATATGTAGGTCAAAATTGGGACACCCTGTGTAATTGAAAATATTTCATAAATGTGCCCTCAAATGTCATGTATAACATATTCCCAAAATGAATTTGTTTATGAGTAATATTCCGTCCACACATGGATTGGCCACCCTGTATATATTATATATATATATATATAGTAATTTTTTTGACCTTAAAGACGAACATAGCCTTTCTTTTGTTGTGAAAATTAGGCTTGAATGCTGAAATATGGGGTAAAAGCTACTATGGGAAACTATTATTTTTTAAAGCTAGGTACGCAAATATGGGTTTCACTTGGATTTTTGATATGTAAATGGACACCCGCAAAGAAATTTTAGTTCAGTTTCATCTTCCTGTTCCACCTCTGAGGGGATTGTGAAGAGGACGATGTGACAGCTGTCCTGTCAATCCGAGAATCCATTCTAAGCGAATCTACTCCACTGAGTCGCATCACCACTCACCACCTCATCAACAGCCTAGATATGGCTGACGATTCAGCCTTGAGCGATTCCTGGGGAGGAAGTACAAGGAGCTGAATGGGGCCTAAGTGTTGTGATCTTATCTGGTCGCCCTTCCGTCTATACAGAATACTAATGCAATGCAATTATGGCAATACCTACTCAAAAATGTCGTTAGTAAGAATTTAACGCATACGAAGTCGCGGGTAACAGCTAGTTCGAAATAAACGGAATAATAGTCAATGGCTTTAACCACAACCTCGCAACAAGACAGCCAGTTGCTTTAATAGGAAAGCAAGAGTGAAACGTAACCGCTTCAAAGTTGAATTTCTGCCAGGTTGCTTTTTGTGAAAGAAAAAACGTAGAGAACAGCAGTTGCTATCAGATTGCAATAATTGTTATGTTATACAATGTGTAGCTTCTAGATACGACTGATCATATGTATCCTTTGTTTTCTTTATTATAGGTTTCTATTCGCTAAGGGACGAGAAACGTGGGAGTTGGTACATTCAGTGCATACATAAGGTTTTCTCAGAGCACGCGAAAAAGATGGATGTCGAGAGCATGCTCAAGATTGTGGACGAAGATTTATCAAGGCAACATTTCATCCATAAGCAGACTTCCACTTATGAATGTAGAGGTTTTAAGCGATGCTACCTGACATTGTGATATAAATAAGTAATTCGGTAAAAGGAAAAATTTCAATGTACTCTATGGTTTTTCTGGTTCTCAATGTTTGATGTCCAGGCCGATGATTCAATTGGCCAATAAACAGCATCGCTTTATTTTTTTTGTCTGGCAGCTCTTGAACTTCTTGAGTTTGCTACTAATGTTGGCCACTAAGCAAAAGAATTTACCAACACTGAATAGAAATGATAGCCAAAACAACAGATTTTCATTAAGCGGCTAATGTAGGTATGCCGAAAAGTACCTTTTTAGGTTGTGATTAAATATTTTTTTGTATTATTTGGATAAACTGTATCGCACAATAACAACATATTTATAACCTCTCCTGTGTATTAAATTTTCATAAAACTTGTTGGGTATCGACGTCGTTTTTTAATTGTATACCCTACAGAAAACCTTGTAACGACAAAAATGGGTGGTGGTCTGAAGCTCCTCGGTCTGGAGAGTGTGGGGGATTTTCTGATGTATCTCGAAAGCAATACGTGGAGCGACACAGACATCTGGTTCTGGACAACTGTAGAGACAGTCAAGCAATGCGTCGTCGTTTCAGATATTACATGTACTGCTAACAGCATAGCCAATACATACTAAAGGATGTAGACATTGAGAAATGTTGACCCTTACAGAAGAAAAATATTAATTTCTTTATCGCTTTAAATTGTTTTGGAAGACTACACCCGAAAGACGAAGAAAAATTGTATGTAGTAATCCTATCTCACCATAGAGTTGTTTGAACGGTATTTATTTACAGTATTCATGTTTTGTCCTTATTCAGTCCCATCAGTGGCATAAAAAGTCACAACATCCTGTATCTCAATAATGGGGATTTTGAACCTATGTTTATATGACTTTTTTTGTTATTCTTGGCTACACTTTCTACTCTAGAACTATTGCCATGTAGTAATTAATCCCATACAAGTCTGCAGAAAATTCGATGAGGTTTTGCATAATAATATTTTTTTTAAATTCTCGTTTCCACGTAAAATATACTGTAGTTTTATGGAAAATCAAGACATTTTTCTTGTAGTATATTGGAAAACCTGCAAAATCGTGGATAAAAATAATTAAAGGACACTGCTGAAAATCCATTAAAGGCTTCTAAAATCAGGTAGCAATGAAAGCTGTAAAAGTAAATAAACAAATTTAGTTATATCCTGAAGAGGCAGATTGGTTAAAAAATTAGATTGATTCATCCAGAAGTTTTCGCAAATATTCATTTTTGGAGTACATTGCAAAAGAGGACGAGTTGTTTTATAAAACTGTTGTCTGCCATGAAAATTAACATTTAGTACCGCTAAATCTCGTCCCAAAAATACTATTTTTACCTTATAAACAAATAAGTATAATTGATTTATTGTACTTGCTTGTAAGATCTACCCTCTTATCCGAAGAGCTAGTACTTTTGTGGCAGATTTCAAAAATAATGTTCTAACTCAATCCTGGACAGACTTGGTATTTTTTTGATAAAACAATATCATCTTGAATAACCGTTAAGAAACGAAATTAGCGGAACACAGTAACCATCTTGAAAATATTTACCTAGTTACCTTTTAATATAGTAGATCAGTGGTCGTCAACCCGTCGGTCGCGAGCTACCGGTAGCTCGCAAAGGCAATTCTGGTGGCTCACAACATGTTTTAAAAAGGTGTAAAAATCATAGAAGCTACCGTAACTTTTGTAAATTCGCATAATAAACACAAGCAGCGGCAACACTGCGGTGAGCGATCCGTTCGAGAACGATCTCGATTAGTTAGAACGGAAGAAATAGGCAAGGCGCAGCGACAGTACGCTCAGCTTAAAACTGAACGGCACCAAGTCCAGCGGTTAGGTTAGAGTTGGCCTGCAATTAAAGACATTATGAGCAGCGGTAAGAAGATGAAGACATACCATTTCCATTCAGAATGGGAAGAACAATATTTCTTTACAGAAGTTAAAGGTAAAAATGTTGTTATGTAATACATCTGTTTCCGTTGCTAAAAAAGGGAATATCGAGAGACATTATAAAACTGTTCATTAGAATTTTGAAAAATCATTCCCATTACGTTCTGCAACCAGAAGGGAAAAACTGAAACAATTGAAAAATTTTACACTACTGTTTATTTAATTAATGTTCGCTGTTACAGCATCTTTGGTGCTTCTTCGGAACTGATGCATTACTTGAAAAATATGTTCTAAATAAAATTAGGAACATTTATAGTACATACAACTTCAGCCAAGTGCAGCTGGAAGTCAAGCGTGGGGCATTTTGGGTGTCTTGTTTTCATGCTCGCGTTTATGTCTGCTTGGTTTGTATCGCTTTGTGATTACATTTAATTGCGAAAAATGTAGAATCAAAAAGTGAAGATAATTTCATTTTTTGTGAATTTGTATTGCACGCTATCTAGCACACTCGCTATGTAAAATAATAGCTGTGATAGCTATGTGATCGCCATACTTGTCACTTGTGTACCAGCTAGTCGCTAGCCCATGCCGCGACTACTCGCTCGGGACGCCATCTATGGAGGAATTGCACAACGGCCGTCATTCTAGCAATAGTAGAGAATATACAGGTTAGGCCTTGGACGCTATGCTATGAAAGGCCTCCACTAGTGTTATGTCTGAAGCAGATGTTACAGCAGATACAGCACATAGCTCAAGTATCTTGATGTTTCTAGGCAACATACACAGCTACTGCAAATGAATTTGAAGTGACTGACAGCTAGGTAATTGCAAAGTGATAATTATGGCGATCGGCAGGGTTATTACTTAAGAAACTTATATAATGTTAAAGAAATCGACAAAATGTCGGAAAGAGGTTATAAATTACAATGTTTCCCGGTTTTTTGCGATTTCAAAAACTTTGAGAAAGCATTACGGGAAACCACCACCGCGCCCGCGTTGCATGTAATTAAGTCACATCACGGAAAAACATGAATGACGAATCACACACAAAACATTTTTTCAGTGCCTCACATGTAGACGCTGATTTGTATTTTCTATTTCTATTTAGATTACTGGAAATAAAAAATAATGTAAAATGTAATAACCTTTTCACGTTTCATAAATATTCCGTTCTGTAGCCTATTTTCCCACGAGTTAGTTGTAATATACTTTATTAACCAGGGATTTACTTTTTTACCTCTCTCATTTTTGAAGTTCAGCAAATTGGCATATGCGATTTCCAGGATCAAGCATGCATCTCAAGCAATTATACGCAGATTATTAGCTGCCGTTACCTTCCAGCTATAGTATACAACTTATTACGTAGGCATCCAAAAATGCCATCTCTGGAGCAGTTATTACATCACATCAGAGCCAAACATTGATAGCTGAAGCTCCATGATGTTTAGGGCCGTCTAGTCAGTCGTTCCTACAATTGTAGGACGCCTTTATGACCTCCTTGATTTTCATAGTCTTTTCCCTCCTTCAGTGAGGCTGGGGTATTTCTAGATTTGTAATGTTCCGGGTCAGCGTCAGCGCTCTCCTATTGTGAATCGTAGGAAATTTGAGGCTGATATAACAGATGATATGAATCAAAAGCATGAACAATTTGATGCAAATAGATCTTTGTAAAATAACCTCAAAATAGAGTGCTGACACGGAACAGTAGAAAGCTATGAAAATCAAGGAGGCCATGAAGGCGTCCTACAATTGTAGTCATAGTCTTTTCTCTCCTTCAGACTGTCTGGGGTGTTTCTAGATTTCTACTGTTCCGTGTCAGCGTCAGCGCTCTCCTATCGTGAGGCTATGTTTTCTTTTTGAATTGTAGGAAATTCCAGGCTGGTATCACATATGATATAAATTAAAAGCATGAACAATTTGATGCAAATAGATATTTTTAACATAACCTCAAAATGACCGCTGACACGGAACAGTAGAAAACTATGAGAATCAAGGAGGTCATAAAGGTGTCCTACAATTGTAGGAACGACTGACGATGCGGCGCTAAGGGCTGTACAGCTACAGAACGAGTGCACGTGAAGTGGACAACAGCTAGTTCTAAGTTGACATCTTGCAGAAAAACTTACATAATGTCATAAAAAACTATATAATGTCAAATAAACACAATGTCACTTTTCAAAATACGGAATACCCCTGCCGATCGCTATCGGTGTCATTTTGCAGTTACGTAATAAAGATGCCGGTTCAAATTATGTTCTTTTCCTCATGTCGTTTTTATACGTCATCCCCTTTTTCTTCCCTGCTATTAGCTAATCCAAGAAAGGTTTGATACAAGCGTACAAGCAGAGATGTGCATGTTATTATTTTATTACTCAGATTCATCTCACTCAACTCATTTGGCATCCATATTCTAACACCCCCCCCACCCCCAACCCTACTGAGTGGAGCCGTGGCAAATGCTTGTTCCGGAAGTTGTTGTATTCAGTATAAAACTTCTTCCCGTTCAAGTGATTGTACTCGCGTTAAGGAATACCTCGGTGCCGATTGCCGGGTGGCGATACAAGTCCGCCAACCGGCCACTTTAGGTCTATTTAACATCATTAACATGCAAACAGAAGGTGGTAGACTAGGACCAGTCGACCGAGGCGGTACCACTCGCTAGCTTTTTCCAGAGTGTCTTATAAATGTCAGAATGTTGACACACCTAAGCTATGCAGTCGGTCATCTTACCCAACAAAGAAATTAATGATGCTCGATCCCTCGACTGCTAAGAATTCTGGACGTAAGCGCACTCCACTCTCGGAATGTCCGGGCGGAGGGTGGACTCGAGGAGCAACATCGAAGATAACATTTGTAGCCTGCTGGATCTCTTTCTGACCACGAATCCTGTCCCTTACAGCACTGCTGTCCTGTTGCCACGGCCAACTCAAACCGCGCTGCTGTGGAGGTTAGGTTTCGGTCAGAACCCGCTGTGGCACCAGCAACTGGCACTGATCGCAAAATTTGGCATTACGAACAAGCCGACTGGGAGGAGCTTAGAGACTTCTTTTCTACCTTTCCTTGGAGATATGTTTCTTTCTCTGACGCGGATGCGTCGGCTGTCTGTTCTTCGGTAACCGAAATTATCCAGGTCGGGATGGAGGAATACATCCCTCATACAGTGAAAGCGCCTAAACCAGGGTCCAGCGGCTGGTTCCACAAATCATATGACACTGCTCGCCAGCAGAAGTGCAATGCACACAGAACCTTCTTACAAAAACCCACTGTAGAGAACAGACAAGCCGACGTTGAGTCCAGAAACAAATATACCGAAGCGGTTCGCAATGCCAAACACCAGCACGATATAAAATTTAGACACAGGGTATGTCCCAGCGCGCCTACAAAATCCAACCCGTACGTCCTCGAGTTCGTTCTGCGGGTCGGCATTACTTGCTGAACCGTGAGCGACCGTGTAGGGGGGCAACGGGGTTCCGGTTTTGCGATGGACCGCCTCGACCAGTTTTGAGGAGACCTGTCGTAAAGCCGAGAGTCCGGCTAATCGAATGATTCGTTGGGCCACAGGTGTCTCGGAGATATATTTGGGACGCCTGAAGCTCAACGCTCATCATGGCAATGGTACTTTACCCAACCCAAGGTGTTAAGCGATTCCGTGCTGAGGGGTGCGTGGCGGTGGGGATGCACCGTCTTAAATGGAGCCTCTGGGATACCGGGCGACCTCCCAGAGTATCCAGCCTTGCGTTCGTGTAGGGGGACCGTGGACGTCGACCACCATTTCCCCTGTACTCGTGGGAACAATATGGAACCTCCCCCTACGGGGGGACCCCAAACATCCAGGTGGCCCCCACCAGGGGACCCCGAACATCCGGGCGGCCTCTCACCAGGGTATCCCGATCGTACTCTGACAGAAGAATCTGTCAGAAACTTAGCTAGAGAGCTCGCTGTAAGGGTGGGCTATCTAAAAATCAAAAATAAGTCTCGGCCAGGTTCCGAAAGGAAAAGGGCTCGGAAGCGGAGAGAGGCGCGTATGACAAGTCGGGGCACCACTTCTGGGGCCCCTGCCATGCGGACCCAACTGCCATCTGAGTTAGACGGTGCGCAATCCGGTGTGTCAGCGGAGGCCTTGAAGCGGCCTGGCGACGGGAAACGGCAGAGGTCTGAAGGTGGAGACTACTGGAGAGAAAGGAGGAACCCAAAGAAGTCCGCCTTGTTCTCTCAGTGGATTCCATTAGCTGGAAGGTTATTGAGAGTAACAGCAATCGGCTGTGCTGCGGAGGAAGCTCGGGGGTGTTCACACTCCTGAGCAAAAAGAAAAAGCCAGTTCCGGATTGACATCTGCCGTAGCAGGCCTGGCTCCTAACTAGGGGTCGGACCAATCTGGACCGATGGGAGCTGTGGCGGTAGACTAGTCTCCTCCACAGGGGACGGGTCAGCCGGGGCAGCTCTCGCTGGATCCTCCGGAGGCTACGGCGGGTCCTAGCGGAGTAGCCGCAGGAAACATCGTGTCGGGCCTGGCGACTGAACGCGCCCCAGAGGGCGATGACAGCGATTCCGACGAGGAAGGAATCTTCAATCGAGTCCGGAAACTCCTCCGTGGAAGCGGAAACGAGGCAGGCTGCGACAGGGAAGACTGTGGTGGCGACGGCCGTACGCCCGAATAGGGCATCTACACCGATATCCGGGAGGATGTAGGATGGGCCTGTCAACATCCAGGGTGAGTCTGAATTTTATTCAGAATAACTTACAGCACTGCATAGCGGCTTCGAGGGCCCTCACTCAGGAGATCTCTCGAAGCCACCATGACGTGGCTCTCATCCAGGAACCCTGGCTGAGAAACGGTTTAGTAAACGGGTTCAGTTTATCGGGATATACGCTTTTTAGTGATACTCCGGACACTAAGCCCAGAGCTTGCGTAATGACTAGCATTAATACATGGCAACTTGAAGACTTTACCTCCAGAGACTTAGTTGCAGTTAGAATTAGATATACGAAGGAAGGAGCTGACAAATACCTGGTCGTATGTTCGGCATACCTTCCTTACGATTCAAGGTCACCTCCTCCGCCCAAGAAACTGGGGGACCTTGTTGCATATTGCAGGGATTCTGGACTCGACCTCGTGATTGGTTGCGACAGCAATGCTCACCACGTCCTGTGGGGCAGCTCGAACACCAACAGATGGAGCCAAGACCTCATGGAGTTCCTAGGGTCATCGAACCTTGAGGTTCTGAATGTCGGTAACACGCCTACTTTCAGTAACAATGTCAGCGAGGAGGTTAACGACGTAACGCTGAGCACGCTCAATTTAGCTCAGGAGATTAGGGACTGGAAAGTGTCTCTAACACTATCTCTATCGGATCACAGATAGGTACTGTTTAAGACTGATGGAGAGATTCCTGATAGATATGCTAGGAATCCTAGGCATACTAACTGGACGTATTTTAGGGCAGACCTTGATAGTAAGCTTAGAGGGGTGCCATACAGCCTTTGTAGGGGCCCTGATATAGAAACAGCCGTAGAGTCTCTGACCAGGGACTTGACTGCTTCATATGAGGAAAAGCCCATTACGCAAAGTTCAAGGTAGGGGCAAGGCAACCTTCTGGTCCAAGGAGGTAGAGGACAGAAAACGAGCTGTGCACAAACTTCTTGGAAGAGTTAAGCACAGGGGAGGGTCTCCCTCTAGGGAGACTACAAGAAGGCGTTGCAGGAATACAAAAAGGAGATTAGAAGAGCTTCCAGGGAATCCTGGAGGAACTTCTGTCTGTCCATAAAGGACATTCCTGCTACAGCTAGAATACACAGAATCCTATGCAAAGACACTAGAGCAAGATTAGGATCTCTGTCCGATCCCTCGGGAGGTAGTACTACTTCCGAGGAAGATACTCTGGGGCTTCTGATGGATACGCACTTTCCCGGTTCCACAGTAGCGCGGTAAATCACAGGGTGCATACAGTTGCGCAGGCCCTCAAGGGAGGACTGGCGCACTGCAAGGGAGATTGTAACTTTTGAAAGGATGGTATGGGCGATCGATTCGTTTACTCCATACAAAAGCCTGGGTCTGGACGGGGTATTTCCGGCTATGTTACAGCATGGGCGGGATTCGGTTGTTCCTTACCTGTTGAAGGTGTTTCGAGCAAGTTTGGCCACGGGCTTCACACCTAGAAGCTGGCGGCAGGCTAAAGTGGTATTTAATCCTAAGTCGGGCAGAGCTAGATATACTGGCCCGAAAGATTTTCGTCCGATTACCCTTTCATCTTTTATGCTTAAGACTTTGGAAAGGATAGTTGACCGATTTTTGAGGGATTGCCTGCTGGTGAGGTGTGGCATTCATTCCAATCAATTTGCATATCAAGCTGGGAAATCGAATGATCTGGCCTTACACAATCTGGTCGGCAGGCTAGAAAAGACTCTAGATTAACGAGAAGTGGCACTTGTGGCCTTTCTGGATATTGGAGGTGCATTTAATTGCACTTCAACCGACTTTGCTTTGGTTAGGCACGGGGTTGGATCAATCCTGGTAGATTGGGTCTTATCCACTCTGGAGGGTCGGGTAGCAACAGCTATGTTGAATGAGGTGAGGTGCAGCGTCAAGGTAGCTCGAGGCTGCCCACAGGGCGGAGTTCCCTTACTGTGGTGCCTCGTGGTGAATGAACTCCTCGTTAGCCTAAGCAGTGCGGGTGTCTACGTGCAAGCATATGCTGATGACGCAAGCATAGTAGTTAAAGGTCGTTTTTGAGGAACAGTCTCTGAGATTATGCAAGGCGCTTTGCGCGCTGTGGAATCATGGTGTAGGGAAGTGGATCTTTCGGTCAACGCTGTAAAGACCGAGCTCAAGTACCGTCGACTCAAAGGGTTCTCTTCACTATGCGGGAAGTAACATTCAGATATAAGACCGTAAGACGGGTGTTCTTGTCGCTTGATATCAACAAAGCTTCTGGTCCAGATTTGATTCCTGCCTTTGTACTGAACTGATGAATCCGACACCTTCCCAGAAAACTGGAAGTTTGCTCATCTCCAACCCATTACAAAAAAGGATCTAAGACCGCCACTTACAACTACAGGCCTATAGCTCTGCATTCTGTTATAAGTAAGGTGATGGAGCGGTGCATAAATCGAGAGCTTCTGGACTACCTTGAACGTCATGGCTTGATTAGCGATAGGAAGTATGATTTCCGGCACCAGCGATCCACAGGGGACCTCCTAGCTTACGTCACGCAATTGTGGAGTAACCTCATCGAGTATTATGGTGAGGCTCATGTCGTTGCTCTTGATATCACGAAACAGTTCGATCAGCTGTGGCACGCCGCTCTCTCATGCAAACCTGCATCCTATGGCCTCCCAGCCAAGCTTTGTAGATGGGTAGCTGACTTTCTCTCTGGCCGCACGATATCCGTCGTAGTTGACGGGTTCTCCTCTTCATCCCACAATGTCAACGCGGGTGTTTCCCAGGGATCGGTCTGGGCTCCGACACGGTTCATCTTACATATCAACGACCTCCTTTCCTGTACGATCCACCCAATCCACAGCTTTGCTGAGCTGGAAAAAAAAGACTAGCGACGGCTTCCTCTCTAACGAGAGACCTGTAGGTTATCACTGCTTGGGGACGCAACAATCTTGTACAGTTCAATGCTTCTAAAACATAGTACTACTGTACTTTGACGAACAAAAAGCGTCCCTGCGCTCACTCGGTTTCGATGGATGATCGAGTTCTGCCAAAGAGCCATTCATTTCACACTCTTGTGTAGTTTACTACTTCCAAAACACAGTACTGTACCTTAACGAGCAAAAAGCGTCCTAGTGTTCATTCGGTTTCTACGGATGGCCGAGTTCTGCCAAAGAGCCGTTCATGTCGGCTGGTCGGAGTCCAGATCACCGAGCACTTGATCTGGCACGAACACATCTCTTCAATGGCGGCAGCTGCTGGGAAAAAGCTAGGCTATTTTTGGGGTGCTGCCACCCCGACTACATGATTTATGCTCGATGCGGTCCAGAGGAGGGTTGTCCGACTGATCAATCACTCTTCTCTAACAGACAGTCTCGGGACCCTTTCGCACTGGCGGGCCGTAGACGATCTAGCTCTCTTCTACCGCTACACCAACGAGCTTTGCTCTGGCCTCCCATCCTAACTGTGTCGAACTTCGTACATCCAGAACTGGCCGATACGACCGCTCCTTTGCCCCGAGGGTTGTGGAACAATCTACAAGAGGAACCTTTTCCCAGTTCTACTAACCTAAAGTAGTTCAAAAATCGGGTTGATAAAATCGCTTTGGCATCCTCATAGCAGCAGCGGTGCCCTGGCATTCAGGCTTTTGCCTGTGCGGATGCTTCAGTATACAAAAAAACTAACTCAAATGCCCAAATATGTCCAGAAACAGTTTGTTGAACTAAATAGAGCAGTCTTGGTATTGCCAAACAGGTTTTTTTTAACGTATTTTTGACAGCATCGACGATCAAAGAGGGTCGCTGATAGCTGGGTTTATCAGGCAGTTCCAAATCACCCGTTTGAAATTTTTTGAAGCATCATCCGTTGTTTATAACATTCAATTCTGCATACACATTATCCATGTTGGCATATTGGTCATAGTTGAACAAAACTGTCAATATTCTATTTCGTAAAACTTGGCGTTTCATGAAATTTGGTTTAACTGCATATTCGTCAATTAGGTGCCAAGTGTGCCAAAGGGTGCATTATAATTGTTTATCCAACTTTTTATAGTTAGGCAGTCTCTACTTCGGTACAAAGCAGCTATCATGAAAAAATGTTTTTTGTTACTAAACCACTTAAAATTCTCATATAATTAATCCTAGGTGTTTGATGCTTGATACTTTTTCTAGATTAATTTTTGTACGCTACAGCTTTATGTTGTACTGGCTAACAACTCTTTTATTTAGAAAGGTTCATTTGAATACAACAAACAAAACGCTACAAACAAGATTTATTATATTTACACCCGATTCATTATTACCAACGTAGCCGACTAAGACCAAAATGTCACTTGCTGATCACCTGTTCACCTCAGTAGACGTCAAAGCGTGATGGATACGCATGGAATAGGGTATACGTGACATCTTGGAATAACCTCAAAATGCTAAAATGGTCAAAAGGCTAGAACTGATCACTTCTAAACATAGCCATGTTTCGCATCGTTTTCAAAAAAAGATCTTCGTGAATTCAGTTTTTGATCACCCTACGATGTGATCTCATATACACTTTATAAATTCCAATTTTAGCACCAATCTCGTAAACGTACACCTGATGATGACACCATAGACTGTCGAAGGCTTGAGTTGCAACTCAAAAGAGTACACTTAGGATAATTTGTCGATTTCCCCAATATATTAAGTAGTAGTATATAAAAATCCGTTGAAATGAGACCTCAATGTCCAGTTTGACGTAGTGGCTATGTCGCTAGACAGCGCGTCAAAAATAATCGTTAACCTTAAAAAAAAATAGTTGGAAATTATACATTTTCAGAAAATGTTGAGCAGGTGATTTTTTTTCTGGGAGGTAATCACCACAAAACAATTGAGTTTTGACTACTAGTTCATATTTTCTATCGTGTACTTTTATCGGACTAGCAAAGACTACTTGAGGATATGATCGGACCCATAGTTGTGTCCCAATGATATTCACAGATGGCAAGTGACATCAACTGGTGGGCAACTTGAAATCGACCAGCGACAGCAGTCAAAGGAGAGTCCTTGGCGTAATTCCCAACAGATGGCGTTAATAGTACCGTTCTCGTTACACTATTATGCAGTGTTTCCTAGATGGGCAACACCGCCTGTCCCGCCAACGTATCGGCGCTTTATCGACCCCCGGGTGGCGGGCACACTGAGAGCAGTGAGGGCGTGAAAAGGATATAGCTTTTTTCACGATTTTTGGCGGTTACGTCATCAGTGCCATACGAAATAAGTAAGCAAATTGACTAAACGAACCGGTCTTAAACGCAGCTGCTCTTGCACAAATGAATGAATTAATTAATTACGGTCCATTTATTTCATTCGCTTTCACAATAGTTGTATTTGCAGGTACGTTCTATATCACGAATATCAATAAAAGGTAAACTCAAAATGATACGCCCATGTTTCGGTTTTGGTTTCAGCCAGTTTTGGTCCAGAATCAGAGTTTCGGTTTTATAAAATTCACCGAAACTACGTCCATAGGTTTTCTCACGTATAAATCATTGAAGAAATCCAGTTCAGGTTCAATCTCAGGCAGAATATTCCAAACAGGCTGTTTGTACAAAATAAATTCCCTAAAACGTGCCATAGTTGCTAATCTCTTAGAAACAGTTTTTGTTTTTGGTCTTGAAATAATTCTTCTAGAAAACCACAACTTATTAGTCAATGATACCCAAATCATTGTTTGCACAGAGGCAGGTTGCGTATGTGTGTGTGAGGGAGATGGATGTGCAGAAGTGATGCTGATAATCCAATGGTCCGCATCAAGCCAAGTCACGTCGTGGGTTCAAATGTGGCATTGTTATGTATTTCATGTGCTGCATTGGCAGATATTGTAATAAGCTTGAAGTTCCCAGGATTTTTCCAATTATTTCAAAAAATCAGTGTTTTAACAAAATAGAGGAAAATTGGACTGTAATTATCATAGGTAGTTATATTGTTATTCAAAATGCGAGTACAAGGTCAAGATTCTTAACAGTTATTGTGCCGTTGCGTAAGAGTATGGGTACATGGGAGCTCCACGTTTGCCAGATTTATGTGTCAGATGGTGGTGACAACGATGCCTGGGAGGGAAGTATGACGGAATGGCATGCTCTCCAGGCCAGTTTAAATTGATAATGTGACAATTATTTAAGAAATAATCCAAGATCAGAAATCACCAGATTTCTGAGTCCAGATATAATTTCAGGCAATAATATTTTAGATATTATGTACTCTGGAATATCTCCTTGCTAAATGTTGTGCAAAAATATTTAGCATGTTTTGCTTGTTTGCTCCATATCCAACAATAGTCATTCATGCTATTGCACCTACTGGTAATTGCATGACAAATAGTATGCTGAGCTGCCTTGTTGCTCAGCGGGGTAGGGGCGAGGGTTCCTTCAAGTCAAGTCAGAGCTGTCCGTGGGACCTTACCTCTTGATACACAGTGTCAGTTTGTAAGTCTGTCAGGTCTGGTAACCCAGAAATCAGACAATTTTAAGGAAAAAGAGAAGGAAAGGAGAGAAGGAAGAATGAGAGCAAAGAGGAAGAAGAGGCAGGATAGGCAGTCTTTAGGCATTGTTAAAATCACTTTACAGATTTTGATATGGTCTAAAAATATTCGATTTTTTCTAAAGATTTTGTTAAAATGCTCCAATTTTGGTTGTTCTAAATTCACGGATTAATTTTGATGATAGTGCTAGCCGCGGCCTTTTGTGCTTGCGAACTTGCTGCTCGACTGTGTGGTCCACTGACTCGCGCAACACAGGGTTGTTGTGCGATTCCGCTAGACCATAGCGCCTCTGCGCCTGTTGCTTAATGTAGTCCTTTAGGTAAGAGACATCGAGGTCTCTATGAAGAGTTTCGTTAGAGACATACCATGGGGCGTCAGCAATAGTGCGCAATGTCCTGCTTTGCAGAACGTGCAGATTTCGCATATGCGTGTTTTGGCAATAAAACACCAAGTCGCACATGCGTAAGACATTGCTGGTCTTATGACCACCTTATAGAGTTGAATCTTATTAATCAACCTTAATTTTGAACGTTTACATAATAATGGGTAAAGCTGTCGAAACGTAATTTGGAATTCAGTTTTTAACGCTTCTATATGATTCCGCCAAGTCATCCCTTTGTCCAGAATGACACCGAGATACTTACCGGAAGATTCCCATGGTATACGAAGTCCATTCATTGAAACTTCAGACGGAACGCCGCGACGTCTTTTTGTACAGTAGATTGAATGCGTTTTCAAATAGTTAATTTTAATTAGCCACCGATCCGTCCAATCTAATACTTCATCCACTGCACTTTGCAGCCTGTCATCCACTAGGTCACCAGACCACGACTGAGCCACCAATGCAGCATCGTCAGCATAGAGATCGACTTCACAGTTGCTGGGGCTAGGGGCGTCACGGATGTACAGTGAGCAAAGGATAGGTCCAAGGACCGAACCCTGAGGGATGCCGGCTGTAATCAGCCGTGTTGTCGACAGGACATTGTCAATTTTGATCCAAAATTTCCTACCTTCAAGGAAGGATTTCAGTAGTTTTAGAAGCAAAAAAGGGAAGCCCTTTTGGATTAGCTTATACAGGAGGCCCGCGTGCCACACCTTGTCAAATGCTTTTGAGGCAACCAAAAGCAAGGTGCCAGTACTTTCGTTATTCAATCCTCTGGTTACTCGTTCCACCAGCCTAACCGCCTATAGCTCCGTACTATATTCAGACCGAAAACCGAATTGCACGTCAGGAATCACATGGTGATCTGACGACAAATTTTCAAGGTGACATAGAATCACCTTTTCAGCGCGCTTAGTCGGAGCTGACTGTAGGCTAATGGGACGATAATCCTGGCGAAATATCGAACCCACCTTATTAGGAATCATTATAACTTTACCGGATGGGAAGTACTGGGTCCTTAGCATGGCATTGACTATTGCCTCGAGATAAGTTAAGGACTTCCGCGAAAGCAGCTTCGGACCTTATTAGTGATTTGATCCTCCTCTGGTGCTTTACGCACTTTAAGGTCTTTAATATGACATTGAACCTCTGCTGGTGTGCAATGGGGGATCTCGGGAGATTCCGCTGATGTGCTAAGCAGATCTTCGGTTGAAGAAGCTTCTGAAGAAGAATCTTCTGATGAAGAAAAATCACCAAAGGTGTCGCGACTGTCACTGACGCCGTTGGCCCTAAAATATCTCCTGACAGATCTTACGATGTGTTGCTCTTCGTCAAGGTCATTATCAAGATCATAGTTGAGGAGAACTGTCTTTCAATGGGATCGGCGAAAACCTCAACCTTTTCCTCTGTCCTGAAGACAATGCCTCCAGGGCCGTGGATGTGTGGGATTTGTTTACGATTTCCGTTTTTGAGCGACTTTGCCACCTTCCAGAGAGGAATGCTTGAGTTAAGCATCCCCGCCAGAAAGTCGTTCCATTGCTCATTGCGGAACTCATGAAGAGCATTTCTTACTTCATGAACAAGATTCGTCGCTCTGCGAATGTCATCACGATGACAAGACCTCTTCGCATGCTTAATTGCAGCGCTTTTATCAGAAATTTTCTGACGAATGTCTGCTGGTAGAAAAGGTCTGCCGTGTCGTTGTACTGGTAGTACAGCTGCATGCTGCAGAGCTTGCTGAACGGAACTTGTCCACTCCGCTTGAGCAGCATCTATACCGTTCTGATCATCTATGATCGGGATATTGGGGAAATCTCTAAGGAGCGACTTGTATAGCTCCCAATCAACCCTTTTCCTTGGAAGATTTTCCCCTTCCAAGGTTTGCTCATTACCCACTTCCAGTACGATAGGAAGATGATCGCTCGAAATGTCATACATGATTCGAGAAGTGACACTGAATCTACAGTTTCTAGATATCGCGAAGTCAATGACATCTGGTGCCTGAAGGTGATTAAATGATTAGTGCGTCGGCTCCTCAGTACTATGTGTGAGGTAGCCATTAGGCCGAGGGTCTCTTGTTTGAAAATTTCTGAAGGCGGGAAAGCGATTGTCATGAAATGTCAGATACATTAAATAACAAGATACAAAAATTAAAGGCAACAGAGCCCCAAATCACTTCGAGATCCCGGCACGGGTATCACGTATCTTAAGTGACATTATGCCGATTTTTTTTACATTATGCTGTTTTTTTGACATTATGTAAGTTTTTCTACAAGATGTTAACTTAGCACTTAGTTGTACGTGTTATCTAAACGTCATGAGGCTTTAGTTATCAATGTTTGGCTCTGATGTTATGTAAAATCTGCTGCAGAGATGGCATTACTGGAGATCTAAGCTGTAAGTTGAATGTGTTTGATGATAATTCCATTGAATTCTTGTCTCAAATACTCTTAATCTAGATTCAAAGCTGGAAATTAGTTGCGCAGTCACTTTTTGTTATACATTCTGGAAATTACATATACAAATTTGCTGAATTTCAAAAATGAGAGAGATCAGAAGTAATTATATTCACTGTACACTGTCAAAGTACAGGGTGGGGCAAAAGTCACGAAGGGATTTGAAAAATTAATAACTTTTTTAAATTTATTTTGTTTTCATTTTTTTTTCAGGACCGTGTAAAATAAATCCTGGAGATTAATTATGGAGCGTTACAACCTCAATCAACGAACCAAACTTATAGAATTTTATTTTGAATATCACCATTCAATAATTCAAACTCAACGAGCATATCGTCGTCATTTCAATTTGCGGAATTCGCCCTCTGAATCAATGATTCGACGCTTAGTGGCACGATTTCAGCAACAAGGCACAGTTATGGATCTCCCACGAAGCGGAAGGCCACGTTCCGCAAGAAATGAAGGGAACATTCAACGCGTTCAGGAGAGTGTTCAGGAGAATCCGGAAACATCAACCCGAAGACGTTCTGCTGAGCTGCAGATGTCTCAAAGGTCTTTACGCAGAATATTAAGAGGAAATTTACATCTGTTTCCATATAAAGTGCAGCTAGTGCAAGAACTAAAACCAGCAGATTTTCAAGAACGACTAACTTATGCAGTTCGCTTGCAAAGAATGGCTCGAGAAGATAATGAATTTATTCATTCTCTGATCATGAGCGATGAAGCCCATTTTCATTTGAATGGCTTCGTAAATAAGCAGAACTGCAGAATATGGGGTACCGAGAACCCAAGGGTGGTTCATCAAAGGCAATTACATCCGCTTAAATGTACAGTATGGTGCGCAGTTACGTCTCAACGAATTATTGGACCATTCTTCTTCGAAGACCACGATGGGAATGCTGTATCTGTAGATGGCGACCGATATCGTGATATGATTCAAAATTTCTTAAGACCAGCTCTTGCTGACAATCAAACGATGACTTTCCAACAAGATGGAGCCACTGCGCATACTGCTCGAGCCACTATGCACCTTCTAAGGCAGATTTTTGGCGAACGTTTAATTTCGAGAAATTCAGGATTCAATTGGCCCGCCCGCTCGCCGGACTTAACAGCCCCTGATTATTTCCTTTGGGGATATCTGAAAGGAAAAGTGTATATTAATAAACCCACAACCCTGCAGCAACTAAAAGATAATATTCGAGCAGAAGTAAGTGCTTTGGGGCCAGATATTCTGACTCGGGTAATGGAAAATGCTCTTGCAAGAGCTGCACTTTGCGAGGCTGAAAATGGCGGTCATTTGCGTGATGTAATCTTTCACACTTAAATTGTAAACAAACTCCAAACATTGCATTTTAGTTTTGTGTTAGGGAAAAAAATTAAAATTAAAATTTAAAAAAGTTATTAATTTTTCAAATCCCTTCGCGACTTTTGCCCCACCCTGTACAAGCCATATATACATGCTAACAGTAATTACACACAACGCGGGCGCCATGATGATTTCTCGTAATTCTCTTCAGTTTTTCGTAATTTATAACTTTGAACATAACCTCTATTCAGAAAGCACAACATATAAATAACCCGTCATATTCAGCATATTCAGTGATGATTTTCTCACACAGCAAATATCACTGGTTTTATACACATGCAGACCAATATACGTACATAATCATCCAGATGCGATCTTGCTATCCAACCCACTTTCTTCTCAGAGATAAAAACTACAGACACGGATCACTCAGCCTCACAAAACTATGCAACCAATAATGCGTGTAGTTTAGTTGAGGGATTCCTCCATAGATGGACGTTCACAACGATCCTAGTGAGCAAACGTGGAATGACTGACTGTTTGAGCCCTAAAAACCACCTAGTCTGCAAGTTGACATCTTATAGGTTTTTTTTGACGTTTTATAGCGTTTTTACATGATACCCGTGCCGAATAAAGGAGCCTATAGTTATAATGTTATAATTTTGAAACTCAATACATCAGCTGATATCAATCAGGAGTGGTGAAAACGTCAATTATTGTCTCCAGGTGGTTGAAACTGGAACCGGCTTTTATCCATTTTTGTTGTTTATTTTATGTTCTGGGGTAGAAATGTCAAAACGCTAATCACAGACAAGATAATTACAGATGTGAACCTCTTTGGTTTAGTTTGGATTGCCCGCTTGTTTTTGTTTTTTATGATAAGTAACATCTGAAATATTACGTTTTTTCCATTGCATGACTGTTTATTGTCTTAGTAGAGTTCACATTTAATTATTAGTCATCAAATCTGTATATAATTATCACATAAACCATAATTGGCAACGCTGCCAAGGGTGGAAATGTCAATGGTCAATGTGAAAAATTTCACGACATCATGCGGACCACAATGGAAGTGTGACCCGCCAAAAACCGTAAAATGAACTACAGCAGTTATAATAGAAGAAGAGAATTATGGAAAACTGCCAATTGTACGCTGAACCTTAATTTGACTCAGATTTATCAAGAAATTGATAAAAATGAACATGGATCAAGTTTATGGCTGATGATATTGAATTTTAATACTATCGAGATAAAAACTTAAATTCATCTCTATCGGTAATTATTTCCTACGTATCTCAGATTCTGAAAGCTACTCAGTACTAATTTATAAATCAAAACACATTGAAACCATTAGGGCTGTTTAAAAAATATTAAAATCCTCTAAGGAAGTCTCATAAACTGAAAAGCACCTCGAAATCAGGAAGGAAAGTTCGTTTTTATTGACTCCTAAACAAATTGATATTATTCAAACACCAGAAACTTGATAAAAATTTAAGCATGAACATTGAGGTAATTTAGAAATTATGTATTACTCGCTAATAACTCGTCTCCACTGGACCGATTCTGAGTTCCTGAAATGTTTTTTGTTCTACTGTAAGTGTCCCGCTGTCTGTTCCCGGCCGGCCCTGACCTCGACCCAGTGCCAGATCGGCAAGCGCGGCGCGCGTCGTCGTGTGCCCCTAAATCGTGACGTCATACTTCAGCAGCAGGGCGTGCCCAAATGGATTAGGGCGAAAACGGATGAGGCATGAGGAAAAGGAGGGGGATGCTGATGACACGTGGATGTCGTTTACGGTTTTCGGGTCAACCACGAAAACCGACGATCCAGATTTACAAACACTTGAAGTTTCGGATGATCGGCTCGAAATGTTTTTTTAAATTAAAGAACATTTGCCTTCCACTTGTGCATTTTAATGAACGAAGGCATACAAGCATCGATTAACATATTCTACCTGAAGATAGCTAACCTATTACCATATTCGCGCATTCGAAAAGTTATCCGAGATGAAATGAGATACCGTAGCGTCATCTATGAGAATTTGTCAGAAGACTACTTGGAGAAGGTTTGTGTCTCATAGATGGCGATGTGGTTATTTGCTCATATATGGTTTGCTCCAGCGCTATCTATGAAAGACTAATTATGGCGTAGAAGTATCTCATTTCATCTCGGATAATTTTTCGGACCTGATTGTAGTATTAGGTTGGCTATCTTCGGGTAGATCACGTAATTCAACGATAGTGGGACCTTCCCCGTCTCTGTATCTGTGTTAGTTCCCTTCATGTTTACAGCGTCTAAGGCCGTATAATCTACCTACGACGCCATATACTCCTATTATACCGGATGTTTCAAATTCGACTCTCACCGCTGGGATCTAGGAAGAGGTAAGCGACTCAAAGTCGCTTAATTAGGGCAAAGTTGCGCATTTAGGTAATTAACAAAATACCTCTTAGAAAGTTGCTAAATTCTTACGGAGAGAGACGGAATTTTCCCAAAACCTTTTTAATTTTTTCCTGGCTTTATTTGTAATGGGTTTTTAAAATAAATTGTGCATTAGCATTGCCACTTCTCCTCTACAAGATGGCATAATTGGAATTTCAATATGACGTTTTGTCTCTTGTTCTCCAGGATCAACTTTACTTTTTCTAATTGACGCCATATTCGATTTTTGCACAGGTAAATAGGGTTTTTAATTTTGATTACAAAAATGTATAATGTGTTTTACATTGACATTGTGAAACCTTAGCTATTCCAAAAAACATAATTTCCTAGGTAGGCTTTGGATTTTTTTTCGTATACTAGATTTATCGCGAAATAATTTTTTATTTTTCCTGACTTTATGTGAGACGGGATTCCAAAATAAGTTACAGGTTGTGATTGTCATTTTTTCTCTTCTACAAGATGGCGTAGTTAAATGTTCAAGGTTTCTTCTCTCGACTTCCATCACCAACTTAGTTTTTTCATATGGACGCTATACTCGTATTGTAATTTTGTAGATTCAAATGAAGATTGCACTCCTAAATTCGCTGATGTATTTCCTAAGTTGAATAAATTTGTCATTGGAACGAAAATGGTAAGGAAATAAAAAGGTATGGTGCAACCCTAGTAAAGACAACACCTAATTAATCGTACACAAAAGAATCACAATATATTATCAAAACAAGCAGAACATATGCTCCATCACTGGAGCGCAAGTTGAAACAAAGGATATTATTCAAACTTACCTGACAATAAAATTATTAGACCGTGATAGTTAACCCTGCAAAACGTTTACCATGGTGCACGTACGAAGGCTTTACAAATATAGGCTTCACAAATATTTTAACACCTAAACCTAAACTTATCTCGACAATGGTCTCTAGCTCTAGGTGCAGCTGAGATGGCCTCAGCTCAGAAACGCTGAACTCAAAAACGAGTGGCCAGTAGCGAGCAGTCTATTCTCTGTCCGAGATAGAACTACACATTTAAAACACTCAAAACTTGAAGAAAAAACTATGTACATTCTCATTCACAAGAAAAGTAAAGCAATAGAAAGATAAGAGAAAAATGTACTAAAGTGAAATTTAACCTTTGTTCTAAAGTTATGGTAGCTCAAAAATCAAAATCATCAATGTAAAGTAGTAACCCCAAAGAAGGTGCCATGTAGGCACTGCCTTATATTTGAATACGAAAAAGGCCAAACAAAATCAACAAAACTCTAAGAATTTCAGTCAGCAATAATCAATATATTAATATCTATAAAATGCCCAATTAGAATGATGCTTTACCTGTTCACGTCAGGGTTTTTTCTGAGCAGTGACGTAAGAAACGTCACAAGGTAGGGGTTGCTTGCCTCGTTCTCAAAATTTATGGTATAACAAAAACCCTGTTCACATCGGGATTTTTATAAAGGGGAAGGGATGGCTTCCAACGAAATCGGCTGCGAATCAGCTACAAGGCAGCTACAAAACAAAGCAGGAGGAGAGTGAATGATGACTCTCCGCAATGCCTTTCCAAAAAGGAAGCAGATATTGAACAAACTTCTTCAGGACATGCACGTGGTCGATTTTTAACGAAACAACGCCCCACACAACCAAAACCACAACGGAAAGCAAAAGGAAAATAGCGCTGGACGCGTCTGCATACGTCAAATTCTAAAACAAGGTATCTTGATATGAAAAGAATTTATCTCGATAGGTAAAGAAGGTATCTAAATATTCATATAGCTGGTACGTGTAGAATTCACAAGGTGGCGCGCTGGTTGCCTATGGGCAGAACCAACTCTACGAGAGACCAACAATATCTTATGAGAAAATTTCTGAGATAGTCGTTAATAATACTATAACATTAGTGTTCAAAAGATTTCAACACAATACTGAGTGGCTGAGTAAGTAAAATATAATACGTGTGAAATTATACAATCAATAAGCTATGAAATTTACCAAAAGAAAATCATTAAAAAGGGTTTGACCTAGGAATCGGCACTTTACCATTAATAAAGAGAAATTCATATTACTGATAAGTGATCAAAATAGTAAAAAAGGGTTACGTGATTTTGGCACGTGACAAAAGGTCCCACGTCATTCCCTGCTGTTTATCAATTTACTCACGTTCACGAAATAATAAAAAGCGTTCCTCATACATTATTGCACGATATTATCTGGATATCCTTTTGAAGGAATCTGCAATCCCCTTTTAATAAAACTTTAATATAGGGTTTGGAGAACTTCTAATCCCAAAGAAAACTTTTCATAGCGTAAACAAGAAACATCCTTTATTGCGGAGGATGGTCTTTAAAACAGACAGACAGAAACAAAAAGTGAATGGATTCTGCGCTATTAGACAGCATAATTATTGTATATTCACGGACAGCGAGCGGAGTGAGGCGTACCAACACTTTTAAGGACAGTTCCAGAAACCAGATATATTCCATGACATTTTTACCACTACGGTTCACTAGATTTTTCTTGAGTCTTTTGATTTTGTGTTACAATATTGAGAGCTGCCACATATTTATTACAGGTATTATAATCCAAATGATACCGTACATTTTTTGGATAGAGGAATAGCTATGATACCCTGTAAAAGTTAAACGGAATGACGCGCAACCTGACATTGGCAGATCTGATAACGTCAGCAATAAGCCTCAGTACGCCAATAAAGGTCTTTCATTTTATGTAATACTGTCGCGCTTGAAGGCAAAATGTGTTGCAAAATCGCCCGGAAATGCAGGGCAGAAGAGATGGAAGAGTAGAGGAAATAACGAATATCGTCGAGAAAATGGTTTTTATAACATCTGAAATGAACCAAGATAATTTGACAGTACTGATTACTGACAGTCATGATAGGTTACTTATTTTTCTTTTCGATTTTGACGTAAAGCTAACCCCAAACTTTCTAAAACTTCTCAATTTTTTTCAAAGAAAAGATTCGGTAATATTTGTATCCAAATCGGGCAAGAAATCAATAGGTTTAGAATCATAGAACCACAGAAGGACAACTGCGGTTCACTAGATGATCAATGATTTTTCTTGAGTCTTTTGATTTTGAGTTACAGTATTCAGAACTTTCGCATATCTATTGTAGTTATTATAATCCGAATGTCACCGTGCATTTTTTCTATAGAGGTTGGAATAGCTATGATATCATGAGTTTCGACCGGTGAAATTAATTTCAATGGCGCCTTGTGACGATATACTCGATTGGCTATGATAATTTTGACATCTGATCATATAGGTATCTGATATTCAAATTGTCAAAATTATCATAGCGAATTAAGTCCAGGCAGCAGCGGTGGCCGCAGTAGTAAACTCTTCGGTCTCCTGATCAGTCGCCGTGCGCTGTGCGGGTTCGAATCCCGTCCCAGGAGAAATTTTTTCTTGGCTATGGATGTTGTGATTGTCCGTAGCAGGTAGACGGTCTCTTACTGTCGAACGTGGAGGTACCACCCGGCGGATCTCGTAGGCGGAGCCAGAATGTGTGCGTGTTGTATGCACACGTGTTCCCTCGCCAGAGTCCGTGTGACATTCCCCCCTTTCCCATGTATCACCCTATAGTACCCAATGGGTGTTTAGGCCTTTGTGGTAGTTGGAGTATAAAAAAAAAGTGTATGGACACAAGGCGCCATCGAAAAGAATTTCAACGGTCGAAACCCATTTAGAATCAGGCCCCTGTAAGAGTTAACTGTATGTCGCGCTATCAGTCATTACAGATCTGACGAAGTCACCAATAAGCGTCTATTATTTGCAAAAGATTCTCCGTTTTCGCCAGATGATATGACAATGGTCACTCCTATACGACTTCCATAAAATACTGTTTGTATTTCCATGGATTTCTATTTAACAAATGCAGGCCAAGCTTTTTGTAAGGCCACTCAAATCTTACAAAAAATCTGAAAATGATAATTTTGACTCGAGCCGACGTGTTTTAAATTAATCGCTGCTAATGGACTATGGTCCATTTACAAAAAAAAAAAAACACCATTTGCCTTTAGGCAGCAGCGGTGGCGTAGTGGTGGACGATATGAGTATACTAATCAGTCGCCATGAGCTGCGAGGGTTCGAATCTCTTCCCAAGAGAATTTTTCTCTTGACTATGGATGTTGTGATTTTTCGTAAGTCATAGGCGGTTTTAGACTACCAAACGTGGAGGTACCTTCCGGCGGATTTCTAGGGCTGAGCCAAACGTGTGGATGACACATCCCTCGCTAGACCCTCCCTTTTCCTTGTATCGCCTCATAGCCCCGCCCGCGGAAGTTTAGGCGTTAGGCCTTGCTAGAGTCTCATATACGTCAAAGAAATGGCGTCAAGTACGCTGACTCTGCAGTTCCTATGCAACGTGGTTATTAGTTCATAAAGGATTATGTTCAGTACAAACTACACCATCTGAAAAAGGTCAGTCAAACAGGTCCATACAATTAGTCCATAAATATTATTTTTCTGCCCTACCGGAGATGCAGCTGGAAACATCCTCTGCCCGATACTTAACTCGGTTAGTCGTGGTATCGCGGTCAGAGGAAACACTATGCCACACCATTCTGTGACGCGGCAGAAATACGTGTAATGTGTGAAATATGTCTAATAGGTGTGTAGAATTACCAAGGTTGAGAGCGTATACATGTAATAACATCAAAAAATTGAGATAAACCCTCTCCACGCCCCTACAACTCCAACCCCCAAGTTTTTTTACCTCTAAAATTTTTAGGCCTTTTTCTCTGCCGTCTCTGGACCGATTTTCAAAAGCTACAAAGCTTTTGCGTCCTTGGCATAGTAGCAACATTGTGTGAAAATTCCATAGAAATCCGGGCAATTTATCGGCGGTTGTAAGATTAGCGGACAGATCAACAGACAGACAGACCGACGGAAATAGCGACATTTTTTTTAGTGATGTACATGTCACAAGAGAACTGAAGTAAAATAGGTTTAAGTCCAACACAAATTAAGAGAAATAATCGAAAAACAAATCCCGAGAAAGAATTCATATACAAAAACATAACAATATTCTGAAGGCAAAGAAATTCCAATTGTGGCTAATGATGAGATCCCAATAATATTGTGAGCAAAATTTTGACTTCAATGACCTTTCAGTGATGTTTGATTTCCATGGTGATGGTCTTCAATAAATAAATAAATTCGTACTGGATAGTGGAATGACAGATGTGCATCATCTGCCATTAATTGCCAAATTTTTGTATCCGGAGAAATTTTTATATTTTGGCAAGAAAGAAGGCAATAATATTATGGAAGCTGAACCCGAGGGGTGCCCAGGCGACCCCTCTACTGCTTTGAGTGGAGTTGGCGCGGAGTGCAGCGCTACTTTGGAACATATTCCAGAAAACCAAAACGAGATGACGCCAATGATGACAACAGGGATGACACCGATACTGGAGAAGGAAAACGAGAACCAGAGACTTTTGAAGATAATTGCAGACCAAGCAGCCCAGATTCAGAGACTGACTGACTGTGTAGAGTCACTTAATGGGGTGATCTTTTTACACCCGTGCGACGTCGCAAAGTGAGACTGCGCAAAACAGAATTTCCTCCGCTACCGACGAAATCCCCAAATAACAAACATTCAGGCAACCTAAAACCGTCTGTGTCTGTACCCTCTACCGCTTCTACTAGTCAGCTAAGGGAAAGACCTTTATCAGCATCCACACAGAGTGCTCCTCCTGTTATATCCCAAGTGCAGTCTGATCCATTGTCTGGCTGCAACTCATCTTCCTTGCCATCCAGCGGATCTCTAAACACACAGGCCCAATCGCCTCGCCAGGTGCGTATTACTCCAATCGTGTTGAGAGATGCGACAAAATGGCGCACCTTAAACTATTCCTTTGTAAGTCTTGGTATTCGTATTGAACGAGCAGTCGCCGTTGACGCTGGGATACGTATCATCCCCAAAACCGAAGACGATTATCGCAGGATAATCCGTCTTTTCAAAGAGGAAAACATTCCACATCACACTTTCCCTTTGCCCACTGAACGCAACATCCATGCGGTTATCAGAGGTATCCCAGCATCAACCACCGAACAGGAGGTCAAAGGTGAGCTAGAACAGAAGGGTTACGCTCCCTTTCACATCATTCGCCTAAAGTGCAACGGCGGCGTGCCCATGCCCTTGATGGTGGTGATCCTGCCTAAGACGGAGAAGTCACAGCAAGTGTTCAACAAGCACGAATTGCTGGGGCTCTCTATCAAAGTCGAAGTTCAGAAGAACTCCCGACTCATTGGGCAGTGTCACCGCTGCCAGGAGTATGGACACGCACAGTCGTATTGCACTGCGCTGCCAAAATGTCTAAAATGTGCTTAAGACCACATGACACATATGTGCCCACAAACAGGACAAGAGGTTCGCAGATGTGCGAACTGTGGGGGGGACCATCCGGCAAATAGTCCGATCTGTAGATTTACTCCTAGGAGAAATCTACAAGTCATCGCACAAAGGCGAGCAAAGTCCTACGCAGACGCAGCAAGAGATGACACCTCAACGACCCTGCTGTTTCGAGCTCATCTACGACTACTCAAAATGTGGATCTAGCAACAGCGCTCAAGTCCCTACAGCAGATTATTAGTCCCCTGATAAGCGCCACTAAGGCATTGCAGGCGATCTTTCCGCTAAATGGATAGGTACAATAGCAGACAGCCTGAATTCATCAAAATTCTTTTCTGGAATTGTTTGGGTCTTAGGGATGTCCCCAAAAAACGCAGGAAACATTGCTTAATCCGGGAGATCGTCTAGCTTTCCCGAATTATGATGTTATCCGCGCTGGACGGGGTGGCGGTTTGGCAGTGCTAGTAAAACGTGGTATTGGCTATTACAGAAGCACAAACGCTGAGATGCAGAGCATCGAGGCAACTTCGGCGGTAGTGAATATGACGGGAGGTATCTTGTTGAAAATCACATCGGTTTATTTCAGATGTGGTGCCAGGCTGCAAGAGACGGATCTGGAAGTCCTGTTTGACTGCTCGGGTCCGCTTATTGTAGCAGGGGACTTTAACTGTAAACATCGAGCATGGCACTCTAGGTTAAATTCCACGAGTGGGATTCGACTTTACAACCATGTGATACGAAACGGTTACCTCATACACAACACTGAGGAGCCGACTCACCACCCATTTAATCACCTTCAGGCACCAGATGTCATTGACTTCGCGATATCTAGAAACTGTAGATTCAGTGTCACTTCTCGAATCATGTATGACATTTCGAGCGATCATCTTCCTATCGTACTGGAAGTGGGTAATGAGCAAACCTTGGAAGGGGAAACTCTTCCAAGGAAAAGGGTTGATTGGGAGCTATACAAGTCGCTCCTTAGAGAGTTTCCCCAATATCCCGATCATAGATGATCAGAACGGTATAGATGCTGCTCAAGCGGAGTGGACAAGTTCCGTCCAGCAAGCCCTGCAGCGTGCAGCTGTACTACCAGTACGACGACACGGCAGACCGTTTCTCCCTGCAGACATTCGTCAGAAAATTTCTGACAAAAGAGCTGCAATTAAGCAAGCGAAGAGGTCTTGTCACCCAGATGACATTCACAGAGCAACGAATCTTGTTCATGACGTAAGAAATGCTCTTCATGAATTCCGTAATGAGCAATGGAGCGACTCAAGTATTCCTCTCTGTAAAGTTGCAAAGTCGCTCAGAAATGGAAAGCGAGAACAACTCCCGCACATCCACGGTCCTAGGGGCATAGTCTGTAGGACAGAGGAAAAGGTCGAGGTTTTCGCTGATGCAATGGAAAGTCAGTTCTCTCCCAACTATGACCTTGATAATGACCTCGACGAGGAGCAACATATGGTAAGATCCGTCAGGAGATATTTTAGGGCCAACGGCGTCAGTGGCAGTAGTGCCTCCCTTAGTGATTTTTCCTCAGAGGAATCTTCAGAAGATTCCTCAATTGAAGAGCTGCACGGCACATCAGCGGAATCTCATGAGACTCCGCATTGCACACCAGCAGAGCTCCAAGGTCATATTAAAGACCTCAAGGTGCGTAAAGCACCTGGAGAGGATCGAATCACTAATAAGGCGCTGAGCTACTTCGCGGAAGTCCTTAACTTATCTCGTGGCAATAATCAATGCCATGCTAAGGACCCAGCACTTCCCAATGGCGTGGAAGACCGCTGATGTCATAATGATCCCAAAGAAGGTGGGTTCGATATTCCCTCAGGATTACCGCCCCATTAGTCTACTGTCAGCTCCTTCTAAGCTCGCTGAAAAGGTGATTCTACATCACCTTGAAAATTTCTTGGCAGACCACAATGTGATTCCTGACGTGCAATTTGGCTTTCGGTCTGAGCATAGTACGGAGCTACAGGCCATAAGGCTTGTTGAACGAGTAACCAGCGGGTTCACCCGTAACGAAAGTACTGGCATCTTGCTACTGGATGTCTCAAAGGCATTTGACAAGGTGGGGCACAAGGGCCTTCTCTACAAATTGATCCATAAGGGCTTCCCCTTCTGGCTCCTAAAACTTTTGAAATCCTTTCTCGAGGGTAGGAAATTTCGGATCAAAATTAATAACGTTCTGTCGACAACGCGGCCCATTAAGTCGGTGTCCCTCAGGGTTCGGTTCTTGGATCAGTCCTATATTCACTTTTTATTCATGACGTCCCTTGCCCCAGCAGCTGTGAAACCTATCTCTATGCTGATGACACTGCCCTGGTGGCCCAGTCGTGCTCGGGGATCTAGTTCACGACAGGCTGCAAAGTGCAGTGGACGAGGTATTGGAATGGGCGAATCGGTGGCTGATCAAAATTAATCATTCGAAAACGCAGGCAATCTATTGTACGAAAAAACGTAGCGGCGCCCTGTCTGAGGTTTCAGTGAATGGAGCTCGGGTACCATGGGAAAGCTCTGCTAAGTATCTCGGTGTCACTCTTGACAAGGGGATAACCTGGCAGAAGCACACAGAAGCGTTAAAAACTAAATTCCAAATCTCGTTTTGGCAACTCTACCCTATGCTATGGAGAACATCAAAATTAAGTTTGATCAACACGACTATACAAGATGGTTATTAGACCAGCGGTCACTTACGCAAGTGCGGCTTGGTGTTTCTCGCCAAAACGCATTTGCGTAGCCTGCAGGTTTTGCAGAACAGAACCTTGCGTACAATCACTAACGCCCCATGGTATGTTTCCAACGAGACCCTTCACAGAGACCTTGACATCCCTTACCTAAGGGACTACATCAAACAACAAGCGCAGCTACGTTACAGTCAAGCAGAATCGCATAACAACCCTTTGTTGCGCGAGTCAGTAGACTACACAGTCGAGCAAGTTCGCAAGCACACAAGGCCGCGACTCGCACTGTGAACAAATTAAATCGTGCGACTTTAGGTCCAACCAAAATTATAATTTTTCTTCAACAACCAATCCCAAAATTAATTTTAGGATCAATTTAAAATTGCCGAATACTAACTAGCAATGCCAAGGCACCCTCAAATTGATGCACTTCTTTTTCTTTGCTCTCCCTCCTTCCTTCCTTTCTTCTTCCCTTCTTTCTCCCTGACGACTTTGTTTGGTATCTGGGCAACCAGACCTGACAGACCTACTGACTTACAAGACTTCAACCAAGAGCAAAGGTCCTACGGACCGCTCTGACAGACAACGACGAATAGAAGAACTGGATAGCTTGTTTTTTTTATATCGAAACAGCTGCGCAGGCAGAAGCCTAAATTCCGGAACACCGCGGCTGCTATGATGATCCCAAAGAAATTTTGTAAATACGATTATTGAACTGCCTAAGGTTAGTAGAACTGGGAAAAGCTTCCTCTTGAAGATTGTTCCACAATCTAGACACCCTCGGGAAAAAGGAGCGGTCGTATCGGCCAGTTCTGGATGTAGGAAGTTTGACACTGTTAGTATGGGACGCCGAAGTCAGGCGGGTCTGTCTGGTAGCGATAGAAAAGAGCTAGATCGCCGACGGACCGCCGGTGCGAAAGAGTCCCGAGACTGTCTGTTAGAGAAGAGTCATCGATCAGTCGGACCGCCCTCCTCTGGACAGCATCGAGCATGGACAATGTAGTCGGGGCGGCAGCACCCCTAATGTGTGAGCAATACTCGAGGCTAGGCCTTATCTGGGCCTTGTATAGAGTGAGAAGGTCATGTGGAGAAAAGTACTTCTTAGCCCTAAACAAATAGCCTAGCTTTTTCTCAGCAGCTGCAGCTATTGACGAGATGTGTTCGTGCCAGATCAGGTCCTCGGTGATCTGGACTCCGACTAGCCGAAATGAATGGCTCTTTGGTAGAACTCGGCCGTCCATCGAAACTGTATGAGCGCTAGGACGCTTTTGTTCATCAAAGTACAGTACTGTGTTTTGGAAGCATTGAACTACACAAGACTGTTGCGTCCCCAAGCAGTGATAGCCTCCAGGTTTCTTGTCAGAGAAGAAGTCGTCGCTAGTCTTCTTTTCTCCAGCTCAGCGGCAGAGATTGGCTTGTCACTCTGAATTCCTGCATGTAGAGTGCTGTCATCAGCGAAGCTGTGGATTGGGTTGATCGTGCAGGAAAGGAGGTCGTTGATATGTAAGAGAAACAGTGTTGGGAGCCAAGACCGATCTCTGGGGAACACCCGCGTTGACGTTGTGGGATGAAGAGGAGAATCCGTCAATTACGATGGATATCTTGCGGCCAGAGATAAAGTCAGCCACCCATCTGCAAACTTTTCTGGGAGGCCATAGGATGGAAGTTTGCTTAAGAGGGCAGCGTGCCACAGCTGATCGAACGCTTTCGTGATGTCAAGAGCAACGACATGAGCCTCACCATGAGACTGGATGAGTCTACTCCACAATTGCGTGACGTAAGCTAGGAGGTCCCCTGTGGATCGTTGGTGCCTGTCGCTAATCAAGCTGTGACGTTCGAGGTAGTCCAGAAGCTCGCGATTTATGCACCTCTCCATCACTTTACTTATAACAGAAAGCAGAGCTATAGGCCTGTAGTTGTAAGGGTCGGTCTTAGATCCTTTTTTTGGGATGGGCTGGACATGAGCAAATTTCCAGTTTTCTGGGAAGGTGTCGGATTCATAAGATATCTGGAAGAGACGCGAAAGAACTGGAGCAAACTCCGCTGTACATCTCGTCAGTACAATGGCAGGAATCAAGTCCGGACCAGAAGCTTTGTTGATGTCGAGCGACAAGAGCACTCGTCTTACGGTCTTATGCCTGAATGTTACCTCCCGCATAATGTGGGGAACCCTTTGAATTGACGGCATTTGGGCGTTGGTAGGGACGTCCATGGTGGAGTTGGCAACAAAGATCTTGGCTAGCACTTCCGCCTTGGTCTTTGAGTCGAATACAATAGTTCCATCCTGACACGTAAGTGGTGGAAGGCTACTGTGTGAGAAGTTCTTTTCAATCTGCTTGGCCAGGGTCCAGAAAGACCGACTGCCATTGCGCTGCGACATTACCCTGTGCCTAACTTTTATATCGTGCTGGTTTTTGGCATTGCGAACCGCTTCGTTATATTTGTTTCTGGACTCGACGTCGGCTTGTCTGTTTTCTACAGTGGGATTTTGTAAGTAGGTTCTGTGTGCCTTGATCTTCTGCTGGCGAGCAGTGGTACACGATTTGTTAAACCAGCCGTTGGACCCTGGTTTAGGAACTTTCACTGTGTGAGGGATGTATTCCTCCATTCCGACGTGGATAATTTCGGTTATCGAATAACATACAGTCGACGCATCAGCGTCAGTGAAACAGACATCTCTCCAAGGAAAGCCAGAGAAGAAGTCTCTGAGCCCCTCCCAGTCGGCATGTCCGTAATGCCAAGTTTTGCGGCCTGTACGAGTTTCCGCTGCCACAGCGGCTTCTGACCGAAAGCTAACCTCCACAACACCGTGGTCTGAGTTACCTAGGGCGGACAGGACAGCAGTGCTGTAAGGGACAGGATGCGTGGTCAGAAAGAGATCCAGCAGGCTACTGGCGTGTGACGAGACGCGGGGGAAAAAAGTAGGGCTCGTCACCAGCTGGGTCAGCCCTTGAGTAAGAGCGAACGCTTCGACTGCACGACCTGCTGCATCGGTCTCATTTGAGCACAACCAAAGCTCATTATGGGCAATGAAATCACCGAGAAGAACTACTTCTGAAGCGGGGTGATTGATGTTCAGGAAGTCGATCTGGACGGCGAGGTATTCGAGTAGGTCATCCCAGTTATGGTTCGAGGCACTCAGCGCGTGGAGGCTTCTGGAGAGGAAGGATTAACCCAAAGGGATCCGACTTGTTCTCTCAGTGGATTCCATTAGCTGAACGGTCATTGAGGGCAACGACAATGGGAAAACGGAAAAATCAGCCATCTAGGCGACACCTGCCAGAACAGGTCTACTTTCAAACCAGAGGTCTGACCGGCCTGGACCGACGGGAACTGTGGCGGCAGACCCTTCAGCCGGGGGCATCCGCAGGAAACATTTTGGAGGGCTCGGCGATTGAACGAGCTCGAGAGGACAGTGACAGCGACTGGGCCGAGTCCGAGAACTCCTCCATGGAAGCGGGGATGAGGGCGACAGGGACGACTGGGGCGGTGACGGTCGTACGCCCGAATAGGGCATATATACCGGTCTCTGGGAAGGTAAGTCTTAATTTTATTCAAATTAACTTACAGCACTGCATAGCGACGTCGAGGGCTCTCACTCAGGAGATCTCTCGAGGCCGCCATGTCGTGGTTTGGTAAACGGGCTCAGTTTGCCGGGCTATATGCTTTTTAGGTCAGCAGATTAGGGACTGGAAAGTTCCCCTAACACCCTCTTTGTCAGATCACAGGTATATATTGTTTAAGGCTGATGGAGAGATTCCACATAAATACGCTCGGAATCCTAGGCATACTAATTGGGCGTCCTTTAGGGCAGAATTTGATAGTAAGTTTGGACGGTCTCCATACAGCTTTTGTAGTGGCACTGATATAGAAGCAGCTGAGAAGGTTCTCAGCAGGGACTTGACAGCTTCGTATGGAGAAAGCTCCCTGTTACGCAAAGTTCAAGGTATACCTATATATTATACCTTCTGGTGCAAGGAGCTAGATGATAGGAGCTGTGCAAAAACATCTAGGTAGAGTTAGACACAGGAGATGCTCTCCCCAATGGAAAGAATGCAAGAAGGCGTTGCAGGAATACAAAAATGAGATTAGAAGGGCTCCAGAGAATCCTGGAGGAACTCTATTAATGACATTCCTGCTACAGCTAGAGTACTCTGAATCCTATGCAAAGATACCAAAAACGAGCTTGGAATCTCTGTCTGATCCCTTGGGAGGTAATACTACTTCCGAGGTACGTACTCTGAGGCTTGTGATGGATACGCACTTTCCCGGTTCCACAGTAGCGCAATCAATTACATATTCATGCCGTTGCGCAGGCACTCAGGGGAGGACTGGCGCATGGATAGGATGGCATGGGCTATCGATTCGTTTGGTCCATACAAAAGTCCGGGTCTGGATGGCGTATTGGCCACATTACAGCACATGCGGGATTCGGTTGTTCCTTACCTGTTGAAGGTGTGTCGAGCACGTGTGAACACGGGCTTCGCACCTTGAACCCGTCGGCAGGCTAAAGTGGTATTTATTGCTGAGTCGGGCAGAGCTAGATATACTTGCCCGAAAGATTTTTGTCAGACTACCCTTTTGTGCTCAAAACATTGGAAATGATAGTTGACAAATTTTTTAGGGATGATCCCCTGGAGGTGTGTCATGCATTTCAATTAGTTTTAATACCAAGCTGGAAAATCGACTGATTTGGCCTTACATAATCTGGTCGGTAGAATGGAGAAGACTCTAGATTAGCGAAAAGTGGCATTCGTGGGCTTTTTGGACATTGAAGGTGCATTTAATTGTATTACAACCGACTCTATCAGGCATGCGTTGGTTAGGCACGGGGCTGGATCAATCCTACTAGATTGGGTCCTATCCACTCTGGAGGGTTGGGTAGCAACAGTTATGCTGACTAAAGTATGCTGCAGCATCGGGGCTGTCCACATGGCGGGAGTTTTGTCACCCCTACTGTGGTGCGTCGTCTCTGACATTATGCAGGGCGCTTTGAGCACTGCGAAATCGTGGTGTAGGGAGGTCGATCTTTCTGTCAACGCTGGAAAGGCCGAACTGATCCTATTCACGAGGAGAAGAAGTCTTGATGCGCTTGTCTTGCCGACCTTCTTTGGAACTAGACTACTTCTATCCCAATCAGTAAAATATCTAAGAATTATCCTGGACTGTACACTAAACTGAAGAGAGCATGTTGGATACAAGGTGGACAACGCTCGCAATTCAATGTGGGCTTGCAGACCTGTTGTCGGAGTGAGGTGGGGGCTTAAACCCAAAGTGGCACACTGGCTCTACACGGCGATAGTACGTCCATCTCTTTTGTACGGTTCTCTGGTTTGGTGACCTTGCAATAAAGCCCAGCGTTTGGCTTGTATTACAAGCGCAGTGCGGACAACGCCATTGAGTGCACTGGAAGCTCTGCTGGATCTCTCACCGTTGGATCTAGTGATCCGCGGAGCAGCGACAGCAGTCGCACATCGTCTGTGGAGTCAGGACAGCTGGGCCTTCTTGAATCCCGTCAAGCGTCACACTGCCATCTTAGTCGAACTGCAAAGGGAGGAATGCCCTTCTGAGCAGGGGTGCTCTGATCACTCCTAAATATCGGTTCAACCTCAAGTTCAATTTGGAGTATCCAACAAGGGCGGAGTTGAATTCCTGTAGCCGGAAGGTCTCTGGAGGCGGAATCTTTGAGCCTAGAACTAGGCTAACTCTGCCTCTTGGTGGATACACCATTATTTCCCAGGCGGAAATCTTTACGATTCTGGCTTGTGTATCCCACATTTTGGAGTGGGGAGGGCCTACTAGAATAATAACAATCTTCTCCGACAGCCAGGCTGCAATGAAGGGCACTTAGTGCCTGTAAGATTACTTCGAGCCTTGTATTAGATGCAGGGAGGCTCTGGATTATCTAGCAGTGAGGCATCTGGTATCGTTACTGTTGGTACCGGGGCACGCTGAGATAAAGGACAACGATACGGTGGACGCGCTTGCAAAAGCAGGATCAGCCACAAGCTCGTTGGTCCTGAGCCAGCTTTAGGGGTGCCCGCGCAAAGAGTTAGAAGGAAAATGGAGAAGAGGTTTGCAAGACAACACTCTCACAAATGGAGAAGCATCTTCAGGACTCTCCGTCAGGCACGGGAACGCTTTTGCTTATTTTTGGAGAGAGCCAGCCCAAGGCGCCACCTGCACGTGATGGGGGTGGCTGAGGATCCCTTGTGTGAGCGCTGCGGGGTAGAGGTAGAGACCTCGGTGCACGTTCTGTGTCGCTGTGAGGCTATGAGTATTTACAGGCAGACTTTGGATTAATGGTAGCCCAGGAAAAAAATCATAAGTTGGAAGATCTTTATAGTCATAACAGGCAAAAAAGAAGCAAAAAGTAGTGATTTTTTAAAAAAACTTAAAAGTGGCAATATCTCGAAAACCAGAAAACTTTTACTAAGGTAAGACTGATTTTATCTGATTAATCTGAAACCAATCTACCTCCCATGTCACTCTGCCATATTATTTCTGGCACACCCTGTATAAAAAGGGATATGACTCACCAGCCCATTTCTACATCTGTAAAATCGCTTGTATTGGTCAATAAACATATAGAAGCAACAGTCTGGTAAGTCACATCCCTTTGTATTTATTGGAAAGTGTGCGACAAAAGGTTGTTTGGATCTCATAATCTAATAAAAAAACTAGAATACCTTTTCAAAATAATTTTACTCAAATATGTTTTTAAACAAAGTCATTACCTATGTTATGTACTAAAAATATTATAAATATGTTAAGTAAAAGAAAGAAAACACATTTATAAAACAAGCTTTTATTAAGCTATAATAAAACAAACAAAATTTCAGAAATAATTTTTCTAATGGGAAATATGTCATTTTATATCTGTTCTTGGAGCACCTTTGTTTCAAGCATTCACATAAAAGCATGTCATACCCTTTTTTCCTCCTGCAGTTAAATCATAACACGCTTTTATGTGAAAACTTGGCACAAGAAGCTTCAATATCGGTACGTTTATATGGTAAAGCAAACGTTAATCTCGATGCCGTGGAGTCAGTATCATTAAAATGGACATCACGAAAGAATGCCCTAGATCAGGGCTGTCCAACTTAATGTGGCCCAAGGGCCACTTCAAAAAAATGCAGTTTGAAGGGCCGTATTATAAAATCTTTCTATACAACATTATTACTGAGTTTTAATAGGTATATGCATATTCGGTATTTGAGAGTAATTTATACATGTTATGTATACATGACCCGTGAAGCGGGCCGCAAGAAGGGAGTTCGTTGGCCGTATGTTGGACAACCCTGTCCTAGATGGTTTTCTACGTTGTCTCAGGAAAATGGAGGAACTTTTTATCAACATAATTCTGGTCATTCATATTGGTATGAAAATCATTGAATATACTTACATCAAAAAATTGAAATATACCTCCCCGGCAACCACCAATTCTTAACCCATACAAATCTTTTTCTGAAAATATTGAGGAGCCTCTGAAACATCAGATAACGAAGTTTGAGCGATTCTTATTTTTCCCCTTTTTCTGTGCTTAGCTCCGGCCACTCGACCAATTTTCAAATACTACAAAGCTTTTTCGACGTTGACATAGCAGTAACCTTGGGTGGAAATTTTATTTATATCCGAGTAGTACTTTGTAAGTTATAATAGAATAATAGAAATTAGTGATATGATTTTTCGTGTGATCTCATTTGCGAAATTTTTCGTGATTACAAAACTTCTTCGCCTGTAGCGTAGGAAGTAAAAACAAAAAAGTTTTAATATACTAAAATCGACTTATACCTAGGTGGTAAGAATGACAAATAATGTGAATGGGCTTTTCGTTAGATATGTCTGGAAGTTGTAATATTTAATCTGCGTTCTTACAAAACGCATTATTAGCATATTCATCAAAGCACGTCTATGTTACAAAGCGTCGTCTTAACAAAATATGTATAATCCTTGTATTGAAGCATGGAAGTTTCCGCGTTAATTAGTGCGGAGGTAGACGACATTCAAACAGGTATGTAACCAGCAGAAGCTAAATATTAGTAGTACTAGGAAACACATTTTCATAAATAGTAACATAAGGGACGATTTCACCAAGGTTGTCAAATCAACAGTCCGTTATTCTCCATCTATAGGGTAACACTCCGTCAAATACAACGAATGAGCTTCAAGTTCCAATCAACAAATTTAAGCAACCAATAGCTAGGAAATGTTGAAATCAAAATACTGTCAAAGTATGAGATGACAGCTTGTCATTGAAACATCACCAGCTTATTGAATATTAAGAAATTACATATAATTCAGTCAAAATTTAAAGAAATGTTTGATTTTTGAATTAAATTCATGTTTTAATTACTATTGTTGATTTTTTATTCATCTTTATATTATTTTCTTCAATTTATATGCGATTTTACTGATTCAACTGGGTGTTGTGTCCTATAAACCTCTTGCAGATAGCCATTAAGCACCTACTTGATGACAGGCTCTACCAAAAGATATGGCTCGTTTCCAAACATTCATTCATTTACTTGCCGTTCATCAGAACCATTATGGCACCTTAGATTGATATTCCCACAAAACTATTCAGGTTTTTTGATATCCATACATCCATAAAGTTGAATATTTTTCATTGTTCAGGAACTGAACAAACATCCACACTATATTCACAGCGATTAAGAAATTCCCAAATATATGCCTTAAAGCTACCAGCAAACCTAAAACCTGCAAAAAAACTACAAATTTGCCATATTTTTCTTTTTTCACGAGTACACATTCTAGGTTATATTTATATTAGACATTATTTGAATACAGTTGATTATTGCTTATCAAGACTCATCGAGTGACACATGTGTGGGATCTTTCAACCCTTGGTCCCAGTCACAAAACATATACTCTGAAGAAGGTTTAATTCCATGCTATTTAATGACAACACGGTGACTTGTGTGGTTGTCAGCGGCCATTTTGTGAGGGTGCGACATGGTTGCCAGATTGTGCATTAATATCCCGTTTCACCCCCCTGGTCCCAGTGGAATAAGCTCCGCCAACTGTTGAAATATACTCTACTATGCTTTATAAGAGTATTCGTGTAATTTTTCCCAAAATCGTTGCACAACACTTGGAAATGCAAATGAAAATTTAAAATTAATTCCATGACGCCGCAAAATAGCTCCGTCGGTACCTCGGGTTATACATCTTGACAGTAAGGATGTTCGATAGGATCCTATATTTAGAAGTATCAATACATTTCACGAGTATCGTCATCTTTCGATCCGGACTGTGTCAGAAAGAGTGACTGCCATTTGGCTGCGACATTACCCTGCCAAATCAGACATATCTTTCATCATTTTCAAAGAAATTGTACAAAATCTTCAAATTTGTGAAGTTACCAAGTTTCACTTCATACGTTGTTAACAGACATGCCCAAATCATCAGTTGCTGCCGTGATATTCATCCCGACCACTGCATCCCCACGGCTAGGCGACCTGTATGTTATATTTGTATTGATAGGGCAGCGGGTTATGCTACAAATCATGTCACAGTTTTTGTGCACTGATTGCAACGGTTAGATGATACCAAAAATATTTTCATAAATAGGAGATCTTTCCCATTCCGGATCGAACATGATACCTAGTAAATTTACATGAAAAATCCTCTGTATGTAGGTATATAAGAGCTTTCTTATATTTGTTCATCAATTTGATGATACAACACATCTGCTAAAAATGATCATAATCAGGATAGTAAGCTATGACGAAGGTCCACTGTATGTAAGAATTTTCAGATACTTCATTTGCAATTTGACAACAGACCATGACAGTGTTCACATTTTTCAAATATTCTTCAAGAAGTGGTATCAGTCTAGCTCCAACTATCATTAGTACTATGTTTGTATTCCTACTTTAAATTCAAAACCAGCAAATGTAAAAGATTCATCTCGCACCCTTCACCACGGGACGTGATCGTCGTTAGACTTGGCAACCCTGCGAGTGACAGATAGATAACCCCACCAGTGAAAAAGGCAATCAAACAATAAACATGAATAGTTTTTATGATTTTTGGACTTAAAAGACATTATTTGTGAGACATTTTTCATATTTTTTTGTCTATGTCCATAGTAATTGCATTATGCATCACGGAGATGTAGGGATTGACACGACTTACACATATTATCTGTGTTTTAGGATGGAGAGGACAATGTTTTTATTGCTTTGAAGAAATTCATTAACCCGTAAATTAATAAATGATTACTATTATGATGTAAAGGAAGATGAGGAATTGAATGGAATGTATTTTATATTCTATTTTTTTGCAAAATACAGACAAATCCACACTATTCAACAGGTATGTAATGATAACAGTATATTGAACTTAAATTCGAGATTGCCATGCATTAACAAATGTCCATATCTGCTGCCAAATTTAACAGCTAGAAAATCGACTTAATATTTGCCGCATTCCCATTGGCTTTGGGGATAACTGATTGTCAGATGTACACATATAACATAAATCAAAATACATGAAAGTTGACCTGTTTTCTCTGTACAAACGCACCATGTTGGAATCAAAAAGTGGTCTTGTTTATAATACAGTCCAATTTTCACGAGTAAAGTACATTTTGCTGTTTTGACCACTCTGTGACATTTGTGACATTTTAAAAGTGAATAGATAAGCTTAAAATTGAGCACATAATTCTTTTTGACACAAAATCCAACTATTAAGGTATAGTAGGTACGCACTGTAGATGTTTTTTTAGATAAAATAACCAATAGCTCAACAAACCCATGTTATACCAATCTTTTGTTTTTAAAAGGGTCTATCCGAATATGTAATAAAACGGATTTCATTAGAAAAAACAATTATGATATGTCGGTCAAAATTGAGACACCCTGTATAATTGTGAATATTTTAGAAATGTGTCTCCACATATCACATATAATAATCCATAAGTAGGTATTTTTTAACAGTTTTTGTTTAGGAGTAAAACTCCGTCATCGCACATTTGGGACACCCTGTATGTATCACAATGTCAATCAGACATTTTTCTAGTATGAGTTGTTCTAATGTTGAATCCGCATCTGCATTGGCGCTACTGACTAATAAAGATATTGCTTTTTTTGTTGGACCTAACTTTTGCTTTTCCTTGAAAGCTAACCTAAACGAGAATGTATAGTAGAGCGCTGAGTTTCAGAAGTTCACAGCTTCATGCAACATTTTTAGGTAGGGACCAATTTTATTACAAAAAGCACTACAAGGTAGTTAAGGGTAAGCATGAAAGAAGTGAATAGTCTTTGACAATAATAACAAAATCTTACAGGCATGGTATTGAAAGTCGGCAGTGGAGCTAAGAACGTTTCTAATTAAACTGATGAAAAGAGAAGAAAGACATTGTTTAAAGAATCTGTCTTGAAATATACAGTTGTATACTATAGCTGGAAGGAAACGGCAGTGCATATGTGCATAGTGAGGATTTGTGTGCTAATTATCTGTGTTGATGATAATTCCATTGGTTTCTTGCCTCAAGTACACTCACTTGAAATGTATGCAAAGCAAAAAATTAGTTGCGCACTCGCTTTTTCTTATTCAACCTGGAAATCAAATATGCAAATTTGCTGAATTTCAAAAGAGAGCGATAAGAAAACAAAATCCCTGGTTAGTGAAGTTTATGAAAACTAACAGGTGAGAAAATATGGTACACAATATTTATGAAATGCAAAAAAAGTTATTACATTCCAAATTGATTTTTATTTCCAGTCATTTACATCTTATAGAAATAGACGATGTCAAGTAGAAAATACAAATCAGCGTCTGGATGTGAGGCAGTGCGAAAATGTTTTTGTAGGTGATGTGGCTTTTGAAAACGCAAGAAAAATAGGGAAAACTGTATGTATAAGTTTGAACATAATCTCTCTTCAGAAAGGACAACACAAATAACCCGTCTGGCACAGCTAACAGATATATTTCATTGCAACATATTCAGTAATAATTTTCGCACATAGCAATTATCACTGATTTTATACACATGCAGACCAATACACATAATCAACTAGATGCGACCCTGCTACTCTGATACTCAACCACACATCTTCTTAGAGTCTCTACAGACCATCTCGGCATTCTGCAACCAAAAAAGCATCATGAGGAACTGACTTGCAGCTTGCAGCATGATCATTGAGCGTGTCGTGTCGTTGAGTCATTCCTCCATAAATGGATGCTTTTGATGACGCTCATAGCGAGCAAACGCAGAATGTAGGTACTATTTGCACACTAGGAACTATCTAGGCAGCAAGATGACATTTTGTCGTTTTTTTTTTTCTTTTTATAGGTTTTTTACGTAATAACTCTGCCGGTGCGTCCACTGCTCAGCCTCTGCAGCTACTAAGTTAGTAGTCTAATGGTGAAGTTTCCACGAGTATGGGTCATCTGGCAAAATGAGTTATGGGAATGTGAGATGGACAACAGGATTACATTCTATTTTTATTAATAAGCAAAACAGGCAGCCAGGCACTTTCCACGCAATGCTTCCATCATTTCATAAAGGATTATATTCGGCTCAAGGTAGTCCCTTTGAGCTAGCTACAATACTAAAATAACAAAAAAATTAAATCTGTCAAGTCAACCAAACAGGCCCATATACAATTTATACATACTCCATAGTACTCCTATTGATTAACATGTGAAGAAGATATTTTGTTTATGATTATTTATTTTGTTTAATTACCGTTAGCATGCGTTGGCAAAATTGCCTAACTATGCTGGCTGGATGAGCTCAATCAACATATTTGATACTATTTTGTAAGTACAATAGCATTAGACAAATGTAACAAGGTCAGTATTTACTGTGATCCGTCGTAGTACTTATCATGGAATGTGACATTTATTGAATGTACAGGTAGCATCGACGTCACTAATTATTGATGTATGTACAGTATATTCAGATAAGAGATAGACCGGACATAAACAAGACCACGTGATCATCGAACGCTGTAACATTCGGCAGGGACGTATTAAGAGTCACGCAGTACATATTTTAGATAGTAGATGCTGCTTTGCGTAACTTTGTAGTAAATTAGCACAATTCGATGTGTATACGATTGGTGATGGATATAGGATCATGTGGGGGTGGGGTAAGAAATATATAATGATGTAAATATACATAAGGGTTTCAAAATTTTCGCTTCGATTTCCAGCTTCGGATGCCGCCTGATGTTTGGTGAAATACAGTCGAATATAATCTCAAAATGGCGTTTAAATTAGCCTAAATTAAAAATAATCGTATATCTCTTAAAATTGCTTTTAGAATATTGATTAGTATATTTTTTGATTTCTAGGTAAATATGTAACCAAATTAAAACGTTCAAAACGTAAAAAAATGTGCATGGTTGAACATTGTCAGAAAGTAGATTCTTGAATAGGTTTTGCCAAAATGGATTCAAAAATGTCAATAATTAATTAAAAAATACAGTAGCTTTATAATTACTTATAACTTACCGAATTTGATGAACGACGTCTTTTTTTAGAGCGTTTCCTAGGTGGACTACAGGAGTTTACAACTTCATCGGCAGTATCTGTACTACTGGGCATTTTGCGCAAGCAATTGATAACAATAACAATCAATAACAAGGTATAACAATAACAACGACAAACTCATCAACTTAATAAGATAACAAACGAAAACGTCCAAAGAAATATCAAATTGCAATGTTGCACACGACATACGTAACACGTCTGAACCTGAATGTGACTCTGCCTTGATACGATTGCTCTGCCGCTCGGCATAGGCATTTAATTGCGAATTGACCAATGAGGGCTCCTGTTTTACGTCGAGACGGCGGCGTTAGCGTGAAAATCACCCGAACCTTTTGTTTACGTCCGGTCTATCTCTTATCTGAATATACTGTAGAAGTCCACTGACACCGACGGACCCACCAATAGATACTGAGGGTATGGACCACTATAAATATAGTATTTACGGTCACGCAAATGTTACACGATCAGTTTGTGTGGCATTTGCCCTAGGTTTCAAATACTCAATTATATTTTCCATTCCACTTATTGCAATAGAGAACTGCAACTTAATTCATCGCTCTCAAGAAACATGTCTGTACTTGTTCTAGAACAAGAGAAAAGCATCGCCAGTGAATCTAGTGGAGACACTTTTGCGACAGCATGATTCCCGGTTTAGTCACTCACCCATAATGTACGAGTAGTTGGAAGCGGCGTTCAGACATATGGCGCTTTGTGCGAGTACTGTTAAAAGCATTTTCTGACTTGCTGGCCATCTCGCCACAACTTTTCTATACATCACTTCATTTCCTGTTGATTTTGAATTATTTTCACAGGAAAAAATACTCCAGTCGTTAGGAACCAAAATGAATTTTGAGTTTGAGACTTTCCATAGACGGTAACCACTTATGATTTAATCTCCTTCCAAACTGAATAAGTCACTTTAGATAATTCACGTGAAAAAATGTCTAAGTCACTTTGGATAAGCACAGCGTTTATATTTGACAGTTCCAGGTAGGTTGCTGGCAGGGGTATTATGAAGAAAACCTAAAAAACGGACAAAATGTCATCTGTAGTTTTTAGTGTGCAAATATTTCATTCCACGTTTGCCTGCTATGATAGCTGATGACATCTGGAACTGTCTCAGTTATTTCAGTAAACCGTGAAAAATGTTCACCTTCTCGGTATTTCGGTAAATGAGGTTTCATTCCGGTAGAAATACCAAAAAAATGCTAAAATCGCTCATCTATGATCTATGTAGGTAGCAAACTTGTCAAATCAAAAGCTTATTTTTTCAATTTTTGAATTTTGTGAAATGAAATTTAGCAATGATGAGTACGCCTATATCATTTTTGTGTACGGGTTCTGTAATGGAAATGCTTTAGCGGCTTCTCGGGAGTATCAGCGTAGATTTCCTAACAGACGCCAACCTACCCCAAAGGTTTCTACGCGTCCATTTCTAAGACTTGTACAAGTACAAGGCGGATTGCAGCCCAGTTACCATGTTCCCAAAGTCTTGCGTGGAGAATCTTAAATCGGGAAGTTTTACATCCTTACCATCGGCAAGATGTGCAATGTCTGTCAATGTCAACCCGGCGACGAAGTGCAGCGGCGAAATTTTCATGAGTGGTTACTGCAAATGCATAATCAAAACGCAGATTTTACTGATTTGTTATTGTGGTCAGATTAATCGCTTTTTTCGAGGACTGGTACCTTTAATTCTCATAATGAACATATTTGGTCGTTCTGTAACTGTTTCGCCACAGATTTGCTAGGAATGTCTGTGCGGCATTTTCAATGCACGTATTGCCACAACGTTTAAATGCAAACTCATACTTAACTTTTACAGATAATTACATAGAAAATGTGAGAGATGATGTTCATTTAGCAACGAGAGAATGAATATGGTATCAGCATGGCGCTGCCCCACCGCATGTTCGTCGTGACATAACCGCATGGTTAAATAATCATTTTAGACAACGATGGATTGGTAGAAACCGACCCGTATGTACATTGGCCTGCGAGGCATCCTGATTTGAACTGTTTGCTGAACAAATTAATACTATTGTTTTTTTTTTTTTTTTTTATACTCCAACTACCACGAAGGCCTGAGGCCTAAGCACCCATTGGGTACCGTGGGGCTATGGGGGATACATGGGAAAGGGGGGACGCCACACGGACTCTGGCGAGGGAACACGTGTGCATGCAACATGCACACATTCTGGCTCCGCCTACGAGAACCGCCGGGTGGTACCTCCGCGTTCGACAGTCAGAGACCATCTACCACCTACGGACAATCACAACATCCATGGCCAAGAGAAACATTTCTCCTGGGACGGGAATCGAACCCGCACAGCGCACGGCGACTGATCAGGAGACCGAAGAGTCTACTACTGCGGCCACCGCTGCTGCCTAAAACAAACACACAACATCCATGGCGAAGGCGAGATTCGAACTCGCGGCCCGGCCGGCCGGCTGATCAGTAGCACGACACTCTGACCCACGCGGCCAACCGAGGTCCCGATCAGTTACAAGAAGGAATACATAATGCGTTTCATCAAATTCAAGGCCACAACAAATTTTGCGGAAATACGTTTATCTTTATCAAAAAGATGCCGCACTTGTATACGTCAGATAGTGTTTTTTTGAACATTTATTGAAATAAAGCTTTGATTATCTGATTTGTTTTTTTTTTATTTTTACGAAAACTGCACTCTAGGAAAAAAACACAAAGGTAATTATTTGTAGCAAAACATGTTTTTTATTGTTAAACTTCAACACCCCGTATCGTCTTAATGAAGCCAGCCCTCGAGAAAAAAAAATTACATTGAAGACCCCCCTTAAAATGCGGCCCTGTGTATGATAATTCATTTTTGGTCACAACTTGTGAATCACCCTGTATAGAGTGAGGAGGTCATGTTCAGAGAAGTACTTCTTAGTACTAAGCAAATAGCCCGGTTTTTTTCCAGCAGATTAACGAGATGTGTTCGTGGATGATCAAGTCGTATCGTCGGTGATCTGGTAGCCGACCAGCCGAAATGAACTCGGCCATCCATCGAAACCTGATGAGCGCTAGGACGCTTTTTGTTTGTCAAGGTACAGTGCTGTGTTTTGGAAGCATTAATGTGCACACGATTGCGTGACGTAAGCTAGAAGGTCCCCTGTGGATCGCTGGTGCCGGAAACCAGCCATACTGCCTGCCGCTAATCAATCCGTGTCGTTCGAGGTAGACTAGACGCTCCAGATTTATACACCTCTCCATCACCGTACTTATTACAGAAAGCAGAGCTGTACACCTGTCCGTGGTGGAGTTGGCAGCAAAGATCTTGACAAGCACGTGGTGGCTACTTTGTGAGAAGTTCCATTCAATCTGTTTGGCCAGCGTCCAGAAAGATCGACTGCCATTGCGCTGTGACATTATCCTGCGCCTAACTTTTGTATCATGCTGGTCTTCGGCATTGCGAACCACTTCGTTACATTTGTTTCTCGACTTGACGTCGGCTTGTGTATTGTCTACAGTGTGGTTTTGTAAGAACATTCTGTGTGTCTTGATATTTTAGTGGCGAGCAATGTCACGCGATTTGTTGAACCAGCCGTTGGACCCTGGCTTAGCTGCTTTCACTGTATGAGGGATGTATTCCTCCATCACGACGTAGATAATTTCAGTTAGCGAAGAATAGACAGCCAACGCATCCGCGTCAGCGAAACCAACATCTCTCCAAGTAAAGATAGAGCAGAAGTCTCTGAGCCCCTCCCAGTCGGAATGCCCTTAATGATAAATTTTGTGATCTGAGCGAGTTTCTGTTGCCACAGCGGCTTCTGACCGAACCTAACCTCCACAGCACCGTGGTCCGTGTTACCCAGGGGGACAGGACAGCACTGCTGTAAAGGACAGGATGTGGAGGAGAACTACCTCTGAAGCGGGGTGATTGATGCTCAGGAGGTCGATCTTGACAGCGACGTATTCAAGTGGGTCATCCTAGTTAGGGTCTGAGGGAGTGCGATAATGGTAGCAAATGAATCTGGTGGATTTTTGGAGTTGAGGCGAAACCACAGAATGTCCTTCCGATCTGATTCCAAAGAAACGTCTCTGGAACAGTAAAGACTTATGAAAAGTATAAACAACTAGCTCACTTGAGAATGGCTTTACGCATTTTTAGCTAGGTAACATTATTCTTGGTGGAATTAGTCGCATTCTAGGTTTATGACATCGGCATTTAACTATAACCAAAACACGCTACCAAGACAACGTAAGCTGTGGTGTGCAGGGAATCCTTCAGCTGCCTTCGTCGGCGATTCCGTGCAGTGTCGTGATGATGTGATGACTTAAAGGAGTGGAGTGCAATTTTGCGATAAATGCAATAAAGTTGTCAATAAATCCAATGTGTCCGTCTGTTTGATTTTATATTTGTAACAAGTGCTCTCATCCCAGGGTTCGTTTTGAAACACTATATGGCTGCAACCTCAACGACGACTCCTGAAGAAGGCTCCATAGAGAATGCCGAAAGTTCGAGATTACCGTTGAAAGAGTGTTACTAAATCCTAAAAAGTTTGCCAATTTCCCAATTAACAATTAATTGTATATATATATATACATATATATTCATGTTGACAACAGATTCATTCAGATATACAGCGCCACCATCGAAATGGAATAGCGCGCGAGACCGGACTAATAAGTAACGAGACGAGACATAAGCATCCTTATATGAGAAACACCTCATTTAGCGGGATAATTATAATAATATTGCCTCATCACCTTTTGAATTCATTGAATTTAATTTTTGCACTTGTTGTCAGTTTGGTCCATTTTATAGTGGATTTATAAAATCTGAATCGGATAGATATAAAAATAAATAGACAACAAAGATGGAGCCGATCTGCATTTACCTTTTTTTTAGATTCAACTGGATAGTGAAAGTAAATAGATGCCTATTAGGAGTAGAGATACCCAGACGAAAAATGTAAAACAATAAAATTAAAAAGCTGTTTGTATTCCAGTCGCCCGTGTATCCGGATTATTTGCCTTTACGACGTTTCACTCCATGGGAAGGAACATTTTCATTCTGTCGCCGTGAAGATATTTTCTCTGCAAAAATTACGCTTTGTTGATATTTCACGTTAGAACGTTGTCTGTACGAAGAAGCTTTTTCCAGATTGGGGGCGACGAATTCTTTATAATTTCGTTTACTCCTAAACGAAAACAAAGGAATCTGCTGCTGCTGCTGCCAGAAAATAGCTGCCTGCCTCTCTGTGTTCGCCAATAACTAGTGTTCGTAATTGAAGCTCATTAGTGCAATATTTAGTCTTCAGATGAACAACGGCTTAAGTGCTAGTATCTATCTAGCTACTACTTGGGGTTGTACAGGTGCATCAAATATAGATCTAGATATAAGACATATTACACTGATAAGCCTCAAAACCGCAAAATAACGTCATTTACTATTGTTTTCAGGTCATTAATGATTCCACAATGCTTTTTTGTCGAAAATCTAAAATTTCATTTTGTACATAGGTAGTTGAATCATTAATAAGTATCAATACTTTGATTTCCAACCATGACACTACTCGTATTATTCAAGAAGGTAAGCCCAGGCCCATGCGATCAGACTATCTCTTTCGCACGCGTGACGTCGCTCCGTGAAAAAATTCCCTGAGACCGGTGACAAACATTCAGTTTTATATGGCGTGTTATAAGCAACACAGATATAATGTAAAAGCTACAAGTATATGCTCGCAGCATTTCATGGATAGTGATTGTTGCTCAAAAGAGTAAATGCAGTATCCTCATTTCTTTCGATGAAATTATCAAGAAGGGCACATACTTCTCGCAGTATACGAATGATAGAACGCTAAATATGGCGAAAATTATAAAATAAATTTTTAAATAGAATGGTTTATCAATATAAATGATTTTTATCGATATTTACCCATAAAAAAAGGTTAAAAAATCAGTAGTAGTAGTAGACACATAATATAAATATATGTCATATATACAGTACCTATCTTGTTTACTACTCTTTCTCTGTATTTAAAATCAATTTGTTTCGATAAAAAATTGAAGTCACTTCATTTGGAGATCTAAAGAGATTTTAGTTTTAAAAGCTACATATGTATTTACAATAATTAAATCTTGAATCATTCAAAACCTCAAAAACCATCTATTTTTCATTTTTTAAAAGAGATAAATAACTTCATAAAGATAATTGGTTCTATCTATAATGATATAACTACAATCTATTGACATAAACATCAAAACATAAGTCAAACATTTAATATTATACTGAAATGATCATGTCAGATCGATATGACAAAAAATGTTAAGCAAATATTCCCAATATTGATAATAAAACGCTCTAATACAATGCATTTCCTACTGACAAACGGAAGAATTGTCACCGAGTGATGCTCAGCGGCGTACAAAATTCGAGCGCGAGGTGAGCTTATTCACCCAGTGTGGCGAATCCCAAATAAAGTGTAAACTTTGAAACATATATTTTACAAAAGAAACTTAAACGTTTGCACATGAATAATATGAGTTGTCACGTATTGGATCAGCGGCAAGAAATAACTTTCTGTACAAGTGTACCTATCCTCAAAACTTTTTGAAGAGCGATGGGTAGCAGCGCTTTTCGAGGTTGGATCGGGGAACTATATATCAATGTGAAAATCTTATAGATTCAGATAAAACTTCATTTGTTTTGCTATGTCTATCCAATGGATCGTTGTAGGTAATGCTACTTAATTTTGGAAATCGTCTGAATGGCGGCGGTGATGTGAATAAAAATATTAAAATAGCGTTCAGATTGTCCCAAAGCATTTTTTGTATGATTAACAATTTTCTGAACATTTTTAAGGGTAGTCAATGATCTTTGTGAAGAGGTTACAATTTTTAAAAATTTCGGAAATTTGCTTACATAATTTCTGATTGCTTCAGGTTAGGGCATACTCAAACATTTTGTTTCTTCAGCAAAAGCCTTATCTTGAAATTAAAAACAGGCAAAGGTGAATGCTTGGGATGTACGGAGTCAATTTACTTGACACTATTTTTTCCGAATATTTTATTTTATTTGATAGTCAAAATTGCGTCATAGAGGTCCTTAAATATTTTAAGTACTTCTAGTTACAAAAAAGTTTCTTTCAGCTGATGCATTTGTAATCTAGAGGGTTCAAGATATGAAGCATGCTACTATCACCTAGTCGTACAATCTAAGGTTAAGAGAGTTGTGAGTTGAGTATTTTTAATTTAGCGTACGGCCTAAAAGCTTTCGTGACCTTGTCAAAAACACCATTTTTTTGTAGGTGAGTGACCCTGTAAGCTGTATTTTTGATACGGCTGATGCGGGGCTGGCTACGCGCCTGGGTTGGACGTTACAAATGAACGAAAAGCCGATTTTTCCTGGTGACCATTAACCATGAAGGAGTTTCCTAGTCCCAATCACAACCACTTTTACTGACTTGTTCTACCATTTCAGTGCTATTAGTCAGTAAGTACATGATTCGATAAAATCTAACATTAAATTCGATGCGTTTTGACATCCCCAGTGCACTTCAACCTCCTGTTGCTAAGTTGGTGGGTCAGTAAATAGATGGCCTGGGAGTCCACTCGTGACCGAGTCGATCGGGAGCCACCGTCAGTTGCTGCTGATGCTGCTGCAGGCTACATCGATCTCTGCCCCGCCTTCCCACGCTCATACATTCAACAGGACCGAGCCACTAATAGACAAATCCTACACATATCTCAAACATTAATCGAATGAGCTTATTACTGATAAACGTTTCGGCTGATTGACAAAATATCTTGTATCTGTCTTTAAAACACCGAAGAGCAGTAAACATGACGTACAAATAATGAGAGGCTCATCCGAGACATATTTATGTAGATGCAAAGTTTCGAACACTGTTTCGTTCTATATGATATATGCCTCACTTTTCAAACAACTCTCATGTTTGTATGAAATTAGAGAATGATGACTATAGATAAAAATGAAACTTTGAAACATGTTCGACGTTTTGCGTCACTGATCTTTATTTCCGTAATTGGTTTGTTACTGACCTCCGCCTATAATGAGGCAATAAATATTAACCATTATGGTCAGTGTTTTTGGATACATCGAAGGCGTTTGCTTTTTTTATATTCTGCCTAGTAGCTAGAGCGATGCTTTTCATTTGCACCGAAGCAGCCGCGCAACCAGAAGCCTTAATACCAGAACACCACGGCTGCTATGAGGATCGCAAAGAAATTTTGTTAATCCGATTTTTGAACTGCCTAAGGTGAGTAGAATTGGGAAAAGCTTCTTCTTGTAGATTGTTCCACTATCTCGACACACCCGGGACAAAGGAGCGATCGTATCGGCCAGTTCTGGATGTACGAAATTTCGACACGGTTAGGACGGGAAGCCGAAGTCAAGCAGGTCTGTCTAGCAGAAACATCGCGCGGCGGCAAAAAGGAGGAGAGCTCTGAGAAACAAAAAAGCTCGTAGGTGTATTAGTAGAAGAGGGTCACGGGACTGTCTGTTAGAGTCATCGATCATATTTACCTAAGCGAACTTAATCATGATTCAATTTCGCCTTTTGAAACGATTTGACTCACTTCTTTTTTTGAAACCTCCAACGAAGGCGTAGGAAGTATAGAGTCAACCTAGGCGACGCCATTTTTTCTTTTTGGTTGGGCAACGCTATTTGCATGCATCGTTTAAGACAGCAGTCTCACGAAAATCTTAAATTTTCTACGTGCATTAATATACAAAATACGGCTCATTGGTTGTACAGATAAATATCACTGAAAGACTTTAGTGGAATAAAAATATAATTTGCCATCAAGTATCCAGTAGTCTAAAAATGTCTGATATCAAGTCAAATAGAAGAATGAAAAATCAAGTCCAATCAAGCATTGACGTTTCAGGTAATTTTATTTTCAAGTTAAGTAGCTTATTAAAATGTCAAGATACTTGACCTGATGAATCCATACTCCCTAGCTTCTCCGCACTACGTCTGAATATGTGATAGATTAAGTCCGCGTCTACTTATTATTGGTATTTCCAATACCTCCAACTATTCCTGTATTTCTCAGTTTATAACAAGTTTTTATTTGTATTTCGTCACCATTTAGTTAACACGATGGGCGAAATATGAAATTTGGCACCACATGCTCGGATTCAATGCAAGATTAGATTAAGCGAGTCACCCCCCACTTTGTTGTCAGCATTTCGAAGAAGATCTCAAACCATACCGAAACCTATCCTGTTCCGTTATATTCTGTCGCCTTTCAGCCAACTCGAACTCTGACATTTTCGCGCTGGCGATGACGTCAGCACTAATGTAGCCCTGCATCTGCTGCTTTCAATTCCAGGGATATCTAGTTTCACACTTTATTCTATCTCGATGGAACATGAAAGGCAAATATTCTGATTTGATAAAATAGTGAATAAACGGTTATTTGATGGCAACTGTTTATCAAAGTTATACAAAAATAGTCATCTATTGATCTGTTATAGTTTTCGCTTTTAAACCAATAGAACAATAATAGAACATAGAATGGTTATTATCAAAATCGCTTGTGTATGAAATGAATAGCGCCAGTACTCCCAGTTGCCAGTTTACGAATCGTTAGAGCTGGTCCATTGTCTCCTATGAAATGTATGCCTCGTATTTGAATCCTATGATAATGCTTCCTCTTCCTGCTATGCCCGATAATTACGTTTTGCAAAATGTATGCCCTCGACTGTCGGCTGTAGTTAATCTGATCGATGAACCAGGATAACAACTATAAAACAGTTCTGAAATTGACAAAAATTTATCAGAACAGTATGTGCAACTATTATCGGGAGGTCAGTGAGAGTGTTTGTTGTATATGACACATGACAGCCGAATTTGTACTCAAAATACGAATTCTTCAACCAATCAAACGTTCTCCCGTATGTGCCACTCACTTCTTGCTTGAATGAACTTTGAACTTTTCATGATTAATTTTAGTATTCGCCCGGCACGGGTATTATGTAAAGACTTATAAAACGTAAAAAAACATATAAGATGTCATCTTGCAGACTAGGTAGTTTTTAGGGTGCAAACAGTCATCCCACGTTTGCTCACTAGGATCGTTGTGAGCGTCCGTCTATGGAGGAATGACTCAACTACACATATACACGCATTGTTGGTTGCATATGTTTTGTGAAGCCGGATGGTCTATAGTTTTCATCTCTGAGTCTCTGAGAAGAAAGTTGGTCATTTGGTTGAATAGCAAGCAAGGTCGCATTTGGATGATTGTGTGTATTAGTCTGCATGTGTATAAAATCAGTGATTTTTGCTGTGTGAGAAAATCATTACTGAATACGCTGCGAATGAAGTATATCTATTAGTTGTGCCCGACGGGTTATTTACAATGTTGTCCTTTCGGAAGACATGTTATGTTCAAAGTTATCAATTACGATTTTGTACATTTTTTTGTGTTTTCAACAACTTTGAGAATTGCGGGAAATCACCACCACGCCCGCGTTGTGTGTAATTACTGTTAGCATGTACGAGGGTCTCGCCATATATTTTGAGATACATGAAAACTAAAAACAATTTTTCGAAAACTAGTTAATTTATGTATTTTTCTCCAGCATCAATGCACTTCTGTATCGTGACCTTCTACAAATAAAATGCTTCTAACCAGTCAGTTTTTGGAATTACTTCAACAAACTGATTAATTGCTTGATCGATTTCTTTTTTTTCAGATTCTTGAAGAGCCAGAAGTCACACATTCCCAAATCTGGCAGATGAGGCGGATCTTCTAGCCTTTTGACGTTTCGCTGGCGTAAAAAGTCTACACTTAGCTGGGCAGTGTGGCTACATGCATTGTCGTGATGCAGGATTGTACCTTTGCAACAAATTTTTCTGAATGAAGATGATCATGCAAAATGGTGTGCACTGTTGGGGATCCTACCACAAGAGTTGCCTCTATAGTCGCATATGTGCAGCCAGAATCTTCTTCAGTTAGCCGCTGAACTTTAGCAATATTTTCTGGAGTCACACTAGAACATGACCTACCAGTACGTTCTTCATCAGCCAATGAAACACGCCTTCTTTTAAATTCGGCATAACAGCGAAACCACTTACCCGGGACGGAGCTTTATTCCCAAATGCCTGTTGTAACCGTTTGATTCATTGATGTTCAGTTAAACCGACTTTAAGGTCATGGTAAATCATAGCGCGATAACTCTCTTGCGCACTCTCTGCGCGCACTGTAAGTCGCTTGCAAATGAACCGAATGCGGCGACTTGCTAATAAAGGACTGCTCTTTCTAATTATGCACGCTTGACGGTTTTAACTAGTATAGTTAATGCGTATCTCAAAATATGCAACGTGCCCTTCGTATATGACTTGTAATTTGACAGTGTACAGTGAATATAATTATTTATTTCTCTCATTTTTGAAATTCAGCAAATTTGCATCTGTAATCTCCAGAATGGATGAGAAAATGGATGCGCAACTAATTTCTAGCTTTGAATCTCAAGTAAGTGTATTTGAGACAAGAATCCAATGGAATTATCATCAACACATATTATTAACACAGAAATCTTCACTATGCACCTATGTATTGCCGTTACCTCCAGTAATGCCATCTCTGAAGATTTTACATCACATCAGAGCCAAACATTGATAACTGAAGTATCATGACGTTTAGGCAACACGTACAATAACAAAACTAGTTCACAACGTGTTCATCAAAGAGTGCTACGTTAACATCTTGTAGAAAAACCTAGATAATGTCCAAAAAGAAACAGTATAATGTCAAAAAAATCGATATAACGTCACTTTTCAAGATACATGATACCCGTGCCGTTTGCTACGTTAACATCGGAGTCAGCCTTAGTTGTCAGGTTGGTTTATGAAATGACAAGCAAGCTGGATAGTAGCAGCGGCCGTAGGAACAGCATCGGCAGCAGCATCCCTGGATCCCTGGTGAAATGATAATTTCGCCCACATCCACGGCATTCCCTGACGTTTTTACCTACCCACGTATGACACGCCGGCGATAGGTCGGTGAAATTTAGCATTTCGTCCCTTTTCATTTTTCTTATTGTGTAGGAATTTGGGATTAACATATCGCTGGTGTGAAAATTAGCATAAGCACCGGTTACAACTTTCAATATCCCTCCACACATGGAATAATAACAGGTTACTAGCTCTTATTTGCTTTTCCAAGTGTTTAGTAGGTGCAAATAAAGAATACAAAATTACTGGCGATCTTCTGACTTCTAAATATGCCGGAATTTTTTTAAGAACTCGTATCCTTTTCTTTAGACGCCCCAATTGAAGAGGCCCGGACTTTTTTTTTACTTTATATAAGGTAGTGCTGTCGCACCTTAGCGCATGTATCATTGTCAAAAGATTGTTTAAAAAGCTTCGAGTAAGTGTATTTATGCAGGATGATCCATGTCATTATTGTTTTTATGGCATGGACAATGGATGGCAAATATCGTTTGCTTAAAATATACTAAGTGACATATAAATCCGAACACCCAGTTTAAATGGTTTTATTTTAATAAAAGTTGGTGAATGTATTTATCTTACTGTAAATAACAAGTGAAAAAGCCTTATCAGTTGGACATTCCGGTTTTTATACTGCTTTTTTTTAATTCACTAACTTTCTAAAAATGAATATTTCAGCCGCAGTAAAGAATCAACGTTGGCGGATTTTGGTTCTTGACATCCTTTACGATCGGTTACGATGCCTAGAGTACGGAGACCTGTACGATTTCGTCAACTTAGTGAGTTTGATAGGGGCCGTATAGTGGGACTTCGGGGAGCTGGACTTTCTTTTCGGGCAATTGCAGTTAGAGTGCAAAGAAGTGTAGACATTGTGGTTAGGTGTTGTCAGGCATGGCTTTGAGAAGGCCGTACGCAAAGAGCAAGGGGCACTGGACGCCGCCGTAGAACAACAGACCGTGAAGATCGCTGCCTAAGATTATTGGCCTTAAGGGACCGTTTCTCCACTACCAGGTCCATTGCAAATGAATGGTTTGCAGAACACGGAAGACCTATTGGCATGCGAAGTGTTTACCGACGAATGAGAAGTTTTGGCTTGTTTTCATACCGGCCACACTGGGTCCTCCCTTTAACTCGAGAACACCGACGTAATCGCCTTGAGTTGTGCAGACAACGGTCACTCTGGGATCAGTAATGGAACAGTATTGTATTTAGTGACGAGTCTCGATTTAGTTTAGGCATGCACGATGATCGTGCCAGGGTTAGAAGGCGACGTGGTGAAAGGAGGAATCCACAGTTTTTTGTTGAAAGACATGTTCATCACACTGTTGGAGTTATGGTTTGGGGTGCTATAGCTTATGGTTCCAGGTCACCTTTAATCTTCATCAGAGGTAACATGAACGCGCAGCGTTATATCCACGAAGTTCTAGAACCCCATCTTTTACCCTATCTTGACACCCTGGCAGATCCAACTTTCCAACAAGATAATGCCCGACCACATGTTGCAAGAGTCACAATAGACTTCTTTCAACGTAATGATGTCACATTGTTACCATAGCCACCAAGATCTCCCGACTTATCCCCAATTGAGCACGTGTGGGATATGATGGGTAGGAGATTGCTCAATTTGCAACGTCCTCCTCAGACTCTAGAAGCACTTCGAGAGGAGTTGGTGGTTGCCTGGAATGAGATACCACAGGAGGACATTGACCACCTGATCAGAAGCATGCCTAGGCGCGTTGGAGAATGCGTAGCACATCAGGATGCATCCACACATTATTAAAGGTCAAAGGGCATTAAAGCAGCGCAATCATTTTGAAATTTTTATCATTTACTTATTATGCTTCATTAAGTACTTATACAAAATTTTATTAAAATAAAACCATTTAAACTGGGTGTTCGGATTTATATGTCACTTAGTATAATTGCGAGTTGAAAAATTGTTTATAGCCTCTACGTCACTGACTGGCGATGATTCACCTGTGAATGCTTCTGCAGCAGGTGTACCATAAGTAACTTTCCTAAACAAATCTATCAGCCGCGCCAGGACACCGCAGCTGATATGAGCTTAAAAAAACATTGTTAGTCCGATTTTTGAATTGCCTAAGATTAGTAGAATTAGGAAAAGTTCCCACAATGTCGATACACTATGCACAAGGGAAACTGTCCGTTTGGGAAATACCACCGATCAGACGGACAGCCCTCCTCCGAACAGCATCAAGCACGGATAATGTAGTCAGGGCGCCGAGGAGATCATGTGGGAAAAGTAGTTATTAGCTATAAGCAAATAGCCTACCTATTTCGCCAGCAGCTGCCGTTATTGACGAGACGTGGTCGTGCCAGATCAGGTCCTCGGTGATCTGGACTCGGACTAGCCGAAATGAATGGCTCTTTGGTAGAACTCGGCCGTCCATCGAAACTGTATGAGCGCTAGGACGCTTTTTGTTCGTCAAAGTACAGTACTGTGTTTTGGAAGCATTGAACTGTACAAGATTGTTGCGTCCCAATGCAGCGATAACCTTCAGGTCTCTCGTCAGAGCGGAAGTCGCTACTAGTCTTCTTTTCTCCAGCTCACCGGCAGAGATCGGCTTGTCACTCTGAATTCCTGCATGAGTACTGCCATCAGCTAAGCTGTGGATTGGATTGATCGTACAGGAAAGGGGGTCATTGTTATGTAAGAGGAATAATGTCCGAGCCAAGACGATCCCTGGGAAACATCCGACTTGACGTTGTGGGATGAAAAGGAAAACCCGTCAATTACGACGGGTATCTTGCGGCCAGAGAAAGCCAGCTACCCATCTGCAAAGCTTCTCTGTGAGGTCATAGGATATAAGTTTGCACAGTAGGGCAGCATGCCAGAGTTGATCGAACATTTGCATTGTGGACCGCTTTGTTATAGTTGTTTCTGGACTCGACGTCGACTTGTCTATTCTCTACAGTGGGGTATTGTAAGAAGGTTCTTTGTGTGTTGATCTTTTGCTTACGAGCAGTGTCACACGATTTGTTGAACCAGTCGTTGGGCCCTGGTTTAGGCAATCGTATGAGGGATGTATTCCTCCATCCCAACGTGGATAATTTCGGTTATCGATGAGCCGACGTGAAATAAACATCTCTCCAAGGAAAGGTGCAGAAAAAGTCTCTGAGAATATCCCAGTCCGCATGTCCGTAATGCCAAATCTTGCGCCCTTGGCGAGTTTCTGCTGCCACAGCCGGTTCTCACCGAAACGTAACTCCCACATCACCGCGGTTCGAGTTACCCAGAGGAGACAGGACAGCAGTGCTGTAAGTGACGAGATGTGTGGTAATAAATAGATCCAGATGGCTACTGACGTGTGGTGAACCGCTGGGGAAAAAGTAGGGCCCGTCACGAGCTGGGTGAGTTCTTGGGTAATAGCGAACGATTCAACAGCACGAATTGCTGCATCGGTCTTGTTCGAGCCCAATCGGAGCTCTTTATGGGCATTGAAAACACCAAACAGATCTACTTCTGAAGCAGGGTGATCGATACTCTGGAAGTTCATCTTGACAGGTCATTCCAGTTTTGGTCCGAGAGAGAAAGAGCAATATAGGCAGCAAATATATTTGTGCGATGTTTTGGAGTTGAGGCGAAGTCACAGAATGTCCTTCCGGGCTTAAGACTACTATGGACAAAAGCCACAACACCCCATTCTTCCTGAGATTGGAGTGCACCTCGTAATTTGAGAAGCTAAGCTGATTATCCGATGCAAAATCTGGGATTTTTGTCTTCCCCATGAAAAGCGTGGCATTGCGTTGCAATTAATCCCGCAAATGTTCGTTAAACAAATTTTTTCTTCGATTATGACATTCCGAGAATGCCCACATTCTTAAGACACCCTGGAAAAGCATTGCGAGTGGTACTGCCTCGGTCGTCTGGTTTTTGTCTAGCACGTTCTTTTTGCTTGTGAATGATGTTAAATAAGCGGGCCCGTTGGCGGACTTGTACCGCTACCCGGCAATCGGTACTTAGGTATTCCTTAACACGTGTACAGGGTGACCAACAAAGAATGCGAGGTACTGTTTCTGGGAACCTATCCACCGTAGAGGCTAGCGGCAAAAAAAGTTCTGACTAAAACATTACAACTTATCATAAACATTGCAATTCTAAATCTAAAATGTGATGTGATGTGACTTCCGCTATATTGACCGCAAGGACAATGTGAACTTTTTTGTTTGTCAATTTTTGCTGTATGTAAAATAAAGTGGTGGGGGGTATTCAAAGGTTTCCGTAAAAAACAGGAAACGGCTGAACCAATTTTAACAAACTTGGGCTAGTCAAAAAAAACTATTCTTGGGCTACAAACTTTATAATATTTGAAGTTTTGTTGGCTTCACATGTGGCTGCTAGAGGGCTTTTTTCGACATTCCGATAGAAATGGTTTATTTTCTCAAAAAATGAAATGCTATGGTATGATTTCTTTTAATCAAAAAGTAGTTAAATTATGTTTAAACAAGCTTGCGAAAACCGCATCTCAATATCTTGTTCCTAACCTAAATAAATGAATCTTAAAATTTAGAGGCATCCCGGCCACCATAAGGAGCCAGTGCATAGGCCGCTTAAGCGGGTCCTTATGCACCTCTACAATACTTAAATCATAAGCCTCGCCCTTTTAGCGAAGTTGAGAATCGCCTTGAGTCCAAGCTCCTTGACGTCCTGAGGGTCCAAAGTTATGGACCCCAGTATAGTCTGCCTATAGTAGCTCAGAGCTTCACAGCGACACAAAACGTGCGCCGAGGTCTCTTCCTCTACTCCGTAGCGTTCGCACAAGGGATCCTCAGCCACCCACATCACGTGCAGGTGACGCCTTAACGTGTTATGGCCAGACAACAGTCCCACCAGCAACCTTAGTTTGGCTCTACCCAGAGAGAGGCAGAAGCGTCCATCCTTAGCACTGGGCCCTTCAATGAGCTCTCGTGCCTGGCGGAGATATCTAGAGATACTTCTCCATTTCTGAGAGTGTTGTCTTGCAACCCACGTCTCCATTTTCCTCCTAGCTTTATGCGCGGTTACTCCTAGAGCTAGCTCAGGACCAACGAGCTTGCTGGCTGATCCTGTTTTCGCCAGAGTGTCCGCCGTCTCATTGCCCCTTATCCCAGCGTGCCCCGGTACCCATATTAACGATACCGGATGCCTCGCTGCGAGGCAATCCAGAGCCTCCCTGCATTGCAATACAAGACTCGAAGTAATCTTACAGGCACTTAGTGCTTTCATTGCAGCCTGGCTGTCGGATAAGATTGTTATTCTTCTCCTAGGCCCACCCTCCTCCAGAATGTGAGATACACAAGCCAGAATCGCAAAGATTTCCGCCTGGAAAATGGTGGTGTATCCACCGAGAGGCAGAGATAGCCTAGTTATAGGCCCAGAGACACCAGCACCTGAGCCCTCTTCGTTGACCGAGCCGTCCGTGTACCAGACCTGCCGCTCACTTCGGAGAGTCCCCGGCTACCGGCGTCCCACTCCTCCCTCGTTGGATACTCCACAATAAACTTGCGGTTGAAGCGATATTTAGGGGTAATACGATCACCCCTGCTTAGAAGGACGGGGTCCACCCTTTCTAATTCGACTAAGATGGCAGTATGCCCCTTGACAGGATTCAAGAAAGCCCAGCTGCCCTGACTCCACAGTCGATGAGCGACTACTCTCGCTTCACCGCGGATCACCAGATCCAACGGTGGGAGATCCAACAGAGCTTCCATTGCACTCAATGGCGTTGTTCGCACTGCGCTTGTAATGCTAATACAGGCCAAACGCTGAATTTTATTGAGTTTGGCCTTAGTTGACTCAGTTCTAATGCAAGGCCACCAGACCAGGGAGCCGTACAAGAGAGATGGACGTACTATCCTCGTTCCTAACCTAAAAGTTAAGCCAAAGAAAATTTTATACGGAAATCCCTGTAATTCTTTTTTATTCATCAGAATAAAATTACCCTTTTTAAAAGTTCCAAAATATCGCTAAAAGGTAAGTAAGTAATGATGATAACAAAAGGGATATTTTTTGTTTAAATGCATTTTCACTATGGATATATACAAAAAAGACAATACCTAGAAGCAGGTCGTGGAATACAACAAAACAAATACCTAATCAAAATAATCCTCAAATTGTCAATAGTTGTGAATAGTTTCGCGTTACTTTGAGCAATTGCTTACCAAATGCATTTTACTAGCGATGAAGCTGTTGATATGCTTGCAGTTTATTTTGAACGTCTTCAGAATGCCACAGTAAGAAAAACCTTTTACGCGACTCGATATCCAAATCGGCGTCTTTGCGGTGTGAGAGTTTTTCCCCGATTAGTAGCGTGTTTACGAGGCAATGTAGTTTTCAGTCTACGTTTCAACGGCAAAGATTAGGAAGGATACAGGAGAATATTAACCGCATACTGGTATATATTGAAGGCAATCGTCATGTTAGAACCGAGGCATTGTACCTTGAGTTGGGCATACAACGAACAACGGTTCAAAATATTTTGAATTCTAATGACCATCAAAATATAGAGATTTATTTACTTTTAATTTATTTTAATTACTTCTAGAATGCACCCATTCAAGCTTTGATCGGAGGTTGGATTATTGCCGATGGATCGATGAAACCACCTTTAATAGTGACGGGAGAGTCAATATGCGCAATATGCATTATTGGTCTACAGAAAATCCACATTGGCTGTGTGATGTTCAGCACCAAGGGCGCTGGAGCTTAAATGTGTGGTATGGCATACTGGGAGGCAGAATTATTGTGCCACATTTTTTCGAGCAATCTCAAAATGGCAATGTCTTTCTCGACAATCAGAGAAGATATAAAAAGCCAGATTCGTAATGCAACACCTAACATACCGAGAGCCGAAATTGAAGCTGCAGTTTTGTCTACACATAGAGAGGCTTCAGGAATGCATAGAGCGTGATGGTCAGCATTTTGAGCATTTACGGGGGCTTTAAAAACCTTTCTTTTTCAAATCCGCCCTTTTTAGGCTTACAACTTAATAATATAAAGAAACTCCAAAAAAATTAGTTTGGAAAAATAAAAATTTAAGGGATTTACGTATAAAACTTTCTTTGACCTAAATTTTAGGTTAAGAACTATATACCGAAATGCGGTTCTTGCTTGTTTAGACATCATCTTTCTCGACAATCAGAGAAGATATAAAAAGCCAGATTCGTAATGCAACACCTAACATACCGAGAGCCGAAATTGAAGCTGCAGTTTTGTCTACACATAGAGAGGCTTCAGGAATGCATAGAGCGTGATGGTCAGCATTTTGAGCATTTACGGGGGCTTTAAAAACCTTTCTTTTTCAAATCCGCCCTTTTTAGGCTTACAACTTAATAATATAAAGAAACTCCAAAAAAATTAGTTTGGAAAAATAAAAATTTAAGGGATTTACGTATAAAACTTTCTTTGACCTAAATTTTAGGTTAAGAACTATATACCGAAATGCGGTTCTTGCTTGTTTAGACATCATCTTTCTCGACAATCAGAGAAGATATAAAAAGCCAGATTCATAATGCAGTACCTAACATACCGAGAGCCGAAATTGAAGCTGCAGTTTTGTCTACACATGAGAGGCTTCAGGAATGCATAGAGCGTGATGGTCAGCATTTTGAGCATTTACGGGGGCTTTAAAAACCTTTCTTTTTCAAATCCGCCCTTTTTAGGCCTACAACTTAATAATATAAAGAAACTCCAAAAAAATTAGTTTGGAAAAATAAAAATTTAAGGGATTTACGTATAAAACTTTCTTTGACCTAAATTTTAGGTTAAGAACTACATACCGAAATGCGGTTTTTGCTTGTTTAGACATCATCTTTCTCGACAATCAGAGAAGATATAAAAAGCCAGATTCATAATGCAGTACCTAACATACCGAGAGCCGAAATTGAAGCTGCAGTTTTGTCTACACATGAGAGGCTTCAGGAATGCATAGAGCGTGATGGTCAGCATTTTGAGCATTTACGGGGGCTTTAAAAACCTTTCTTTTTCAAATCCGCCCTTTTTAGGCCTACAACTTAATAATATAAAGAAACTCCAAAAAAATTAGTTTGGAAAAATAAAAATTTAAGGGATTTACGTATAAAACTTTCTTTGACCTAAATTTTAGGTTAAGAACTACATACCGAAATGCGGTTTTTGCTTGTTTAGACATCATCTTTCTCGACAATCAGAGAAGATATAAAAAGCCAGATTCATAATGCAGTACCTAACATACCGAGAGCCGAAATTGAAGCTGCAGTTTTGTCTACACATGAGAGGCTTCAGGAATGCATAGAGCGTGATGGTCAGCATTTTGAGCATTTACGGGGGCTTTAAAAACCTTTCTTTTTCAAATCCGCCCTTTTTAGGCCTACAACTTAATAATATAAAGAAACTCCAAAAAAATTAGTTTGGAAAAATAAAAATTTAAGGGATTTACGTATAAAACTTTCTTTGACCTAAATTTTAGGTTAAGAACTACATACCGAAATGCGGTTTTTGCTTGTTTAGACATCATCTTTCTCGACAATCAGAGAAGATATAAAAAGCCAGATTCATAATGCAGTACCTAACATACCGAGAGCCGAAATTGAAGCTGCAGTTTTGTCTACACATGAGAGGCTTCAGGAATGCATAGAGCGTGATGGTCAGCATTTTGAGCATTTACGGGGGCTTTAAAAACCTTTCTTTTTCAAATCCGCCCTTTTTAGGCCTACAACTTAATAATATAAAGAAACTCCAAAAAAATTAGTTTGGAAAAATAAAAATTTAAGGGATTTACGTATAAAACTTTCTTTGACCTAAATTTTAGGTTAAGAACTACATACCGAAATGCGGTTTTTGCTTGTTTAGACATCATTTAGCTCCTTTTTCATGAAAAAATCATACCAATGCATTTATTTCTTTTGAGATTAACCGACATTTTGGCAGGAATCTGTCGGAATGTCGAAAAAGCCTTCTAGCGGCCACTTGTAAAATTAACAAAACTTCAAATATTATAACATTTGTAGCCCAAAAATAGTTTTTATCAACTAGTCGAAGTTTGTTATAATCGGCTCAGCCGTTTCGAAGATACAGGTCTTTTATGGAAACATTTGAATACCCCCACCACTTTATTTTTAGAGATACATCAAAAATTGTCAAACAAAAAAAGTTTACATTATCCTGGAATTAAAGATCAGGCATTTTTTTGTTAGGTTAATATAGCGGAATACCGAGAAACATCACATTTCAAGATTGCAGTTACGCGCCCTAACGGTCATTTCAGAAACTTGAAAATATTTTCCCGGTTTTTCTCTTGGCCGTTTTAGTAAGAACTTTTTTGCCGCAAGCCTGTAAGATGGATAGGTTCCAGATACAATATCTCGCATTCTTAGTTGGACACCCCATACAATCACTTGAACAGGAAGTTGTATACTGAGTACAAAAACTTCCAGAACAAGCATTTGCCACAGCCTCGTTTAGGGGGAAATATGGTATAAATGCCACGGCCATACGTGTACCATTTTCTTAAACAAAGCTATAGATTTAGCTAGTAATATTACATGGGACTTTGTTCTGTTTTATTTTTATAAATCTATAGATGTGTTAATCTTATCGATTTCGGCATATCTTCATTTGCCCTAGTAGTGCTATATCCCGGTTGATATATTTGAATTGAAAATAAATGCGGACTTGTGTTTAAAATGAAAAAAAAATGATCAACAGATCACAAGGGTGAGTGAAACTAGCGCCTAAGATTACAGTTTCAAGTCGTTTACCTACGTTGTCTAGACAAGCCAGCTCAACCAAGTTCGTTGAAAATATTCGTTCAATTCCGTAATATATTTAACGAAACGAAATATTCGCTCTTTTAGAAATAAAGTTACACATCAAATTTTTGTGATATAGTGTTTTTGAAACTGGTACGTTCACGAATCATAAATAAATTTTGGATGGATCTCCTTCAATTACTCCTCGGCCTGAGCTGCTGTATGATAAAATTATTTGAAATGTGCTGGAATAACAATACATGTCTAAGATCTTTACCAAGCAACGAAACATCGGAACACCATTTCCCTCCTTTATTTTGCATGCACGCACACACCTCCAACTCCTAGTGAATCGTCCTCACCCATCCATCAGCCACACGACCCACTTTCGCCGGGATCTGATGCCAGCCATCGACTACCTGGGTAGTTACACTACAGGAAGTATGCTGCATCTGTTTAGAAAAGTTTTTTATCGTTTTTTGGCCTAATCCCATTAAAAAATACCCCTTTTAATGAATCTGCATGTTGCGAGACCTAAAACTGGGCCAAACATTGTTTTTCTATTTATCAAGGTTGTGCAAAAAACCTTATCACAATATTTTTTCGAACAGATGCAGGATATGTTTTTTCGACTGAGTGGCTCTTGTACATTGAAAATTCTATATATATAACAAGCTTTATTTGTTATTGTAGCATCTAAAACTCAACTCCATATTTTCTTTGCCGTTAAATGTAAACACACTTATAGGCTGGGATGTTTATTAGCGTTTCGGCCACTTCGGTGACCCTTTTCAAAGAACAAATCAAAATTGACAATTATAATATATTTTATATTTATTTGTCTTCTAGGTAACGGTTTGTTGCAACAACAGCCAGATGATTCATCCTGTAGCGCATTGAAATCGTGTGAAATCTTCATTACAGTTACAAAGATGAAATATCAGCAAAGCCTAGAGCCGCCTGGGGACCTGGGGTGCGCATTCCCGCTTCCAAAAGACGTCCAGCCTCTCCAAAGCGACAAGCTGACATATTATCTGTTGTTTTGGATGTACATCGTCCAGAAAACACTAAACGCCTTCGAACACTTAAAAAACTTCAGAAGTGTTGTCGCAACACATCAGTTAGCTGATGACAATTTAATTACTGATGGTGATTTACTCACCCTAGCTGAACAAGAAGTGGCTAACTTGAATTATATGTGCTCAAATAATCAGGGTGAAATTAATGTTGACCCAGAAATTCAGCAGAGTTTTGTTCACGAATTAATTCCTGGTGAAGAAGCCCAAAACTCTATTTTGGAAGATATTGAAGCCTGTAGTAGATCAGGTAAGTCATATCAACTCAGTGGAAATGAAACTATATCAAGTGAAGATGGGGCATTAGAGGAGTCCCAAAACAACATTTCAATGGAAAACTTTCCAAGGACACGCAAAAAGAGACGTTATGTGGACCAAAAACAATGGAAGAAAAATAAAAATAAGATATTAAGACAGGAAGGAAAGGAGTATTTTGGTAAGAAAAGCAAGAAGAAAAATGGAATTATGACATTCCAAAAAAATCAAAAGCTATAGGACCTAGGTGCAAATGCAATGGTAAATCAGTAATGAAATGCAATGATATAACAGAAAAGCAAAGAACATAAATTTTCACAAGGTTTTGGATTTTTTTTGTGGAACGAGAAACAACTATTTCTAAGGACACTGATTGAAAAGAAAAGTACTTCAAGAGCTAGGGACCGAAAAAAGAGAACGAATCAAGAAGGGAATTATCCTATGTTTATTTTCTTCACACAACTTCCAAAATAAGAGTCTGTAAAACGATGTTTTGCAACACACTTGCGATTGCGCCTAGAACTGTTGCACATTGGTTGATTGAAAAAAATAAATCACACTATGCTTCAAATGATTTGGTAGATGATATAATATCCTCAACGATACGCACGATAATTCCTACCAAAAATTTGATAACAGGACAGCGAAAATCAATGAACAGAAGGAACATTTATGTAATTTCTTTAAGGTTCTACCAAAACTAGAATCACATTATTGTAGGAAGTCCACAAATAAATTATACCTTGAAAGAAATTAGCAATCAAAAATGGAATTATATCGATTTTATACTAATGACTGGTGCAAGAGAAATGACTCAAAGCCACTATCCATTGCAGCCTTTAACAACAGTTTCGACGATTTCAATCTAGCACTTTTTTCACCCAAAAAGGACGAGTGTGACACGTGTGTAGGCTACAAAACTAGTAATATTGACGAAGCTACTTACCAAGAACATCAAAAGAAGAAGGAGGAAGCAAGAAACCAAAAAGAGGTTGACAAAACAAAAGAAGATGTAAAGGTTTTTACGATGGATTTGCAATCAGTTTTACTGAGTCCAAAATCCAATGTCAGTGCTCTTTATTATAAGACAAAGTTAATAGTGCATAATTTTACCATCATGGATATTAAATCCTTGGATGGATATTGTTTTCTCTGGCATGAGGGTCATGCTGGACTAAGCGCCAACACATTTGCGACCATCATTTACTAGTTTTTAGAGACTAATATTGTACCCCAAAAAGACTCCTTCAGTAAAGTGATTTTTTACAGTGATAGATGTACTGTACAAAACAGAAATGCAATTCTCTCCAATGCACTTTTCAATTTCGCACAAAATTATGGGATTACAATTGAACAAACATTTCTAGAAAAAGGACATACGCAAATGGAGTGCGATTCAATGCACTCTACAATCGAGCGGAAACTAAAAAATAAGGTTATAAATGAACCAGCAGATTATGTGAATGTTTGTCAAACTGCTCGTATAAATCCGAAACCCTACCAGGTGGAGTACTTGAATCATACTTACTTTGAAAACTTCCAAGAAGTTCAATACATTAGTTCCATCCGTCCTGGCAGAACGGCAGGTGATCCGAGTGTCACAGATATCAGAGCACTTCAATACAATGAAAACGGAATTTTATTTAAAATCAGGCATACAGAGGAATGGACACCTTTACCTTTTAGAATGAAGAAAAAAGATAAAAACATCTGGAATTTAGAAGAGTTGCCGTTGATGTAACCGACTCCCATACCAATCAAATCCGAAAAGTTTCAACATTTAATGTACCTTAAATCTTCTATTCTTAAGGACTTTCATTATTTTTATGATAATTTTCCACATTTGTAAAATGCTTCTTTCTTTGTCTTTTTTACTTCTTTAAAGCTAAGTTTTATAAATAATTTAAGTTGCACAATGTATCAGGCAGCTGCCTATCTCTTGCTTGTAACACCATGCATAGAGAACGCAAATCTCCTAACTCCCATTTTTTACAATTAAAACCTAATTTTGAAAATCACCATTATCTTCTCGTATCTAGCAATAAATAAAAATAAAATATTCTGGAAACCAATTTTGTTTTACTAATTGATTTTTGTATCTCCTGAACAATTTCGGATTTTGGAGTTAGGTCATTTGCATCTTAAGCCGACGATATATATATATATATATATATATAATCTATTTTACAAAAAAACCCTTTTAGTCTGTAATGCTATTTTCTCGTGTTATATCAAAGCGTGAAAGGTCCTGAGCCAGTCTACTTGAGACAATTTTCTACCCAGAGAATTGCAATAACAATCCTAAAAATCAATAATTTAACCAGAAATGATTGAAAATCATAAAATATTTTGAGCAGCAAAATGTCCAGTTTTGCTACTTACGTTTATAAATTTTTACAAGAAGATTAAGCTCTTCAAAAATTCTGTAAAAGTATAAATATCACAACATTTTTTTCTATGTCCGTGGAAGAGTATCTAAATGGGAAATTTTCAGCAACATTTGAGACTAGAACGAAACACTGATAACGGGAAGAACGAGTTTGTTTTGGTGTAATCTTGTAAGCACACACTCAAAGCAATTTTGATAGTGTAGGAGAGACGAATCAAACTAAACCAGCCGAAATAACGAAAGGGCAAACAATAGCCTCGCCGACCGTAAATGAAATACCCTCATCCTCCTTTATCCCTCTATATACGGTGCAGCTCATTCCGCAAAATGTTTCTGCTGGCGAGTCGTCGACAAAGTCTCTCAAGGGAGTTATTAACTTTCGGCTTTTACACATTGTAGTTGTTATTACGTTTTATGGTTCAGCACGACTTGCAAGAATTGATCGGATTTACTTAATTTAAAATGGTTATTGTATACCCGATCAAGAAAATTTTGGGAAACAGATTTTGATCGACTATACCGGCTGTTTCAAATTCGACTCTCATCATTATTATCTCGGAAACGGTAAGACATATGAAGTTGCTTAAATGGGGGCAAAGCTGCGTATTTAGGTAACTAACATTCGGACACGAAGTAGGTAGGAGGACGAAGCATACAGAAGACCTTCAACAGTGTTCGTACTACGCTAGGTATTTTCCAAAGAGCCAGAGAGTTTTTGTGGTGTAGCGCACAGGCATGTGTTGAATCCAGAGGTGGTCACTTTCAAGACCTCCTTTAGATTATAGCATTTATTCAGCATTATTTTTTGTTCCCAGTGTTATGTCCTCATACATTTAGAACTAACCACGTAAGCTGTCCCAAATGTAATGCTCATTGTTGTAGTGTTTAATTCCTATTAGATTTATTTATTTATTTTTCAAATAAACGTTTTATTTGTTTTAAAGTTTCTTTATCTATAAACAAAAATCAATATACCGGCAAAACACGTGGCGTGCACAGAAAAGGCACAAAGAATGGTAAGGTTCTACGCTACTGATTGAGGATAAGACACGCATATTATTCAATTAATGTTGTAATGAGGTGCCATAGCTTTCTTCACATGCCATATAAATAAATGGCATTCACATCTCTAGTGGAATGATTGCCACCCTACTTGGGCTCTTCTGGTTCATTAAATGCGAAGAACCACTCCGCATGTTTTGGTTTTCGTATCTTATAATTTTTCATACAACTTGGCGCTATTTACCTTCTTTCAGTGTTTCCTATTTTGACAGAGTTCTATCCAGCTTTTAATTCCAAGGGTTTCTATGTGTGTGCGGTCTTCTCATCTTACTTATAAAAATAGTAATAATAATAATAATAATAATAATAATATCGGAAAAGATATACAGCCACCTGGAAAGAAATAACCTGTTGGACGAAGAGCAGAAGGGTTCTCGAAAAGGATCCAGAGGGTGTAAAGAACAATTAATAATAGATACGGTCATCACATCTCACGCGAAACGCTCAAAAGGCTCTTTGCACACAGCGTATATAGACTATCAAAAAGCGTTTGACAGTGTTCCTCACTCCTGGCTATCCGAGGTGCTGCAGCTTTATAAATTCGAGGTCCATGTACTGAATTTACTGAATTACGCCATGTCTCAGTGGAAAACCAGAATTGTCTTAAACACCAACCAAAAAAGTGTAGATGCAGGTACCATTAAAATAGAAAATGGAATATTCCAAGGGGATGCATTAAGTCCGCTATGGTTCTGTCTGTCGCTGCAACCCCTGACAACTATGTTGAATAGGCAGCGCAAAGGTTATATACTGCCACACTCAGACAAGAATATTAGCCACCTTTGGTACATGGATGATTTAAAGCTGTATGCAAAGTCTAAAAAATACCTTGACGACCTTCTGACTTGCGTCACCCGATTCAGTCGCGACATAAAAATGTCATTTGGGTTGGACAAATGTAGGACCAGCAGGATGGAGAAGGGCCAGTGGGTACATCACGCGGGATATGAAGTTGCTGAGCGGCAAACCATCGCCGGAATGGAAGAGGGAGAAAGGTACAAATATCTTGGATATCTGCAAGCAAGAGGTCTAGATCATACAGCAGCAAAGCAGACAGTAAGTGACACCTACATTAAAAGAATCCGGTCGATACTGAAGACTAAGCTGTCTGCCAGGAACATGGCAAAAGCAGTTAACACCTATGCCACATCTGCAGTTTCTTATAGCTTTGGAGTGATTCACTGGACAGCAACAGAACTCAAAAACCTCAATATCAAAACCAGAAAAGAGTTCAGCAAATTTCGAGCACATCATCCACGTTCATCATTGGAAAGGTTCCACTTGCCTAGAAAGTTGGGTGGAAGAGGTATACCTGATCTAGTTATTAACCACAACAGGCAAGTAACAAACCTTAGGAACTACTTCCTCGCCAGGGCTGCGTCCAGTGAGATTCACCACGCTATCATAAGGGCGGACAATAAGGCTACTCCTTTAAGACTGGCAGACCAAAACTTCAGCCTTAGCGTGGACCAGCTCATACCCGAGCAACAACTGCAACAATGGAAGAGTAAGGCACTTCATGGTAAATACCGCACCCTACTCGAGAGCGATAAGATCGATACCTTCGCATCCACGGCCTACCTCCGCTCTGGAAACCTATTTGCTGAGACAGAAGGGTTCATATCTGCTATCCAAGATCAGGTCATCGCAACTAAAGTATATAAAAGAAACATAATGCGGGAACGACAAGACAATATCAGATGTCGTGTGTGCGGTGAAAAGGATGAATACCTGGACCACATCATCGCTGGCTGCTCAATGTTAGCACCGAAATCCTACCTAGACAGGCACAACAAAGTCGGAAAGATAATCCACCAAAACCTTCGTGAAAAGTACATGGGATTGACAGAAATAGTGCCGTACTATTTATACGAGCCGCCTGCTGTGTGCGAAGATGAACAAACCCGGCTCTACTGGAATCGAAAAATTATAACTGATGGACCGATAAGTAATAATATACCGGATATCGTGCTCACTCTAAAAAATGAAAACAAAACATACATAGTAGATTTCGCTGTGCCATTGGGAGCCAACCTAGAAAAGACACATGGAGAAAAAATCAATAAATACCTACCCCTGAGCGATGAAATCCGCCAAATGTGGAACATGGAAACAGTAGTCATCATCCCCATTGTGATCGGAGCAACTGGAGAAATACCTAAAAAATTAAAAACATCACTGCAACAACTAGGATTACCGTTTGAATTATTCTTACCCATGCAAAAGTCGGTCGTATTGGACACATACAGTGTAGTCCGTAAAGTTGTAGGCGGCAGCTAGAACAAGATGTTTTAACATCAGCATCGAACGGGCCATCTTGTTTCAAAACCGATGTGCCAGCGTTCTTAATCCAGGGAAGCCTGTGAATCAGTTAGATGATTAATGAATAATAATGATAATAATAATAAGCCTCACACAAATCCAACCCCTCTTCCGGAACTCCAGCCAAATCGTAAGTTCCAAGTGGGGGAAGCACGCATAACAACGGCGCGCGTATATTCTGGCTAACGGGGCTCTGGTAATAACCCTCACAATGTCAAATAAAACAAACGTATCGCTACCCCAGGCAAGTAGTGGCTTAGCTTCAGAATCTTGCACTGCCCGAGCGGTCTGTCCCTCGGATTCTGGGGGGGACAATTTGACATTTAATAGAGATACAGCACCTGCACGCAGGTCAGCTAATCGAAGTGTAAGCTCCCTCAATGACAACAGGGTTGGTACGTCAACACTGCAGAATTCCAACCCTTCCCAAGACCCATCTGGGAGTGACCAGAACGAGGATTCTCGTCCTGGACCCTCAGTGGAAACCTGTGGAGAACCATCTAGCAACACAATACAAATACATAGACAAAGGATTAGATGGACTAAAGAAGAACTAAGAGATGTGGTGCCACCTATATTGCCATGAAACATCCCATGCAAACTATAAAGAAGTATACCACCTTTGGAGAAACCGCAACCCTAATGTGAGGCCTCATATCATATCGATGCGAAAAAGCTTTTAAATCAAGTGAACTACTGTATCAAGAATAGCAAAGTATCTCCTACCGAAATTGACGGCATCAAAAGAAGTATAAAAGATCATCAGAGTCAAGATAACGCTCTAGATGAAGGACCACAGATAACAAATGCGGAGGAGATTCAAACTCACTCGCCAAGTGTGCACCCCGTTGCACATGAAGAAGAAAACATGCACGAGCAATCCTTTTCTGCACAATGCAGCCGCGAATATGAACAGGTCTTAAGAGAGTACGAGTTGCTTTTGAAGGATAGCACGACTACGAAACAAAGACTCAATAAGCTAAGGTTGGACCATAAATTGAAGGCAGAGATAACGAAATACAATGAATTCCTAGAAGGATTCTTGGATAAACACCGTTTGAGCCTATTTGAGTTGAATATCCTTATTTATGTCATAGCAAGAAAAATAACTGAAACCATCATAAAAAGACCAGCGACAACGAGCACTAATAGAAAATCAAACAACGGTAAGGGACGGAAAGACAGGCTTAAAGCTAACATCCAGAACTTAAGGAAGAACCTGTCTCGGCTTTCGGAACTGCGATGTGTAACAAATGTCCGTAATCGCAAAATGAACAGTTTGGTCAGAGCATACAAAATCCAGAGCATAGAAGACCTGGAGACAAGGAAAGAGGAGCTCAAACAAAAGATCTCTGCAAAGGCACAAAGACTGCGAAGATACACAGAACGGCAACCACAGTATTCCGAAAATATGAAGTTTGAAACGGATACTAAGGGTTTCTACAGAAATCTAACACAAGAAAAAATAGAGCTGGTACAGCTTCCATCAAAGGACCGTGTTCAGCATTTTTGGAAAGCAACCATCACATTACGAAACAGCAGAATGGATAGGCAGATTTGAAAGCGAAAACAACTACAGCATGACATGGTGCGAAATAGACCAAATAGAAGTCACAGAAAGTTTTCGATCAGCTACCAACTGGAAAGCTCCTGGTCATGATATGGTGCCCAATTTTTGGTACAAATCCCTGAAAGCAACGCATCGACATTTAGCTCGCCTATACAATGAATTAATCAAGTCAGAATACTTTCCTAGTTGGCTAGCCACAGGAAAAACCACTCTGATACCCAAAAACCAAGACACAGCTGTGGAAAGAAACTATAGACCGATAACATGCCTACCATCAATCTATAAGAATTTTACTTCAATTCTCTACCAAAGAATCTATGCCCACATCGAGCAAAACAACATTCTGCCGCCGGAACAGAAGGGATGCTGTAAAGGATCCAAGGGATGTAACGACCAACTCATGCTTTCAAAGTATATCTTAGACGACTGCAGAAGACGTAAACGAAATCTAACTTTAGCCTGGATTGACTACAAGAAAGCTTTTGATTCAGTTCCCCACTCATGGATTCTAAAAAGTCTGCAATCTTGTCGGTGTGAACGACAAAATCATTGAGCTTTGCAAACGAATGATGATTTCTTGGAGTACCACGGTTCATCTAAAAGGTCAAAATACTGAGATCGTCACATCAAAAATTAATATCAGAAGAGGCATCTTCCAAGGGGACGCCCTGTCACCTCTTCTTTTCTGTATCCCACTCATTCCTTTGTCTGCTGAACTGAATAGAATGAGAGCTGGCTACATTTTAAATGGTTCCAAAGTCAACCACCTTCTCTATATGGATGATCTGAAACTGATTGGAAAAAATGAGACAGATCTAGAAGAACAAATCAACACAGTTAGAAGATTCAGCGATGATATCCATATGGAGTTCGGGCTGGATAAGTGCACGCAGGCTATATTCAGAAAAGGAAAGCTGCAAAGGAAGAACCACATGGAAGAGACACAGTTCTATCAAATTGAAGATGCTGATACTTATAAATATTTAGGTATTGACGAAGGAGAACGGATAAATCATAACCTAATCAAACAGAAGGTCAAGAAGGAATACGTTGGAAGACTCAGGCTGCTATTGAATAGTCATCTGTACAGCAGAAATAAGATCCGTGCGCTAGGTCAATTTGCATTGCCAGTCCTTGTTTATAGTTTTGGCGTAATCGATTGGCAATTGGAAGAAATAAAAGCAATCGACCGAAAAACGCGTAAACTGCTAACATTATATGGCATGCTACATCCTCGCGCCGACACCGACAGGCTTTACGTTTCCAGGAAAGATGGAGGCAGGGGACTACAGCAAGTGGAGGCAGAGTCAGCAATACTCAGTATACGCGACTACTGTGAAAACCGCCCAGACAGAATGATGATGATTGCCCGAAATTACGATCTTTCTCTGCCAGTAACTAAGTCCCTTATACAAACTGCAACAAAATTCCGTCGCCAGTTATCTATACGGGAATCCTTAGGGCCAGACTTGCAGAAAAGAAAGGTGACCTACAAAATATATATCCAGTCGGCATTGAGGGAGAAATGGCAAGGGAAGGCCCTACATGGACAATATGTTACCCGAGTACTTCAAAACCATAACCTCAGCAAAGAAGACACAGTGAGATGGCTCACAAGAGCAAACGTAAAGGGTGAAACAGAAAGTCTCATAACAGCGGCACAAGATCAAGCCTTAAATACCAACTACCATTCAAACCGGATACTGGGAAGAAACAACGATCCCAAATGTAGGATATGCAAAGAGAACGATGAAACCATATCTCACATAATGTCTTCATGCCCTATCCTCGCTCAGCGCGAATACGTTACACGACACGACAGAGTTGCCAAGATCTTGCACCACTCAATCTGCAAAGATTTCGATATTGACGTTAAACAGCGTTGGTATGATCATGAACCACAGCAGGTTGTAACTGCAACTAATGTCACCATTCTTTGGAATCAGCCTATAATAACAGACCGAACAATTGCTGCCAACAAACCGGACATCGTTATCAAAGACCATAAAAGTAAGTTATGCACTATAATTGATGTTGCAGTACCATCAGATTACAACGTGAAAGACAAAGAAGCTGAAAAGTTTCTAAAGTACCGGGATTTGTCTATTGAGATAAACAGAATGTGGCAAATGCGTACGCACATAGTACCAATTATAATAGGTTCCACAGGTGCCGTGTCTAAGAATTTTGACGCATATGTAAAGGCAATCTCATGTACCTTAAACCCTTACCAACTTCAAACTGTAGCCATATTCGGTACAGCCCACATTATTAGAAAGGTCATAACGTAACGTCTAACCTAAGAGGTAAGGCATACCCCCGGTTTTGACGAAGAAACTAATCCACCCACCAACAATCAAGAGCTGAGAAAGTTAAAAGAAATAATAATAATCATAATAATAATAATAAACGGCTTTATTGGCGGAGCTTAGGAAAGCTATTCACACTCAACCTTTCTTAAAACTTAAGCTTAGTACTAATTTGACATACAAACATGATATTTTACATACACAGTAAACGATTGTTGTGTCTGTGAATCTAACTAAAAAAAAAGAATGATGGTATTTGATCACAGGGCATTTATTCATGTATGTAGTCTGAGATGCAGTTTGAAACGGATGCTATTACTATTTGATATATTACGACGTAATATTACTGCTATTGATGTTAAAAAGAGACTGCATTATACGTGAAAGACCTATAAAAGAGTGATGTTACATACATAGGCATTGTAAAATGGATTTGATATCTTATATTGACATTATGAATACTTGACCTAGGGAACAGCTTTTCGACTAAATATACCGGATTCTTAGAATATAATACACGATTCTATGTTGTTAGGTAAAAATATTTGAACAGAGAATTTATGTTAAGCTATTGTAAAAGCCTGAAACTATTAGATATGTGGTCAAATTTACGCAAGAAACAAAGACTTATGGTCTTCCTCTTGTTCTAGCTGTTGTTGGCTTCCACTTAGTAATTTTTGGGACTCTCACAGTATCTTCCCCATGCAGTACTCTCAGAATTTCCTCATTTCTAAGCAGCCTGAGCCCTTCGTCTCCTTTTATTGGTCCTATAATGCTTCGGATAGTTTTGCGTTCGAGCACTTGGAGTCTTTCCTGTAAGGCACATGGTTTCCGCTCCATACATGATCACCGTTCTGATTGCAACGTTGTACATCTTTATTTTGGTTTGTTCGCTTATGTTCCTATACTGTGGTAATCTGTGGTACTTCCAGTATGAACTGTTACCCATAAGTGTCCGTTCTGTGATTCCCGCTGCCTTTTCATTTTTGTCGGTCACTAGCATTCCTAAGTATTTGAATTGAGATACTCTTTCAGATAGGTATTTTCCTATTTTAATTTAATTGATACTACTCTTGTCTTGTCTGGTTACCATTAGATATTTCGTCTTGTCGTCATTTATTTGTAATCATCCTCGTTTTCCTTCATCAGACAATACCAAGAGAGCTTCCTCTAGACATGCCATAAAGTGTTGCCAATATCAAGCTTCACGGTGTTTTCAGAATAGGAAAGGCTAAACCTTTTCAGAAGAATATCTTACGATTTTACCTCAAATATTCAAACCTAAATGTTTTCAAAACTAGTGATCTGACAAACATTCCTTAAGAGACAAAATGTATGGAAAATTGAATTGTATTTTATAAAATTTCCCCGAAAAGGCCAGTGGCATAGAAAATATTATTATTAATAGGGGTCCAGGTATCCCATTTTCTATGTCCCTGATTTAGTTTGGGCCGGGAAGCTGTGTGTTCATTGCTTATGATGTGCTCAATGAACTTATAAAACCTGAACTCGGTATCTTTACTCAGTCCGTAGATACATTTTTTTCAATTTCTTAAATAAAACTTCACGACCCTGTATCTCAGTAGGGGAGCATCTTTGGACTCATATTTATAGGAACTTGTAGTTTCTACTCTTGAAATATTGGCATTTCTGAAACAACTTGTACTTATAATATCGCGCAGCGCACAGCAGGATTTGTGACAGAAGTTATATGTGTACTATAGAAGTTATACTACTGTACTATATGCAAGTGAAACTAACAGCATTTTCGACTATATTAAACTTCCTAATTGTCGGGCATTAGTTTGTGATGAGCAAATATTTCAAAATAACAAATAAAGTAAGCTCAAATCGTACTAATTCTGTTATAGTCAACAAAATGAGGGGGTACAAAATTATCAAGCATCCTACATACGACATACCGTAAAAGACTATGCCAGCCATCGTGCGCGTCTGTTTTGTCTATCTTGTTACCATAAAATCAAGCTCACACTGCCACTAACACATAAAACGAGTCAGCGGTGGCAGTAGCGCAGAAATTGGAGAACGGATAAAGGGCTGAAAATTTCGGTAGCGTCTTTTTATGTCGTTCTGCAATGCATAACATATTCTGTATGGTTCTGTTTTCTTTAAAATGACCCGCACACTGTTAAATAACGTTCTCAGTTTTATAGTCCAACATAAATAATTTCCTTTCGTAACTACAGCACATTACCAGCAAAAGGTTAATGAAGGTAACTAACGTCCAATGCACTAAACGAATGAAGGGCTTCAATTCTTTCTCATTAAGCAAAGAGATACAGAATTGAACAGAAAGGGTTTTTATAGCTTTGACCCATGATTACAGGGCCTAAATAATAGACCATCTAATAGGCACATTGTTAAGTCCATCAAAATGTCCAAATACGATAAGAGAAGCTTTCACAATGTTTCCCTTTAAACTAACAAATATCTTTTAGTAAGGATAAAAACCGACTGAAGTAGTTGTTTGTATGTACTTTCTGCGTTATAGTACAATGGGAATTTTTTTTTGTGAAACTTCATCTTTTCGTTAGAAAGTAGCTTCTGCTTAATGGAGATGATCACACGCACTTACATATAATCATGATATGATTTTTAACATACACAACACTTTCGTGGCAAAAACGTTATATGTAGATCTTCAAAAAAGCATCTCGACTTATCTATATCTATAAATACATAAATATGTATGTACCATGAAGTTAAAATTTGAGAGATACAAAGGCAAAGATAACATTAATTTAAATTTGTTTTTCTACCAGCGTCCGGAAAGTACTCATTTTCAACACGCACCTGCGTGCAGAGAGTAACACTTTCCCGCACTCATAACTTTTATGCACAACAACTTATGCCAAATCTTATACCTAACACTTGCGGAAAGTGTACTTTTCGCGTTGTTCGTGCAACTAAATAACTATTTACCTAAGAAGTGCAAAATACACTTTGCGCAAGTGTTAGGTATAAGTTTTTTTCTAACAGCGTGCGGAAAGTACTCACTTTCAACATGCATCTGCGTGCAGTAAGTAGAACTTGTGCGGAAAAGTGCTACTTTTTTAATGTCAAGTGAGACAGCATAAGACTGATATGACAAGATTCTGTTAATCATAGAATGTCCACGTCCAGGGTGATTCAGAATACAGTGGCAAACTTTATAGCATGAGCATTCATATAAACATGGTCCAGAAATGCCCCTTTACCAATAAATAATGTGTTGAAATTATAATTTCGAAATAGAAAAAAATGTCTATTCCATAGACATTCCTTGTTCTATCGGTAGTGCAAGTGGCAACATTGCTTCTCCCCGTAACTTAAGCCGGTCAGACGTTTCAGCCCGGTCATAGCATATGTCCGTGCTATGTAATACCATACCCCCATACCAGAATAATATAAGACTACACACAAGGCTGGCGGCACGCCGCCAGGAGCAGCAGCTGCGGCCGGTAGGTACGCAATCCGTCTGTTGAGAATACTTTTCTAATTTTTAAGGGCTAATGTACGGAGGAGTGTATGATCATAATGACAATAATAATAAAAAATTGCCTTCATACGATTATTTTACAATGTATATGCAACAAACAATAATAAGCGAAAAAGTTCTAGTAACTAGTTAATATAGAATGAACTCATTCAATCTGTTTAAATTTAGAATTCGACGAATGAATATAAATATTATCAGCAACGTATTATTATGAGGGATGCCTTTTAAGTTTTGAATATAGAAACATAGTAGGCCGCGCGGATTGAACGTCAGTACTGAATCTTAACCTCACTCTTTAGTAAACTTAAATTCAAAGTTTCACAACGATACGTGCAGTGTTCACACTACAGTGTCACCAAGTCATTAGAAAAATGGAACTCGGCGGAGAGCATTTGCGCGCCATAATTTATTACAACCTTCAGAGACAATTATCACAACAAGAATGCGTTGCTGAGTTACTGTCTGTTTTCGGCAACGAAGCGCCACTTCAGTCGACAATTTCCCGTTGGTATGGAGAATTCAAACGTGGACGGGTGAGTCTTAGCGACTATCCCGGAAACTCAAAAAAAGTGTACAGCATTGTTAGTGGTGATGAATCGTGGATTTACTGTTATGAACCAGAAAATAAACGACAGTCGGCTGTTTGGGTGTTCCAAGGTGAAAAAAAGCTAACAAAAGTCATCCGTTCTCGAAGTGTTTCGAAAAAGGTGGTCGCGACATTTGTGTCAAAAGCGGGTCATATTGCAACAATTCCTCTTAATGAGCAAAGAACTGTTACTGCGGATTGGTATATCAGCATTTGTTTGCCGAAAGTCATCACTGAACTTCGAAAAATCAAAACCGAAAGAAGAATCATCCTCCACCAAGATAATGCAAGCTGCACACAGCCCCAAAAACAAGGCAGTATTTAATGGAAGAAAACGTGGAATTATTGGACCATCCTCCATATAGTCCCGATCTAACTCCGATTTCTTTACTTTCCCGAAAATTAAAAACAGACTGCGTGGTCAAAGGTTCCAGTCACCAGAAGAAACAGTTGACGCATTCAAAAATGCCGTTTTGGATCTACCAGCAAACGAGTGGAATAAGTGCTTCGAAAATTCGTTCGAGCCCATGCAGATGTGTATTAATCTTCGTAGAGAATACTTCGAAAGACAATAAAGTCATTTAAAACTACCTACCGTGTTGTTTTATTTCCATATGCAAAACTTAAAACACATCTCTCGTATAGACTTATATCTATAGTAAAATAGAGATATTTTATGTTTTCGATTTATACCGAAAATATTTAGGAAGATTGTGCGAACAGAGTGGTGAGGAAGTGATTATGTACCGCTAAGTAGCCACGTTTTCAACTTCTTTTACTCAGAGTATAATAAATTACGAAATTCAAATGGAAGGCTATTGTACAGTTTGTCAGCAGTATAAGAGAAGCACTTATTGCAGAGAGGCGTGAAGTGTTTAGGTATAACGAATATGTGGCGATTTTTGGTAGCCAAGCTAATGATGTTTTGAAATTTGTTGAGTTTATTACTATAAAGTGGTAAATGTATTATTATATATCCATATATTGTATTGTTTTAACTTCACTTCACGTCGACCATTTTTAAGTCCATTAAAGAAAATCATTTTGCAATGATAAAATGTCTTAAGGGTATAAGATGGTTGGCTTGAATTATTGTTTTACAATACAGGTCAGTATAGGAAAAAATACTTAATGGAAAATTTTACATTTTCTCCTAAAATTTAATAATAACTAATATACTTGAGGTAGAAAAATATTCTCGCACAGAAAAATATCAACCATCAGATTGCAAAGTGAATTTCTGTCTGCCTGGTATTGTGAGTAGATAAGGATCCTATGCATGGGGATCTCAATACCTGTGGGAGATACAGCTTAGGTTAAATTAGGAAAAAATTGCTTTAATCGGGGGTATTTACATGCCGTTGAGAAACTTGTAAACATTTCATGGCTTACTGAGATATTTGGGAATAACTGAAATTTGTACAAATCATTTTTGCTTTTTTTCTTAATTTATTTTAAGAAATATCAAAAAAACTAACGAAGCTTTTCCATTGCCACTTTTTAGGCACCATATGATGTTTTTTTTTTAATTTTGGGGCCGTTTCTGAGAAACCATCATCAACTTTATTTTGTATATGCTCCGAAAAAGTACACCTTGTATCTAAAATCATTTTTATACGAATTCAACGATGTACCATGTGTTTCTTGGTTATCAAGAGAAATGCGTTTTTTCTGATTTTTTAATTTTTTTTTTCAAGTAGGCGTAGGAAATAAACGCTTGACTTGACGTAAATACCTGTCACCGAGTACTAAGAACACTGCAGAAATGTATCTAGATAAATTTCGCGGAAGATGGCAGCCGAGCCTTTTTCCTAGAGTTGGCACGAAATTTAAATGAGTATGGTCCATTCAAAAGGCCTGTTTCGTCTTGGGGAAAAAGGAATCTTTTATCAGCATACTTTTGAAACTGAGTAGCACTTACGAGAATGTGTAAAGGAAGCATTTAGTATGATTACACCAGAAATGTTATACAATGTTTTGAATTCTACTGTTGGAAGATCATATTTATGTTTAGAAAATAATTACATGATCGAACGAAGTTACTTGTAAGCGACGTTCGATCTAAATTATGTGAGTGCCTCGTAGAAGTAAATAGAATAGGTGTAGTCCCCCGTTCCACGCCCAAACCCATGAGTTTACAGCGCGCACGTAGCGAAGAAAAGCGGCAGCCTCGCCCTCCCACCTTTCGTCCCCGGCCCCTGGCCAACAAACTCTCATTTTATCCAAAGCCCAGTTGTTGCAACAATTGAGTCATACGTATGGACGAGGCCTTCACATAATTGAGATCGAACATCACTTACAGGTAAGTTAGGGCTTTTAACAACAGGTAATACGACGTACATTGGTTCAAAAATAGAAATACCAACTGTCGTATGGTAACAAGCAAAGAACGTAATAGCATAGTTATGTTTGAGGTGTGGACATTTGGTTTACCTCAAATGCCGCTTGAGCAAAGTTATTATTCGGCATAAGAAAATTGTGAGATGTCTCAGAAAACGCACTCCAGTCGGCGTCTGGGCGTACTATAACCTAACCGGCGCAGAGCTAGACGCATTTCATGTACTGTGGGCTGTAAATTGTGACACACCTAGACCACTCTCTGCTGAAACAGAGGCACCATGATAAAGTTACTTTTCAGTGAAAAATATTTGTAAATACTTTGGCTGCACAGATATTTGGGCGTGAAAGACGGTAAAACTAAAAGCGGTTGCAACATGACTGGCACCGAGGCTTTCAAAAACTGAGAAATCTCAATTTCAACATTATTCAACCCGATCTGGATGTTGTCTGTTTCATTTAGTGGCAGAGCTTGCATACTCTGACCTAAAGTTAGGGCTAGCAGTGTTGCTGATTTCTTCATCCGAATATCTACAGAAGTCACCAGCAACCCCTCTAGATGGTTAAGAACAACCACAGTATCTCAAGTGGGGTTATATTTCGGTTGAGATGGTCTCAACCTGTAATCGCCCTTCAAAAACCATCTTATACCTGCATCGTTAGTAACATTTTGGGTAATGGAAGAAAGAAGCTGTTTTATATAATTGATTGAAAAAAGGGTATTAACTGTTGCCCGGATATTATCAAGGCAATCAGAAATGGTTTTATTAGATTTGTGAACATATGAGGGACACAATTTATCCCAAACGGCACAGCATTGTATTGAAAGAGCTGGTCTTGAATATGAATCTGAAATATATTGTATGGCTCTCCCTGATGGAAATCACAATCTGTGCAGATTCCAAATCCAGATTCTCTAAGAGGTAACTTCACCGAGAAATTCGACCTCAGCTCGATAACCTTCTTACTTAAATGATCTATACCTATAAACAGATTAAGTGTCTTGAGGTTGGGAATCAAACGCATGGAGCCATCAGATTTGGAGGCAAGAAAAGGTTGGATAGGCGCGGTCTTAGTTAGTTCAACTTTTTTACTGATAAAACCGCAGCTAAGCAATTGAGAGATTGTTGTTTCAAAGGTCGGTAGTTCATAGATGGACTAATGAGATTCAGCAGGGGCAGAGTGCTGAACAGGTCGCCATGTGAATGGCAATTGAATTCTCGAATCCAGCTCAGGACTTTAGCGCCACTCCCAAAGTTCCACCGTTGATGATAAATACGCATCAGCTTTCCTGCTGATCTACGTACCTCATTTGCAATTACCGGTGATGGCTAATATTGTTAGTACGATGTCCGGTGTTGCCCATATTTATCTGATTTCTATTTATAATTGACTTACTCCGAAGAGCAGCTTATCAATGCAAGCCCCTATTAGAGTACTCCTGAGTTTTCTATTTAAATGTGAATGTCTTCCAGCATATGCCGCCCCTCCCCTTCCTTGAAACTGAAGGAGAGAGTATTGCCACTTACAGTTAATAAACAACTCACATGTTGCTGTACAGAGACCAGTAGAATAGAATAAAATTTACTCATCCATCGTCATGTCTCGAAATGTCAGCCCTGGAACAATGCGTGAACAGTACACTAAGGTCGCCGCATCATCGTGGTGGTTCGTCATCTATTGAAAGAGAATATATGGACTTTTTGACATCACAATCCAGAGCGCCCTGCTGTTCGAGTGTCACCTATGCAAAATGTAACGCTAATCCGGCATAAAGGTACCTAATATCTGTTAATACTGGAAATTAGTACTTTGGTAGCTTCCTAACCTGTCAGGTTGATACGTAAAGTCCTCTTTCATAGCTATCATCAACCAGGTGGAATTTGCTGTAACAAGCAAAACGTAACGCTTGTTTTGCACAGATGTACTTAAGCTCTATCTGTTATTAATGAAAAAGGGTACTTCGGCGGTTTCCTAACCTGTCATGTGCATACTTACAATCCCGTTCCATGTTTATCACCGGCCAGGTTGAATTTGCTATCACAAGCAAATGGGAAGAGATTGTTTACCACTGGCTCGCTACGTTGTCCCAAATGCTTTCAGTGTTGTTATTTGTCATATGATCTTAGCCATCACGACGAACCCCTACTGAGCGGGCCCGTGGCAAATGCTTGTTCCGGAAGTTGTTGTATCCAGTATAAAACTTCTTCCTGTTCAAGTGATTGTACACGGGTTAAGGAATACCTCAGTACCAATTGCCGAGTGGCGGTACAAGTTCGCCAACGGGCCACTTTAGGTCTTTCAATATCACTAACACGTAAAAAGAAGGTGTAGACAACGTCCAGTCGACCGAGGCGGTACCACCCGCTAGCTTTTCCCAGGGTGTCTTATAAATGTCCGCATGTTTCCACACCTAAGCTATGCAGTCGGTTATCTTCCAAAACAAAGAAATTGATGATGATGGATCCCTCGAGCACTAAGAACTCCGGACGTAAACTGACTCCACTCTCGGAATGTCCGGGTGGAGGGTGGGCTCGAGGGAACAACATCGAAAATTTGTTTTTCGAACATCTGCGGAATCAACAGCAACATTGATGCTGTTCATCACTACCTGTAATCCAATCGTCCGCCGTGCTTTTCTTGACGCAGACAAAAATCTCAGAAGCTGCACCGATTAACCATCTCAACTTCCCAAACTACGAGGTGCACTCCAATCTGAGAAAGAGCGGGGGAGTTGTGGCTTTTGTCCGCAGTAGTTATTCCTGCTCCAGAGATGCTTCTTTGGAATCAGACCGGAAGGGACCTCCTAACTTGCGTCACGCAATTGTGGAGTAAACTCATCCAGTCTTATGGTGAGGCTCATAACGTTGCCCTTGACATCACGAAAGCCTTCGATTAGCTGTGGCACGCTGCCCTCTTAAGCAGACTTCCATCCTATGGCCTTCCAGAAAAGCTGTGCAGATGGGTGGCTGACTTTATCTCTGGCCGCAAGATATCCATCGCAATTGACGGGTTCTCCTCTTCATCCCACAACGTCAACGCGGGTGTTCCCCAGGGATCGGTCTTGGTTCCAACACTGTTTCTCTTACATATCAACGACCACCTTTCCTGCACTATCAAACCAATCCACAGCTTCGCTGATGACAGCACTCTACATGCAGGGATTCAGTGTGACAAGCCGACCTCTGCCGCTGAGCTGGAAAAAAGAAGACTAGCGACGACTTCCTCTCTGACAAAAGACCTGGAGGCTATCACTGCTTGGGGACGCAACAATCTTGTATAGTTCAATGCTTCCAAAACACAGTACTTTACTTTGACTAACAAAAAGCGTCCTAGCGCTCATGCAGTATCGATGAACGGCCGAGTTCTGCCAATGAGCCATTCATTTCGGCTGGTCGGAGTCCAGATCACCGAGGACCTGATCTGGCACGAACACATCTAGTCAATAGCTGCAGCTGCTGGGAAAAAGCTAGGCTATTTGTTTAGGTCTAAGAAGTACTTTTCTCCGCATGATCTTCTCACTCTATACAAGGCCCAGATAAGGCCTGGCCTCGAGTATTGCTCACACGTTTGGGGTGCTGCCGCTCAGACTAAATTACCCATGTTCGATGCTGTCCGACTGATCGATGACTCTTCTCTAACAGACAGTCTCGGGACTCTTTCGCACCGGCGGGCTGTCGGCGATCTAGCTCTTTTCTATCGCTACACCAACGGGAATCCTAACCGTGTCGAACTTCGTACATCCAGAACTGGCCGATACGACCGCTCCTTTGTCCCGGGGGTGTCGAGATTTTGGAACAATCTACAAGAGGAAGCTTTTCCCAGTTCTACTAACCTTAGGCAGTTCAAAAATCGTATTAACAAAATTTCTTTGAGATCATCATAGCAGCCGCGGTGTGCCGGCATTCAGGCTTCTGCCTACGCGGCTGCTTCGATATATATAAGAAAAATCACAAGCCAAGGGCAAGTTGCCATCACAAGCACGAAGTTCAGTGGTGAGTAGTTATGTCAAACGCCTTCGTTCGTCCTTTCCGTGGAGCTGACTATCACAAGCCAGGTCTATGTTGCTATCCCAAGCAACCGAGTCCAATGTTGTAATGTTATCTCAAATGTCTTCGTTCGTCCTTGGTGTGGAGCTGACTATCACAAGCCAGGTCCATGTTGATATCCCAAGCAACCGAGTCCAATGTTTCAACGTTATCACAAACGTCTTTGTTCGTCCTTGGTATGGAGTTGGCTAGCACACGCTAGGTCCAGGTTGCTATCCCAAGTAACATAGTCCTGTATCGGAACGTTATCCCAAAGGTCGTGCCAGGCACAGTCTGCAACGCCAGTGACGTATCCGTACTAACATTCGCCTAACTTCATAAACTCACACCTAAAAGAGATCGATTTGTCGACCATTCCCTGATTGTGACGGCCCTTCAGAAAAAGAGTCCGGCACGCCATTTTCTGGCTCTACATCTGCGGCAGTTGCTGATAGTGGTGTTGAAAAAGTCACTATTCGTTAGAGGAGTACTCGTTACTCATAGATAACCGAATTAACGAGTACCAATCCGAGCACGAAATGATTACTTTGATTACTCTGTTTTCCGTATCCGTTTCACTGTAGCGCTGCCGCTCATGCATCAGGGTTGCCTGACATCCCACATTCGGATGGAAACCTGGAAACTCCAGATTTAAAAACAATTACCAAATTCTATGTCCGTCAATAAAAAGAAATTAAGTTTACCTATTTACACCGTGATTCAAATTCGCTTTTATTGTTGTGATTTTGGCAACCTGAAAAATGATAATTAGTCGATTGGATTGGAGCAAAGTTCGGCAGCATTATGAGGCAGAAAAGCGACAAAAACATAACAGCACCGTTCAGGAAAACCACAATAATAAAAATTATGTCAATTTGACTCCACCAATAGTATGTGTAGACTAAGCTCCACGTAGAATTGCTTCGAAGTTTCTTGTCATTCCGAATTTCTTTAAGCCCATATACAGACCATGTTTCTGACTAAAAGACATGCTTTTTAACCGTTTCTAGTAAATACAAAGTATATTCAGTTTGTAGGCTCATGTGAGTCATATGACACTCTATTCTACTAATAACCCATCTCGATAAGCATAAAGTCTGAAGATACGATGTTTGCATTAAACACGGCAGATTTAAATAAACTATGTTTAAAACACTTTGCAAATTTTAAGGTTAAGTAATCAAAGTAACGAATACAATAAATGATTACTTTGTAGAAGAGTAACGATTAGTAACGAGTACTCGAAAGTAACGAGAATCAACACCACTAGCTAATGATACACTTATAACCCTCTAACGAGACGAAAGGAATCGTGAAGGTGACCTACGCGAAATTCCGTCGGCGTCGCTCCAACAATGCACATCATACTTATCGGCCAACCTTCGCTCCAGTTGTCTAATATTTGTGATCAGCGTTTGCTCGTATGTGAAGTTGTTCCTTTGTCCTTTCATATCTTTGGGCACCTCGACACTGCTGAAAACGTAAAAATCGAGGCGCGAATTCAAGTAAGTCGATGTTCAACGCGAGACACGAGAACAAGGAATGAGAGTGTGTTAGTTTGTTGGCAAGGGGTCGGGGAGGAAAGGTGGGAGGGCGCGGTTGCCGCTTTTCTTCGCTGCGTACGCACTGTAAACTCGTGGGTTGGGCCAAGAAATGTGGGACTACACGTGCTCTATTTACGAGACGAGACCGGAACATGATTGCGACCTATTTGAGCACATATTGTGTATAAAATAAAAATAATATTAATATTATTAGTATTCGTTATTCTGAATATTACATACTAGATTAAGCATCATTTTTTAAAATTTTACCCCATCATAACATTATGTAATATCTAGTATGCATGGTTGCATCAAACATTTTTTAGCAAATAAAATAGAAGAAAATAAAAACACACACTTTTCTTTATAACTTTGTTTTCGGATGATATAAAAAAATAAAGTTAATGGTTTCTCAAAAACTAAACGTCGGACACAGAATTTACAAACACCATCATTTAATGGCTATAGAGTGCATATGAAAAAGTCCTTAAGTTTTTGATATTTCTTAAAATAAAGTCAGAAAAAAATAAAAACGATTTGGCCAAATTTTAGTTTTTCCCAAATACCTCAGTAAGCCATAAAATTTTCCTGAACGGCATCTAAATACCTCCCAAAGAACAAAGCGTCTTCCTAATTTAACCTAAGTTGTATCTCTCACAGGTATTGACAACCCCATGCATAAGATCTTTATCTTGGACACCCTAAATCTCAGAGCTCAGAAAATGTAACATGGCTGATGTAGTTACTCATATGGTACATATTTTATTTGCTAAAGAAGATCTAATGCTTGCCTTTTCTTTATATTAAGGATCATTGAAAACCGAATTATTCTTAGTTGGAGCACTTCGACAAAAGCAAACTTTTAGTGGTAGTAAAAACAAAAAATCTGCATCTAAGATAATAAAGTAGTTTTATTCTAGCTCTATAACTAATTTCAAGAAAACTTTTTTTTAATTGTTGCATACTATGTTTGACAATAATTTTAAAATCGCTTAAACAATTATTCGATTGAAGCTGCGGAAGCCATAATAACAAACAAATAACAAATTAAAGAACAAAATTGCTGCACAATACTGCGAATTTACCTTCCCACGCCTACTGGGGAATCGCGAAAATTTTCGAAAATGAGGTACGTTTTTTGGATATTATACACCTATAACTTGTACATCACGTAAAACCATTTCACTCATTTCCATTTGTCTGTCGCTCTGTAGGTTTGACTGTCTGTCGGTCTGTCTGCTAATCTTATAACTTGAGAAGTATCGCTCGGATTTCGAAGAAACGTAAAAGCTCAGTAGTTTTTTTAAAATCAGCCTAGTAGCTGCAGAGAAAAAGGCTTGAAACGAAAAAAAGAAAACTTGGGGGTGGGCTTTGTAAGGGGGTCGGAAGGGATTATCTCAATTTTTTGATGCTGATTCATTTATATGCTTCCAACATTGGTAATTCTATACACCTATTAGACATATTTCACACATCATAGATTTCTCTGTACAATAGCCCTGAAAACTATGGACTAATTGTACGGACCTGTTTGACTGATTTTTTCCTCAGAGTGGGTCAAGTTTGTGCTGATCATAGTCCTTTATGTATGAACGGCAGAGTCAACCTACTTGACGCCACTTTTTTGGGTTTATAAGCGTTCTATAAACATTGTTAGAATGCTTATAGCAGCATTGTTATTTAATGAAAATAGTTGCAGTAGCAGTTGTAAACGTTGTTAGGCCAGTTATAAAACATAAACTGTTAGCTGGAAAATTATAGGCGGTTTTACGGACGTTTTCTGTTATTTTTGGATGTACTTTCTATCCAGAAATATTGCCAGGTTTTTCTGAATTAACCTGTATAGCTCCTATACTGTACATTATGCAACATTGATTTTTATAGTTGTCGGAGCGATCGTGAACGCCCATTTGAATTATCCCTGTTGAACAAGAGGGGGAGAGAGAGAGAGAGACCTTTACCTAGAATTCTGGGCTTACATTTCGTAAAGGTCAGAGGTGACAAATATAAGGCTCAGTGGAAAGGGGAGGGTATCTAACGAACTTGCTGGCCCGGGAGCATGCTTCACCTTCTATGGGAATCCTTATGCTGCTTCTCAAAATAATGTTTGCTTTTTATTTACAAACAACTTTAGCAATTTTTGTTTCATTTCAGATGAAACAGTTTCGCCGCCAATACTTATGTACTATTTCAATTCTAATATCTTCTGAACGTTGCAGTAGGATAGTGGAAGAAGTGGTGTATTTGGTTTCTATTCTTCGATAAATAATATGTCATAGAGGTTAGTTAGAATTCTATACTTACAGAGGAAATAAGTCAAATGGACGTGAACGTTAAACCATGATCATTATTTCAAAGTGTCACAGTAGCTTGAATGATAGCAGCGGTCCTTGAATCAGGACACTATTTATAGAAGATATAACACCAGCGACAGATGGGCAAAGCCCTTATGTTAACCCAATTTTCATTACTGTGCCTGTGGATGTTTGGATTTGGGTCATCTGGTAGAAAAAACTAAGTCGGTCCTGTCTTCCATACAATTCATTAGATTTTTCATGTGACAAATAAACCTTCACGAAAACAAAAATATTGCATTTTAGTAATGGCGTTGGTTCCGGTCCGGGTCGAAACGCTTGTAGGTGCGGCGGGGTGGGAATGGCATGGGCGATGACGCAATTGCCATCTCCGCGTCGCCCGGGCAACTGCTCAGATCACAGTGACGTCATCGGTGACATCAACGCAGAGTCGGTCGCACGCGTTAGCGAATAGAGGTGAGACGCAAATAACACAGCGATTCGAATAATATATGGAAACGCTATAAAATTAGATTAGTCACTTTTCTTTTGAAGGTAACTGTTTCGTGTTTTCAACTTATGAAATGGAGTTAAGTATATTGGAACTGTTCAGACAGTACCTATACTTCCCACGTACTATCATAAATCCATATAAGCTCGAAATACTCTGCATATCCGAACGAAACAACAGTGGATATTGAAAATATCAAACATACAATGTGGTTCCTGAATAATCTACAAACATATCTGTGCAATCTGAAACATATCGACGAATTAAGTTATAAAGCTTAATTTTCAGTGATTACCTAAAAATATTGACATATTTGAGCATGAGGTTCCATCTTCGCTTCATTAAGGCACATCTTGATGGATATACAGCAACGAGCCACTGTTGCCACTTACTCTGTATTCTACTCACTATGATGCTTTGAATTGTGCAGCAGTAATGATGCCGTCTTCCTGAGCAGATACATGATTTCTTTGATTTTGTCTCACCCAAATAACGAAATAGCTCGGTAAATAGAACATAATATGTAGGTTGTTTCCCATCTCTATAGTTGACTTATATACCGTGGCTGTTTCGTGGTTTCCCTCAAACGTGTTGAGCTCCGATAAGAGCTATTGGGGGAGGAAAACGGCAGACGGTACGGTGCCCTAAATTCAGTCAAAACAACATCTCATGCTGAACATTATCCTCGAATACTCATTTTGTTTTCGCCTTCAGTATTTTTTTACATTTTCACGTTTTTACTGATTTGGTGTTGATGTTTAGTGTAGTCTGTCAGTCAGTCAGTCAATGAGTGCGACTATTTTGATGGTAAGTGTCACATTGTTATGCATGAAGCATGCAATCGATATGACGCTTTGCAAAATGTGACAAATGACCTATTAGTAACATATCATCTAAGGGTTACACCTACAACTGCACAACAGATCGCAGAAAAGATCTGAAATATGTTATTATATCTACTACACCATATTATTTACTGCTGAGTTGTTTGATTTTGAAGATTTTCGCACAACTTCTCTCAAACCTTGATAATGTCTTAGAAAAGGCATGAGTCAAGGCTTTTCAAAATACTGAATTGAAGCTTGACTAGATATGTTCACTCAATTGCGATGTATCGTAAACCTCTATAAGTCTGAAACTGTATAAAATATATCTATTACATTCATGTGCGATTATTATGTCTAACAAGTGCACAGTATTTTCGGAATCAGCAGCTTTTAATAATATATATATATATATATATATATCTTCTACCAAAGATGCAACAATTTATAACAGTTCATCCCCTACTGCTTTCAATCCTCAATTATCAACCCCTCTACAAAATTTGCGATAATGAACAAGAATCTGTAACATTAAAGCATGATGTTTCAGCGATTTTCAGATTTGTTCTATGTTTGCCCCCCGCAAGTAAATTAATTTTCTAAAAATACTACTACCGTCCTTACCATAGAAGTCACAAAATTCAAAAGTTCGTCTCATTCTGTCACGTTAGCAGTGACTCCCCTATACAGTCTGTTCCATTGGGAGCGAGAAATATTCTAACCATGCTCAAGTATTTTACTTGATCACCATAATTGATCCACTTCACAGCTAAAACACTAACAACGGCAACATTCGAATATAAAACAACAAATAAAGCTGAGGAGTTTGAAGCGCGTCACCGGTACTGCGTATGACGCATAGTCCTGATCATACACGAATGTTTGGCTGAGTCCTAACGAGTCCACGATTCAAATAAACCGTTTAACTACTTTTATTGAAAAGTTTAATTATTTTAAATATCTACGTAAGCCAAATTTCCTAAGCTAATTAAACTCTTTAACGGCACAGGTACATGGTTTGCATATTTTAAAGCAAATCAGTTTAATAGTATATTACTACTTAAACTGGTCCAGAAAATTTAGTTTGATTAAACCGATTAATTTAGCTAGTTAGAATGACTAAAAAACTTATTACGGCTAGTGAAAATTTTCCAGAAGAACTGTTTAATTGATCACGTTTTCTCAGTGTTCTTTTAATTCTCTGGCAAGTCGCAATAGGAAAACAGGAGCACACTGTTTCCATTTTTTCAGTGATTATAAGCTTTCAACAAGTACAAATAGCCAATCAAAACTCCCTGCATTCTTATATCCCAAAGAGCAACTTTGAAACAGAAACACATCTTTTTGATTCACACTCTATTCGGCGACATTTTCCAGTAAGATCCCAAAATTATTTTTCGGTATCTTGAAGACTTTTACGAATTGGAATTGTCATTTGCTGCATTAATTGAGTAGCAGTTTATTTTTGCGTTGAACTTTTGATGCTATTTTCGCAGGCAAAAACAACTATTTTTAAACAGATAGATGCACAAACATCACAAAGTCAAAGTTTGTTTTGACATATGCCAGTGAGCATAGAATATTATAGGTATTATTGCAGATCATTGATGAGATTTCAGAATAGACAGTTTACTTTTGAAATATCTAGTGTCACTAACTTCTAGGCTATTGTACATGTTTCTAACAATAGAGAAGTAATTAAAATAAATAATTTTAGACAATTCTTTACAGCTATCGAATTTTTGAACGCACTATTTTATAGAATCATCGTACGCATTATCTAATTTTCATGTCGAAAATCATAGCACTAACTATACTACTGTTATGTGGAAAATATTCATGAACTTTGATCTGAAAAAATTAAAGCATATTATGTATTAAATCGCATTTTTCTTTGCAATTTGTTTGAAGAACGAAACTCGATCTACGGCTCAGTTAGATAAATTATCTAAGAGTTATATAACATCAATGAACATTTTTTCTACGGACCTATAGAAATAAAAAAGTTTATATTAGTATATTTCCCTTCATCTTGTACGTCTGCAATTATATCTCTGTTCGTTTTACTTCCTACGCCCCAGCGCGAAAAATTTTGAAAATTAGATATGTTTGTTATATAGCAAATTAGGTGATTTGATAAAAAAACGAAATGCAAATTATTATAATAATTTTATTGCAGCTAGGCTCAAATAACTCAAAGTCACTATGGAACTGTGTAAAAGGTGTATCAAGTGTTTCCAACCGCGATAGAATATAGAAATGATAACTATAAAACAAGTAGAAGTCAATGATAAAATAATAATAGCCCAAGAAATCGCTAATTACTTCAACAATGTTGGTAAGCGACTGGCAGATAATCTTAATTCAACAACCTCCTTAGTAAAAACAAGGAACTTAAGAAGAAACGAATGAGGAACAAGTGCTGCTGACTATACTATATCTTAAAAATGGTGAAGCTCGAGGGTCCGATCGTCTAAAGGCAGAAACGCTAAAAAAGTAGATTCTTATATAACGAAGCTTGTTTGCTATATATATACATATACAGGGTGGCGCATCGAAAACGAAACAGACGCATTTACTGGCAGCTCAGTTTTTTTTTTTTAAAACGCTCAGACCCGTCGATTTTGTTTTCGAGGGGGACACAAGTTTGGCAAAAAATCACGTTAGCACGTGCAGCCCCCTAAGCAGGGGTGACACCACCCCCAAAATCTTAAATGGAGAGGGAGGTCGAGTGATACCTTATTTTAAAGGTCTTTCAGTTCCCTTTATAATGATATAAAATTAATGTACTTCAGTTCAGTAGTTTTGAAGATTTATTGATTTAAAGCTTAAATAAAACTAATACATCATCATTACCGGGGATCAATACATTTGGCAGCAAAGTAATTTAAAAATGAAGAATGAACTGACCCGTTAGGCAAGTAAATGTTGAAAATGGTCGTCATGACTCTCCATGCAATAATAAAGATTTTGCTCAAAACGTTGCCGCACATTTTGCAATATTTGAGGAGTAATTTGAAGGCACTCATTCACAATTCTTCGTCGCAAGTCTTCTAATGATGTTGGCTAAGTAGCATAGATTTTGCTTTTTAAATGACCCCACATAAAGAAATCCAAAGGTGATAAATCTGGCGATCTTGGGGGCCATTCAATGGCACCTCTTCTATCCATCCATCGATCTGGAAACGTCTGATCTAAATATTGTCAAACACGTAATGCGTAATTTGGTGGGGCACCATCCTGTTGGAACATCAACCTATTTGCAATGTACCGCCGATCATTCTGATTTTCAATTATGGCTGTTAATGCAGAATCTATGGCGTCTTCCAGTAATTTCAAATACATTTCAGTTTCCAGGTAAGAAAAAAGGACCAACTAAATGATCGCCAATAGTACCAGCCCAAACATTTAATTTTTGTTGCTGCTGTGTAGGAACCTCATGATAAATTCTGGGATTAGAATCGGACCAATATCGTCGGAAAAGCAAGTGTTGAATAGAAAATGATCATCGCTTATAATTCGTTCACTCATATCATCACAAAATTGTAATCGCCGATCAAAATCGTCTTCATTAAGTTCTTGTACCAGGTGAATTTTATACGGATGAAAACTATGGGCCTTTAGAATCCGTTGGACAGTACGTCGACTAACACCAAACACAGTCTCCAATTTGCGGTTACTTAACGTAGGATCTACATAAACTTGCTCCAAAAACTTCTATTGCTTCGTTCCTTATGGGATTTTCAATGTTGCGTTTTTTATTGGCGACTGACCTAGTTTCCCGAAATTTAGCTACAAGTTCTAGAACATATTTTCGAAGCACGTTACTGTTCTCATGTTGCTCATTAAATATTTCTGTTGTTCTATTAGCGCACTGATTATTTCCGAAAAATATTTCGATAATTTCAACTCTTTCTGCTGTGGAATATACCATGGTTAATTTAAGTAATAAAGCGTTACAAGTTATTTTAGCAACAAGGTTTGGTCAAATCAATCGCAAACGATGTACTAAATTCCTATTTAAAATAAGTACGAGATATTTCCTTATCTATCTTCAAGAAATAACTTTCTTGCCACAAAAAAACGCTCCAATAGCTATTTTCAACAACAAAATGATAAACAAACCATGGGCGTAGTGGAGAAAAGCATTTACTTATTAAGTAAATTCTTTTAGTCAAATTTCTTCTGAAAGTAGTACAAACTAACCTGATGTACCTATTAAAATCTACTTTAAGCTTTAAATCAATAAATCTTCAAAACTACTGAACTGAAGCTTATGTATTTTACATCATTATAAAGGGAATTGAAAGACCTTTAAAATAAGGTATCACTCCACCCCCCTTTTCATTTAAGATTTTAGGGTTAGTGTCACCCCTGCCCACGGGGCTGCACGTGTTAACGTGATTTTCTGCCAAACTTGTGTCCCCCTCGAAAACAAAATCGACGGGTCTGAGCGTTATTCCAAAAAAAAACTGAGCTGCCAGTAAATGCGTCTGTTTCGTTTTCGATGCGCCACCCTGTATATATACAATTCATAGTTATTGTCGAAATAACCAATTAAATGTAAGACTTTTTCTTTGTGATATCGACAAAGTATGCTTCCATGTGTACCCTTTTGACTTACAATACAAAATAAAATGATAGCGTTATCGAGAGGTCAGCATTTTTAGGTTATTCAAAAATGTAAATTTGAAAAGTTGAATGGAAAAAAATTTATCAAATTAATTTTTGTCCAAATCCTTCTATATACTGTATACGGACCTCACATTCTCAGACCCTCTGTATCGTGTTTCCCATCCTCTAATCATTAAGAAAACGTGAAAAAAAGATGGTCCTTAGTTTGTACTCGGCACGTTGAAATTTGTATATCGTACTTGGGCGTTCCGCCGTTCCCGGTGCTGCGCACGCAGAATATATTTTCCGTACGTGTATATTTTGCAGTCAATAGAAAACCGTGCCACACACCAAGTGAGGACCGCAAGCAAGGCAACAACGGTCGGACCTCGGAAGGTGGGTCATATGAACTGGAAATTCCAATCCACATTACATATTTCTCATAGGAGAATAATAATTAATCAGCACTAGCCGACGTATCTGACACTCGAGCGGCGTCACGTGATGCACTTAAGCCGCGGTAAAGACGTCGGGGTGAACTGTAAGGTGTGTTTATGGTTTATGAAATGGGTCTCGTAGTAGGAAAGCAGTGTCAAGAAGATAGCTTTTTATAGGAGGACGCGATTTTCATCTAACATCAAAAAAGATGGCGTTTCAGGTGAGACAGTTTTGAGACATCTGTTAATGGCCTTGCGCTTGGCAAGTAGCACCTGCCAAATTGCTACTACAGAGATGTGAGCCGGAAGTTCTTTTAAGGAATTCGAGAAACAGACTTTATGAAAGAAAGTTTTGAGACTATCTGCAATGAACTTGCGGCTAGATGGCAAAACTTGTCCCATTTGGGTTATTATCAGAGAGGGGTCCTTTCTGTGAGAAATGTGTTTCTATACTAACCTTAAGTACCGAGGAACTATTATTAGATATATATATATATATATATATATATTAGATACTTGACTGATCCGATTTTTAAACTATTCAAGGTCACTAAGCTCGGAAAAACTAGTATTCACCTTACAGGTCACTTTTCGATGAACGGACTTCTTAAGAGTTGAAATATGTAATGGAAGTGTGTCGGGTTTGTCTGGTAGGATTAACGTGTGACAATCTGGTAGCAGAGACCCCATTTTGAATGCGGGGCATTATTAGGCAGCTGTAGGGGCATATAAACATATTTAAGCCTTTCTATCCAAATCCTCATCTTTGACCTCCACATTAAAAGATGGTCGTCAAGCTGTAAAACATACGTTCGTAGCCAGTAAGCCTATTTTATCTTTTCAGTGTTCATTTGACTTCTTTTTCTAAAGAAAACATTTTATGATTACCCATTCTTTGCATAATTCAGCAGTTATTCTGATATGTTTTCAAATGTTATGGACTTTTGAAGGTATTCAAAGAATACTACTTGGTATGAGAAAGAAATCTATTTTTGGAAGAGTAAATACCACTTTTCGAACAGTTAAAAGTCAGTTTTGGCATATCTCGCGCAGTTGAAATAACATTTCAAATCCTTCAAGATACATGATCAGTCACTGAGGCCAGGTGTAAACTCATAAGTGCCATCAGATTATAGGCAGGGCATTATTAAGCACCTATAGGGATATGCAAAAACGAAGTCACGCGATCTAAATCGTGGACATTTGGCCACTATATTTGAAAATGAGCGCGAAATTGTGTAACGGTTATTCAACATATACCTTCATTAATTTTTTAAAGCTCGTTTTACTCAAACATTTATGAATAATCCAATAATTATTGAGGTGTATTAAGGATTTTAATCTTAATGTAATTAAATAACACTACTTTACATGTAAAGTGGCCTGTCTTTGGTAGGGCTAAAACCAATTTCGAACAGTTAACATTTACTAATCCTGCCACAAAATAGAAACAAGTAATCCAAATCTTTCAAAGATGGTATCGCTGACTATAAGGCAATTTGCTTCTATTGGTATTCTAGAAGTTGATAAAATGTATAGAGTAGTATTTGAAGGAATTTCTGAATAATTATTGGGCTACTCGAAAAATGTATAACCTCAATACACGTTTTGTTTAAAAAAAAAATCGTGTAGAATTAGCCATATTTGATGTGGTTGATATTGGCTGGTATTTTAAGTCCCCAATGTAACCATCCGTTGTATTCGACTTCTATACTAAAGTTAATACTACCAAGCAATCAGCATATTTCAGATATTTTTTGATCTATCTTTTTTGTACAAAGAAGTTTGTCCTCTTTTTTTCCACCACACTAGAATCCCTTGTACTTCTATGGAACATAAACATCCAACTTGCGAATAAGGATTTTGTAACTTGCATAATATGAAGTAGTACGAGTATATCGTGTGTGAAACAAAATATCTCCCATTAGTATAACCTACAAGTAAAGTGACTTGTAATTATTACACCATACTTTCTTATAAAATAGGGCCTCAGTTACAGTTATAAGTATTGAAGTGCAATACTGTCTAAAAAATGACAATTCATAGAGACGTTGATTTGTAAAAGCTTTAAAGAAATTATACATCTTAATCAGTTGATTCAGCGAGATATTAACGAAAGCATATGCATCGAAAATCTTAGTAAAATGAGACTAGCGGTCCGGTAAGAGCTTTCCCAAGAAAGACACGTGACTGTACTCCAGTAATATGTACCTATACCCCCTTATCATCCAATCAGTATATGATACCTTTGAAGAACATACTCTGACGATTTTCTAACAAAGTGAGCTATCGAGCTATCAGAGTCCTCCCTAAACAGTGTTTATATAGTTCAAATAATGTAGGAACAAGGTTCATTCAAAAATAGAACGATTCAATAGAATTTGAAAGATTAGAAGCAAATTTGCAGAGGAACATCTCAAGTTTCGATGTGTGGCAGAAATTAAGATATAAGAAATAAATCGACTGTACTTTAATAAAGCATTGTGAGAAAATACACTACGCTAATCGAATCAGATAAGTTTATGTGCTTTGTCTCCGTCGAATGTGTGCATACGCACCTCGATTGGTAAGTTCACTGCTTATGTTATCATTTGCTGCATTTAAATTTTATATTAAAACTGTTACTACAAAAAGCTGTCACTTTACAAATCTAAAAGTCTTATTTGCCCTTTATGCCTGTTCGTACTATTACTTGACCTTTTTCTGTACGCAATAGTACCAAACAAGTATTGCTACTTTTTTCTACCAAACTAGAATCACTCGTAGGAAGCGGATTTGATATAACAAGATAAATATTACCATCTGTACCCTTATGGAACATAAATATCAATCATAGTGATGCCACGCATATCCGCGTTTGCAGAAGGATATATTGGGAACCGAAACTTTACACGACTACCATAACATGGTATTGGATTTTTCATATTTTGTTGCACATAGACATTCAGTATTCTTTCGCAAATCGACCTGTATCGAATGTAGTTCCTATTTATCTTGCACAAATCTCAAAATATTTTCGCCGGATCGCTTATCTCAAATTTACTAGAATTTGCACACGACAATAACCCAATTGGGAAAGTGCTACAATCTAAATGCAAAGTCAATACTTGCAGTCTCAAGACTTGGCTGTACTTCTCTGATCTCATATGAAAAATTCCCCTCTGATGCACTTACTCAATTAACAAGTGCTACCTTCCAAGCAATTCCAATTAATAAGCCTTATCGCTAGAACCAGTATTCGTCAGACTCAACATGAACATTTCTTCCTCCAAAGTTATCTACATTAACCGTATTTCTGAGGCAAGGTCCTCAAACAATAATAAACTACGAAGCTTTCTCACATTAAGTTGCTAATAATAAACCAGTAAAGCAGCCATGCACTGCCTTCCACTCATGATAAACCTACACATAGAGTCGCCAACAGGTGCACGCACAGACCTTCAAGAGCAGAAAACCCGCAGTTCCAAAACTTTCTCGCCGCCTGACAATACAATTTGTATCTACCTAATTCGAGGGCAACTTTCGGATTGCCATAAAACTAAATTTGCGTTTACTATCAAAGATAAGAGTATGCGGTCTCCATTACTAAAAACCAGGAATATTTTTTACACATGTCTGTGACGACACTAACGATTATAGTGTAAATCATCTCAATTAAGGTTATTTGATAAATTACGACTTTCATCTTACTGTGGTACCATTCAGCATCGCATCGTTTCTGACATTGTGTCACCTAACATTCCCTTAACGAGTCAATCCACTTGACGGCATTTATTGTTGCCTGTTGGAGTGTTTCACTCTCCGGCATAGACCACATTTCGCAGACGCTGGCGAAATGTATCCTAATTCGCCATATATCGTTATTCTCTCAACGAGTCAACTTACTTGACGTTTCAATATTGCACGGTGAGGTGTTTAGTTCTTCTGCATGGACCACATTTCGTAGACGCTGACGAAATGTATCCTAATTCGCCCAATTACGAAATTAATCCTAATCCGTTGAATATCGTGATTCCCGCACGAATCACTTGACGTAATTTTGTTATTGCATATTGGGGTGTTTCACGCTCACGAAATGTATCTTATCTAGAATTATTAAAGCTACTAAAACGCTCAACAACTATCTCTCTCTCTCCCTCTCTATTGCCGACATCATAGCTAGGCATCAAACATAGTGAACTTTGAGAAGAACCACTTGACATAGGCAACCCTGTACGGTACTCACTCTGTATGAGCAAGTGAGAATATATCGTGAACGGTCCTCACTTTGTTATGCTTCAATATACGGACCTCGATCCTCACTTTGTCCGATATACAAGTCATAAATTTAAAATAGCTCTTTCCGCGTATACTCGCAACTTCTAGATATAACAATGGCGTGCTACCAGATCATGCCTAAAACCACATTTGTTGCTGCATTAAAAATCGCAGTCATACACCTGTGTATAAAAAAGATAGCAAGCTAGAAATGGCAAACTACAGACCTATTTAATTATGGATAAGATACTTATAAGACGCCTTGTGGCCTTTTTTCAAAATACGATGCCATTCAGAACAATAAATATGGTTTTAGAGAGCTCATTTCTACATAGGATGCTATAGCGGTCTTAAACAAGAAATATAGCAGTTAATACATGGATGAATTTCAACAGTATGCTTATTTGTGGTCCTAGCCAAGGCATTTGATACAACAAGTTCATGCTGGAATAACTCGAAAATGAGGGTATTAGGGGAAATACCTTAAAACTCATGTCTAACTACCTATAAGAACGTAAACAGTGTGTTAGAATCGGCGACCTGACAAGTGATTATGGGTTAGTACAATATGGCACCCTCAAGGGATGGTTTTAGGTTTTAGGATGGTACTATCCAATATTTAAATAAATGACCTGTTTTCATTAGACAGCAAAGGAACAATTTTGGGATTTGTGGTGACACGGTAGTTATATAGAAGGTGCTAACTAGACAGAACAAAAAATACTCATTAAGGATGATCTTAAAACTGTTGAATATTAAACAGTAAACTTCTGATCATGAATATCGCAAAAACCAAGTTTGTTCACTTTGCTTCCTTCAAAAATCACTGACCAGAGTACGTCACGCTAAATATTCTAGTTCTAATAACACAATAACTATGAAACGGACCGCTGACATAAAATATCTAGACTATATCCTCGACGAAAACCTGAAATGGACAAAGCATATAGAATACACCGTGAAAAAAATTAGAATGCTGTTGCCAAAATTTAATCATCTGGCAGGATTACTGACCCAGAAATCTTTAGAGACATTTTACCTTGCATTTGTTCAGTCTCACTTAAACTTTGGTATCATTGGATGGGGAGCTGTGGTCTCAAGTCACCTTATAAATCTCGAATGCGTACAGAAATACATACTTAAATGGACATACAATGAAAGAAAGACCTATCCTTACAACGAGTTGTTTGTTGAGACTAATTTTTTTGACGTCAGGCAATTATATATGTACAATCTCATTACTTTTTTTCAGTATAAAAATAGGTTTTCATTCAAGCAAATTGAACACTGCTATGGCACTCGTGAGAAAATGCTGTCTAACAATATAGTCCCAAAGCCGGAGGAAGCACTCAAACAAAGGTCCTGGATTTTTCTCTGTCCAAGAATTTTCAATACAATCCCAGGAACTCTTTCCTTTTGGAAAAAACACTGAACTGTGAGAGCTTATTTGTAAGCAATACTACAACTTAAAGTATTGCAAAGTCGTATGGCTTACAATTCAGCTCTCACAGTTAAGAGTGTTTTTTTCCAAAATGAAAGATAGAGTCCCGTTGCTTAGTTTATCCAATATTGTCTATCCCATCAATTGTAATAACTGTAATCTTACATATATAGGTCAAACTTCTAGATCGTTAAAAGGTAGAATAACCTCACATAAAAGTGATTACAGATTGCATCCAGAAAGATGTGCTTTGGCTTCACATGTTAACATCACAGGGCATTCTATGGGTTATAATGACACTAAGGTCCTTGACAGAGGAAACCCACTATCCAAACGTTTGTTTCTAGAAATGTCTCACATTTTTATGACAGAAAATTGTATGAACAAAAAGGCAGATATCATGCAGGTTAGCATCATTTATTCATATTTGTTGAACTGCGAAAAATTGGAAAGATGTCATTCATATCTCTTCCAATATTGAACTATCTCAATAATTATAATAATCACATAATTCCACTCTCTGAAAAAATTCTCCCATCCTTTGTTCCTCAAGTTTAGGATTATTTCGCGTTAGGGAGAAACAAACGTTTAGGGAGAACATTAGGGAGTAATCCAGATGGACAAGACTTTGGATTGATTGGATCAGCACTAAATAAAGATAAGAAAATTTAGATTTTCATTAAGCGTGTTAGTGACTCTACTAATACTGAAAACGTTAAGAGATTTATTGCAACAAAGACAAGTTCAGATGAAACAAAAATACAAGTTAAAGAGGTTGCTACATATCACCGCAGCTCGAATAACAAATGTTTTCTAGTTGGTGTTGATCAGTTGCTCAAGGAGAAAGTGTATGAACCCAACTTCTGGCCTCAGGGAGTTACTTTTGAAAGGTTCGATTTTTTGAAAGTTCAGCGCTTTTTGGATGAAGACGCTTCTCACGATGCGCTGAAGGATTTTCACACATAAGAAAACTGCCCACACAGCTATTTAATGTTTCAAAGCATGTTTTACATAATCAAGATATCATATACTTCAGGATTGAAAGCTTATTACCAAAAATTGACATAATAAAAGCAGAAGTTATCTGTTATAAGCCAGCTATTCTTATACTTAGTGAGGCAAGAACTACCGAAGATATTGAGGATTTAGAGCTAACTATCAGAGGTTATCAACTAGTACGTTGTGATAGTAGTAGCAGGCACACACTAGGAACTGTCTTTTATGTTAGAGATGGAATGGAATATAAAGTCAAAAGGGAAATCATTAGTCATCCGAGTTATTGGTTTTGTTTTATTGATGTGATAGTGAGAGGTCAAAAGTGGACAATTGGTGGTGTTTATCACTCTCCTAGTGCAAGTGGTACTGATTTTATTGATAAGTTGGAAGACGTTTTAGATGATTACTTCTCTGAGAGTAAATTTTATGAAATTATACCTAAAGACTTGAAAGATTTACGTTTCGGAAATTGTTTCAAAAGAAATTTAAAAAAGTGGCTACATTCTATATCTAGGACTGAAATTCATAAACTCATAAATACGAACATCAACTAAATACATAATCTACTGCAGCTAATTTTTGTCCTTTTTTGTCATTTGCATTCTACAGTTTCAACTTAAATTTATTGGTCCATGTACAGGCGATGCCTTCTATTGGGCCTGTTTTGATTTTATATTTATTTACTCATATTGTTTGTTATCTTTGTACATTGAGTGAATAAATATTATTATTATTATTACTTGTGAAATGCTGTAATGCTACCAGTTGTTTTGTTGTTGTTGTTGTTGAAATTAGGATTTTTTTCTCTAAATAAAGGACTACATTTTTTTTCTCTCTAAATAAAGGACTACAAACACCCCTCTTAATACTACACTACTAATAGACTTGTCACGAAGAGATTTTCAATCAATCTTACAACAATGTCACCGTCGGCCTGCTGAGTACGTGGTGAAGATGTAAAGGTTCTAGAAAAGATGTAATTTCAAGTGTTTTCAATCATTAATTAATCTTCAATCGAAACCGTTAGTGGTATTTTGAAAAACATAGCTATGATTTTCCAGTGATTTATTGATAATTTTCCTAATCGAACCTCATAAATCCAGTTTTTTGTCGTTTTACTTTCTACTAAGAACAATTCAGCAAGAATATAAGTTATGAGACGTCTCTTAATTGTTGCTATTTCTAAATTTTGTTTTTAGCTCCTGGTGATGATGGCATAGCATAGACCATCGAAAGCTTCAGTTTCATGTCAAAAGAGTGTACTTCATTTGTACGACATTTGTCGAGGTCCCAAAGAAATCTCAAGAATATACATTAAAAAAGAGAAAAGGATCATGCGGAAAAAGGTATATATAATTAGGGGGTGATAGGGAGGGTATATCACATTTTTTATACTACGATATTTGTATGCTCCCAAACCTGGTAATAATTCTACGCATAAATTAGCTTTATTTCACACATCATAGGTTTCCCCACACATCTTTCGTTAAAACGTAATTCCTTGCCATGGATATTAAGTTGTCTGTATAACACACGTGGTGCAACATTAATTGGTACATCTCCTCGCTGTAGATGGTTTATTATATACAGTTACCAGCACAGTACAAAGATGGCCTATTTGCCAGGCTTCGTCTCCCATTACAACACTATACTACTAGAATGATATCAAAATGTTTTCGATATGCGTCTCCTTCTGCTACTGGGCTCAGCGTCCGGCACGTAACGTTCTACTTGATTGTTCAGCTCGTTCTGCGGCAGTACTTCGTTGGACGCTGCAACGCAGTGTATTGCCAGGTGGAGTCGAAGATATTTCGGTAGAATTGTATGGAATTTTTCGGTAGTTTTTCGGTAGATTGAATACCGAAGAGTAAATGAAGGCATTTACTTAAAACAATTTTATTTAATTCAAAATATACTCTAAAACAGAGAGACAAAACAAAAATAAACAGTTTATATCTCACTTTAGCTAACTAAAAATAAAATATTCGTAATAAAAAAACAGAAAAAGTGTATAAAATAGAAAATGTGTAAGCGATATTGGATAATCATTCTTCCGATTCATTTTTGTATAAGTTTTTTTCAGTCATATTATCTACTAATTTTGCTTTGCCAAATGGTCCATCAGCAAGAATGACAAATTATGCTTGACCAAAAATGCGCTCAAACAAATTTCTCCTGGAAGTAATAAAATAATCTATATAATCTCAAATCTTCTCACATGGATTAATTAATTTTACCTTCTTTAATATCATTTTCTAATTTCTTTGATGCACCTGCAACTGCAAATGACAACAGTTTTGCTATGGTTTGCACTTTTTATGAAATTGCCCATTTGCGTGTTTTATAAGTGCATCTCTTGCACTTTTGATATTAATAACTTTATCACAAACCGTGAATTTCGCATAATCGTACCCTTTATTACTTTTTTAAGCCATCCTTGGAAATCTGGCAATTCTTCCCAGTCTTCCTTATAATGTTTTGGGCACACGCAAGCGAAAAAAAAATGACTGCAAGACAGGCAATACTAATACTGGCCGAATTCGGAATTGCTAAGTACACGAAATCATACAAATCGTACAATACAGGCATTGACTTGTCATGAGCCGCTAGGCCTAGGCGATGTAGCCAAATCATCGAGTATCTTCGGTGATTCCCCAGATGCGAAGAATCAGCGTATGTGGCACACCAATGTACAGGCAAAGAGAATAAAGATATATCTGGTCTAGTTCGAATGATAATAGTACTTTTGTCATTATTTTTATCGCTACGCATCAGAAATATTTCTCTTATATAGGAAACAAAAATTATTCAATTGAAAGAAAAGTCCACTTTTCGGTAGATTTTGCTTTAAAATCGGTAGTTCGGTAGACCAGGACCAAAATCGGTAGATCTACCGAAAGATCGGAAGACCTGGTAACACTGCTGCGACGTCTGTCGATCTAGGAACGGGGAACGTTGCCAGATGGACAGTAACTACCGGTAGGGCAGGGAAAACATGTCTTTGGACTAATTGTATGTGACTGTTTGACTTACTTGATCGGTTTAATTTTTCTATCGAACGTGTAGTAACTATTGTTTATGGTTTATCTTGTGCTGAACTTAACCCTTCATGAAACGGCGTTGCGAGTCAACCTACTTGTCGCAGATTTTTTATGAAGTGCATCAGAATGCCTGTCTGTATGAAAATAGATCGCGGGTGTCACGAATTGGAGCAGAGCCTGCCGCCTCGTATATGCAAATAGTGGTGCACCAGTTCCGAGTTACATATACTGGCAACCGCGTTTTATCATCCTTGAAATGTATCCACGGTGCCGCGCGGCGTCACGTAACGCGCTTTGTCCCCGCTGCCTCTCTGGCTTTCAACGCATTACTGTTCGGTGCCTGTAATGATCACTTGATTCTAAATACTGAATAATTATGATCCATGGTACCATCATTCGAAAAGATAAACTCACGCCCATGCGATCTGTCTATCTCTTTCGCACGCAGTGACGTCACTTGGTGACAAAATTCTCCAGAAACGGGTGACAATTGCTCACTTTTATATGGCGCCTTAGCACGTAATTTGTGTTTAGTTTCGTTAGTTTGTTATATGGTGAGTTTTAAGTGTGTGAAACATAATTAAAAAAACAGTGAATTAAACATTAGCTATGGTATAGCGGTGGGTTGTACAAGCAATAACAACAAGAAAATCAAAGACGTGTCTTCAATTTTCCAAAGCAAACAAGTTTGCGAACAATGGGTTTTGAAGTGTTGTCAGCAACACAAATTTAATAACGTTTACGCCCAAATAGTGGTTTTATTTAGAGCCCACACGTTTTTGAATTGCGAATTGTGTCGAGTCTGTTTAGGATCGATTCTGGATCTGTCCTAATTGCACTTCACTTTAGGTTGAAGTGAAATTACAGGATCGCCACAAATTCTGCAACATTGTAACATTGGTTTGCCGACAGCACCGCATCTTGTACATTCCAAGGCAAGGTTTCCACCTGGATACCAAAAATGATTCTAAAAGATATTAAAGCACTAAAGTGCATCAAAATTGAAATAAATAATTCTAATGAAAATGAAAACAAAATATCAAATTAAATGTTCGAAAAGACCCATTTCTTGGGTTTGACAGTAACCTAACCTATACTAGAAGCCTGTGCGAACATTTTATAACGAACGGCATGCTTCTATTATTTTCAACCGCAACTCCTTCAAACTGGTAGTTCTTGCATGGGGGTAACCGTAAATATGAGACTTAACATATCCCCACAAAAATGAAATATCCACCAAAGTACAAGAATGGTGTCTCCTAAAATAGCCCCCCCAAATGTTAACTTTTTGAAGATACTGCGACCTTAATCGTGAACTTAAATGTTTGTTTTCCCTTGACCAATACGAGTAGATACCTAAGATTTTTTCGATTATGATGTATATGGAAAGAAAAACTGGGTTCGTCCGAAAACAATATGTTTCGGAAGAAATCGGTCATCGTTGTCAATGATTTCTCTCTTGGCATCACAAAAATCCATTCTCCTGATATGATCAGCGGGAAAAATCTCCTGCGTTTGTTGGTACTTAAATGGCTTGTAGCCATGCTTCTTCAAAACAGGCCTGATTGGGCTGACTGACCGGCAGGCTTATTATGCAAAAAAACTATATAATGTAAAAAAACGATAAAATGTCAACTTGTTGACAAAGTGAGCTAGTGTCAAAATATATCATTTCGCGGTTGCTACAAGTGAGCATGAAGTGAACGAAAGCTGCTAGTTCCAGGTTGACGTCTTGTTGAAAAACCTGCATGTTATAAAAAACACCATAATGTTACTTTTCAAGTTACTTAATACCTCTGCGGGACACCGACTTCTAATACGGTACTACTCGACCAAGGTTGGAATTAATCTCTCTGAAGCGTCACTTCGACATAACCACAAACAGCCTCGTCCCTGACAACCTTGTTCTCTGGAGCATTTTCTCCATCTTCTTCGTCATGCACCCGTTGACATACTTCATGTCGACAAGAGTTGATGCAGCCACGATTGACGAAGTTTAGGAAAATACTCCTGACCGGGGTCGGTCTAGGGCAAGGTTGATCAGGGTATGTAAAGACAAACTGCGCAACGACAGCTTCTGCACTAGTTACCTTACTATACCATACCATCAGAATCACTTTTTATTCGCGAGTCTACAGTATCGCTGAATCAAAGCAGTTACGTCACAACGTCAAATAATGACAGTGACGCACATGGTTGCAGCTTTACTTAAAACTCCTAGATTCTAGACAATAAACCACAAATAAAAGACAGCCGTTGGCGTAATTACTAACAAGCTTTGCGACTTTGTCACAGAAAACTGTTACCAACATAAATGTACCCGGGAAATTTAAACTATACGTACCAATGTAGGATCTATTTTGCGTTAAGGTTGGCATTCAAATCTATTAAATATAACGTAGCTGCTGTGTTTCAGTGATAGGACTATATGTGAAACTCATTGTGAAAATCTGTTAACCTCCAATGATGATTGCGTTTGAATGAATGACGAAATACCAAAATAGAACAGCGTTGAGAGACCTCAAGTATTGCCAAATGTAGGAAAGCCTATGCCTCCGTCGCGAGTCCTTGACCTCAGAGGTCATTGGGGGGCTTAGCTTTGTAAATTCAAATAGTAACCACTATTTTTGACAGCACATTCATCACAAACTCTCAATTTTACATAAGAATGCATTTCCATGTTTGAGGTCAAGCGGTCATAAGTGGCTCAATCAACATGACCTACTGTAACGTCTGAAAAGTATACGAACACCCCGAAAACGTTTCAACCAATTATTTTTAAGCAAACTCTTAGGATATCTAAAAAGCAACTTGTCGATCACCTCAAAGATGACCTAGAGAATGACCTCAAATGTTATTTGGAGGTCAAGTTTGTGGACTCAAATGGTATCCACCAATTTTGACAGCAGATTCTTGTCGGGCTCGAGATTCCACATCAGAATTCATTTTCGTTCGTGAGGTACTTACGTTGAAATTTGCCCTAGAAGCCGTTCCGGAGCGTGAGAACTTTATAGTCAATATACTTTTCTTAATTTTTCTAAAACTACTAAAATGTGAACTCCTTGAATGCGTGCCACTGTCCGAAACCAGGGTGCGCAGATGATTCGAGTCATATTCCATATGTCATACCAATTCCTATACAATAGAATTTCAAATAAAAAGGAATCTCGTGAATACATCATACACCACTTGTTTTATTACATATCAGCCTTAACGCATCATCATTGAAAAACCCTTTATTCAGGAACCCATGAAAGAAAATATTGAATTCAGCGTTTGTTGTGAAGTCGCTAACGAGAGTGGTTGGCATGCCGGTGTTCAACTACTTGTTTGAAAAAAAGAAACGCTAATAGCACCAGACCATCATGAAGGTGGAAGCTTTATCTTGGAATGTACAAGGCCCGACGCTTATGTATGTATAGAGCATAAAACTGCAGAGACTACATTCACTTATTTCATCTTTTAGTTTTATTTTCGGTTCTTATCTATTTTTCGATAAAAAGTCTGGAACTCACTGAATTATTTTGGAAAATCGTAGAAAATGTGCACGTTTTTTATATTTCGGTAAATAAGGTCTCATTTCGGAAGAAATACCAAAAAATCGGTAGGTACGGCAACATTGCCAAAATCGTTCATCTATCTAAAGGGGCCTACAGACACACGAACATGTATTAAGACATGAACGTACGTCGACGTTTGCGCGTTGATGTTCGCCAGTGTGTAGACAAATCTCTCGTTAAAAGACCGACGCACATGCTTTCTGTTTTCGCTTGAATTTATGCCTGCACAGACTTGTACGCGCGTGTATGTATGCCTGTGTGTAGACAAAACGTACTAATTTTCACAGACTTAATTCAGTGGCGCGACTGCATTCGTGTATTCTGTTGTTAGGAGCAGGGGGGTCAACATAAGTTCATTTAGTTTTGAATTTGTCAATATGGCAGATTTGAGAAGTTTTTCCAAAGAGTTTATAACAGAGTTCATAGAACTATACAAATCCTATCCATGTTTGTGGCGAGTAAAATCAAAAGACTATATGGATCGCAATAAAAAAAAACGAAGCATATAAAGTGTTGGTGCTGAAGCTCCAAGAAGTTGAGAAAAATGACAACAAAGAAATGGTTAAAACTAAAATTAATAGCCTCCGAGCTAGTTTTCGGAGAGAACTAAGAAGAATTAAAGAGTCGAGAAGATCGGGTGCTGCAGCAGATGATGTTTATACCACATTTATGGTATTATGATCTACTTTTATTTATAAAGGATCAGGATATCCCTAGACAATCCATTAGTAATATTGAAGATGTGACAGTGAAATGGACAGTTGCCATTCAGAAATGGAAAATGAAGACGCTCTAGAACTGGAGGTAAGGCCTGATTTATTTATTTGACTTTTACTTCCCACGCCAACTGGAGAGGAAAAGAGGAAGTATTGTAATAATAATAATAATAATAATAATAATAATAATAATAATAAATTGCTTTTATTGCTCATGTAAGTACAGAAAAAGAAAAAGTACATAAATCTGATGCAGTGAGCAAACGGCAAGGTTCGCTTGATTGACAACCATTAGCTGTCAATCCGCGCTCTTCCACCTAACCAAATCGCGAATAATTTCGAAAATGAGGTATTATATTTTATGGATGGTATATAATATATAACACATATATATAAAAAACATGGATATGCTTGAACCGATAAAATCAATGCGTGGGAATTGCGGAGTCAACCTACTTGATGCCATTTTTTGATTTCATGTAAGAAATAATGAAGTAGTACACATATTAATATAGAGGGTAATAAAAAATCGTCTTGATATTTTGATTCGCTTTACTTCAACTTAAGTACTTAGAAGGTATAATACATAAATTAGCAAATCATTCTTTCCTGCCAAGCTACGGATCCCTCATTATTAAAGTAGTTCAGAAATAACTGTCTAACTTCTTGTGCATCCTTGTTTGCTCTTCTATTGTAACCCGGTTGCAAACTAGTCATCTGATTTGGTTGCAAGCCTAATTCAACAGTGCCATCTTCATGGTTCTCCCTGTATAAGTTGTTATCAGGTGCATACACAGTGGCAGTTCTTCTTCTCAGAAAATTATGCAGAACACAACATGCCATCACTACTTTGTCAATTGCTTTTAAGTTAATAGATATAGCTGTGTGGAATATTCTAAATCGAGCAGAGAGTATACCGAAAGCATTCTCTACTCTACATCCTTGCCCTTGAGAGACGATAATTGAAAATTTTCTTATCATGATCCCAGTCTCTCTGGCTAAATGGTTTCAAGAAATCACAGCGGAGTGCAAACGCTTCATCACCTATAAAAACAAATGGCAATGCTTCTTTACTGTTCATTGTTCTTGTTGGAGGTGGTATGGAGAGTTTCCTATCTTTAAGCTTCCGGTAAAACTGGTTGTACTCAATAACTCCTCCATCAGATATGCGGCTGTTGATCCCGAAATCACACATAATGAACTCGTAATTTGCGTTGACCACTGCCAAGAGCACTAGGCTGTATGCTCCTTTATAGTTATAAAAATATGAACCACTTTCGGTGGGCGGTTTTATATTGACATGTTTTCCATCTACCGCCCCCAGGCAGTTCGGACAGTTGCATCTCTTTTCGAAGTCGTCTGCAATGTTTCTCCATTCATTCTCGGTCGTTGGGAATTGAAAAAAATCAAAAATATATATTTTTTGCATAAAACTAGATATGATGTAAATGAAAGTCAAGAGAGTGAGCTGAGCTCAGTACCAAGTCCACCAATATCCAGAAAACATTGTACCGCTGCCTGCAGCTGGAAATCGGGGAAAAAAATAAACGCAAGACAAACTCTGATAACCAAGAAGCAGACAACGTGTTGGCGGCGGTAGGAGAAAGATTACGTTCCAAGAATGACGATCAATTCGCCATTTTTGGGGAAAATGTCGCAGCAAAATTGAAAGGACTCCCAAAAGAAACCAGATTATACACTGAGAAACTCATAAATGATCTGCTGTTTGAGGCTGAAATGGGTAACGTGTCCAGAAATACTAGGATTGTTTCGTCAGGAGACAATGAACAGAATCAAAACAATTTTTCCAGTAATAGCGTTGTTGATGCTTGCTACCCTAATCAATATAACTACAATTCAACTCAACCTATAAATATATCAGGCACACAAAATCAAGCTCAAACTTATTTGCTACCAGCTATGCCACTTAAGCCCCAGTGCCATCAAAGCCATCCTCAACAAATCAACGAGGGTAGCTCCACAGTTTCAACTTATTTTGGATCGTATAATCCTCTAAGTGAAGCTAACATTTAAGGTCCAGTTTATATTTACATATAAGAGTTCCATTAGATTAGCGTTGTATGTATAAAAATAGAATACTTGAGAGTTTGTGTTTGTGTTTATTTTGTTTATTTTACTACTAAGTAATATACTCTGTACCCACCTTCATATAGTCTTTCTTCAGTACTTCATAAATAGCGCTGCATGTCTCTGGAATTATGTTGCACAATGACTGTGGAGAAATCAGGGTAGAAAATTTTAAATCTTCATAATTCCTCCCAGTGGCCAAATACCTCAATGTGGCCGACAGTCTTTCATGTACCGATATAGCGGGTCTCATCGGTGTGTTCTGTTTTTCAATAAGTGGCGAAACCATCTCTAGGAGTTTTATATAACTATCTTCATCCATCCGGAGGTAGTTTCGCCAATCATCAGGTTCTAATCGTAGCTCTTCAAGTAAATTGATGTGAGAATATTGATCCCGCTTCAAAAGTCAATCTTTAACCCATTTTCTTCGTGGCTGACGTCTCTTTTTCAATTGATGTTTTCTTTTTTTCACAATACAAACGCACGCCACTGTTAGTAAGTTTAACTCATCATCGCTAGACATGGCGACAAACTACAACATCGACGTGGAGAAAACTGACACACAAGTCTCTATGTGTGGAGCTAAAAGTAGATCGACGGGTATCACTGCGCAAACATCGCCGTGCGTTCATGTCTTAATACATGTTCGTGTGTCTGTAGGCCCCTTATGGAGGCGGAAACCTTGCCTTGGAAGACGGTGTTGGTAAGCGAAGCAATGATGCAATGTTGCAGAATTTCTGGCGATTCTGACCTTTCATTTCGACCTAAAATGAAGCATTGTTAGGCCTGCAGGGGTATTATGTAAAAAATATAAAAAACATAAAACAACTGACGGAATGTCATCTTGCAGACTAGGTAGTTTTAGTTTGTAATAGTTCATTCTAGGTTTGCTCGCTATGATCTCTGTTCGCTGACGTTTAAGCAACAGGTACAGCTACAAAACGAGGGTACAACAGCTTGTGTTAACATCTTTTAGAAAACCGTACGTTATGTGAGAAAAAACCTACGAAATGTCACTTTTTAAGATACATAATACTCGTGCCGTTCGGGAATCAATCGTAAACAGATTCGACACAATTCAAAAAAGTATACGCTCAAAATAAAACCATTATTTGAGCGTAAAGGATAAACTAACGCATATTTTCAATATGCATATTAATTCAAGGAACTGGTGTAACATATTGGCAACGCTTTGCAATCCAGCCGGCCTCTATCTCTTTCTAACATATGTGCCTATACACACTTCTGGCGCTTCTCTCTCGTACACATTGCAACGTGAGTAGTACATAAGATTTGTCTGTTTGTTACTCATGCACAAAGGTATTATTTGAAACCAATTTATTTCAATAAAAAAGTAAGGCCCTTTATTTGGTGCTTGAAATTTTAGTTTGAACAGCTATAGGCGCTTTGTCAATGATTACGTCTTAAGTTATTTAGTGATTTAGAACTTTTCAACTTATTGTTAATTTTTCAAAAGTGATAAGCTATGTGTATTCTGTCTGTAAGTATATACTGGCAAAATATCAAAATACAAATAAAATATTCTATGTAATACTAACATTGCCATCTAAAATTGATACCACAAAAAAATTACAAGCAAATATACGAAATATTGAAAAGAAAACGCGCTAATGCAATGATGCATTTCGCCCCGGCAAGCGGAGCATTTGTCACCGAGTGACGTCATGCTCAAAGGCGTACGAAGTTCGATGGCGAAGCATATCTTCTCGAGTTATAATATCATGGATATGCTCCATAGTAAATGTAAATGTTGCCAACAAGGTTTTAACAAATTCAGCAGCTAGTTTCATCTACCCTTTGCTACTTTATCATTGATAATTTCAATCAGATTTATTTGAACATAGAAACTCTACAACCTAGGTATATGTTAATATTAAACTTGTATGTTTTGAAGTTTATTTATTTAGTTCTTACCACACAGAATCACTGAGAAATCAAATTTCGTTTTATATTGTGATGTAACACTGGTTGCCTGACGTTGAGTCTGTGGTTAAGGATAAAAATACTAGGGATGTCTTTTAAGTTTTGCATATAGAAAAATAGTTGGCTTTAGTAAATTTAAATTCAAAGTTTCACAGCGATAGGTGCAGTACTCTCACTACAGTGAATTTTTAAGTGTGACCAAGTCATTAGAAAAATGGAACTCAACCGATAACATTTTCGCGCCATAATTTATTACAACTTTCAGAGACAATTATCGCAACAAGAAGGCTTTGCTGAGTTACTGTCTGTTTTCGGCAACGAAGCACCACATCAGTCGACAATGTCCCGTTGGTATGGAGAATTCAAACGTGGACGGGTGAGTCTTCGACGATCCCAGGGTGGGTGCACCAAAAACTGCAGTCACCCAGGAAAACGTCGATGCTGTGCGCAAACTCATCATTGAAGATAGACATGTGACATATCGCGAGATTGAGGCGTAAAAATTTTACATGAAGAATTAGGAGTAAGAAAATTAGTTTCTCGTTGGATACCCCACCTGTTGACTGAAGAGCAGATAGCAGCCAGGGTTAATTGGTGTCAAAAAACGGTTGACCGTTTCAATTCCAGAAACTCCCGTGGGTTTACTGTTATGAACCAGAAAATAAACAGTCGGCTGTTTGGGTATTCCAAGGTGAAGAAAAGCCAACAAAAGTCATCCGTTCTCGAAGTGTTTCGAAAAAGGTGGTCGCAACATTTGTGTCAAAAGCGGGTCATATTGCAACAATTCCTCTTAATGAGCAAAGAACTGTTAATGCGGATTGGTATACCAACATTTGTTTGCCAAAAGTCAACACCGAGCTTCGAAAAATCAACCCCGAAAGAAGAATCATCCTCCACCAGGACAATGCAAGCTCGCACACATCCCAAAAAACAAGGCAGTATTTAACGGAAGAAAACGTGGAATTATTGGACCATCCTCCATATAGTCCCGATCTAAGTCCTAACGATTTCTTTACTTTCCCGAAAATTAAAGACAGACTGCGTGGTCAAAGGTTCCAGTCACCAGAAGAAGCAGTTGACGCATTCAAAAATGCCGTTTTGGATCTGCCAGCAAACGAGTGGAATAAGTGCTTCGAAAATTGGTTCGAGCGCATGCAGATGTGTATTAATCTTCGTGAAGAATACTTCGAAAGACAATAAAGTCATTTAAAACTACCTACCGCGTTGTTTTAATTCCATATGCAAAACTTAAAAGACATCCCTTGTACGTTGAGGTGGATCGCAGGATATTGAGCAAGAAATTTCAAGCTAAATCCCTAAAAGCTAATTAGCCGGAAGACAACTTACAGGTTTTATGATGAATAACTTATGTTTCTTTTTTATAATGTTAAAACTTGCTAAAGGTGTAAACCTATAAGTTGTCCCGTAGGTGATTAACTTTTAGGGTCCTACACGGGATATTACACGATTTAGTTCATAGTCTAATCATATTAGCCAATTTCCCCGAAATAATTGTAAAGTCTAGTTTTATTGGTGCAAGTTGTTCAAGGGGGTATTTAAAACATGGGCGCATAAAATGGGTACACCGATTTTTGTTATAAAACCTTTTATTTGACAACAAAGAATGAGAGCTTTTTTTGGGATTCAATAGAAAGTGTTGACAGGAACGAAAAAACTTTTCAAATAAGATTTTTAGGTATTTATGAGAACTACAAAATGAGACCACACGTAAAAAGCACAGCATATTTGCATCTGTAATTTCCAGAATGAATAAGGAAAAGTGAATGCGCAACTAATTTTTAGCTTTGAATTCCTCTCATCTAAGTACAGGGTGCGGCAGAGAGGATGGACAGTTTTAAAAAAATCAAAATAGGAAATAGCATTTGAGACAGTCAAGTGTGGAAAATCACATCAGGCATGTGGTGGCCGAAATCGTTGATGCAGTGCTGGAGGCGTTCTTGGAAGTTCGCGTAGACTCTCTCCAACATCGCTCTCTCAACTTGGGCGACTTCCACACGAATTTCGCCCTTCAATTCGTCCAGAGTGCGGTGCTTGTTCGCGTATACTCTAGCCTTGAGGTGTCCCCATAAGAAAAAATCGCATATGGATAAATCTGGGGACCGAGGAGGCCAATGAACATCGCCAAACCTGGAAATAAGGCGACCAGGGATGAGTGGGCGAATAACGTCCATGGATGCTTGGGCTGTGTGGGCGGTCGCCCCATCCTGCTGGAACCACACACGTCGGATTTTCATTAGCCCAATAACGACAATTCTGCTGGTTAACTATGCTGTTTAGGTGAAAGTGGGCTTCGTCACTCATAGGCGAAAACGCGGTGCTCCACCGTCCAAGGCTCCATAACGACAACTGGTAAAATAATGCTAGGATCTCACGAGTCAAACGGCACCCTCCCACCTCTCTCGTAGACGGAGGCGGAGAGTACTACCCATCCCAAGAACGTCCGTCCTCTCTGCCGCATCCTGTATATTTGCGACAAGAAACCAATGGAATTAACATCAATTCAGATTTAGCACACAAATCCTCACTATGCACCTATAAACTGTTGTTTCCTTCCAGCTATAGTATACAACGCTTAGACCTCAAATAATGCCATCTCTGAAGTAAATATTACATCATATAAGAGTCAAACATTGATAGCTGAAGCACCATGACGTGTAGACAACACTTACAACTACAAAATAAGTTCACGACAAGTGTATAAGAGTCCTAAGTTGACATCTTGTAGAACACCTACGTTATGTCACAAAAAAACCTATAAAGAAGGAAATATACCTATAAAAAACCTATGCCTCCCAGAATTTTGAAAATGCGTTTAAGAACGTTGAATCTAAGTTCTGATGGAAAAGTGAGGGTAAATCTGAATTGTAGACCGATTTTATTGACTATAGAGATATGTATCTACTCTATACAAATGTATGAGACATTGTAGGATTAAAAAAAACCATGCGTATTTCTGGTGTTTTATTGTGATTCTTTGATACTAGGTCAAGAGTGTGTCTATTCTGTTTGTTTCAGCCTGCACACACTACTTACAGATAATGTTTATATACAGTTACAACCCCGCAGCGGAAAGGACGATGTTTTTAGAGCGGAATCTTGGCCGATGGCCATTTTATTTCTTCAAGTTGGCTGTACCGTCAGAACAAAAGTTGGCAGAACTGCTGAATGTTATCATACTATCTGGCCAGAAGGTTTTTTCCTTTGCGTATTATGCAAGAACATAATTATTGCTATTTTGAAACTATAAAAATGGCGTCAAGTAGATTTACTCTGCACTTTCCACGCAACGCCGTCATCAATTCATAAATGGTTATGTTCAGTACAAGTTAGACCCTCTTAGAAAAAAGTTAGTTACAAATATATACAACAGAGAAATTAAATGGATCGAGGCTTCAAGACAGCCATACAATTAGTCCACAAACATTCTTTCCAACGCCTACTGGTAGTACCGTCCATCTAGCAACGCGACCACACGGCACTGCGGCAGTAATAGGAGATTCATAGGGACCGGTACGCCCGCCGATGAATCCAGGAAACAAAAGCAGAGACGTGTCTCGAGAACGTACGTGGCAATTATTATGTGTAAATTTTATTTATTGTCATAGCACACCCAAAATGAAAAAATAAAACTTAATTTTTTGGCGTTTAAGAGCATCCTGATCATTTTTGAAAAAATCTTTAAGGGTGAAAACTTAAGGGGCAGGGAGGGCATATCTCAATTTTAATTTAACAATAATTCTATGCGCCTAACTCGATAGGTTTAGTTTTTCTATTGTATGTACATATTCGTAACTACTTCTACTTGAATACCTCGCTGACAAGATCGACTACCTGAACATCAATCACCCCGCTACGTGATTTCAATAGCCATAGTGAGCTTTGGTTGGGTCCGATGCGGCATGTCGTGCAGTTGAAGCATTCACTATTACCCAAGGACTGACTCAGCTGGTGACGAGGCCCACTTTTTCCTCCCTCGACCAGGCCGAAAAATTTGGCATTACGGACATGCCGACTGGCAGGGGCTCAGAGACTTCTTCTCCACCTTTCCTTATAGAGATATGGGTGCGTCGGTTGTCTGTTCATCGATAACAGAAATTATCGACGCTGGGATGGCGGACTACATCCCTCATATAGTGGAAGTGCCTAAACCAGGGTCCACCGGCTGGTGCAACAAATCGTGCGCGGGTGTTTTCAGGGATCTGTCTTGGCTCCGACACTGTTCCTCATACAAATCTTTTACTGTATGATCAATCCAATCCATAGCTGATGACATCACTCTTCATGCATAAATTCAGAACGACAGGCCGATCTCTGCCGGCGAGCTGTAAAAAGAAGACTAGATGCGACTTACTCTCTGACGCGGAGACATGGAGGTTATCACTGCTTGGGAACACAGCAAATCTTGTACAGTTTAATGCTTCCAAAACACAGTACTGTACCTTGACGAACAAGAAATGACCTAGAGCTCAGCCGGTTTCGATGGATGGCCGAGTTCTGCCAAAGAACCGTTCACTTCGGCTGGTGGGAGATCAGATCACGGAGGACTTAATCTGACACGAACACATATCTTCAATAGCGGCAGATAAGACATAGCCTTGAGTAATGCTTTTACGTTTGAGGTGCTGCCGCCCGACTACGTTATTTATGCTCGATGCTGTCCAGAGGAGGGCTGTCCGACTGATCGTTGACTCTTCTCTAACAGACTGTCTTGGGACCCTTTCATACCGGTGGGCCGTTAGGCAATCTAGCTCTCTTCTACCGCTAAACCAACGGGCTTTGATCCTCAAAGCTCTCCTCCCTGATGCCGCCGTGCGATGTGCCTACCAGGCAGACCCGCCTGACTTCGGCCTCCCATCCTAACGGTGTTGAACTTACCAGTTCTACTATCCTTAGGCAGTTCAAAAATCGGATTAAAAACATTTCTTTGGGATCCTCATAGCCTGACATTCAGGCTTCTGCCTGCACGGCAGCTTTGGTGTAAACAAAGTTTTCTCAGAGGGTGTGCTCAACTTCTTTATGAACCTTGGAGGTTTAGAGTCAACCTACTTGATGCCATTTTTTTGTATTTCTGTGGAATTGATTTGATTTATCTGTTTAGAACTGTAATAATGAATAATATAAATTGTATATATAACAACAAGGCCTGTTTCAAACACGGTCATAGAAATGCCTTAAGGTTCAACGACTTTGGAAGCAAACATTCAAATATAAACTTTTCGTTTCCTCATTGCTAGATATACGGTGGAAGCAGCAAATCAAATCGACTCCCCCGATAAGCATAAATTATGATAGCGAGCACTAGCAGTGAATGTGGGACGTGATATCAGTTGTAAATCGTGCCAAGCACTATTTACATGTTTGTAAACATGTTTGTAATCCTCCATAATACAAACTGCATTCTACATGGATTTGAAAAGTGCATAAGCGCCTTTCTATTTCGGGAGGGGTAAAGCACAAAAAGTATTGCAGCTTTCCCATAAAGATTTTGATTTCATTCTCCATATCGTTTGAAAAAATAGAATACTGCATATCAATTTATCAATAGAGACGTCTGAAACAGATATATAGGGAAAACCAAATTTATCTGACGGCTTGAGTTTAATGGGTACGAGAGAGAAGCGTCAGCAGTGTATATCAACACATACTAGAAAGAGACAGATGCCGGCTGAAGAGCAAAGGTCATCACCACATTACCTAGCAACGTGGTGACGCAGAAAGCCGTTCAATCTGCCGCTTTGCCAACATGATACACCAGGAAAGGTTCGCACAGGCTTCTAGAATAAGTTAGGTTTCTGTCAAACTCAAGAAGGAGGTTTGTTCGAGCATTTACTTTAATATTTCGTTTTCATTTTGATTAGAATTATTTATTTATTTTTTGATGCAACTTAGGTTTTAATTTCTGTTAGAATTATCTTTGATTTGAAATCAACACATCCGGAGTTATTGTTACATTTTGCGACAGCGCTGCGGTAGAGCCGTTTTACACACAAGAGAATTACTCCGAAAATTATGGTTATAATTATGCCGAAAATTTTTGCTGTCGTATTACATCTAAAAGAATTCTTGTGAAAATTTTCATGGTAAAAATATAAAACCCGTTCTATAGAATATGCACGAGAATCGGCGCAGAGGATTATTTCCGTGCATGTCATTATCAAATGTCAACGTCAACATAACAACATAACCCCACTTAACATTTGTGGGTATGGTCCTGTTCGAGTCGTACTACGAAGAAGCGTTTATTGTTATTGTTTATTCATAATGTCGTGGAATCAGGAAGAAGTTACACTGTTGTTGTAGGAGTACCAAAAATGGGAAAACCTGTTCAAGGTGAAGTCACCCAATTACAAAAACAGAAATTTGCGGCGTCAGGCGCTGGATGCGATAGTCCAAGCATTGAGAAGTTTTATAATATTAACCAAGATCTCGATTTCAAAAATAAATTCAAATCAACGACGTCTGTTGTCTTTCCGATTATATTGGACGTCATACCCGTTAAGGTTATGTCCATTCGAAAATATTACTCTAATGCGCAGGCGTATCATATGAATTACTCGGAAATTTTGTCTGCTTGTGCCATACAGGTTGTAGAGAAAATCTTCATATTTTTTCCATGCAAATTTTCGGCATAATTATGACCATAATTTTCGGAGTAATTCTCTTGTGTGTAAAACGGCTCGTACGCAATACAAATTATTACTGCCTGCGTGTATGCAGTTGAAAGCCATTTCAAAGCAGAACGACACTCCCATATAAGCGCTAGATGGGTACTGACCAAACTCGCTGAACGCTGAACTATGATCATGGAGGTGGACACCTTGCCTTGGAATGTACAAGATGCGGTTTGTGTCGATCCTGACCTTTCATTTTGACCTAACATGGAGCGCAGTTAGGACCTATCCAGAAACAATCCTTCCTAAACAGGTTCTATACAAATCACAATTCAAAAATATGTACGCTCAAAATAACACCATTATTTGAGCGTAGAGAATAAACTAACGCATATTTTCAACATGTATCTTAATTGAAGGAACTGGTATTGGCAACACGGCAGAATGCCGCGTCAGCGTTGCTAGGCGATGCGATGATTAGCTTCGCTATCCAGCCGGCTTCTAACTCTTTCTAACATACATGTATATACACACATCTCTCTCGTACACATTCAATTCAAGCCGTCAGGCTTTGATTCTCAGTGTATTTGGCAAGAAGTAGCAAAGTTTTCTTGTCAATGACGAATTTCAAGAGAGTTGGTTTGTTTCAGGTCAGACGTGGTAACTAAAAAATGGTATCAAGTAGGTTGACTTAGCACTTCCTAAGCAACGCAACAGAGAAAATAAACGGGTTAAGTCAGTCCAACACACCCATACACCAATTAGTCCATATAGATACTCGTTCACTTGCCCTACCGATAGTTGCTGTCAATCTGGTGACGATGTCCCTTTCCACATGTGCGCGGCAGCGCCTAGCGCGTCTTCGCTGTAGCGAGCTCTCGTCCATTTTGAGTCACCTTAGGTCTATTTCATTGTTACCACGCAGAAAGAAGGTGATAGACACGGGTCAGTCGCCCGAGGTGGTACCACCCGCTCGCTTGTCCTAGGGTGTCTTATAAATGTCCACATGTTTGTACACTTAAGTTACGCAGTCGCTTATCTCACCCAACAAAGAAATTAATGATGTTGGATCCTCGAGTACTCGGAATGTCCGAGAGGAGGGTGGACTCGAGAGAACAGCATCGATGATAACGTTTATTTCACGAACATCTACGGGACTAACAGCAACATTATGCTGGTGACGAGCCCTACTTTTTTCCCCCCCATTTCGTTACATGCCAGTAGCCTGCTAGATCTCTTTCTGAACACGCATCCTATCCTTTACAGCACTGCTGTCCTGTCTCCCCTGGATAACTCAGGCCACAGTGTTGTGGAAGTCAGGTTTCGGTCTGAATCCGCTGTGACAGCAGAAACAGAGACTTCTCCAACTTTCCTTGAAGAGGTGTTTGTTTAGCTGACGCGGATGCGTCGGCTGTCTGTTCATCGTTAAACGAAATTATCCACATTGGGTTGGAGGAATACATCCCTCATACACTAAAAGTGCCTAAACCAGTGTCCAACAGCTGGTTCAACAAATCGTGCGACACTTCCCGCCAGCAGAAGATCAAGACACACAGAAAATTCTTACAAAGCCTCACTGTAGAGAACCGACAAGCCAACGTCGAACCTAGGTGTATAAACAAATATAACGAAGCAGAAACCAGCACGATATAAAAGTTAGGCACGGGGCAATGTCTCAACGCAGTCGTTTTTTCTGGACACTGGCCAAGCAGATTAAAAGGAACTTCTTACAGAGTAGCCTTCCACCACTTACGTGTCAGGATGGAACGATTGTAACCAACTCAAAGGCTAAGGCCAAAGTGGTTGCCAAGATATTTGCTGTTAACTTCACCATGTACGTAACGTCCTCCCAATGCCCAAGTGACGTCGATTCAAAGGGGAAGTAGCATTCAGACATAAGACCGTGAGACAGATGCTCTTGTCGCTCGACATCAGCAAAGCTCCTGGTCCGGCCTTGAATTTTGCTGTTGTATTCAAGAGGTGTCCAGTAGAGCTTGCTCCAGTTCTTTGGTATCTCTTCCAGATATCTTACGAATCCGGCACCTTCCCAGAAAACACGAAATTTGCTCAAGTCCAACACATCCCAAAAAAAAGGATCTAAGACAGACCCTTACAACAACAGGCCTATAGCTCTGCTTTCTGTTATAAATAAGGTGACGGCGAGGGGCATAAATCGCGAGCTTCTGGACTACCTGGAACATCACGGCTTGATTAGCCACAGGCAGTATGGTTTCCAGAACCAGCGAACCACAGGGGACCTCTTAGCTTACGTCACGCAATCGTGGAGGAAACTCATCCATTCTTATGGTGAGGCTCAAGTCGTTAATAACGGAAAAAAGTGAAGTGGCGTGGGAAGTAAAATGGATTTCGGGGCCAGCGAAAGAGGGCGAAAAGTGGAGCAATTGCCCAGGGACCTGGATCGTGAAAATAAATTGAAAAAAAAAATAGTAAAGAAGGGAAAAATGATCAAGAGCCTCTGAACCGTACAAAAAGAGGTTTGAGCGATTTTTATTCTTTTTACCTTCCACGCCACCGCCACTGGACCGATTTTCAAAAACTATAAAGCTTTTTCGTCCGTGGAATTGTAGTTATCGCATGTAGAAATATCTCAAAATTCCCCATATCGCCACAGGACTCAACGTCAGGTAATCAGGGCCGTATTTTGTTTTTTTTTTGTAAGCTACTTATTCATTTTGTACTTTCTAGCAGCTCTTTTATTTAGAAAAGTTCATTTGCATACAAAAAATAAAACGCTACAAACAAGTTTTACTGGATGTACACCCGATTCATTATTGCCAACGTAGCATTCTAACACAAAAATGTCACTTGCTGATCAGCTGTTCACCTCAGTAGACGTCAAAGCATCATGGATACTAGTGAAATAGGCTATAAAGCGATCTACCAATCATAACCGGTGGTATCCGGTTTTAACTTTTCTCTTTAAGCGACGCGGTTTGCAACTACTGTCAAATTATGACGTCACTAACTGCCCGTTCGTAACGTCTCTGTTACTGACTTTAACAACCTTGCACAGATGGTGATTTCTAAGTGGGTCTGAATGTCAAATGTCAACCCATGACTATAATATAACCCTTTCCTACTCTTTTGTGCCATTTGTGTTTGTTTTGTGTGGTCTGTGATGGATAATTTTCCGTAAAAAGTTATCAGTGGAAAAAAACAATAGTCGTAGAACTAATGAGTCATGCATTGTTTCTTAGGTGTGTTGTTAATATCACAGTAAAGTATTTACTTTACTTATATTTGAATTATACTTATAATCGTTGACAATGGACTACAAAACAGTTGCGTGTAGCAACTCTGTTCTCAGCTCCCTGTTCGTGTCAGGAGGGCAAATTACAGAATAATCAAGGGCACAACCAAGGAATAACCGCGGTTTATCACTGTTCATCGCTCAAAATTGCTTATTGTTTTTCGTGAGATAAATGACATAACATCCAAAAAACCTATCTCGAAATAGATGTACCTATTGCGATGCAATACTTCCTCTGCCGGTAAGTGTGGGAAGTAAAAGCCGCACTTGGAATCTGTCAACCAAGAAATTGGAATATTTTATTGAGTACTTCAATCAGATAAATAATTATGGAGCTCCTGTTTATTAAGTAATTGACGCACAAAAAGCGATGTTACGGTTAGTTGAGTTATTCACGCTTTGCCGTTTATTGATCGTTCACACGCTGAGAATTACTTCATCTTCGATCATAACAATTATACTATTTTTGGTAGATGGAGAGGCAAAATCCCTTGCAAAATTGCCATACAGTTCATCACTGGTTGGCATGTGCAAACGGAGATATCACTTGTTCGAACAACGCGGTGGTTTTGTGTAAAATTTACTGTTCGCCGTTAGCCAACAACAGCCAGATACCGATAAAGCAGGGATATTTCTAGAATATCTCATATGCATATCCGTAATTAGGCTATATTTAGACTGCAGATTTTTTTGCATATAATAATGTTTATGTAAGATAATGTGATGAAGATTGTATTATGTACTCAAATAAACTGCAAATGGTGTTTGTCTTTTAGAGTAAAAATCAGGCATTTTATTCCTTATGTAGCCCATCTAGTCAATCTGTGGGCGGCTATCACCTTTTTGTAGACTGAAATTCTTCGGTTGATTGATTACAATCCTCAATAATCGTTATTCTTTGAGGTTACCGCAAAAAGCGGGCAGTGGTTACAAAAGGAGCGGGCGTCTAAGCTTCGAACTGAACTTTGAAGTGTGCACTTTTGATAACGATGCCAGCGGCTTACTAGCCTCTATCCTTCGTTATAGACAGAAGATCGATACAAGAACAATAAAACATCTGAAACGTATTCTATGATTTACATGTCGATAATCCCCCATGCTTGCCTCGCCAATGAAACCACATGTATTGACAGATATTCTTTACGGCAGTTGAGCGTGTCAATCACAAATAAAAATATTGAATTTGTACTGAAGAACAATACCTTCGTGATTGCAACGTTTACTACAGTAAAGACCTGAACCAGACAAGCATGGAGGATCAAGAACAATCATGTTTTGAGATCAAGAATCAGAAATTAGGGACGTCGTAAGAGAGTCAACAGGCAGTACACAGACTTACCTTCCAACACTTTTCATTCGAAAGTTGTATTCTTTCGAAATGCCATGCTCCCGAACTGCTCTAAATGAATATCCCTTGGGAATAAATTGAGTTTTTCATGGAAAAAATCATGACAGAAATCCTCACAGTTAAAGACGAATTGAAAAATCATCATCAGTCCATACATGAAGCAGATTTTCTGATGTCGCAATATCCATTGCGATACAAAAACAACTTACTATTATGATTTTTACAAGCGTAATTTCGCAAGTATCTTTCTTGTTCCTTTCTACGTGTGTTCCATGAGCCCTCGACCTCAATGTCAGCAGATACTCGTAACCAGAAAAGGGAACACCTAATTGACCTAGATCGTGCTGCCTATTCTGCTAGCTCTACTTTTCCTTCTTCGCGCCACAAAAATTCCCCCCGTCATTTAATATCTGCACCAGAGCCAACAAATATTTACGCCATCTCATCGCCCGCGCCCCCAATGTCGGTCTTTTCACGAATTTTCCGAATCCATTTTTTATGGCCTCACCATCGGCCAGCCAGAGTAAAAATTCATTAATCACTGAAAAGGCCCCGTCCCGTCCGTCGCTCGCTCTGCCTCGCTCTTGCCTCTGAAATTTGCTTGAAAAACGCTAATTCATTAGCCGACGGAGAACCTTGAAAAGCCTTCCTGAAGAATGAAGGAGGCTGAATAAAAGAAAAAGACCTTCTCTGAGGCTTGCGGCGGAGTCACTCGCCAGCGAGGTGTCGAACAAACATTCACGCCAGAAGAAAAACACCGAATCTGCTATCAAGTAAAGCTGTAACAAGACGTAATTGGGAATAAGATTGCCCTGTACACAAAAAATGTATCACTGACATAAAGTAGTGGCATTCATAATGAGATTGGTGTAGCAGTAAGTATGTATGATAACTAATTTGACGAATATCCAAATGAATTTCCACCCATTGCGTTATATTTACTTTTTTTATTTTAAAATGATTCATTCTATATTATGGATATATTGAGTTAGTGTCAGCGAATATAAAATGACCCTCCAAATATCATACAGAGGTGTTTTCCAGTGCGTCTTTTGGGTTACTCGGAGTAACTCGGAGCTACCCACCATCTGTCAATACCGTCCCAGTGCTCTAGAGTGTCATGCACCTGAGCTACTCATTTTTGAAATTCCCTGCCCCCTCATGCACCAGCTTTTTATTCGGTGTTATACGCTCCGAAACAGTGGGGATAACGAAAATGATAATGTGTCAAGGTAATTAGGTTATATTTTTTCATTACTTTTGTTTTTTTTGCATTAAAATCTAAATAGACCGATACCATACCTATGGAGGATGTTAAAAAACTGATCATGTTATGAGCCAGAGTCACAACGTACGTTTGAGATGTTTCTGAATAATAAAGATCACAAGACAGTATCAGAATGCAGGTTCATAGCGGCTTGTAGTTGGCTTTCATCTATAGCTATACACTTAAATTAATTTTGAACACTAAAATATGAATTCGACCCATCTATCCAAAAGCTTTGCAATAAAAATGCAGACCTCTGACGTATTGCGTCATCATCAAACATCAATGACAATCTTCTGAAAATAAAAAGCCAAAATGTGTTTACATTTTCATTGTTTAGCAGTGTGATACAAATTGTCAACGTCAAATCAAAACATCAACAAACATGTTAGGTGTTTATCGTCGCGTTCCCGTGCCCATTTGCTAGAGTAGTTCGGTAGTGTCACACCCCGGGTGCATACAAACTCTCAATTTAAAAGCACTGGAAAGCACCTCAGTATGTTACCACCAGAACTACTCAGCAGATCAATTATAGGTAGTATGGGCAAGTGGCAAGATTCGATCTGTATCTCAACTCCTATCCCCCGTTTTGCCAAATCACACAAATTACTCTGCTTATCGGTAACACCGTTGCCTAAGACATCCTCCCCATGCTGATTATTGACAGTCAGTTGGGGGATTTTTTGCGAGAAATATGCTTTGGTGTTTCTAGCTAAGAGATAGCCCATGGCCATAACTAGAATTATAATTATTGCTCGATACAGAAGTCCTGCAACATTTTTTTAACTTGTATGTGACTATAGTTGCTGTTTCAACAATCTGCGATACTATGTTCGCTATCATTTCACTGTCAACAAAGAGCCTAATTTATAAGCAAACAGTAATTGCCGTGGTAACGCCAGAATGCCATCAGGATCCAAGTAAATGAATTATGAATTTCTAGTCTTTCCAGAAGACCAGTACCTAGTCCATAATGGGCTTTTGAAGATTGCTTGATTGTGACACCATGTATAATAGCGTTATCTCGGAGCCGTCAATTTGAACATTCGTTTTCATGCACAGTCATCTACGTATAATATTTCAATAAAAAACACATATCCAAACACAAGATGCGGGCGGGAATTGCACCATACATCAATCACGTGCTACCATTTTACGCAAGGTAAAATGCACTGCGCGTGATATGGATAAAAAATTGAATTCAAGGTTGTATCTGGGTCCGGCGACCCAATTCAGCTTTGACCTGATTCGACCATATTATTTTTAATATCGGATACAGTCGAGTCGGTTTGAAGATAGCTGTACCCGATGTATGAATTTGTTGTTAAACGAGATCGATACATCGACGAAGGAGCTGCCTGAAAACACTAAGGAAATTCTGCTTGAACTATTTGTTGATGGTGCAGGGAAAAAGCAATCCAAAAAAGACATAGTAATATAGCACGTAACCTAAATTAGCTACTAGCTAGTATCACGTTGGCATTCCCCTAGCAGCGCGACGCGACAAATATTACTTCTACGGGAAATGATTTATTGTTATTTATTATCAGGCTTTTATCTAAAAATACGTTGCCATTGAAAAGAATTACAATAGAAGTAAACCATGTGAGAGCATTAGTATCATCTAGCAATAGTGCCGTCAACACAAGATAATTGTCTCCTAATGTAGCAAATTTGCAAACAACGTAGCAGCGCAACGCTTGCTTGTCAAAATTCTGTTGCTGAATAGCTTCCATCAGGTACAACAGAGAAATTGGACGCATAAAGCCAGTCAAACTGGCCCGTCATTTAATCCATAGACATTTCTCCCCTGCCCTACGGATAGTTATCATTCATTTGGCAACGTTGTCCTTTTTCACATCTCCGCGGCATAGCTGCAGCGAGTTATCCGTGCAAGGTCCGTGTATATGTTAGGGCTTAGATAGGCAAGAGTACGCGGATTGAAAACATTTCTCTATCATTTCCAAGGCAAATGTATGGGTAAATCTAAATGTATGAAATATGGCTCATAGGTGCATAGAATTACTGGCGTTGGGTGCTTATGAATATATCAACTAATATAACATTTCATATACCCTCCCTCACCCCCTACAACCATCAATTTCACAAATTTCAACCCCTACAAGAACCCTGTTAAATACCAAAAAACGAAGTTTAATCGATTATTTTTTTTTACGTTTTTGGCCGCCATTGGGCCGTAGTAGCTGCATGATACTAACCCTGTGTGAAAAGTTTATCAAAATCCGAGCGGTACTTCAAGTTATAGAGGGTCAAGGATCAGCGGACTGATAGATACACGAGCGGTCAGATCGACGGAAATGAGTGATGTAGATATCATGTTATATCCAAAAAACATGATACCTCATTTCAGAATAGCATAATTTGCTAGATAGTCATTTGTTTTGAGTACCTAATTTTTCCTAAAATCACTTTTATTTTTTTCTGACCTTATTTGAAATGAGATTTTGAGATAAATTACATGTTATCATTGTTACTTAATCTTCTCTCATGGCGTACTCAAATTTTCAGTTCGAAATTTCTTCTTTCGACTTCCATCATCAACTTTGTTTTTTCATATCAACACTATATTGGAATTTTGACTTTTCAGTCCTAAATTCAGCGATGTATTTGCTTAGTTGTCTATAAATTATTTGTTGTTGGTTGAAAAATATAAGGAAATCAAAAGGTATGGTCAAATCTGGGGCTTGATTCTAAATGAGTTTCGACGGTTGAAATTGATTTCGATGGCGCCTTGTGACGATATACTTGATTCGCTATGATAATTTTGACATCTGATTATATTGGTCTTCTATATTCACATTATCATGGCAGTGTCAAAATTATGATAGCTAATCAAGTATATCGTCACAAGGCGCCATCGAAATCAATTTCAACGGTCCAAACTCATTTAGAGTCAAGCCTCTGAACATAAAATGCAAATTTTATTGATGGTAATAATAACAAATAAGTTGAGGTGAGCCATAGCAGATGTTCAAAATGTTGTCCGTTATTTGGTAGACAAAGCCTGGCTCTTCTCTGTAGATTGTTCACTGCTTGATTTATTTCTCTTCTCAGTCATCCAAACTCTGTTGCCACCTTTGATTCGAGATCTGATCTGGTATACGAAACAAATGATACCTGATAATTTTAAGGCCTAACCAGAAACTTGTGTTTTTCTGGAATAACTAGGGTTTTGTAATTTCAACGTGTAACTTTATACATTTCTTTAAATTAAAAACTTTATTCATCTGCACAAAAATTCTAATATGGCGTCCATAAGAAAAAATAAGTTTGATGCTGAAGGACAAGAGACGAAACGACATCATGAAATTCTAATTATGCCATCTTGTAGAGGAGAAAAGGTAGCAAAGTTGACATGCAATTTACATCTGCATGCATCTCAAATAAAGTCGGAAAAAAATAAAAGTGATTTTGAAATAAATCTGATATGGGAAAAAAGTGACTATCTGATAATTTCAAGGCCTGCCTAGGCCTACCTTTTTTAAATAACTAAGGTTTGATAATGCCAATGTTTGACGTATTATGCATTTTCGGAATCAGAATTGAAATGATGCTGGAGGACAAGAGACGAAACGTCATATTGAAATTCTAATTGAACCATTTGTAGAGGAGAAAAAGTGGCAATGTTAATGTGTAATTAATTTTGAAAATCCACTACAAGTATAGTCATGATAAACTTAAAACGAATTTTTGAAGAATTGGTTTTTCCGCCTCTCTCCGGAAGTACTTTGAATCTTGAAACTTTCTAAACGGCATTTTGTTGATTACCTAAATACGCAACATTGCCCCCATTTAAGCGGATTCGTATCTTTTTCAGTTGTTTCCGAGATCCCAGTGGTGAGGGTCGAATTTGAAACCCTGAATAACAAAAAAGAACTACTACGAAGATAAATGGAGTTAGTGTATGATATTCCATAATATGCAGCAGAGCAACCGAGCAGCGACCGTTGAGAGTCATAAATTTGACAGTAGCAAAAGCAGGCCGTAAAACTTCCCGAGGTTCTTCATGTGAAAAACGAACGGAACGTAACTCAATTCGAGGAGCGCAAAACGCAATATGGTCTAACATTTGCATTAGGTCAATAAATAGTCTGATGCTGTGACATATGAGCATACAGTGGTATTGAGGCTGTATAGTCAATTCTTACTAAATTTGTACCATTAATAAATCATAATTTTTACTATATAACTAGATATCTATGAAATGCTGATTAATAAATCAGTTAAAATAGTCGACTAACTATGCTATCCATCAATAGTCATAATCAGTGTTATCGCAATTTATTAGTTCCAGTGGTCTAGCTGAATTAGATTTGTTTTAAATTTGACCGCGGCGTCATTTTTTATCGGCCGATACTGGACACTTTCACTGTTGTATTTTTCTTCAAGATTTTGCCACTTTTTCTATTAGATAATACCTTCCAGCGATGTCGTTGACTCCTCAACAAGCATCATGACTACCTTGTACACTTTTTAAGAAGAAGGTTGCCAAAAAATAGGCATCCGCTGAGTAATTGACTAATTAAATTGTTATATAACTAGTTATTTTCTTCAATTCTTTCCATTTGTACCAACGAATTCGAATAGGTTAGAGCTAAGCCTATATGTTTACATTGTATTTGTCGCCAAAATTGCATAGTTTTAGTACATACTTTTGACTCATTTGTCGACCAATGCCCAGCATTTACAGCGTTATATCAACATAATAATACTACTTAGTATTGGAAACATCAAACTTCACAAGGCCTGAGCCGCTCTATGCAAATTGTTCAAGAAGTACTTAAAAATAATATTAAATACATAAATTTGGTGTAAAAACTATCAAAAAGTTGACTTATGTCAAGTGCACCTTGATCCTCACTACAGACTACGAGAATTAGTAGACAAACAAATCCTGCTATTCGTCATTTGTTTGTCTGGGCGGTGTGTAGGACCTTTGCCCATTAGTCGTTGTATAATGTACGTTAGTCGAATCTGTCAGTCCTGGTTGCCCAGAAACCAAACAATGTCAAGGAAAAAGAGAAAGGGAAAGAAAAGAAAAAAAGATAAAAGCGCAAAGAAAAACAGAAGGAAGAGGAAACAATAAGTGGACCCGAGTAGTCCAAAAAGACTTCCAGATCCGCCTCTTGTAGCCTGACACCACACCTGACATACACCGATGTGATTTTCAACGAGACACCTTCCACCATATTGACCATCACAGAAGCTGCTTCGATGCTATGCATCTACGCATTGGTGCTTCTAGAATAGTCTATACCGCGTTTAATCAACACTGCTAAACCGCCACCTCGACCATTAAATCAGTCACCTCGTATAACATAATAATTCGGGAGAGCTAAACGGTATCCCGGATTAAGCAACGCTTTCTGCAGGAAGACCACATCTATATATTCCTCTAAAAGAGCCTGATGAAATTCCAGTTTTTTTTTAATATCCCTTATGCCCAAACAATCGCCTGCAACGCTTGGGTAGCACAAATCAAGGGACTTTTTATTTGTTGTAAGAACCTGAGCGCGGTTGCCAGGTCCACATTTTGCGTGCTCAAGGGAGGATGGGCAGAGGAGGCAGGCAAGGTTGTGTCCCTAGCTGTGTCCGAGTATGACAGATTGCGCATTTGCGCTATAACTTGCAAGTTCTTCCTTGGAGTAAACTTGCAAGTCCGGCTATTTGCGGGATGCCCCTCTCCACAGTTCGCGCACTTGCGTTCTTTCTCTCCTGTGAGGGGGCACAAATGCGTCATGTGGCCCTTTGCACATTTTAAGCATTTGGTCGATGCAGTGCAATATGACTGCGCATGCCCATGCTTTTGGCAGCGGTGACACTGCCCAATGAGTCTGGAGTTCTTCTGAACCTCAACTCGAGTGGCTAGTCCCAGCAGTTCGTGTTCATTGAATACTGAGACTTTTCAGTCTTGGGCAGGATCACGACCAGCAAAGGCATGAGCGCGCCGCCGCTGCGCTTCAATCGAATGATGTGGAGAGGGCTATATCCCCTCTGCTCAAGTTCTTCCTTAATCTCAGCATCCGAAAAATTAACGGGAACTCCTCGAACTACTGCATGGATTTTCCGTTCCGAAGGGAGAGGAAAAGTGGGATGGGGCACTTCTTCCTCTCGGAACAGACGAACGATCTTACGGTAGTCGTCCTCGGATTTAGGAATAATCCTTAGTCCCGCATCGACGGCAATCGCGCATTCTATTTTAATACCTAGGGAAATGAATTTTAAATTTAATGTACGCCACCTCGCTCCGTCACGTAAGACGATCGGGGTTACGCGCCCTTGACGTGAAGGTTGTGTTGATGTCACGGCGGTTGGGCGAGATGACGGAGGAGAAGTAACATCGGCCGAGACAGAGAGTTAGATAATGTGCTTGCTCCCTGCGCTAACCGATGGCAATGATTTCATACGAGTAGTAGAGGCATTAAAAGTGTTTCGATTTGATGAAGTGGGGGAGGTGTGTAACGGAATTGATCCTGTATTCGGAAGTGGAAGGAAGTCTTGAGTTGGTCGATCTGCCTTGTCGCCTTTCCTCCTTCTTGATTTTGCTTTTACAAAACCGTCGGTCTACACGTCTGCGTCTGTGGATGTGAAATGATCATCAGTAACACTTCTCAGTGGTCTTTTTATTGTGTTTGTCGGTTCTTTAGGGGATTCTTTTGAATTTACTAATACTGTTACCTGGGCGGTCAGGCTGTCACCATTAGGTCTCGGATCTGCCTCGCCTGGTCGTCTATAATCAACATTAGTTTTTCGATGGTTTTCTGCTCCGACATCTGCGTCAGTGGGCCCTTGACAAACAAATTCTGTTGTGGCTTTTTCCACCCACGCTGAATTCGTTGATTTGTATATGTTAAATAAATATTTTTTCAACGTGCAATCGCTAGAGATAAAGGTACTGCAATACACAATAGGAAATAAGGTGGAATGATAGTCACAACAAAAATGTCACCTCGTTTTTACCGCATATCAGCGATAAACTAAAATGTGGTCAGATAAAGAGACAAACACTGTCGCAGACAAATAAGTACTGGATAAATAATGGTTTTTTATGGATCTTTGTAACCTCCTAAATATTTGGTAAAAGCCATTCGATAATAGTAAGCAGATTGGAGATTCGATCTCATGTATTGATATATTGTCAAAATAAATATGGATATTCTAAATAAGTTTTAGGTGAATTGTTAAAATTGTTAAATTTAAATTAACGGGAACTTGAAGGTGCGTCTAATTAATATTTCCCAAGCGCTAAGCCTTACATTGTACGGCTAGGTGCTTCCTGTTTTTAATCCTCTAGAATCTAGATTACAACTGCAACAGCTGAAAGAAGCTTTTCGAAATTGACAGTAATTAAAATATCTTAGGACTATGAAATACTAATACCGTCTTCTGCTTTGCATGATTTAATAAAAAAAATCGGAAAGAAATAGTGGCAAGTAGATTGGCTCCGTAACCCCCAAGCGTTCATCTATGCCTTTTTTCACATTTTCCATGAGTCAATGCTACAAAACAAAATGTTCGAGCTCCATAATGCTCTAGAAGCAAACTTTGGAAATTTGTAAATAATGTAACCTCTGCAAAAAGAAATTTGATTGCCCTTAAAAATGTTCAGAAGTTGTAAAGCATTCAATAACAAACTTTGGGGCGATCTGAAAGCTGTTTTAATTTTTACTGATATAACCACTGCCATTTAGATGATTTTCCAAAATCAAGTAGCGTTACCTACTATGACCCTACATGGATTTACGTGTTGTAGACAGCGCAAGTGCTCTCTGCCCCCCACCCCGAAGAACTTTGTTATCCCTTGCTCTTCAAAAAGTGTCGGGGGTAGGTACACTTTTACAGCAAGTTATGTCTTGCTGATGACCCACCCTCTCTGACAGAAAAAATCTCTGCGGGCGCCCATGGTCAATACGTGACAATTCATATTATTTAATGCAGGCATTTATGTTTCTTTTGTAAATAGTACTTCAAATTTTTCTGATCATCATTTGGAATTCGTTACAGTTGGGCGGGACCCCGCTATTCTTGATGTGGGAGAGTCAGCTATTAGAGATCACAGCATCCAGGGTGTTTTTACACGGTCATAGAGAAATGGTGGATCACTACCTTTCCATATCTGAAAATAAAAAAGTAATAATTCAAATTTTTATGGATATTTACCTAAACACGGCAAAATTTTAATATCACATACCTTTGGTACTATTAAATCGATTTCGTTGAGATTTTGCACGATAATAAAGTTACCTAGGTCAAACTTTACGGATGATTTTCAAATTCAGGACCGGACTCGATTTTTCAACTTTATTGTATTTTATCAAAATCACCATTTCTTAAGCCAGACAATGAAATGTTTGTCTATGTACAAAAAAGTCCATAAATGTTGTTAATTAATTAGCAAAATAGATTGACTGTGCCTCTTTTGGTTTTTTAGTTTAACGTTTTTATTTATTCAAATATGTTATTTTTGTCAGTTTATGTGACACAACGCAAAATCTTAAGCGCTACTGACTTGGTTTCATCAACATTTTACAAAATAATGCTTAAAATTGAACTGAAGAACTTTTGTAAACTCAAAATTCCAGGACTGGATTCGGTTTTTTTATGCCTATCGATTTTATTGTGTGCAAGGCCCTTTGAGTTATACTCTGAGTTTATTATCATTTCGTAGGAAAAAGATAAATATGCGATATAAATAAAAGGCGAAATTGATGGGTAAACTTCTTAATGATTTAATTCTACCAACTGATATTTAACACCATGAGTTCTGACTAAAAGAGAAAAAGGAATTTAATATGCAAATGCACTAAATTGTACCACTCAACTAGACATTAAATTAATGACCCAGAAAAATGTAGTATACAGGACCAGACATTTAGTTGTTAGATGTACCATGTGGGGATTACTTAACTAACGTAGGGCTGTGAAGAGAGCACTAGACTAACTAACTAATGCCGACACGGCTATTATGTAAAAAACCTACAAAATGTCAAAAAAAAAACAATAAAGCATCCCACAAACCGGCGCGAAATAATCGCGGCGAAGTATTCGCAACGAAATTCAGAGCGAAATTCGCAATCTGTTTCGCCTGTTTATTCATACCAAAGCGTCTTATTCGCTCCGCGAACGTGAAGGTTTCGACAGGTTGCGTACATTTTATTTTTGCCTTTTGCAATGAGCTCGTCTTCAGAAGAAGAGGAGGCACTTCTATTTCTTGCTTTAGAAGAGGAACAAAATGCACGGTAAGTTATGTTTATTTAACGCCATTTGATAGTTGGGTATGTATTAAGTTTAACGAAGTACATAAAACAAATATTTTCAATTTTGTTTAGGAAACCAAGGAAGTGGGTACATGATATTAACTTGGAACGAAATAAATTTGGGGAATACCATACCTTGATGCCACAACTTCGGCTGGATGAACAGCGCTTTTACGTATATTTTAGAATGACTCCAGAGTGTTTCGATGAAATATTGAACTTGGTGAAAGATGAAATACGAAAATCTGACACAAATTATCGTGAAGCTATTTCGCCAGAAGAACGACTTGCTATTACACTCAGGTAAAAAAATTATATGTATTAAAATTAGTAGGCTTATCGAATACAAAAACTTCAGGGATCGCGAAATAAATATTTTATTGTAATAATTGGACTACATGTTGCCATTAGGATTAAATGTTGCTAAATAATTTGAGGCAGAATTTACCTCCTCTGTTGGGTATATTATTGGAGTAAACCCAGTGCCGCTTGGGAAGGACGACATACTACTATCATACATACTTGCAGAATTCTGGGTAGACGCTGAAGATATTTCTTCAATATGTATGTTCAAATTCTTCGTGCGCTATTAATTCGGCTATTTTTAGTTTTATTCGGGCTTGACGCTTTAAGGGAAGTGTTTTCACAGTATGTGCATGTGCCAAGAAAAGTGAATCAATGGCCTCGTCCTCTTTTTTAGGTTTTTTACCTTCAAAATAATTAATGAGCTGTTGTACAGACGAAGATGGTGGTTCATAGCGTTTTCTGCTCGTTTTATATTTTGGTGTAGCTGCAGTCTGCGGAAGGGTGTGCCCTGGAGTATTCACTGCTGTAGTGTTCAATGAAGGTGGTGCTGTCTGTGTTGCCGAGGCGTTCTGTGCATCTTCTGCATCTACATCAGCATTTTCATCTTCTCCATGGCCGCGGTCTTCCAAATTTTCGGTTTCTATATTTGCAGCCCTTTCCTGATATATATTTGAGTTAAATTCGACAGTCTCATAATATATCACGTCAATATCTTTCACATTAGACGACGTTTTAGCAAATGCCAAAAAAGGACGGAAAAATTCCATGTAGTCAGCCCACTGCCATTTTTTTATGTTGCCCACTGCTTGGCCGGTCTTTGGTTTGGTAGATTTTATATATTTTGCAAATGTGTCTCTGATATTCTTCCACCTTTTTTTACTTCATCACCTAAAAACGATTTTTTTTATAGATTCCTTGCCACTGGTGACACTTTCTATACCATTGGGCATAGCTTTCGAGTTGGCTTTACAACAGTGAGTGCAATCGTAACCGAAGTCTGTGAAGCGATATGCAGACATATGGAGCATATATATTTACCAGAACCAACAGAGAATATATGGAAAAAATGTGCTGAAGAATTTGAAAATAGATGGGGATTTCCCAATTGCATTGGCAGCGTGGACGGTAAACATGTAACAATCAAGAGACCTAACGACAGTGGCTCCAATTACTGGTGCTACTTACATAAATATTCAATAGTACTTATGGTCATTGTTGGCCCGGACTATAAATTTATATGTGTTGATATTGGTGGTTTCGGAAAAAATAGTGATTGGGGTATTTTCGAAACCTCAAACATGGGAAAACGATTTGAACAAATTTTAATGAGTGTCCATGCACCTAGATTTCTCCCTGGGCAAAATGAAATCTGCTCGTACGTCTTAATTGGTGATGAAGCATTTGCTTTAAAACCATACCTTATGAGACCATTTCCTTATAAGCAGACTTTAACAGACGTCAGAAAAGAGAAATACAATGTAAGACTTTGTCGAGCTAGAAGGGTCGTGGAAAATGCGTTTGGTATTTTGTCTCAAAAATTGCGAATATTTTACAGGTCATTAGAAACTAAAGTAGATACTACTATTCTAATTGTACGTACGGCATGTGTTTTACACAATTTTTTACGAAGTAAAAGTGGCGATGACCAATATTTTCAATTCTTAGATCCCCCAGAACCCGTGCTTGGAGCTTTTACTGATATAGCAAATGATCCTCGGCGGGCAGCAAGGCTAGCATTTTCTACTCGTGACAAATTCGTAAATTATTTTAATTCTGATATGCCTATGCCCAATATATAGAATGTTCGTTTTCACATTTGTGTAGACTGTAAATTATTTAACAAGTTAATAAAAAATATTAGGTACATACCATTTGTATTTAATTCTTTTCCTATTTCCATCCAAATCTTGTCTTTCTTTCTCACATTCCTGTATTCATCCTTCGACAAATCATACAAACAAGGATGCTTTTTCACTATTTCTATCAATAATTCCGTTTTTGCCATTGCGAATTTTTGAAGAACGGCGTCAAAAACGCGGTCAAAGGCGAACTGAAATACGCCGCGATAAAAACGCTGGAACAATCGCATTCGCTTCGCACAAGTCTGAGCCTGTCCGTAAACCGCCGCGTTTTAATCTGATCGCGAATTCATCGCCGCGAAATTTTCGCAGCCAAAGCGAATATTTCGCGCCGGTTTGTGGGATGCTTAAAATGCCATCTTGCAGATTTGGTAAGTTTTAGGGTGCAAATAGTTCATTCCACGTTTACTCACTATAATCGCTGTGAGCGTACCGTCTATGGATGAATGACTCAATTACACGCATTGTTGGTTGCAGAAAGCAAGTATATGTTTTGTGGAGCCGAGTAGTCTGTAGTGTTTATCCCTGTGATGTGAAAGAAAGAAAGCTGGTTGAATAGCAAAATCTGGATGCTTGTGTATTGGTCTGCATGTGTATAAAATCAGTGATGTTTGCTGTGTGAGAAAATTATTACTGAATATGCTGCCAATGAAGTATATCTATTAGCTGTGCCCGACGGATTATTTATATGTTGTCTTTTCTGAAGACAGGTTATGTTCAGAGAACTACGATTTTCCCATTTTTTGTGTTTACAAAAACTTTGAGGAGCGCTACGCGTTGTGTGAAATTAAGCCATATCACAGAAAGGTTAGGAATGACGCATCACACATCAAACATTTTTGCAACGCCTCACGTTGGAAATAAAAAATAATGTAATAACCTTTTCATTTTCATTAATATTCCTGTCTGTAGCATATTTTTTCACATTTTCCTTCACCAACCAGGGATTTTCTTTTCTTAATACTCTCATTTCTGAAATTCAGCAAATTTGCATAATGTAACATCCAGAATGAATAAGAAAAAGTATATGAGCAGCTAATTTCTAGCTTTGAATCTCAAGCAAGTGTATTTGAGACAAGAAACCAATGGAATTATCATCAGCACAAACTATTAGCGCACAAACCTTCACTATGCACCTATGCACTGCCGTTTCCTTCTAGCTATAGTATACAACTTACAGCTTAGACCTCCAGTAATGCCATCTCTGAAGCAGATTTTACATCACGTCAGAGCAAAACATTGATAACTGAAGCATCATGACGTTTAGCCAACACGTACGACTACAAAACGAGTTCCCTCAGCTAGTGTTAAGGTAACATCTTGAAGAAAAACCTACATAATGTCACAAAAAATTGACATAATGTCACTTTTCAAGATACGTAATACCCGATCTGTACATTGTTTTTTTTTCTAAATTTTTGTCGTAATCTTGAATTGGTCCGAAAAATCAAATTCAGTGCATTTGTATACGAAATGCCGTATTCCTGCAAAGCAGGACCCATGTAGCTGTATAACGTCAGTTGGTAGAATTAAATCATTAGAAACTTCCGCAAAATCAAGGAAAGAAATCCGATCCTGGAATTTTGAGCTGCCAAAGCATCTTAAGTTGAATTTGAAGCATTATTTTGTGAAATTTTGATAAAACCAAATTAATTACATTTGAAATTATTATTTTTTTTGTCACACTAGCTGCTTAAAAGGAGATTTTGTGATAATTAATAATTTTTAATTGAAAAGGTATTGCTCTTAATGAAAAACAAATAGTAAAAAAAGTCTAGTTCAGCATAGATTTTTAGACACACGGCTAGTTTTACGTTACTCCTAAGTAACTTTGTTATTGTGCAAAATGTTAATTAACTAAATCGGTTTATTAGTCCCTAGATATGTGATATTAAAGATTTGGTGTGTTTAGATAAACTCCCCTTAGTATTTGTAAAAAATGAATTTAGAACTTCATTCTCAGATATAAAAAAATCAGGGTCGATGCAATATGCGGTGGTTCAATGACTTTTGCATCACGTAGCGCCGTTTATGAAAAAATAAGTATATTTTTGTTTTGCGCGCGTGCACATACACAGGTTCTTTGAGGCTATCTTGTACAAGAAAAATATTGACTTCTTTATTACAACTTATACAATGAGCATCCTTTACTCCATTGCAACCATCCTGGAAACTTGTTTCTCCATTCTTGATTATAAAATTGTGTATAATTTTCTATTTTATCCCTGAACCTGAACCTTCGTCACCTGGCAGTATTTAATATTTAACTAAAAGCAGACAATCTTTGGTTATGCTATTGCTCTTCCAATTATGCGGTAATGCCGGTTACCGACCAGACTGTACCTGTTGTAAGCACAAAAAGCAATACATGGAAAGCGGATAACGGAGTAACGGATGTTCGTACATCATTATAGGCAACCCAAATCTATATACGTTCCTCGTGTACCCGAGTATCTAGCTGTACGCATATGTACTCGTATGATTGGTATGGGACATAAAACTACTAAAGTAATTCATTTTTAGTTCCCACGCCTACTGGCAGGGAAGAATTGGAATCGCGATAATTTTCTAAAATGATGTTTTTTAGATGTTATATGACATGTAAATCATGAAACACCACCTCACTCAATGCCGTCGGGCTGTCTGTTTGTCTGTCGGTCTGTCCGCTGATCTTATAACCGCCTATAACTTGAGAAGTACTGCTCGGACTCTGGTGAAAGTTTTACATATTGCTACTACAATATCAAGGGTGTAAAAGATCTGTAGTTTTTGATCGATCCAGTGGCGGCGGAGAAAAAGGCCAAAAACGAAAAAAAATCGCTCAAGCCTCGTTTTTTACGTTTCGGAGAATCATGATCATTTTCTGAATTTTTGTTGGGGTTCAAGAATTAGGAGTGGTTGCAGGGAATGGGGGAGGATATATCTCATTTTTTGACGTTGGTATATTTATACGCGTCCAACCCGACGCACATATTAGGCATATTGTACTCATCATACGTGTCCTCGTACATTTACCCTTAAAACAGAAATATCTCCTACAGTCGGATATCGATATGTCGTCCCCCGATGGACAAGCGTCATCGTCGGTGGTCGTACGCCACAGGCGGCAATCGCTTCCACACTACTGTGAGCCGCGCGCACTGTTAATGATGAAGGCCAATATCGTTATTCACGCGGGTTTGATAATCGCAACGATCATGTGTACCTGCAGCAATTGTTTTCAGAAGGGCTAACTTGTGCCAGATTTAATCCTTTACGAACTGATGACAGCGTAGCGTGGGAAGTGCAGAGTCACCTTACTTGACGCCATTCTTTACCTTCATTTTATGGTTCCAGCATCTTTTCGGTAAAAAATCTGGAAATGTCTAAACTATCGTAAAAATCGTGAAAAATATGGACGTTTTCGGTATTTTCGTAAATAAGGTACCATTCCGGAATAAATACCAAAAAATCGGTAGGTTCGGCAACATTGCTGTACTCATGAGTATCCTACCTAACAAACAACCGATAATACACATCTAAATTGGTCGTCGTTCAGGCTACACGTGAACTAAATCAAAGCAGGTGCTTTGGGAATGCCACTAAGAAAATCTAAGGTAAATAATGGCAAATAATCTCGCATATCGTACAACGCACAATTATTATTGCTTGACGTCTTACCGTTCTAAAGTAAACATAGATATACATAATATGTATATGCATATTCAATATACTTTTTGCCTTCGGAAACGGAAACGTAGTAACAGTAGTAGCACGAAATTTCCTCATTATCGCCCTAGAATGACGCCTACTGCGGTAGTGCACAGCTCGAGAAGGTCGGCACCAGTTTAGGTAACTATAGGATACACTTCATTCTGACCCCACCTTTAGCCTTTCGTTGACCGAATATTTCATGTATTTGGAGGGTGAATAATATCGATTATAGAGTATTTTTAGACTGCGTTTTCGTGTATAATAGATTAGTGCTTTCCTACTAATATTATAAATGTGAAAGTGTGCATGTATGTTTGTGTGTATGTAATGGTATGTATGTTTGTATGTTCTATTTTCATGCCAAAACGGCTGAACCGATTTTGATGAATCTTAGCATATAGGTATATATATATATATATATATATATAGATATACAAAACTAATTATGGCGTGTTATACATGACATTTGAGGGCACATTTCTAAAATATTAGCAATTATACAGGGTGTCCCAATTTTGACATACATATCAAAGTTGATTTTTTAAATGGAATGCCTCAAATTTTATTGCATATTTGGATAAACCAATTCAAAAGAAGAAGATTGATATAACATACTATGGGGTTTTGGTAATTAGCTACTGAGACATAAGGTGTCTTGTCTAGAAAAACCCCCACTTCGGCAACCCCTCAGTCCGCCATTTTGAAATTTGGAGTGCTGAATTTTGTATTAAAAAAAACTTACACAGGTCAGCTTTTATCTTATTTGTTACTTTTTCGAATTTTAATTTTTGCTCATACAGGGTGACCAAAAACGCGAATTGTACTTTTTCTCAAAAATTTCAAATTCATCACTCTGTATATTTGTGCAAGTTTGGATCCAGTTTTTTATAAGCTTTTTTTGATATAAGGTTTGATTCTGATAACATCAATAGATTTTGAGTTATTAAGCACACCAAAATTAAGGAAAAAAATCACATCATCCATGGAAACAAAAGACAAACATATTTCCACTAAGAGTACAGATTTGACGTAACAATTAATAACAATCAGAACAGTATTTAGCTTCAAGCGTAATAGAGAAAAACAACTATAACAACAACATAAGCAAACAACTATCACAACTCAAGACCTAATCTACAAAAACTGCTCGAAAATATCTTCACCATGTTGAATACACAGCCGTTAAATGACCGTTGCACATCCCTCAGCATGTGTTCCTTTATGTTCAGAAAAGCATCCTTAATCCTTCCTTCATATTTTCCGGGGTAGATGGTGGATATCTATAAACCTCTTGCTTAACGTAGCCCCCTAGAAAGAAGTCTATCGGTGATCTATTAGGCCAAAATATAGGCCAAGATATAATGCGAGATGCTAGGAAACTATTTCACTGGGCTTCGCCCAAAACGAACACCATATTCACCATTTCTTCTTTAGAACAATTCATTTTCAAACACGTTTTTAATAATAATGCTCACAAAGCTAATTTTGACAGTTTGTAACTAATCAACAATTTATTTGTTTCCAAGGATGCGATATTTTATGGAATTAAGCCGTTATATAAAGGACGTCCTAATAACCGAAAAAATAGCCGTAAAACCCCTTGTTGTCTGGTATCAAAATAAAGCTTATAAAAAATTGAATCCAAACTTGCACAAATATACAGGGTGATGCATTTGAAATTTTTGAGAAAAACTACAATTTGTGTTTTTGACCACCCTGTATGAGCAAAAATTGAAATTCGAAAAAGTAACAAACAAGATAAAAGCTGAGGTGTGTAACTTTGTTCTGATATAAAATTCGGCACTCCAAATTTCAAAATGGCGTACTGAGGGGTTGCCGAAGTGGGGGGTTTTTCTTGACAGAACACCTTACATCTCAGTAACTAATTACCAAAACCCCATAGTATGTTACATCAATTTTCTTGTTTTGAATTGGCTTATCCAAATATGTAATAAAATTTGAGGCATTCTATTTGATATGTGGGTCGAAATTGGGACACCCTGTATAATGCCCAATATTTTAGAAATGTGCCCTCAAATATCATGTATAACATCCCATAGTTAGATCTTCTCAAAATGTATTTGTTTATGAGTAATATTATGAGTAATATTGGGTGGCGCATCGAAAATGAAACAGACGCATTTACTGGCAGCTCAGATTTTTTTTGGACAAACGCTCAGACCCGTCGATTTTGTTTTCGAGGGGGACACAAGTATGGCAAAAAATCACGTTACACGTGCAGCCCCCTGGGCGAGGGTGACACCAACCCTAAAATCTTAAATGGAAAGGGGGGTCGAGTGATACCTTATTTTAAAGGTCTTTCAATTCCCTTATTATGATGTAAAATATATGAGCTTCAGTTTAGTAGTTTTGAAGATTTATCGATTTAAAGCTTAAAGTAGACTTTAATAGTTACATCAGATTAGTTTGTACTTCTTTCAGAAGAATTTGACAAAAATAATTTACTTAATAAGTAAATGCTTTTCTTCACTCGCCCATGGTTTGTTTATCATTTTATTGTTGAAAATAGCTATTGGAGCGTTTTTTTGTAGCAAAAAAGTTATTTCTTGAAGAAAGATAAGGAAATATCTCGTACTTATTTTAAATAGGAATTTAGTACATAGTTTGCGATTGATTTGACCAAACTTTGTTGCTAAAATAACGTGTAACGATTTATTAGATAAATTAACCATGGTATATTCCACAGCAGAAAGAGTTGAAATTCTCGAAATATTTTTCGGAAATAATCAGTGCGCTAATAGAACAGCGGAAATATTTAATGAGCGATATGAGAACAGTAACATGCATCGAAAATATGTTCTAGAACTTGTAGCTAAATTTCGGGAAACTGGGTCAGTCGCCAGTAGAAAACGCAACATTGAAAATCCTATAAGGAACGAAGCAATAGAAGTGGGGGTTTTAGGGCAAGTTTATGTAGATCCTACGTTAAGTACCCGCAAATTGGAGACTGTGTGTGGTGTTAGTCGACGTACTGTCCAACGGATTCTGAAGGCCCATAGTTTTCACCCGTATAAAATTCACCTGGTACAAGAACTTAAGACGATTTTGATCGACGATTACAATTTTGTGAAGATATGAGTGAACGAATTATAAACGATGAACATTATCTATTCAACACTTGCTTTTCCGACGAATGTTCCTTATTCTTAAATGGCGTAGTAAATCGTTATAACTGCCGATATTGGTCGGATTCTAATCCCAGAATTTATCACGAGGTTCAAACACAGCAGCCACAAAAATTAAATGTTTGGGCTGTTATGTTTGGCGATCATTTAGTTGGTCCTTTTATCTTACCTGGAAATTTGACCGGTGAAATGTATTTGGAATTACTGGAAGACGCCATAGGTCCTGCATTAACAGCCATAATTGAAAATCAGAATGATCGGTGGTACATTGCGAGTAGGTTGATGTTCCAATAGGATGGTGCCCCACCACATTACACATTACGTGTTCGACAGTATTTAGGTCAGACGTTTTCAGATCGGTGGACGTGCCATTGAATAATAATAATAATAATAATAATATTTATTCACTCAATGTACAAAGATAACAAACAATATGAGTAAATAAATATAAAATCAAAACAGGCCCAATAGAAGGCATCGCCTGTACGTACATGGACCAATAAATTTAAGTTGAAACTGTAGAATGCAAATGACAAAAAAGGACAAAAATTAGCTACAGTAGATTATGTATTTAGTTGATGTTCGTATTTATGAGTTTATGAATTTCAGTCCTAGATATAGAATGTAGCCACTTTTTTAAATTTCTTTTGAAACAATTTCCGAAACGTAAATCTTTTAAGTCTTTAGGTATAATTTCATAAAATTTAGGCGCTAAATAGAGATATGATCGCTGCATTATACATATAGATTTATGCGGTTGAGGAACTACTGTACCACGAATTTTGTACCTGGTATAATGATTATGTTTAATTTTTTGGTCGGTGTTTACAAATTTATGGTAGTGAGTGATACTGTGTAAGAAATAAAGCTGTCTTATATCATACATTCGAACATCTGCGTATAATTTTTCAGTGGGATAAAGTTTCGGTTTTTTAAATATCATTTTTAGAATACCTTTTTGAAAAACATCTAAATTATAGATATGTGAGGAACATGCAGCTCCCCATGCTAATATACCATATGTGAGATGAGGCTCAATCAGTGCATGGTATAATGTTCGAAGATATTTTTCTGTCAATATATTCCCAAGGTATTTAATTTTGTAGGATACAAATCTAACTTTCTTTAAAATATAATTGACATGGATGTCCCATCGTAAGTGAGGATCCAAGACCACTCCAAGGTATTTTATGTTGGGCACTCTATTAATTTGCATTTTTTGATCATTAATATTGAAGGAGAAATTTGTGTAATTTGGCAGATGTTTAGCATAAGATCCAAATGGTAAAAAATGTGTTTTAGAGTAGTTAATGCTTAATTTTCTACTGTTAAACCACCGAATAATTTTGATAAAATCATTTTCAATTACATTTTTCAGATCAGACCAGTCAGTGCCTTCATATAATATTGCAGTATCATCTGCAAAACTAGTTATTTTGTCAACACAATTAATTTGGAAAATATCATTTAAATATATATTGAATAACAGCGGACCTAAGACAGTTCCTTGTGGGACACCACACTTAATATACATTTCTTTACTAAATGATCCTGATATCTGCACAGATTGTGGGCGATTTGACAAATAACTTTCGATCAGTGAGTACGCGTTTCCTCTGAAACCAATTCTCTCCAATGCTTCTAATAATAATTTGTGATTAACTGTGTCGAAAGCTTTCTTTAAATCAACAAAAATGCAGATTGAAGGGATTCTGTTATCAATATTTTGATGTATTTGATTTACAATTTTAGTTATTGCGTCCGATGTAGCCTTCCCTTCTGTAAATCCATATTGATTTTCACTTAAAATTTTGAATTTTGTGAGGTATCGAATCATTCTAGTAGATAAAACTTTTTCAAAAACCTTTGCTACACTGAATATTATTGATATTGGTCTATAGTTGTTAACATCTGTTTTTGTTCCTGATTTATGTATCGGTATTATATTACCTTTTTTTTAAAATTGAGGGATATATGCCAGATTCAAAGCATTTGTTGATTAGGTAAGTGAGTGGTTCTGTTATGTCCTCGGCTATAATTTTCAAATGCTCGCTTTTAATACCATCGAACCCAGGACTTTTCCGATTTTTTAAGGACATAACAGTGGTGTATACTTCACATTGCTCGACTTTATCCAAAATAAATGAGTTCAAAGTTCTTTTTGGAGGCTGAGTATTTTGTACATTTGCTTGTATATTACTTGCTAAATTTTCGCCTATGTCAGTAAAGAATTGTACAAATTCATCGCATATCTGTTGAGTATTTTTTAATACTGTTCCCGATGTTGTATTTAACTCAGTGACACACTCTTTAACTTTTGTTTTCCCAGTAATCTCATCAATAGTTGTCCAAAGCCGCTTAGGATCATTTAAGTTATTATTCAATTTATTTAGGTAATGTTTTCGTTTGGTTTGCCTTACAAGCTCTATAAATTTATTTTTATATTGGTTGTAGCAGTCGGTATTCTCTGTAGTTGGCGTTAGTTTCATTACATTATATAGTCTTTCTTTTTCTATTGCCGATGTTATTAATCCTTTGGTAATCCAGGCATTTCTGATTTTCTCTTTGTGACTAATTATTACTTTATTGGTACTAATATCTATTAGTTTTTTTATTTTCTCTATGAACAGTCCCGTTGCTTTGTCTATATTATTTATAGAGTATAATTGTTCCCAGGATTCTTTTTTGACATTTGATACTAGTTTTGAATTGTCGACAAAAAATTTGTAATTTTCCTGGTTGTTACTAACGGTAGGGATGTTAGAATGTTTTTCATTCGAATATATCAGTAAAATAGTGGAGAAGTGGTCAGTAATATCGCTTTCTAGGATTATTGGTATACAAGTAATTTTGTTGGATAGGTCTTTCACAAAGCAGTGATCTATACATATGCCACTGATGGACCTTGTAGGTAGGTTTATATAGGACAGGCAAATCCGTTACTTGATAGGATATTCAAGTATTTATTTGTGATGGGATCATCGTCCAAAATATTTATATTGACATCTCCCAAGAAAATATGTTGCTTTAAATGAACTTTATTTTGATTTTGAAAAAAAAAATCGATATTCTTTAAAAACTCGTGGGGTTCTGAACATGGCGGACGATAAATTGCAGATACCTCAATTTTGTTATGGTTAATTTGGATCATTATGTTTAAAATTTTGATTCCATCGGTGAAAGTGAATGTATCATGATTATATTGCAGTTTATTTCTTACAAAAACTATCACCCCATCGTTTTGGTTATAAGTGCCAAAGTTATATAGCGTGTCATATCCCTGCTGATTGAAACAAGAAATATCAGCCATTTGCCACGTTTCAGTTAAAACTATTAGATCAAAATTGTACCATATTTGGTCGAGTAGTATTTTTAAGTAATCAATGTTGTGTTTTATACTCCTTATGTTCATATTAAATATTCGAAATTCTGCATCAGAATTTTGTGTACATAAATTAAGTTCATCGACGTTTTGTGCTATATTTGTTGCAATACTTGGAATTTGGAAATCATTAATGTATTTATTTACTGACATTTTTAGGTCCTTTTTAGAGATAGGAGTAGTAAAAGATGAACTTGAATTTTAAAAAAGTATCCTTAAGTTTTGTTGTTCCTGATAATATTTGTACGATGGACAGTTTTTGTCGGTAGGTGAGTGGTTAATATTATAATTTTTTTATATCTTTCATTTCCATATCTACAGTTGCAGCATTCTATTGATACATGCTTACAATTTTCTTCTTCGTGACCGTTGCCACAGTTGGCACATATCTTCTCATTCCTGCAATTCTTTTCTGTATGATTAAAACGGTAGCATTTTCTACACTGAGAAATGTCGTTATTTTGATATACTGTCAAACATTGCCATCCCAGAAGTATTCTTCTATTATTGTCTTCGAAGATTTTTTTGAATAGCTTTCCAGAAGTTTCCGCGTAGATAGTGTAATTGTTTTTTGATGGAAAATATTTGATAAACTTTGCTTGTATGTCTCCATTCTGAATCATATAATTCTGGTGTATAAGGTCTTCTTCAATTTGTTTTTCATTCGGTTTCTCACTACTTTTATAATTTATTATTTTAATTTTTGGATTTAATATTTTCGGCTCAGTAACTTGGTATTTTCATTCAATTTATTTTGAAGTTCATCTTTCAGTTTATTATGGTTTGATTCATCAATTTTTATATCAATTCCGCCATTTTTTGGGTTTCTCACACTTTCTATTTGAATGTTCAGAGATGAAAGATTTATTCTCTTACTCAATTCTCTTCTCGTATTACCGCAAGATTGTTTTTCTTTTGGAATAACTGTGATGCATTTCAGTGATTGCCTTTTAGTAATAGGTGTCGTTTGTTTTAAGATTTGTGCGTATGAATTTTCTTTTACTAATTGGTTTTTCTCAACTTCGTTGAGTCTCATATTAATTCTATTTAATGCTGATGCTATGGCATCCTTCTCAGTAATACTTGCGGTTATTGACAGTTGCTGCTCTTTTAGTTTTAAATTTTCGTTATTGAGCTGACGAATTATTTCCTCCTTTTCTGCTAGTGTTTTCTTCAGGGATCGATTCTCTTCTAATATCTTTTTTACATTAGTCGAATCAGGTCGATTTTCTTCATCTGTGATGCAGTTTTTTTCATTCTCGGGCTTTTCTTGTTGTTCTTCTTCCTTCTTTTTTTTGCGGGTCATGACACTCTGTATAGTAACTTCTTATGTAGTATGGATCAGGAAGAACAAACTGTCAACTTGTCAATTTTACGTCACTCCGAGGTTATATAAATATGGCCGAAAATGACTGAAAACTTTAAAATCCGCTGCATCAATGTATCCAGACCCGTACTTTATCCTTATAAATGGAAACTCTTCGCCAAAAGGTTATTTCATGGACTGTGTACCAACCAAATTCTTGACAAGGTAGGACGAGATCGTTTGCTTGTTTACTACTACTACTATAGGCTGATAATTGTTGTGAAATGGCCCCCAACATCGCCAGATTTACCACCTTTGGATTTCTTTATGTGGGGTCATTTAAAAAGCAAAATCTATGCTACTCAGCCAACATCATTAGAAGACATGCGACAAAGAATTGTGAATGAGTGCCTTCAAATTACTCCTCAAATATTGCAAAACGTGCAGCAACGTGTTGAGAAAAATCTTTATTTTTGCATGGAGAGTCATGGTGGCCATTTTCAACATCTACTTGCCTAACGGGTCAGTTCATTCTTCATTTTTGAATTCTTTGCTGCCTAATGGATTGATCTCCACTAATGATGATGTATTAGATTTATTTAAGCCTTAAATTAATAAATCTTCAAAACTACTGAACTGAAGTGCATTAATTTTATATCATTCTAAAGGGAATTGAAAGACCTTTAAAATAAGGTATCACTCGACCGCCCTTTCCATTTAAGATTTTGGGGGTGGTGTCACCCCCGCTTAGGGGGCTGCACGTGCTAACGTAATTTTTTACCAAACTTGTGTCCCCCTCGATGCGGATCGGTTTCCCAATCGAGTGCAACCAACCCCTCGTGCCTTTGTTAATGTAGTACAACGGGCTCGTGAATCAGGTGACTTAAGACCGGTGCTCCAAGACCTCACGATCAAATACAGGTCCGCACTGAAATACTTGTCGGGAGGATACTTTATAAAACAAGGTAAACATTTTTTTTTAATTTTTTTTTATTTTTACACACATATTTTGGTTTATCTTCCTTCTACAATCATTATCTGAAAATTAATGACTCAACTTCAAAGTCACCCTGTATGTATAGAGGATGTCCAAGATAAGCATACTATGCATGGGGATCTTAATATCTGTGGGAGATACAGCTTAGGTTAAGTTAGGAAACAAAATAAAAATTTGGCCTAATAATTTTTATTTCTTTGCCTTTATTTTAAAAAATATCAGAAAACTAATAAAACTTTTCCATTGCACTTTGTAGGCAGTACGTGATGGTATTTTTGAATTTTGTGCCTGACGGATCGTTTTTGAGAAACCATCATCAATTTTATTTTTTTAATTAGCATTTTTTTAAACGAATTCAACAATGTATCACATACTATATTTTCTTTATTATAAGGTAAAACGCGTTTTTCTGATTTTTTTTAAGTGGGCGTTGCAAGAAAATGCTTGACTTGGCATAAATACCTACGTTTCACCGAGTACTGTTATTATTGTGTATATAAATATTGCTTTATTATCGTCACAGATGCCAGGCAGTCGTTTTAGCTAATATTGTTATAAAAATACTGAAAATACTACAGAAATGTATCTTGATAATTTCCTGAAAGAAGGTAGCCAAGTGAGTGCATTTTGTCCGAGTTAGCTTGAAATTAAAATGGATATGGTTAATTCAAAGAGCCTGAGATAATAACTAGGCAAACTGAGAAAAATGTAGGAGTAGCCAAATCAATGACCCAATTTTAAAAATAAACATCACCCCTATAAGTTCAGGATTTTTGTGAGCGGTACACACTAACGTGAAAAAGAATTCCTTTCATGGGTACCTTTAATCGCCGCAACACTCATTACTGGGCTCAAGAAAATCTGTGTGCTAAAAAAGTATCCAGGGGGTTGAATATTCCTATGGGGAACCTTATCACTTTTCAAGTTTATAAAAATTTGTCTCGAACACATTCGACTTATGAACATGAAATTTGGCAGATAGATAGTACAGGGTGTTTCAGAACTAAGGGATCAAACTTCTAGGAGTTATTCAATGTAACAGTAGAAAACATTTGAGTATAGGGACCCATATCCGGAAAAGTGTTACTACGGCACTATGGCCGTAAGACGCGTTAAAATTTAGAAAGACGATGAATTGCCTAAATAGGATTTAATGCATTTAATTGTTGCCTTTTTTACATGACATCATTACAAAAATTCTTCAAAATGTCTTCTTCCAACCTGAATATACCGATTTAAACGTCGCACATGATTTCGGCGGACTTGACTAAAAATTTGATACTCGTTTTGAATGATTTCAAATGCTGCTGTAATTCGTCCAATTAAGTCTTGCTCTGCTTCTACTGGAGTTTCGTGAACCAAAGAGAACCCACAAGAAAAAATCTAGCGACGTTAAATCGGATGAGCTAGAAGGCCAAGAAACTGCTCCACCTCTGGCAATCCAACGGTGCCCAAACCGCTGAGCCAAATACTCACGTACTTGTACAGCAAAGTGAGCCGGCGCTCCATCATGCTGAAACCATATTTGCTGTCGAACGTTCAACGGAACATTTTCAAGAAGTTCTGGAAGAACTTCCTTCAAGAAACGCCGGTAAATAGGTCCTGATAACCGTTCCGGTAGAAGGTATGGCCCAATCAAATAATCATCAACAATGCCTGCCCATACGTTGACAGGCCAACGTTGCTGATGTTTTCTAGGAAACATTACATGGGGATTTTCTTTGTCCCAAACGTGGCTATTCATAGTATTAAAAAGACCGTCTCTTGTGAAAGAGGCTTCATCGGTCCATAAAACATAGCGTAAAAAATTTGGTTGTGCAGCGATTTGATGAAGCCATTGACAAAATTGAACTCTAGGATGATAATCGGCTGCAGTCAATCCCTGAACTTTCTGGAAGTGGTAAGGATAAAGTTGTTGCTCGTGTAGCACCCGCCAGACGGAAGCGTTACTCGTATTCATATCCTCAGCAATGTGACGTGTGCTACTTGATGGTTCGCCGGCAACTCGCTGAAGGACCTCTTCTTCAAATTCGACTGTTATTACGGTTCGAACAACACCAGTATCATGCATCTTGGTTTTAAACATGCCTGTCTCGGAGAGCCGCCGATGAATAGCAATAAACTTTTTGTATCTCCGATGCTGTCGTTCGGGATAACGTTCTTGATACAACCGTGCTGCTGCTCGTGCATTGCAGCTTGTTGCTCCATATGCCAAATGCATATCCGCCAATTCTTGATTGGTAAAGTTTTCCATTAGCAACAATTAATTTTTGTTAAATTCTTGCAAACATCACAAATACGATAGCACCACTAAGGCGATATGGAATGCAGCTACAAAAAACAATCTCTGTTATCGTTTTTAAAGATAACACACAAGCGCCGGATATGGGTCCCTATACTCAAATGTTTTCTACTGCTACACAGAGTAACCCCTACAAGTTTGATCCATAGTTCTGAAACACCCTGTATATTAGCAGGAACCCGATTCCAATTGGCGGCGACCGCTGGGAGTCGCTAGAACAATGATATTATCGAACTTTAATGTTGAGACTTTTACTGGGTTGTTCGTTAATCACTGTTGGTTGCTAATAAATTTTGCATAACTCGAGAGAAAGCGAGAAAAACATGAGAATTGTGGCACCGATTTTCATAATCTTCGCAGGTTCTCGGCTTGTTCTCCGATCTTTGTCGGTTTTTTTGTCGCGAGACAAAAGAGCTGAGAACACGAGGACAGGCGAGAACTTGTATTGACTCCAGACTCGCATGTTTCTCAGAGGCAGGTCACTCGCCAATTAGAACAGTTGTGCGTGGTATTTACTACTGAGCATCAATATGATTCGGAATTGGATGAACGAACTAGTATTAGGATTGCTAGAATATTTTCAAGCAGAACCGATTTTGTGGAATACAAATTTAAAGGAACATAAAAATAAACTAAAAGCCCACGATCCGTGGAAACGTATTAGTACCTTGATGGTATTACCCATTGGAGAATTAAAAAGCAAAAAGCTTCGTTTTTAGCCAGCTACAGAGGGTATTAAAATAAAGTCAATGAATCGGAAAAATCTGGTGCTGGTGTCGACTACCTTCAATTCTGCGTCCATCGTCATCGAGTATTGTATTGAGAACCTTGCGGGTATGGACCCAAAGAAGTTCTCGCCGAGATTTTCGCTGAGATTCTTGCCGAGATTATCGGCGAGATTCTTGCGTGAGTGTCGAGCGGCTTTGAAATCCGCAAGAATCTCAGCGAAAATCTCGGCGAGAACTTCTTTGGGCCGCACTCTCTAGGTTCTCAATACAGTTCTAGTGCTCGATGACGATGGACGCAGAATGACATGTCGTCCCAGCACCAGATTTTTGCGATTTCTTGACTTTATTTTTATACCCTCTGTAGCTGGCTACTAACGTTTTTTTTTTCTTTTTAATTCTTCAATGGGTAATTCCATTAAGGTATTAATACGTTTGCACGCATCGCATCACGGGCTTCTAGTTTATTTTTATATACTTTTAAATTTGTATTCCACAAAATTGGTTCTGCTTGAAAATATTCTAGGAATGCCAATTCTAGTTCGTTCGTCCAAATCCGGCTCATATTGATGCTCAGTTAGTTAATAACATGCACAACTGTTCTAATCGGCGAGTCACCTGCCACTGAGAAACATGCGATTGTGGACGTGTGGAGTCAATACAAGTTCTCGCCTGTTCTCGGTTCCACAATCACATTTCTCATGATTTTCTCGCTTTCTTGAGGGATTCTCGCGAAAGTGTAGAGAGGCTTTTAGAATAATCATTATAGTAACTGCATATAGCGATATAAACCGTAAACATAGACATTGTAGAAAACTGCGTCCATATTGAAGTGTTTACGGATCTATTCTATCATTACATGTATACCATTGAGTGGACAAAGGTCCGTAAATATTTGAAGCCGATGTATCGACAGAAGTGGTGCGAAATTTGAATGTGCTTGGATCAAGTCAAATAAAAAATGCAACCTTTCATATTGAAAAGTTCCATTCCGTGCGGTCAAGTTGCGATATCGGTATTTATAAATCAATTGTATATAATATACTAAGTGACATATAAATCCGAACACCCAGTTTAAATGGTTTTATTTTAATAAAATTTTGTATAAGTACTTAATGAAGCATAATAAGTAAATGATAAAAATTTCAAAATGATTGCACTGCTTTAAAGCCCTTTGACCTTTAATAATGTGTGGATGCACCCTGATGTGCTACGCATTCTCCAACGCGCCTAGGCATGCTTCTGATCAGGTGGTCAATATCCTCCTGTGGTATCTCATTCAAGGCAACCACCAACTCCTCTCGAAGTGCTTCTAGAGTCTGAGGAGGACGTTGCAAATTGAGCAATCTCCTACCCATCATATCCCACACGTGCTCAATTGGGGATAAGTCGGGAGATCTTGGTGGCCATGGTAACAATGTGACATCATTATGTTGAAAGAAGTCTATTGTGACTCTTGCAACATGTGGTCGGGCATTATCTTGTTGGAAAGTTGGATCTGCCAGGGTGTCAAGATAGGGTAAAAGATGGGGTTCTAGAACTTCGTGGATATAACGCTGCGCGTTCATGTTACCTCTGATGAAGATTAAAGGTGACCTGGAACCATAAGCTATAGCACCCCAAACCATAACTCCAACAGTGTGATGAACATGTCTTTCAACAAAAAACTGTGGATTCCCCATTTCACCACGTCGCCTTCTAACCCTGGTACGACCATCGTGCATGCCTAAACAAAATCGAGACTCGTCACTAAAGACAATACTGTTCCATTCCTGATCCCAGAGTGACCATTGTCTGCACACTCAAGGCAATTACGTCGGTGTTCTCGAGTTAAAGGGAGGACCCAGTGTGGCCGATATGAAAACAAGCCAAAACTCCTCATTCGTCGGTAAACACTTCGCATGCCAATAGGTCTTCCGTGTTCTGCAAACCATTCATTTGCAATGGACGTGGTAGTGAAGAAACGGTCCCTTAAGGCCAATAATCTTAGGCGGCGATCTTCACGGTCAGTTGTTCTACGGCGGCGTCCAGTGCCCCTTGCTCTTTGCGTACGGCCTTCTCGAAGCCATGCCTGACAACACCTAACCACAGTGTCTACACTTCTTTGCACTCTAACTGCAATTGCCCGAAAAGAAAGTCCAGCTTCCCGAAGTCCCACTATACGGCCCCTATCAAACTCACTAAGTTGACGAAATCGTACAGGTCTCCGTACTCTAGGCATCGTAACCGATCGTAAAGGATGTCAAGAACCAAAATCCGCCAACGTTTATTATTTACTGCGGCTGAAATATTCATTTTTAGAGCGTTAGTGAATTAAAAAAAAAGCAGTATAAAAACCGGAATGTCCAACTGATAAGGCTGAAAATTTTTTCACTTCTTATTTACAGTAAGATAAATACATTCACCAACTTTTATTAAAATAAAACCATTTAAACTGGGTGTTTGGATTTATATGTCACTTAGTATACATAGCGCAGACACTTTACGTCACAATACTTTTAAATAATTGGCCCCTCGTAAACAAAGGCAGGTCTCTTACTTTGTTAGTGTATTTTAATATACATGTATTTATGGACTTACTAGACTATTCAGGGGCTGGGTGCCTTAGGGCATAAGTTCTCCACCAGATGCCTTTATAATAGAGCATTTTGTGAAATGAAAGCCAGACCTGCCTCCGGTGTTCATTCGTAACAAGGGCATTCACTACTAAAAGTACTGATGCAGACAAGCCCCCGTTCTACGATTTTTAATTATTGATACCATCCCCGCCCTTCAAATGTCATCAGGATATTTTGATCTTAGACGCACTGATGCAGCAGACGACGCAGCTTACCTCCAGCCCCGTTCTTCAATGTACAGCCGATACGAAGGCTGGTTCCGCCCTGTTTCTGGATACGATATGTACTTGCCAGTTTGGGAGCGAAAAATCTCAAAATAACGTACATACATAAGAAGAAAAAAACAACATTATTCCAATGCCAAGGAATCTAGAGACATTTTGCCATTCAGTTTAGTTTTGTGTTTTGCTTATAAATCCTAAAATCCGTAGTTCAGATGATAAACTCGTAAGTCTGGCATCACTGATCTATGGGATAAATCACATTTTCTTTACAATGACGTCATAGCCTGGCGTCTGCTGAAAAATGGTGGCTACTGTGAAATGTGATTGAAATTATCATGGCGAATACGAAACTGGGACAAAGTCTATCTATTGGAACAATTGGAAAAGTGAGTCTTAATCGTGTTGTACTGTTGTACATATATATTGACTGGAAAAGCTAACTAAAATGATTACATTGTTACCCAGCCCTTAGCCGTTCAGAGTATTCGACCTTAAGACCAAATATTGGCTGTAAATTTTATCGTAAACTTAATTACATATACTCGTAATATATTTTTTCAGGAACACAAGAATGAGTGGGAGAAATTTGATAACTCACTGCGGCAGTGATTTCAGCTTATTGTATGTAATAATTGAATTAAATGCGTATCACATAAGAGTTTTAATTTAACAGAAATGTAGTATTTGAATTATATATATATATATATATAAATATTCTGTAACTTATGTTGCACTTGTATCACTGATTTGTCTCCATGCTATTATACTTAATAAAACCACAGATAATGAACATGAGTTTATCGACATTTCGGTTTCACATGGCTTCATAATACGCAGGTGAACCGTGTGAAATGTTTTTTTAAGAAAAGTGAATATAGACTTGACCATTTAATTCAATATAAGAAATCATTCAATACACACCTTATGCTTATACTGCTATTCAGAATCTTTGCTGATGAATGATAGACTCGTTATTCTTATAATTTGTGGAGGTTCTTTGCACGTAGCTAAACTTATATAGGTATGCACACAGAGTGAATCTTTAGTGTATTATCGGTCGTTAGCTCCGTCATTTTTTAAGCTATTTACAAAAATTGTAGAAAACTATACGCTGCTTACTTGGAAAATATGCCGCTCTTTACAGGGTCACCACGTGACAAGACAAACATAGATTTTAAAATGGAATATAAAATTAAAAATTAAATGACAAGAAACTCTTACCATGTATCTGTAGTTAGGAAAATACGTTTTATTAACTGATTTTATGTCAGAACATTTGATTTGTAGTTATGTATTTTGACCAGTTTTGACATTTTTGACAGAATCGGTCGAAATAAATTGGGTCAGCAACATTTAAACAAGATCTCATGGGAGATCGTAAACCCAACCATATAGGTGATCCATACATTGTTTAGATGCTTCATTAATCAATGAGGAGCTCAGAAAAATAAGTTTGACGATACCTAAAAATCTATAAATACTAATGTACAACGTGAACAAGTGAGCTACTAAATACATTTTACTGGTGTGTATAAAATTCACAGATCATTCTGAAAGCTAGTTGACCATCTATTTCTTCTCTTTGTCGCCCTATACATCTTTTTGAACCATGAACAATGGGGAAACAATATTTTCATTGAATGTTTCGATGAGCCTCAATTTTCTGATTCCTCAAACCTCCAGTGTGCTTGCCTACTGATCTTCAGTCTTGCCAGGAAGGATAAATAATTGATCCAACAATTCCAAAATCCTTCACTCTGGATTAGTGGTCGGGAATACAAAATGGATTTTGGCTATTCCTTAACATCCTACGGCACACACGAGGGTTCCGACGATCATCCTCTTCTTGTAGTTCAGGAACTATTCGGTAATGGACAAAAGCGTAGGCCATTATGTTAAATCAAGACGACTATTCAACGAAAACGAGGCAGAAACACTAACATTTGACAACGAAACATCATCTACAAATTAGGTCAGTCGCAAACATGTCGCAAACATAAATCAAATCTAAGCGAATAACCAAAATTTATGTGTTATGTGCCGCGGTTATAATATGGTTCAAGATGACACACGGGTTGATGACGTCAGTTACACGAATCGCTTGAACGCGTTGGTTTTAACCGCGGTTTTGTTGCAAGTTGTTTATTTTAGAAAAGCGCGTATATAATCTATGATTATTTTTATTATCACTTACTAATCGGTGCTTTTTCGTCTACATTTGTGTATGGAAAGTTTAAATAAGAAACCTTTCATAATATTCATGGGAGAAATGTTTTTTCAGATTTCTGTTTTTTAATGATGGAACCATGGCTTTGTAGCTATGATAACTTTCAATTCTCTAAATTTTTCCGCATGTCAAAGAAAACATTTATTGATTCAGCAGAAATGATGAAAAAAGAAATCAGCAAAACTGTATACAAGTGGATATCATCTAGTGAGTTTATATGGCCATATTTTAATATTCTTGTGGTATATGGCTACACAGGATACTTTGTTAAGCATAGGAACTACATTTAAAGTGTCCCCAACAACCGTAATGAGTATAACTAATAAGGTGCTCCACTTTATGGTAAAACTGAAGTCAGCCTGTATCAATTTTCTCAAAAATGAAGCTGAAGTCCAATAACAATATCCAATACCCGGCAAAATTCTAACTTGTCACATTTCAAATAATAACCAGAAATATAAAACTACTCTTAAGTTGGGTAAATACCACAATTTTGCGGTGATAACTATGACATATAACAGCTGATTTGTGACGTCACGGATCTTATACCAAACGGATAACTACACTCGCTTGAACGGATCGGTAAATACCAACCCAAAATGGTAAATACCATTTCCATTTGGTTATCCGCTTGAATTTGATTATAATTTTGATCGTCTGGTGACTGATCGCTAAAGTATGACCCATACACATATGCTCCGCCTTCAGAATTTCAACTTCACCATGATAACTTCAATGTGACGTCATTTAGAATTAGGTCCCAGGACGTGTCATCTGAAAACTAATTTTTCGATAGGGGGGGAACAAGGGGGTTATGGGCAGATAAACATGGTGTTCCTTAGTGATATGCGAAGATTTAAGGGTGTGAATCTACATGAAGAATTAATATTAGTTTGCTTAATAAACTATGGTTCAAAAACGTTTCCTTACAAAAACTCCGGGTGTTGAAGTTTTAGGAAAAAATGGTAATTAATTAATATTTTCAGAACCGCTTCAGACATTTCACGTAGTGAAAGTGAATAAAGTTGCATATTTTTCAATGCAAAAATAATGTTTAGCTTCAACAGTGGCGTGCGTACGGGTATTGACTTTGATATGTTTCAAGAAAAAAATGGTACTCCAATGGTTTTTTGCCAAATAAAAAATTATTTTTGAATTACCAGTTTAATTTAAAACAAATGATCTCTCTTGAATTGTTTTTTCGATGCGCCATTTTTGAGTAAATAAATAAAAACCGTTCTATTGTCCGAGAAAATTAATGTAATAATTGAGGAATGCAATTTAGCAATAAATATATAGTTGCTCTGGAATATGTCACTGGCTTTTGACATCTGACAAGTCTCTGTTATCCAAATCTTTATAATCTTGTTAATAATTGTGAATTATTCAAATGCAGAAATGGCGGAAATGCATTACGTATATGGCCTTGCCGACGGTAATGGTGAGCAAGCCAGACGGATTTATCACCAGAGATATCCCGATCGTGCTTTGCCAGATATTCGAACCTTTACTAATATTCATCTTCGTCTTGTTGAAACTGGTTCTGTCCGAAAAGGAACGTCTGAAGGTAGACCTCTCAGTGTGAGAACTCCTGAAATTGAGGAAGCAGTGCTGCACGAAGTCGAAGAACATCCTGAAACGAGTACGAGGAAGATGGCTAAACACTTAAATATTTGCCATCAAATTGTTTGGAGAATTTTAGTGGATTTTTTGTTATATCCTTACTATATTTTAAGAGTATAGGCATTACTTCCCATTAATTTTCCAAGGCGTGTGATCTTTTGTCAGTGGTATCTTCAAAAAATTACACAAAATGCGCAATATGAATCAATAATTCTGTTCACGGACGAAGCTAATTTTTCTCGAACTGCCATTCAGAATTTCCACAATAATCATTTGTGGGCAGAAGGAAATGTCTATGCCGTAACCGAAACCCATTTCCAACACCAATTTTCGGTTAACGTATGGGCAGGAATTATTGGCAACCACTTTATTGGCCCATTCTTCTTGCCGGGACGACTTGACGGACAGACTTACCCTCAATTTTCTTCAACAACAGTTGCCTTTGCTGCTTGATGATGTTCAGTGTAGCGGTTCGTAATTATTAACAAACTGTTTATCCAAATCATTGGATTGGCCGCGGTGGGCCCCAAGAATGGCCACCAAGGTACTCTGACCTCACCAGTTTAGATTTCTTTTTGTGGGGCTATCTTAACACACTAGTGTACACAAGTCCCATTTACACTGTAGAGGAATTAAGAGAAAGAATAGTTGCAGCTTGGGATATTTCAACGAGTGCGCAATTCCATGAGAAGAAGGGCGGAAGCAGGCATACTAAGTGAAGGGAGCCATTTTCAACAATTTTTGTAATAATTTCGTTGGTTTTCATGTCATGTTTATGTTGTCAGTTGTTGTTGTTCATTACCCCTAGTGTGTTTAATTCTTCCGATTAAATTAATAATAATTTTGCAAGTTAGACAATAGAACGGTTTTTATTTTTTTACTTAAAAATGGCGCATCAAAGGAAAACAATTCAAGAGAGATTATTTATTTCGAATTGAACGGGGAATTCAAAAATAATTTTTATTTACGTACGCTCGCCACTGTCAAAGCTTAAAATGATTTTTGCATTGAAAAATATGCAACTTTATTAACTTTCACTTCGTACTAAATATCAGTGAGATATCTGAAGCGGTTCTGAAAATATTAATTAATTTCCATTTTTTTCCTAAAACTTCAACAACCCTAGTTTTTGTAAGGAAACATTTTTAGGCCATAGTTTATAAAGCAAACTAACATTAACTTTTCATGTAGATTCACACCCTTAAATATTCGCATATCATTAAGGAACACCCTGTATATAAATGCAAAAAGATACTCACTCATTAGTCACGAAATCTCGAAAACTATTTAACCTATAATCATTAAACATATCATCTAAGAACAGATTTTAAAAATGGGCCGGATTAAGGGAGCTGCAAATATTATACCTGTATAAAAGCGAAAAGATACACATTAACCTTGAAAATGAAATCTTTGATTTTGCAATAAGACTAGATAAGGGGTTAAGGGCAAATATATGTAAAAGCAAAAAGATACACATTAATCACGAAGCCACATTTTAGCTAAGAATGGGTTTGGCCGGATTAAGGGATTAAAGGGCACTTGCAAGTTTGCTTAAAATTGTTTGTAGTTTTGTAATATAATAGATTGTGCAACCAGATTTTTGACAGCGAGGTAACTTTTACAATGTAAAATTTATTTTAATTTGTTAGCTTTCCGCCCCGCGGTTTTACCCCGCCCCGCAGCTTATAGATGGCCCCGTTAATAAAATAACCAAATGTCTCAAGCATGCAAGTTTACTGCCAATTGACTAATGCAATGCAATTATATCAATACTCAAAAACTATGTTATATGGCGAGGGCAATGGCTAGTACAATAATAAGGCTTACGACCTGTTTGCTTCGGCTTTAGTAAATATCTCTTCAAGAACATAGATGATACATTTTTTAACTTTTAAATATATTTTATCTTTATCTATCTCTAGATCTATTTAGTAAAGATAGTATGGCTTCTATTTTTCCATAGACGTATCTAGGGTGTCGAGAATATTCAATGAATTGAAGAAGAATGTGTAGCGGTGAAAAAAGGAATCTATGAAACGCATGAGAAAACATCATCAATATTCAAATTTTCGTTAAAATCTGAAGCGTAGTTCCTCAAATTCTCCCTGGAAACATCAGATTAACCTCGCTACAAAGCGACATTTTGAGAATAACAATCGTGAAAAATAATTTCCATTCCACCCTTTTGTTACTGACCTACCGTCCGTTTTCTCAATTATAACCATAGCCCCAGCCCTTTTTCATTGTTAAGAGTCCGTTTGCGCTGGTCTTTCAGTACAACCAACGTAAACAAGAGGGACTAATTCAATTTAGGGAAACGCTCTGGGGGTATCAATGGTCATTTGGTAATAGGCAATAAGGTAATATCATCCCCAAACGGTGAGTGGCGTTTTGGTTCGAACGGAAACCCATCAGTGCAATTAACCTTATCATGACAGGCATTAGCGCAAATTTAATGATGTAGCTCGCAGATTCTGCTCTACCTTTAACCTTAGACTAAATTCAGTAGATGTAACATTTTAACGTCAAGAAATATTGAACACACATTCACTTGTACTCAACCATATTGAGATTTCTAAATACATCACATGCCTACTTCCCTACTAATATACTGACTGACAAAAAAGGTAAACACCTACGTATGTTTATCCGATTTTAATAATTTTTGGCATACACGTTCCGTGTCCCTTACTTGTAAAATATTCAAATTTTCAGCATGATTTGTCAACTGGCTGCAGAAGCTGGTTCAATAATGTGTTGAGGATTCGCGATTTCTTATACACTCATTGACACGCCTAAGCATCGTACTGATAAGGTGGTCGATATCCTGTTGAGGTATCTCATTCCAGGCTTCTGCAACTTCCTGAGTAAGAACTTCTAAAGTCTGTGAAGTGTGTTGTAGATTCAAGAGCCTGCGATCTATCATGTCCCAGACATGTTCAATTGGAGATAGGTCAGGCGATCGTGGTGGCCAAGGTAAACGGTTGATGCGATGTTGATCCATGAAGGCCAACGATGCTCTGGCAACATGCGGTCTGGCATTGTCTTGCTGGGTTTTAGATGGTGTTTAGTTTTGGAATAAGATGAGGCTCCACTACTTCCTGAATATAGCGTCGAGCTGTCATACTGCTTCTGAAGAAAATTAGTTGTGATCTGCTACCATAAGAAATAGCACCTCATACCATAACTCCCACGGTGTGGTGAACGTGACGCTCTCTGTCAAATTGTGGGTCACGTCTTTCACCATGTCGCCTTCTCACTCTTGCCCGTCCATTGTGCATCCCCAGACAGAAGCGGGATTCGTCACTAAAGACCTCCTGATTCCATTCCCGGTCCCATAAAATTCTTTGTCTACAACAGAGCAAACGGTTACGCCGATGTTCAGCAGTGAGAGGTAGCACCCAATGTGGGCGATAAGAAACAAGGCCAAACTGTCGTATTCTGCGATATACCGTAGGCATACCAACCATTCTTCCATGCTCTTCAAACCACTGATTAGCGATGGCTCGAGTACTACTAAATCTGTCTCTGAGTGCAAGAAGTCTTAACCGGCGGTCTTGTCGCTTTGTGGTCCCTCTGGGACGTCCACAACACCTCGTTCGCTGTCCTCGGCTTTCCTGAGTCCACGTTCGTTCACACTGCAGTATATACAGGGTGTTTCAGTTTATTGTTGCATAACTTTAAGATTCGATAGGACTTTTAAAATTATTGCATAAAGTCTATATAAACATGGGTCGAAAAATGCGTGGCTTCCGAAATACAGGGTGTTTAAATTTACTTTCTAAAATAGTTTTTGTTAAATATTTCGAACAATATTTGATGTATAACAGTGAAAATTGGTACACAAGGGTTTTTTGGTACGACAAAACGAACCATGTACAGTACAGTTTTACTGTAGCCGCTAGAGGGCGCTCGCTACTGTACCTGTAGTGTATTAAAATGACTGAAAAATTTTTCTTTGTGCAATTTTTTGCTTTGTGAATCAAAAAACTGATTCTTCGTACTTTTCTGCGCAAAAAAGCTCTCTTGTGAGTTTTCGTTATAGTTAGCCGTTTTTGAGATATTTCGATTTTTAAGGTTCGATGCATTTTTTATTATTTATGGGAAAATAATATTTTTTTTTACATTTTCGATTTGGGCATTACAAGTAATTAAGATGATCGTTTAGATTGTGTTTTTAAACACAGCAATAATTCCTAACTCCAAATACACACAAAAAACAGAATATTAATTTGTTTAATTTTCCAATATTATTTTTAACAAATTAAATTAATTATTTACAACTAAAATGCTATTGGATAGTTAGGACAAACATACAAAATCTAAAGTAGTTGCTCGAAATGTAAACAAAATTGTTCAATACACAATTCACATCTACGAATGATCGAACGTGGTATAGCATTATTCAAATAAGGCCTTATTTCATCACATGCATTCCTGATTCTGTCTATTAGCATATCTCTTGTGGTTACGGGAGTCTGGTACACTTTTTCTTTTATAAATCCCCACACAAAGAAATCTAATGTATTTAGGTCAGGGGATCGTGGAGGCCAGGCGACTGGTCCTCCACGGCCGATCCATCTTTCTGGATAATTTTCGTCCAGCCAGTTTCTAACTATTCTCGAATAATGAGCTGGACAACGATCAAGCTGGAACCAGGCCAATCTTCTTAAATCTAACATAACATCATCCCACATATTTGCATGTTCAGCCTTTAAAAATTCCAAGAAGGTCGCAGCATTTAACCTTTGCAGGCAAAAGGTAAGGTCCAAATAGTCGATTACGGTAGATACCAATCCTCACGTTCACACTAAATTCATGCTGAAAATTGCTTCCCCGAACTGCATGCGGATTTTCATGCGACCAAATATGTTGATTATGAAAATTTACCAATCCACGTCTAGTGAAGCATTGAACAGACAACAAAACTAACTGTCAACTAATTAACGTTTAACCTTATTCTGCTTTCAATTTCAAAAATATTTGCAGGCACAGCCTACTTCTAAAAATTATCGAGATGACTTTTTAACGTTATTTTATCATAAATAATTAAAAATGCATCGAACCTTAAAAATCGCCACCACAAAAACTTGACAGAAAAAGCTGACCATTTTATAACTTGTTGTTCATGGCAAGATAAATCGTTACGTACAAAATTCTTGAATTGTAATAAAGATACGTAGGTGTATACCTTTATTTGTCACTCGGTATATTATAAATGTGAAAGTGTGTATTTAAAATATATGTATGCTTGGATGTTCCGTTTCCATACAAAACGGCTGAACCGATTTTTATGAATTTTAGCATATATACAGTTTTCAAAGTTGAGTCATTTACCATATACCAAAAATCACTTATATAAACCTATATAAAAATTGCATAATAAATGAAATAATAAATTATTACCAATTAGCGTTTCTTGTTTACTACTCTTATCGTTTACCTAAACTTGGAAAGCGTTTTTGTGTTATTGTATGGTTTTCAATACGAGTCTTTAGTTAGATCAGTTGTGTCGGTCTTTTAATAGTACGTATGCTTTCATTTGTCTGATTATTTTTTGCGAAAACATGGCCCATGTTTACGAAAACAATGAACTAGTGGACATAATATCAACATACAACAACATGCAGCCGCAACATGCAGGTTGTATGCGGAAAGGTTTCATTTAAGAAATCATCCGACCCCACGGATGTTTGTAAATTTAGTTATTAGACTTCGTGGCACAGGATGTTTAAAAGAATAATCAGGAGGACACGCTGGAAGACCTTCTCAACCTGAAATGTTACAAATTGAAGAAAACATTTTAGAAATGGTCGAAGACGACCCAACAATGAGTACTAGAGCCACAGCAGCTCTAGTCGAAGTTTCTCATAGTGAAGTGAGGAAGACAATACAACAAGAAGAGTATTATCCTTATCATTATCATCGGATACAAGCGTTGTAACCTGAAGATCATCCTAGAAGAGTTGCATTTTGCCAGAGGCTTTCAGGATAATTAAGCAGAAATGAAAATTTTACGAAATTAAGTTTGTGGACAGTCGAGGCCACATTTACACGAAGTGGAGTGCACAATTTCCACAACAACCATGTTTGGGCAGTAGAAAATCCGCATGCTGTAAAAAGAACTCATTTTCAGCATAGATTTTCATCAAATCGCTGGCGTGGTAAATGGCATGCTTATCTGCCACAATTATTAGAAGATGTTCCTGTAAATTTGAGACAGAATATGTGGTTTCTACATGATGGTGTCCCACCACATTTTAGACGAGAAGTTCATGAACATCTAAATAATGAGTTTCCTAATAGATGCATAGGGCGGAATGGATCCATTTCATGACCTGCTCGCTCTCCGGATTAAACTGTAACGCTTCCTTTCCGCAAAAAGTCCAGAAAAGATGGAATGCAATGAAGATTCCAACTTTTCTGCACAATCACAGAAAGGGGGTTACAATTAGCTTCCGGTAGCTCAGTCGGTGGCATGAAGACATCTACAGGCGTGTAGCTGTGTGTCGACCATGGCATGGCTAGAGGATAGAAGAACAAACAGAACACAAAAATTTAACAGATTTTATTTAACAAAAAAAAGGCATTTTCATTACATTACAATTTTACAAAAATAACAAAATAAGTTTTACATCTTTGGCGCTGCTATAACGCTATCGACTTATCTTTCGCTGGTCCATTTTTACTCGACTGAAGCCAGGATGGCCAGGGGCTTGAAGGGGAGGTCCCAGTTATGAGGGGTGACCTCCATATAGTGGCTTCACAACCAGTTGTAGGCGAAGGTAAAGGCGATGGCGCTGCCAAGGTACATGCATGGGTGAAAATATTGGCCAAGGCTAGGCAAAGTGAAAGGGAAAGAGAAAGGGGGTGGCCCCAATCTGAAAAAGAACCGTGTGCATTAGCAACGTGCCCTAATGGCCAAGGCATTTCCAATTTCAGTCTGCCTCAAAAGAGAACCAACGATTTTCTAGGTTAGAATTACATTATACAGTTTGATAAAATCAAACCGAAAATTGGAAATGCCTTTCATAAAATAAAATCATGAAATAGCAAAAAAAAACGTAGAACAAGATGGTGGTCATCAAAAATTTCTCCACATGCTTCTGATATAAAAACATAATCATCGAATATTCATAATCAACGTACTCATAATTTCACTGAACTATGAATATATATACGCGCACAGAGGTAAAATCGATGTGGATCGATTTCCACCTCGATTTGATTAAAGTAATGGCTAATGATCGAAGTAGTTGAAAATGACGTTCGATGGATATTTTAAAATCGTACATGAAATAAATCACTTACATATCGATTATCTATAAACTACAGGCAGATCCAGCAATAAAACTGTATAGTATTATAAAACTCACCATTTTTGTCCTATACGGACACACATTCTAGAAAATTCTAGCACATGGTGCTATATAACCTTGTGCTACTGAGAAGAAATTTCTAGCCGTTATTCGATCGGCGGCTCAGGTGAAAAGGAAGCGCGAGGAAGATCGCAGATCAGGAACTCCGCATCAAGCGCTCCAAGCGGAAAAATTTCCAAGCAAAAAAGCTAGAGATGGGATTAATGAAATGATAATCGAGAAGTGATTTAATAAATACGATCGGACGGTGAAACCGTTACAAAACGCCTTGCGTTTTTTTTTTCGGGGGGGCTAAGAGTTGGTGTATCATGGTGGAGCAGTAAATACTCGACGAACGTCACCATCGCACTGAAAATGCTTGTGATTTAATTCGTGGACACAAGGATCTTATTTTCGAAGATTTTAAGGAGCCGTGGATTCGCCGAGCAAGATTTTACGTTATTCGAACAAATAGGGACAATTTTGAACAGTTTTTGTAAGAACGGTATCCATTTAACTTGATAATAATTTTTTTTAAATAATGTTTCATAATGTAAAATAACTCTTATTATGTAACTATTATACAAGTGATTTTTGTTATATAAACTTCTTTTGACGAGTTCTACAAGCTGTTAAAATAAATGATAACTTTCGAAACACCATGTATACAGGGTGACTTCGAAGTTGAGTCATTTATTTTAACAGTGAGTAGATCTGATCAAAAGAAATGTTTTCTTCCTATAACATTCTTCTGGTAAAATTAAAGTAACAAAGTTATAGCCCTTTAGAAGTTTGAGTACCGCCCTGTCTCAATAATAATATTATGTGCTCATGTTTGGCAACAACGGATATAATCCGCCTTATCGGTTCATCGCATCGGAAACAAAAAAGCGAAAGAATTTGAAACGCTTATGTTTTTACTACAATTTTATTCAGTTGTATTCAGTCAATGTGTCAGTCGGTAACGCGTGAGTGAATAAAGGTAATAGAGGTGTTTGTTGCGTGGCTCAAACGAAATAAAAAATGGCACATGTTTACGAAAATGCTGAACTTGTGGACATGATTCTTAATTACAAAATGCTGCCGCGGCATCACGGATTTATGCGGATCGGTTTCCCAATCGAGTGCAACCAACCCTTCGTGCCTTTGTTAATGTAGTACAAAGGGCTCGTGAATCAGGTGACTTCAGACCTCACAGGGGAGGGCATGCCAGTGCTCCAAGACTGCACGATCAAATACAGGTCCGCACTGAAATACTTGTCGGGAGGATACTTTATAAAACAAGGTAACATTTTTTTTGTATTTTTCTTTTTTATTTTTACGCACATATTTTGGTTTATCTTCCTTCTACAATCATTATCTAAAAATTAATGACTCAACTTCAAAGTCACCCTGTATAGACATCCCATTGGAGACGAACATCTTGTTGTGAAAATTTGACTTGAAGGGGTTGAAATAAGAGGTAAAAGATAGTACCATTTTTTAAAACTTGGTATACATATAGGCTTCATATGGTCGGCTTTTTTTAAATCTCGAAAACTATTTAACCTTTGAACATTAAATTTCGCAAAGTAGTTTAAACACACAACATATCAGCTAAGAAGCAGATTTTCAAACTGGACGGGTGCTAAGAGCAATTATACTTAATGCAACACTGACTAAGAGTGCTGCAATTTTGAGCATGCTTTTACAAGTTTCACGTCTACTGATAAATATAAAGTGATTAAAATTTAAAATTAAAAACTCAAAATTTCTGAAAATAGCTGAGATATCCCACCTGAATGTTAATAACGTGTTGAATCTGCCCTGTTCGATACATATTCGTTAAGTCATAGAGGTATTGATTGGATTAGGTAACTGACGTCCTTTTGGTGTATCGTATCCCAGGTCATTTGAATTTGGTTTCGTAGAGCCTAAAATGTTTGTGGACTGTGCGGTGAATTTTGCAACCTTATTCCCATCATGACCCATATACATGTTCGATGGGGCAAAGGTCTGGAGATCGATTACGCCACTGAAGCCGATTTACTCCGGACGCTTCTAAAAAGTCTAAACTAACACATGCGACATGAGGCCGCGCATTGTCCTGCTGAAAAAGTGGATCATGCAATGCTTCCAAAAAGGGAAGCAAATGTGGTTGAAAAACTTCGTGGATATAGCGCTGGACAATTATGCTACCTCGAATGAACACTAATCGTGACCTGCTGCCGGAAGCAATGGCACCCCATAGCATAAAACCCACAGTACGATGAATATGCCATTCAATGGAATATTGGACTTCCGTCTTGCACCACGTCTCCTCCTTACTCTTGCACGGCCATCATGTGTTCCCAAACAGAATCTCGACTCATCACTGAACGCGACGGAGCCCATTCCATACAGTGCCAGATGCTCCGCTGTTCGATTTTGGTCCGCCGGCGCGCAGAGTGACTCTCATTTGGATTGATATGGATAACGTGCAGGTCAAACGGCTGGACGGATTTTCACATATGAGGCGTCGTTGAATTCGTCTTAGCGGTACGAGTGACACTAGCTACATTGGAATTTTGTAAAAAAACAAAATGGTGGATTTTAATAGAAGATTTCAACCTTGTAATTCCTATTTCATAGGCTACAGCTCAAACGGCTTGATAGATTTTCACATATGAGGTGTCGTTGAATTCGTCTTAGTGGTGCGAGTAACACAGGCTACATTAAAATTTTATACAAAACAAAATGGCGGATAATAAAAGATTTTGACCTTGTAATTCATATTTCATAGGCTACAGCTCAAACGGCTTGATAGATTTTCACATATGAGGTGTCGTTGGATTCGTCTTAGCAGTGCGAGTGACACAATCTACATTAAAATTTTATACAAAACAAAATGACGGATTTAAATAAACGATTTCAACCTTGTAATTCCTATCTCACAGGCTATAGCTTAAATGGCTTTCTAGTTCCACAATAGAGCGTGTATCGTCACTTTACGGTAAAAACAAGATTTTTCGACCTAACCTATATTTTAGTATGTCCTGTGCAGCAGGATTAACATGCTCATGACGTTAATACTGTGCTATATTTATTCATCCTTAGTTCACAGAACATCCTAAGTACTAACTACATGCAAGTGTGAAAATGTACGCAACTCGAAAAGTGGAGTTATCATCTTTTTGCAGTAAGCTGGCGGTATAACAATAAATGGAAATGACTTAGTCTGAGCCACAATTTTTCGCCATTCCCTTTTATGGTTTTTCTGGTCTTTCAAGCTTTTATTCAGTTCTTTGATCCGGAAGAACATCCTTGACCTGAAAAATAGTTTCTTAGCTTTTTCAGGACAGTCAATGCTGCTGCTCTTCAACAGAAGTTCGCCTATAAAATTTTGCTTTTCTGTGACGATTCCGTCCCTATTGAATGTAGTAAGCACCTTATTAAGCTTTTCAATTTGATTCATGAAAGCTGTGGAGGGTTTTGATAATCCACTCTCACTAAGATGGTTTATCCAGGAATAAGTTTCATTTGAGGAACTTTTTAACCTCTCATCCTGCAATTTATGGCAAACGGAGCCGGCCAAATTTTTCAGCCGATCATACTCGACCTCATCTATTTCTTTCACTAAAACTTTCTCGTTATAGTCAGCTGATATTTCAGGTGCATTCAGTTTATTCGTTAATGATGGGGTTAGTGGAATGTCCGGAGTATCCTCTTCCTCTACACTCTCAGTATGCGCCTTCGTTTCGCCCCAAAATATATGACCTTATTCTATACTTAAACTCTAGGGGATAAGTTGAGCCCTTTGCCTTTTTTCGTAAGCACTTTTCCGCTTTTCCTCATCAACAGATGTAGATGGTCCAGGCGATGATAGAAACTTGGGTAAATTTTCCATAGGAATGGCATAATCTTTTAGAGCACGATACCTTTTAGGGGTGTAACCCAAAAGGGTATATTTCAAATAGACCTTATAGGCACTTTCACTAAAATGCTTCGAGCAAACCATAGCGCTTTTTACGTTGACTTTGATTTTTCTTTTTGTATGATGTAGACATTTTTTGCTAAAGTTTGGGTCTTGAGGAAAACTGTGGAACTTCATGTCTTTGCCAGGATTCCGTTTAGATTGGTTGTCGGAATTACATCCCACAACAGCACACCGCATTTTTATCAGTTTACAAACATCACAGGGTATATAAAGTATGTACCTATAACTATTAGAACAAGTCATGAACCCACCAAAAATCACCAACAAATCGCACTATATAGTATTAACCACGATACACGTGCACTGCAATAACGTTACGACAATCCTGCCACTGGTAACCACGAGCCGACAACTCTCTGAGTGACGTCACGAAGCTCCGCCCACATGCGCAACATCCTGTGTTCAGTGTACGTGTATCGTGCATTCCATAGTCCATTCAAGTTTCTCCCTACTCCATACCAATCGTTACCGACGACGCTGTAGAGTCAGAGGTAGTACAAGATGGGGACGGTATGAAAACAGTCCAAAAGATCTTATTCGGCGATTAGCTGTCCTCACAGGTTCGCAACTGTCCTTGTTGTGGAAAATCGATACCTAAGTGCGATCCTGTCGCTCTGTAGTCTGTCTTTGACATCCCATACCTCTAACTCGACGATTTCGGTCTTCTTGGAACTACGCTGGACAAAATCTCATTGCAGTAGCTTCATTTCGATTCACCCGATTAGAGATATCTCTAAAAGAAAATTCGGCTTCACGTAACCCTATTATCCGACCCCTCTCAAACTCGGAAAGTTGAGTGAAATTAGCGCGTTTGCCGACTCTAGGCATGATAATGCAATGCAACAACAATGAAACAAGTGGAACCAACGTAGAAAAATCACTGAATATCAAGTAAACATGTTCATATGGTTCAGATCCTGATATGACAGAAAAGCCTTTACAACAAAGTACTTCCATGATATCAAATATGGTTACAAGTTTTTATCAAAATTCAATAAATAATTCTGGGTGTTGCATTTTATATGTCACTTAGTACTATATAAGTATGTTAAAGAGAGGTGTTACACATCAATGACGAGATCTCGAAAACTATTCGACCTATGAACATGAAATTTGGTACGGATGTAGCTTATGGATAGGAAATCTCAGTTAGGAACGGATTTCAGAACAAAGCCGGCTTAAGGCAACTAATGGCGAATGTATATAAGAGCGAGAAGATACACATTAATCACGAAATCTCGGAAAATATTTAACCTATTTGAACATGATATTTGGTAGGGAGAAGCAATGTGCATTAGAAACAGATTTTGCAATAGGGTGGGATTAAGGGGGCTAAGGGCAGATATATCAGAAAGCAAAAAAAAATAATCACGGAATCTCTAAAGCTATTTGGCCTACATACATGAATTTTGGCAGGGTGGTAGCTTATTGAGACGGCATTTTTGAATGCGTCAACTGCTTCTTCTGGTGGCTGGAACCTTTGACCACGCAGTCTGTTTTTAATTTTCGGGAAAGTAAAGAAATCGTTAGGACTTAGATCGGGACTATATGGAGGATGGTCCAATAATTCCACGTTTTCTTTCGTTAAATACTGGCTTGGTTTTTGGGCTGTGTGCGAGCTTGCATTGTCTTGGTGGAGGATGATTCTTCTTTCGGGGTTGATTTTTCGAAGCTCGGTGATGATTTTTGGCAAACAAATGGTGGTATACCAATCCGCGTTAACAGTTCTTTGCTCATTAAGAGTAATTGTTGCAATATGACCCGCTTTTGACACAAATGTCGCGACCATCTTTTTCGAAACACTTCGAGAACGGATGACTTTTGTTGGCTTTTCTTCACCTTGGAACACAGAAACAGCCGACTGTCGTTTATTTTCTGGTTTATAACAGTAAATCCACGATTCATCACCACTAACAATGCTGTACACATTTTTTGAGTTTCCGGAATTGAAACGGTCAAGCGTTTTTTGACACCAATTAACCCTGGCTGCTTTCTGCTCTTCAGTCAACAGGGGGGTATCCAACGAGAAACTAATTTTCTTACTCCTAATCCTTCATGTAAAATTTCTTGATTTGAGGTCTTTGAGATTTTCAAGGACGCCTCAATCTCGCGATATCTCACACGTCTATCTTCAATGATGAGTTTGCGCACAGCATCGACGTTTTCCTGGGTGACTGCCGTTTTTAGTGCACCCACCCTGGGTTCGTCGCTAAGACTCACCCGTCCACGTTTGAATTCCCCATACCAACGGGAAATTGTCGACTGATGTGGCGCTTCGTTGCCGAGAACAGACAGTAATTCAGCAAGGCACTCTTGTTGCGATAATTCTTGTCTCTGAAAGTAATAAATTATGGCGTGACACTTAAAAATTCGCTGTAGTGAGAACACTGCACGTATCGTTGTGAAACTTTGAATTTGAGTTTACTAAAGAGTGAGGTTAAGATTCAGTACTGACGTTCAATCCGCGCGGCCCACTATGTTTCTATATGCAAAACTTAAAAGGCATCCCTCGTATCCCCATTCATAAAACAACCATATTCCCCAAGCACGCAAGTTGACTGCTAATTTACTATAGCAAAACTGAAAAACAAAGTTATATGTTAGTAACAACTTAGCGCTTACGAAGTCGCAGGTAACAGCTAACACCCTATATGGCCAACTTCCTAAATAATTTTGTCTGGAGACTGGATTTTCCATTCTAGTGTAATTTGGATATACGTCAAGCCATGGCTGCACCTGGAGCATGTTGTATCCATGTGAAAGATTGACGAAAAACAAATTCGATCTAAATAAGTGGCTCTTGCATTTCTATTTGTAGGGCAACAAGGATATACGTATACGCCTATATGTACGAGTATATACGTCTATGTTCTCTCATTTTATATGACTATAAATATCAATGATGCCGTTTAGGAAATTGATCCAAGTTTCCAGGCCCTCCGTTTCTCTCTTGTACGTTTTATCTCTGGGGATAGAATAGGAAATAGGCCGAGTAGAAAATAAAGGGTGAACCAAGGATAACGCATACATTTTTTATTATTAAAGGGATACCACCGTTTCCTTATTTTAGCAAGCGATTCATCAGCCAATGCTTTATTAATAAAAGTGCCATTCAGAGGAATGCGACAAGGGTAAGTATAACCAGCAACAACAAATATCATTTCAAATATGGCACCACAGGATAAGAGGAAACTGATAAAACATTATTGAGCTTCGAAATTGAGTGTTTTTATATTCAAAATCAAGAACAGTTATAAGAAAAACGCTGCTTGACCTACCTTCTCCTTCGAGTTGCACTGTTCCAATTCGCATAGCTTTCATCCTTCTACTTGAAATAATGTATTCCTAATTTTATAAACATGCTTTATACCAATCTCTTATAACATAGTGTGATAGTCTAGTCACTATAGGCTAACACTGCAACAAAAATTTAGCTGGAAAACCTCCATATTTATTTATGAACCATACATTGTAGACCGGGAGCTGTGGGGAAAAATGGGGGGTCAGAACATGGAAAAATAACTTCTAGCACTATGCTGTCACTTGAGAGCGGTACATGTAAGTACAGGGGAAAATTGAATTTTCTGTCCAGAAGGGGTCTGAAAAGACTAAATGATTTTTTACGGCTTTCTTTAGTATCACAGATGCCAACAAAATAATCACGATGCACTTAGTGCCGTACGGAAATAATGGTGCCGGAAGCCATAAAAAAATTTTAATTTTCAGCAAATTTTCTATGTGGAAAAATTAATTAATTAACGTACGGCATTGTTACAGTTACCTTTCTGTAATTTTTTACATTTAAAATTTACCAACGCCGTACATATCTGCTGGTACAGGGGTGAGAAAACTTGGGTCGCAACCCCCTACTCTTATATAGTATAATGGTGGTGAATTGATACAACTTAAAATTAAATAATTTTAATAGTATTTGATAAATTAACGACAATTTTTATAATGCCGTACATTTTTCGTGGAATATATGGCCACACGGGGAAAATAGTTTTCCCCCAAAAATTGTAATTTTATGGTGAAATGATTTTGTACGGCATTAAAATACTTCATTAATACTTGAAATAACCATCAAGAAAAAATATATGCCGTATATATATATATATATATGTATGTACCGCTCTTACATCGCAAAGTTCTATTATCTTGTTGTCAACTTTCAGGCGCACAGCAAGTAACCGAGTCTCAAAATCGCACTCTAACTGCATATTTCTCATAACTTCATCGTTTTATACGTAATGTTCCATGTAAAATGAACGACATAATAATTTTTCATAATCATTTATAGTTATAAATATAATTTTGTTTATGCCGTACAGTATTTAATAACCATCAGATACACCTAAAACTTAATCATTATTTTTATGCGCTGCAAAAAAGTATGTAAATAAAAATGTACGGCATATGTTTTTTTTGTTTTATAATCTTTGATAAACATAAAATAGCAAGAATAATTTTTAATATCACTTTTGTTATTAATACATTTAAAAATCTTTGAATTTTTTAAAATTTATACTTTTTTTTATTTTAATATATTTTCATGTTGTTCCATTTGATATAAACGGCTACGTGGTAAAATTATCATATTTAATATAATTTTGTAAAAAAATTGATTGCCGTATAGTATCTTATGATTTTATTGTAAGAAAATGATATTGCACCCCCAAATTTTGGTAATTATTTATTTATATTTATATGAACTAAATTTTTAAGACGGCATTATTATTTAAAGTTATTTTAGATGTTAAACAAGAGATTGAAATGGATGCCGTACATTTTCCGATGACATAGATGTCTAAAGCAGAGGTTGCGACCCGATTTTTCTCACCCCTGTACCAGCAGATATGTACGGCGTTGGTAAATTTTAAATGTAAAATATTACAGAAAGGTAACTGTAACAATGCCGTACGTTAATTAATTAATTTTTCCGCATAGAAAATATCCTGAAAATTAAAATTTTTTCTGGCTTCCGGCACCATTATTTCCGTACGGCACTAAGTGCATCCTGATTATTTTGTTGGCATCTGTGATACTAAAGAAAGCCGTAAAAAATCATTTAGACTTTTCCGACCTCTTCTGGACAGAAAATTCAATTTTCCCCTGTACTTACATGTACCGACGGCATAGTGCTAGAAGTTATTTTTTCATGTAGTACTATCGCTCTGAGTAGGTTTCCTGCTGTATCACATGACCCCCACATTTTTGCCCACATCTCCCGGTCTATTGCCGAGAAACTCAATTCCAAAACCATTCTGACGGATAGAATTATGTAGGGATAATTATTTGCTAGTTCAAGTGTTGTTAGTCACACTAGTGGCCTATAGGACTTTAAATCTTGTGTCATAGTAATAGTCCGTGAATCTGTCAGGTCTATAACAGTAATCGGACAACTCAAAAAAAAGAAGGGAAGAGGCTCAATTTTGTCGAAATATTCTTCCTTTGTTTTTTGTAAATAAACGATATGATTCGTATGTATAATGCTAGCCTTACATGCTTGCGAGCTTACTCGACTGCGTTACCAATCCACTGAATGACGCAGCACAGAGTTGCTATATGATTTGGCTTGCCTACAAGTTGTTGATGAAATACTAAAATGATAATTATTTCTAAAACCTATTTCACTGTATTATTTTGGCAAGTCGAACTTGTACGTCGACGACGACGTTTTTCCGCCAGCACACAGAGATGGATCTATGTTAATCAGAGCAGGCCGGGACGACGGCGTTTTGCATTTCTGATATGGTGCAAAAAATTGCCCAACAGCACGCGACTCTCATGCCTACTGCGAATGTGATACCTACGATTTTTTGTCTTAATCGACCAACAGTTGCATGCTCCAAGTCGCATGTTAACAATCTGTCCCAGTCGGCAGTTGCTTCCGTGCTGTTGTGGGATGTACGCAGTAAAAGTCAATGTCGTCTTCGACGCGGGATTAGTCATAACAACGATCATGTGCGCCCGCAGGAATTTATCTCATGGGGAGGAATATAATCATTTGATTTTTTGATATACATGTTTGTTGCTAACTTTTTCTTAGAAGAGCTAACTTGTGCAGAACATAATCCTCTACGAACTGATGACAGCGTGACGTGAGAAGTACAGAGTTAGCTTACTTGGCTTCATTTTTTTATTTGCGGTCGTCCGGCATGCCATCATTGACGATGATCTCCTAACAGCTTTTTATAATATATGCTTGCTAAGTTTTAAGCACCCTTGATGTAAATGTTTACATATTTCCATTGGTTTTACTGTTTTGGGGACCTCCAACAACACTGATTATGCGTTCGTGTAATACACGTGTAAAAGCACAGTTAAGGTTATGAGAGAGATAAAACAAAATTATTGCCAACAGGAAGGAAATGATTTGTTCTCCGGCCGACTAGTCGGTATTTATCCTATTATTTATTAATGCTACATGACGCATGACAACACAGTTTTTAAGCATCACACACTACATCGCTTTTCCAGGATGATGGCATGGATTCCATTTCATTCATATCTATGAATATTTTTATAATAGTAGGTGATTGCTTTAAATCTTGACAAGTTTAAGGTGGCTGCATAAATTGAGACAACTCAAGTATAGTATCCAAATTTCAAGAATAATAACAATTATTTTCGAAACTCAGATACTTCGTCATTTAACATATTGTTCAGTTTGTTCTAGATAATGCTGCAAAATATATTGCTTCAACTTATCCAAATAAAATAATGTAGAGGACAGAAACGATCGTTGTTTGCGATTAAATACGAGTACATTATATCGCGTTAAAGTCTGTTGGTAGTAAATCGATAGATAGAACGATCGCCCTTTCGCAAATCTTGTTTCGTTTCCTCCTAGATTATATATAATTCAAAATTCATACACTCAAATCTGCGAAAAAAATAGACTTTCTAATAATTAATACCAACTTTTTTCGAATTAGATGAATACTTTCTTTCCTTTCTTTGTTAGAACGAATAGTATTTCAATCCAAGGTGCATTGTGCATATCATTTTGTGTGTACTTTTCTTGTTACACGCCAGACGATTTTCTGAGAATTGTCTTGCTACTTGACTGGTTTGTCTCTTGTTTCATCCATTTTTCTACTTGTCATACTTGCCGCTGCCTTCTGCGATTTGGTTTATCGGCATTTTCGTGCTTCAAATGTTGGCGTCGCTGTTCAGATTTTGATTTCATTTGTTTATAGTGCAATAAATAATTTGTAGAACAACTGCTCCTATCACAATGGTTTGTTGATAATCGTAAATATATGTTAAAACAGCGATTTTACGGAAATAATCTTCTTGACGTTTGCCAAAAATTCGTCAAGTTGGCGGTTCTATACTTTTCTGTTTTTTGCTACATCACACCTACAGATAGATGTATCTCTAGTGTGAGAGAATCTGCAATTTTCGAAAATATTTGGAACGAGAATCATCAACCGAGCGAAAAGTGAATTTGCGTTGCCAAAATCGCGGAATTAGCGTGGCAATTCTCGGAACGGTTTAACGGACCTTGCTCGAAACATTATGTGATACCATTCAAAATGTACTGCGTATTTACATTTTAGCAAAGATGTGGCAGAGCATATTGTTTTTGGATAACCCAAAATATACCTTATAATATTTGAAAATTAGACAAGGCATAAAACGTACAAACAAAGCTTCGATATGTTTTGTTAACTATCGACCAGAAGTGCCTCAATTCTAAAAAATGCAGAATTACAAATCTGTTGTACAATGATATTGTTGATTGTGCCTCTGACGTAGGTGGGATAAAAGCAGCTCAGAGCATGATAAGAACAAATAAGTTGCTGCAGGTATTCTAATTAAGCATATAATTTCACGATCAGTTGAAGTGTTGTATGGAATTTAAAAGACTTTTGCATTCCTTTATTCGAACAAGTTGTTTCGGTAACAAGATGTGTTACATCTTGTTAGTACATCGCTAAGTATACGCTATAATTCATGTGCTTCAAATTTTAACTAGTTATTTGTTGGTTTATTACCGACACCTCCAGCTATGATGGAGTAATAAGTAAAGGGTGTCTCATAAATATTTTCTTATTTTATGCCATAAATAAAAATACTTAGTATATTTTTACAAAGATAAATTTATTACCAAACGAAAGCCTAAACATTAATTTTATTTATGGAAAAGAGTATCGGATAAATGAGCACCATTCATGTTTTCAGACTCTCTTAATCTCGAACTGAAGTTTTCGATCACTCTCCGAAGCATTGCTCGAGGAATGACGTTTATTTCATCTGTTATTTTTTGCTTCAACTCTCTCAAATCTTGTGGCGGTGGGGTGTATACCTTACTCTTCATGTATCCCCATAAGAAAAAATCTGCTGGTGTCAAATCGGGACTTCTCGGTGGCCAGTTAATGTCTCCTCTGCGACTGATGACCCTCTCTGGGAATAACTGATGAAGAGCATCCAAGGATTCATTCGTGACATGAGAAGTCGCTCCATCTTGCTGGAAAAACGTGTTTCGATTGTAGCCACCATGGTTCTGTATAGCTGGAGTTAAAAAAGTCCTAATCATGTGGCAGTAGCGCTCAGATGTTACAGTTTGAGCTTGGCCACGATTGTCTTCAAAAAAATACGGGCCAATGATTCCTTGCCCTGACATAGCAGCCCAGACGATAACTTTAGGCGAGTGTAATGGCGTCTCATGAAGATTTTGCGGGTTCTGCTCGGCCCAATATCGGCAGTTTTGTTTATTAACATGCCCGTTAATGTGAAAATTCGATTCATCAGAAAACCATATGTTGTTGTAACCGTTAAAATGCTCTCTCATTGTTCTACAGAACTCTAATCGATTAGCGGGATCTTGTGGTTTTAATTGTTGTGTAACAACAATCTTGTATGGGTGAAAATGCAAATCCTTGCGAATAATGCGATGAACAGTTGACTTATGCAAAGTTAGAGACGCTCCACGCAGTCTTAATGATTGCCGGGGATCCTCGTTAACGGACTGGCGCACACGTTCAATATTTTCGTTCGATCTTGCTGATCTTGGCCGTCCAGGCGGTTTACTAATACACGTGTTTCCAGTGCTCTCGAACTTTCTTACCCAATATTTAATTAAATTTGCGCTTGGGACATCTCTCATTCTTGCTATGTTATAATGATTTCTGTACAAACGACGTACAAGCACATAAGAATCCTTGTTTTTATAGAACTCGCGAACACAAAAAGCACGTTGCGGCCCTGTAAAACGCTCCATTGCAACTAAAATTTAACAATGTTGCCAAACGTTTGTCAACTGTCTCGTTTCTCCGGAGCATGCGTATTCCGCCAGAGGACTGATCTAAAAACGAAAATATTTCTGAGACACCCTTTATTAACGATTATTATGATCAAGATATAATAATAATAATTAACGTCTTTTATTTGTAATATTCTTACAGGAGGCGATAATTAGATAATATATCTATATCGAAGACATCTGCTTTGTTTATATTATGTCAAGTGGCTAAAGAGGTATAAGGGTGAGGAATATAACGGGTATCGCGCCCTAACGCTGAGTTTAAAATCCGCGCTTAGTTATTATCGGTATTTCCAATTATCGCGATTTTTTTGGTCTATAGCAGGTTATTAAGAAACAAGAAGAAGTGATGAGCTTTTCAATTCTCAACTCCTTGTGCCTATTAATAAGTGAAAACGTTTTTAGATGCCCAATAGATTTTATACTACGTCTTTCCTATTCGTGATGATTTTTGAACGTATTCATTATATCCTTTTACGATGTCAAAACAATGTATTTTAGACTTGGATTTATAACATCGAGTGGGAAGATCTAAGACTAGCCATTCCTTTATTAAATTAAGTCAATCTATTTAATCATTTTCAATTTTTGCAGTTATTTGATGTTTTTGAGATAATTAGAAGCCCGTAATATCATAAAAATGGCGTTAAGTAGGTTGACTCTGCACCTCCCACACGACGCCATAAAGGATTATGTTCAGCAAAAACTAGACCCTCTGCGAAATAGTCAGTTCTAACAGGTCCATACAATTAGTTCATAGACGTTCTTTCCCTGTCCACTTAACTCGCTCAAATGTGGCAGCGCGGTCAGAGCATACCTACATACTATACATCAGAGCAACACTATGCTGTGATGCGGCAGAAATATGTGTGATACCATAGTAGAACCACAGAATACTCCGCAGTCGCGGCTGGTAGGTATGCTGAGAACATTTTCCTCAGTTTTAGGTACGGAGAAATCTATGATGTGTGAAATATGTCTAATAGGTGCGTAGAATTACCACGGTCGGGAGCGTGTAAATATACTAACATCAAAAAACTGAGATAAACTCTCCCCACCCCCTACAAACCCCAACCCCAAGTTTGTCTTTTATTCCTTTTCGATTTTGGAATTTTTTCTGTCGCCACCTAACCGATGTTCAAAAAGTATGCATCGTTGGCATAGTAATAACATTGTGAAAAAATTTCATCCAAATCCGAACAGTACTTCTCAAGTTATAGGGGGTTTAAAGATTAGCGGACAGACCGACAGACATACCGACAGACAGACAGACCGACAAACAGGCCGACCGACAGACCGACAGACAGACCGACAGACAGACAGACCGACAGACAGACAGACCGACAGACAGGCAGACCGACAGACAGACAGAGAGACAGACAGACCGACAGACCGACAGACCGACAGACCAACAGACAGACAGATCGACAGACAGATCGACAGACAGACCGACAGACAGACCGACAGACAGACCGACAGACAGACCGACAGACAGACCGACAGACAGACCGACAGACAGACCGACAGACAGACCGGCAGACAGACCGACAGACAGACCGACAGACAGACCGACAGACCGACAGACAGACAGACAGACAGACAGACAGACAGACAGACCGACAGACAGACCGACAGACCGACAGACAGACCGACATACAGACCGACAGACAGACCGACAGACAGATCGACAGATAGACCGACGGAAATGAGTGACATGCGTGTTCGTGATGTAGATGTCATATAGCGTCCAAAAAACAATATCTCATTTTCGAACATTTTGGCGACTACAATACTTCCCCGCCAGTAGGCGTGAGAAGAAAAAATGAACCAAATCGTCATAACTTGGTGCGTAACTTCGATCCCTATTTCTGACAGCGTAATGTAAAACAGGAGGTTATTTTATTTTTTATGTCATCGATCGACCGTAGAGAAAACCAATCTTGGAATAGTATAAGATTGATGTCACAGTGAGGCAGACAACCGTCGCGTTGCTCACGCTCAGGGGAATGGCACAACAACTTTATAGCGGATTTTTTTCCAAATAGCCACGTTTATTTTGTTCCCTATCCAGGAAGTTTATGACTACGAGTATTCCTAGTTATGTGACATCGTTATTTTGTAGCAATAGATTAACAGTAACACAATAATAGTAGAATAACACCCAAACACAGACTTTATGAATAAATCTATGTACATGGGTATAGTTGTAGCCACCGTTCTTGGCGGTTACATTATCAAAGACATATGAAGAAAGTAAACAGATCGAGTCTCCGTACCATGGGCGGATCTTAATTTACTTTTCTCTCCAGTACGCATGAATTGGGTAACAGGGGACCGCTGTTTTCACTCTCTTCCTGGAAATATATAATAAATTGCACGCTTATGTCAAGTAAGTTGTCACTCTGACAAATATGATTGAAGGGCACTCAGTTTTCGAGACGGAGACACACAACTAAAAAATGTATGAGGGAGATGGAGATATATAAAGGGATACTGGTAGTCTAAACCGCCAAAAACGGTCACGACTACTATACCTCGTTTTATTGTGAGTTTGGTATAGCAGTAATATATACAGGGTGTTCCATAATTATTGCGACAAAATGATAGGGGTTGTAGAGGGCATAAAAATATGCAATTTTGCCTTATAAACCCCTGTTCGTAAATATGCCGTTTGAGCACTACAGTTAATTTTACCTTAAGAGCTCATAGGAGAAACAAAAAATTCACCAGCTGCAAAATGTTCGTCTAGCACATTTCATGGTCTCACCGGTTTGTAAAAAAAGCCTGCTGTGTTTACATTTTTGTTATCGTACACCCGTACCACCTTTTAAAAGTCCAAGCCATGGGTCCAGCAGACTATCTGCCGCGTCGACGTTTTTGCCGTTGGTGGCTGCAGCAGGAGTTGAGGCAACCAAACTTTGGTCGCTACGTTTTGTTCACTGACGAGTCCTGTTTTACAAAGAACGGTTATTTTAATAGCCATAACAGTCACATTTGGGATGAAGAAAACCCTCATGCCATAGCCATCCATAGAGACCAACATCAGTTTTCAATTAACATCTGGTGCGGCATTGTGGACGAGCATATCATCGGGCCATATCTGCTTCCACCACGTTTGGATGGGCATGCTTATGGTCGATCCTTACAGCATGTGCTACCGGAACTATTACAAAATGTGCCACTGAATATAAGAGCCAACATGTGGTTTCAACACCATGGCGGTCCAGCCCACTTTTCTTTACAAGTGCGGCAGTATTTGGACGACAAATTTCCAAATAGGTGGATAGGCCGAGGTGGCCCTGTGCCTTGGCCTGCGCGGTCACTTGACCTGACCCCACTGGATTATTTTATCTGGAGCTGTCTGAAAGCTTTAGTGTACGAAACTCCTGTTCCCAATCAACAAGAGCTACTGGGAAGAGTGATGGCCGCGTCCGCACATGTTCAGGACATATCGGGGGTATGCCACAGAGTTCGCCGATCATTGAACAATCGTGCACAGCTGTGTATTGAGCAAGGTGGAGGACACTTTGAGCAATTACTGTAGGTAAGCTGTTTCAAGAAACTGATCGTTTTTTTTTGCTGCAGCCCAAACGGCATATTTCCGAACAGGGGTTTATAAGGAAAAATTGTTCATTTTGATGCCCTCTACAACCCCTATCATTTTGTCGCAATAATTATGGAACACCCTGTATAATATAATAAAAATTATGGATTCTAGAACCATATAAAACATGCTGCTACGTTAATAGTTACTCATATTTCACGCTGTCAAACTAAGAGTGGTGCAAGAATAAAAAATTTCAAAGGACTTTTATACATACATGATATGAGGCATAGGTCTTTGACCGGTATCAAGATTGCTTTCGCCACGTGTGGATAGTAAATCTTCAAACAGCATGTATGATGAAAAGGAAGGAATTAGATAAAACGGCTGTTTATGGTGTTTATCCAAGTCTTCCTTCAGGAGACGAACTTCTTGTTTACGAAATTCGCCGTGTATAGCAGAAGCAGCTCCCCTCCGCGTTATTGAACGTGTTTCGTCCAATATCAGGATATTCCCAACTGTTTTCCAGTAGAGTCCCAGATGGGTTGCCCGGCACGTCCCACTCGATATGTCGTCCTCGCATATATTTGAAAGCACAAAAAGGAATCTGCTATTTCTCTTCTAGTTTCCATTTACCAACGAAGCACATAAGGAGGTAGACTCCAGTTCCATATGGGACGTTAAATAAAGGCAACGATGATTCTTTTTCGGAGCCAGATATTTTTTCAAGACTTTCTATCCATACAAAATGATTATGTGGCTGACAGCGGAAAAATGGAGATATATTAATTTAAAAATATTTTATACTAGCTTCTTCCTAGCGGTTATGTATTTGGTGCCATTAATAAAGAAACCAGTGAGTAACATTTCCAAGCGTACGAAGTTGCGGGTAACAGCTAGTTTAAAATAAAACGTTTGTACCGCTTGGCTGGCACAGGTTAAGTGGGGCAATGGCAGGCCGCGCTGTTGCCGGCTTGGCGCTGATGGTGGAGATTAAAAACTTTGCCTATAGCATTGATCGGGTGTCCATTTTGTCATATTTGAACGTTTCTGCATTGTGGTTCAGACGTAATACTATCAGCCTGGGCAGACACTCACATTTATATGTGGCGATTTTCCTTAAAAATACTTTTTTGCCTTTCTATTCATATTTTGTCTATTAGTATGAGTTGACGAAATATTAAAACAATGATGTGAGATAGTCCCGAGCCTGCCCTTTTTTATCTAAAATATTATGGTGACTGAGAAGCCGCTTCTTAGTTTCTTCCTCCCTTTTATGAGCCCCACATCTGTGTTTCGTTCCGAGCTCGTTTACAGTAGGTAAGAAAATGTAATTTACTTTGCGAAATATTATTACGGCTGTAATAGTCATAACGTAAACCTGTGAATCCCAAGAGTGTAGTTAAACAGGCTTGTCCATGCATAAACATAACTTGTACAAACAAAAGGGTAATCTTTGCATTCCAGAGTTTTCGATATCAAACGAAATGGAGCCATTGTGGATACCACGATATGAATATGCATGTTTGTAATAACTTTCTACAAGTACAAAACTTCTTAGGATTCAACTTGATATAGCAAATCCTAATGGAATGATCGAATCATTTTTATGCATTGATTACCAAAAATTCTTTATTATTGTCTCAATGCTTTCTACCATTTCAAGTCCCGATAACAAACTTTTGCCACTGTTTCTGTATTCTGTCATTCTTCTTACTTCTTGTGCTGATACCCTTTTTTCTCCAGAATATTTTCTATTTCACCATCCCACGTCAATCTCGTTAAGATATTACATGCGTCTGCCATATCTTCTTCATCTGTTTTCCGTCATCCATTCTGTTGACATGACCAAATCAACGTAACTTTTTCTGTTCGATATTTTTTGTTACTGGGACCACCTCTAACTCTTTCATTATGTCCTCATTTCAAATATGATCCAACCTTGTTACTCCCAATGCCCTCCTTAAGTATTTCATTTCTACGGCTTGAATCCGACTTTTCAGTTTCTTCGTTAATGTCCAGGTTTCTGCCTCCCATAGAAGAATTGGAAGAAAGACGGATTTATATGCGTCAATTTTAGTTTCTCTAAATATTTCTCATTCGCATAGAGAGCTTTTATTTAGTAGATGATAGAGATATAGAGATTTAGTGCAGACCTAGTTCATTCGTTGATGCCAGTATCTTCTCTTCCCTTATAGTCCAGAGTGCGCCCTAGATACTTAAATTGTTCCTACCATTTTTCGCCACTGGATCATATATTCAGCTTCTGTTTGTAGTCCTCATTATTTTTTATTGTTCTACATTGTTCTTCCTGTCATTTTCCTACAAAGATGTTTTCCAAATCTCCAAGTTTTGCTCTACTGAATTACCAGCAAAGATAGTCACATCATCTGCAAGCCAACATTGCGACAGGTCAATTCTTCATAGTTTCAAACAATCCAGATGTAATTTACCTACACTAGTACTAGTTTTCTCTGTGACGTCGATCATGACTATACAATGCTACAAAATAGGACTCACACTCCCCTGCCATAGTAAAATCTTCTGTTTGGATATTACCTATTCGGACAAAGCTTTTTGTAGCTTCATATGTGCTTTTTATGGCATTCATTAACAATGGACTGATTGTCCCTGCTTCTAAGGCTTCCCATATCAACTTTCTTGGTATGCGATCGACAGCTTTTTCTCGATCTAAAAATACGTTTAGAGCTTCTGGACCATCATCTTATCTATCGTCTGTTTTACTACAAAAATGTTATCTTGAACACCAAAGCCTTTCCGAAAGCCAGCCTCAGAGTCTAAGAAATATGGGTAAATTCTTTCAACCAACTTGTTACACAATACCCTTTTAAACAGTTTAACAATAACATTGAGCAAAGTAACAACATTCCTATAATTCTCGCACAATTTCTTATCGCATTTGTTGAATACCGGTACAATTATGCCTATCTCTCACTATTTCGGTATTTCACTTTCTCTCTATACATAGTCAAAGAGAATAGCAGCCCTTTATTTCCCAGCGTGTTCATTATGTTGTTTATGTTGTCATTACCTGCTAACAGGACTTCTTCTAGTTCAATATCTTCTATGTCTATGTCTTCACCGTTCATATCCCCATCGCCTTTTAATGTCCTTGTACTACGCCTATGGTTATTTCGATCGAGAAACACAATCAGAAAATCATATTGAACAATACTACTTCGTGCCCTGGGAAGTACACTACTTTTAGTTATCACTCTATTACAAATTGCACAATTTTTGCTCGATCACGATAAATTAGAAATTTTCTTTCCAAGCGTTTCGTAGCACTAACACTACTAACGCAGTGGCGCCCTCAAAAATTGTAAACATTCTAAATATTTGGAACGTCAGCTTGAGGCCTCAAAGTGACTCTTCACTTCCTATTCAACACCGTCATGAGTTCATAAAGGATTCAGTTCAGCGCAATTTAAGTCATATAGGAAAAAGCCTGTCTTACAAACAGGCCCATAAATTTGATGCATATACATTCTTTCACTGCCCTACCGGTCGCTACCGTCCATCTGGCAACGTTGTCCCCTTCCACAACTGCGTGGCATCGCTGTAAGCAAGTTATCGATCCTTTAGTGCCTAGTCCATGTATATGTTTTTTGCTAATAGATAGCAGGAAAACGCGGATCGAAAACGTTTCTGTATCATTATAAGTTTCAAAGGCAAATGTACGGGGAAATCTATCATGTGTGCATATTATTGCCGGATGTAGGAGCGTATGAATATACTAAGATCAAAAAACGTTTATGTATCCTCCTCCACTCTCTACAACCCCAGCCCCCGAATTTCAACCGCTACAATTTTTTTCTGAAAATGACCAGGATCCTCTGAAACGTCAAAAACAAAATTTGAGCAATTGTTGTTTGCTTCGTGTTTTTGGCTTTTATCTCCGCCGCCACTGGACCGATTTTCAAAAACTACAAAGCTTTTTCGACTTTTTTCACAGTAGCATCCATGTGTGGGAATTCCATCAAAATCCGAGCGGTAGTTAAGTCATAGAAGGGCCAAGGATTAACCGACAGACAGACGCACAAACACACGCGAATGAGCGACATGGTTTTTCGTGATGAACATGTCATATAACATCCAAAAAACACAATATCTTATTTTTTAGATTTTTGCCATATTTCATTTCAAATGAAAAAATTACGGTAACAGCAACTTGGATTAGAAATTTAGAATGTAGCAACTTAGGAATACATACAGTATGTAAATATAATTTAAACACTTTTGATGGAGAAAACCTGAGATTATGTAAAATTTTTATGAAACGGTTTGTTAACCCGACTGAAAGAAATGGTTTGGGAAGTGTACTGAAACAATCGTAGGAAATCCATAGCAAACGAAATATACAAACAAGAGCTCGCGAGTCTATTTTCATTGCGCCTGATTTGCTGATTGGACACATGATCATGTTCGAAGGAAACAGTATATAAGACAGCGATTTGTCACAGATCGTTTCTGTATCAGTCAACTTCACAAGGAAAAGCAGCGAAATATCAAAAAAGTGTATCCACCGATAAATTGATTTGTCACTTGCATAAGCATGAGCAGCTGTAATCGAATGTGTAATTTACCATGTGTGTGTTTCGAAAACCACGGAATTATATTGAAATGATGAGAAATCGAAACTTCGCATGCGCTAAAAATTGTCAAAATTTGACACAAAATATTCAGATTAATTATTTCGATCTCATGTTGTCACTTATTGTGATTGAAACAAATAAGTCCGCAAAACCAGATTGCTGTCTGGATAGCTGTTTGAGTCAGACCCTTTTCTATTTTGGCTTATATGACTGTTGATTCAAGGAAAAAAATATACAGTTCTGCTCATAATAGTATTTTTAGCATCTACATATTTGCTTTTGATAACATATAAATTGCATTTATCAACCTGGAAAAATGTGTCAAAAAAACACGACTTGTGTGAATATCTCTTCACACAGTTAAACCTCCTCAAATTAAAGACTGTAAGTGAACAAAAAGAGGAAAATTGATCAATCAAAATGTATCTATCTTACATACATTACAGAATTATGTTTATAGAAAAAAAATTACAATACATAGCGTCTCATGGCCGTCTTTTTCTCCGTCTTTCATTTTTCAGTGGGCTCTCCAAAACAGATATTAATTTATTTGTTCCAGATATCTGGCAGGACTGATAAAATTATATTTGTGCGAGTATCGAATGGTCGTAAGGCAGCTACCATCAGATCGGTTCGCCAAGCGAACAGGACCTCCAAAAAGAGGAAAAAATCGTATTATTTTGTCTGTAAATCGGAATAAAGTTAGGAATGATATGTAAGGCGTGAGGTAAAGGCAAGGCAATTGTTGGCCGTGGAGAGAGTGAATTGGGGTCGGCAATATTCGCCATTACTAACGGCAGAACGATAAAACGGCATAGCTGAACGCCATGGTAGCTTGATAGTAGATGATAAATGAACTGATTACTTTCAAGTTATAATTACATTTCCCATTTTTTTCCATTTGTAGCTTCTGTCGACGTTTTTTTTCACTCACCGTTTTTCCAATATACTTTCTACTACTGACAATCAAAGTTTCATCCTTATCCAATCTCAAAAGACTTTTATTTGAAACAACAAATTCACCATTGGAGACGTTGAGCTGTAAGCTATTTTTCTACATAGTCGCCATTTTACGTGTTTGTTTTTTTACATTTAATCCACTTTTGACCTCCCGCCTCAAGGAAGTCCATCGCTAGACCGTTTAGAAACTTGGTAACTGCTCCTTGCAACTTCTGGTCCGTCTCGAACCGTTGATCGCCTAGGTGCTTCGGAAACGCTATGTCAGGGCTGTAAGGGGGATGGGTAATGACTTCCCAGCCAAATCGCTCGAATAATTTCACTAAATCCGAGGTTATACCATTGCTTCTTTCAGTTCTTCCTTTTTACATATGTTACATACGTTTTGTTGAAAAAATAGTGAAAATGCAAAATGGCAGAGCTAACATATTGTCAATGGTGACAGCATAGATGGCAGTGGTGACACTGGTAATGAATGATGGCAAGCAAAGTGTTCTCTGATTCTGCGAAATCCAATGCAAAATGCGACGTTGCCATTTAACGAGTGTTGCTGGTTTCCAGACATTAGTTGACGCCATGTGGTGATCATCGCAAATAGGCGCTATCGGTGGTGGGCAAACCGACAAACACGACGGTGTTGTCAGATTTCGCCTAGCATTAGGCTCGGCAAAGTTACAGCGTTGGGAACTTCATTTTTGAAACAACTCCCCTACTTGAACTGCTCCTTGCTGAGTTGGATCAGCAGCGAGATAGGGTAGTCAGGAAATAAACATCATTCTCACGTTTCCAGATCTTACCGATTTGCAAGCCTCACTCCTCAATTTGTGGAATGCTCTGATCCCGATGAGACTTCATGCTTTCTTTTCCTCAATTTTTGTACTGATCAAAATCATAAGCAGGTTTTGAAAAATCCCGGACTCGATAATATCGAGACAGATTGAAAGATCTACCACTTGCCATACATATAAGGAGTAACACAAAAATCAGAGATGTCTTGATAGTTCGAGTTTCTAGATCGCAAGATTTTAAAAATCGTAAAGATTTTCATTTTGGAATAACATTTCCAGATCTGAAGGAGTACACAACTGGAACAGACACAAAAGTGGCTTTATGTCTTCACTGCAAGTATATCTTCATACAGGATAGAGGAAGTTTCACGTTTTAAGATTCCAATAACATAAAAGTTGGTGCATGGGTCTGTCAGTTATCATTAAGCCGAATACTTAAAATTTAAGCAGTGCCAAACAATAAAAACTTTTAGATTAAAATTTATTGCTTAAATCATATATAGGATATACCGCATGAGTACCCGAGACATATATCTTTCTAGACAATAATCCTGTGACCCTCTCCTGACACAAATGCTGGATCCGTTCTTGGCCGTGCTATAGTACACTCCGTCTCGTAATCTGTGGTCACATGCAGATATTATATACAGGGTGGCGCATCGAAAACGAAACAGACGCATTTACTGGTAGCTCAGTTTTTTTTAAACGCTCATACCCGTCGATTCTGTTTTCGAGGAGGACACAAGTCAAAAAAATCACGTTTTCACGTGCAGCCCCCTAAGCGGAGGTGACACCACCCCCAAAATTTTACATCATTAGAAGACCTGCGACAAAGAATTGTGAATGAGTGCTTTCAAATTACTCCTCAAATATTGCAAAATGTGCGGCAACGTTTTAAGCAAAATCTTTATTATTGTATGAAGAGTCATGGTGGCCATTTTCAACATTTACTTGCCTAACGGGTCAGTTCATTCTTCATTTTTAAATTACTGTGCTGCCAAATGTATTGATCTCCTCTAATGATGATATATTAGTTTTATTTAAGCTTTAAATCAATAAATCTTCAAAACTACTGAACTGAAGTACATTAGTTTTATATCATTATAAAGGGAATTGAAAGACCTTTAAAATAAGGTATCACTCGACCCCCCTTTCCATTTAAGATTTTAGGGTTGGTGTCACCCCCGCCCAGGGGGCTGCACGTGTTAACATGATTTTTTGCCAAACTTCGAAAACAAAATCGACGGGACTGAGCATTTTTCCAAAAAAAGAACTGAGCTGCCAGTAAATGCGTCTGTTTCGTTTTCGATGCGCCACCCTGTATATTGGAACTCATACATCATCGCTCCTTTTTTTGGCTTGATATGATTTTAAAAAATTATTATTTTGAACCTTGGCGTATTCATATTTGTTTCAGTTGTTATTGAAGCTAATTTGAACGGACATGTAACAGCTTATGTCATCAATGCAGAAAAAACTCCTACAACTGATGTTTTACTCGCTGGCCACTGTTTTAGCTGTAGGAGAAAATAGGCGGTACAAGAATTGCAATGGACGAGACATTTGTTTAACATAAATACTACATTTTTTACGTCAATGTTTGTCATCCTACAAACATACTTAAAAAAATTAAAATAACTAGGGTAGAACGGCTTTTTCACTGTGACGTAGAGTCAGCAAAACAGTGAAATACGTCAAAGTTTTTCTGCTCAATTTCAGAAACACCGCATCGGCAAGCTAACGTTTCCTGAATAAAACCATTGTAGATAGTCAACCTTAGGCTGAGATACCGTCATCAATGATAATTTGTCAGCTATGTTTACTATATAGTCAACGCCAAACAAAGTGGCGTGCACGTCATCAAGGTGGGTGTGTTGAAAAATTTACATTGTTGCCAAACTTTTTGTAAAATAATAAAATTTATTATTTACATATCTAGGTTTATAAGCAATATTAACCTCAAATGAGAACAAAAATAATAGTATAATAAAATTATAGATCTGTACTTGCATAATCATTAAGTATGACAATTATTGATCAGATGACACTATGAAACTACCATATTTAATTGATAGCTTAAAGGTACTGAATAAAAATCCAAATGGGGTCCTCCAAATTTTATGCATGGTATTTATTTTACAGAATTCATACAGAAAAATGCATTCTAAAATTAGGTAAGCTACTGGTGTAAGCTTTTTCTGTACAATAAAGTTAGTCGGAGTTTCTTTCTTCAGCGCTGTCTGAATCTGAATCTTCATCACTCTCAAAGTTGATAATTAAAGGTTCGATGTCTGGTCGATCAAAAATTCGTTCTCTTTCATACCATTTAAAAATTTCTTGCTCAGTATGTCGAACACTATTTTTCCACATGTCTGGGGTAACCGTTTGTAGAGCCTCGTTCCACATATCCAAACAGTCTTTTTCACTGTTACCATCTCTACCAATATGTCTGTTATAGTAACCTTTTGCTATGCCCCAAATTAACTCAATAGGGTTAAATATACAATGGTAAGGAGGCAGACGAAGAACTTTGTGCCCATGTTGTTCCGCCAATTCATCAATCACGTATATTTTAGGTGGTTTGTTTCTAAAAAAGCAGTTATTTTAAGAATAGGAATAAACAAAAGAAATATAAACTGTCGACCAAAATATATATAATTAAGAAGCATTATGTACCGAGCAACAATACTCAATAGCTCTGTTTTAAACATTGTGTTTAAAAATGGTATGTTTTGATTTGTCAACCAGTCTTGGATATTTTTTTTTGTCCATGCATTGTTGGGCACTTTGTTCAATATCATGCTGTGATAAGGGGCGTTATCCAGTATAATCATAGATGGACTCTCCAATTTTTCTAATAACTGATGTTGAAACCATTTCAAAAAATTGTCCTGGTTCATCTCTCCATGGTAATCGCTCAATTTTGTTTTCGAAGAAAATATCGCTTCACTACCCTCAATAAACCCATTTTCATTTCCAGCATGTAATACGTTATAATGTATCTAAAATATATTAGTTTTAAATTTTATAGTGCAAATTGTGTAAAAGTACATACCTTTTACCATCTGTTTTAATAGCTTTCACGCTTTTTTGGTTTGCATTTTGCCAAGAGCGACCTATGGTCCCATTTTGAAATATCCAAGTTTCATCGAGGAAGACAAACTGGTATAAGGCCTCAACCTTGGCTTGATTGTATTGCCTTAGAAATTCCACCCTTTTCAAAGCTATACTTGGTAGTTCCATGAGCCCTCGTCGCGGATTGTCCTTAAGCCACTTAAATCCAAGATCTCTAAGCAACCGCCTTAAAGACGTGGCACTACCATCAAATAATGCACTATCTCTTAATCGAGACCATAAAGTTTGTATCGTAACTTGTTCTTCTGAAACCATGTGTAATATGACATTATAATTTAGTTAACAAATTAATGCAAATTTCTGATAAGTTATTATAATAAGATCTTACTTTTGTGATACATATTATAGATCACTTCTCGAATGGCACTTGTATCCAATGTCGCTGTGTTGGTTACACGTTTAATATAACTCCGCTTTTTCTTGGGCGATTCTAAATTTGCATCACTTTTCACACCATCGGAAATACGACTAACTGTCCTTAAACTAATTTTTAAAGCAGCAGCAACACGCTACAAAAAATGAAATAAAATTTCACTATTATTAATATACATTACATATAATTATTAGTAACCTACCTCTTGAACAGCATTTAAAGGCAACAAAGGCCCGTTGTTGTCCCTTTCTTGCTCAAAGTAGTGCATTAACGAGGCCACGAGTTCCTTACACCGACTATTTAACTGTTTGGGCATCTTTATATACCAAAATTGCCTTTATCTACTCGTAAAATGAATAATTTTGTTTTGAAACAAACAGTTGTTGATTTACAGTATGCGGGGCCAAAGGATTTATAAAGATTTGAAATGCCACAAATTGATTCAGTGTCAAAATTAATACAAATGTCAGTTCCAAGTTTAAATAAGTTTCAAGGTGACAATGTGTCAACGCTGCGAAATCGGTTTAGTGCGTTTACATGTCGATAAGTGATTGGAGCGTTTGCAAAACATTTTATTTCGCATAATGCGTCTAAATTTATCAGAAAGCAACTTATGTGATATTTTAATAACAATGTTTATATGACTATTAACCATAATAAGAGAGTAATGACCATTTTACAATTTATATATCACATTAATATGAAACTGCAATAGAGCAATTGTTTGTGATAGAAACCTAGGCATTAGGTCGGGGAATTTTTATCGTGATGACGTGCACGCCACTTTGTTTGGCGTTGACTATAGGTACTTTGAAAATACTATTGTCCTCTTGGATGGGAAAATATAGCATAAAGTTAGCTATCTTTAGAAAGAATACGTTAATCAATGAAAAAACTTATCCGAGCATAACAAAAAAACTATAATATACTAAGTGACATATAAATCCGAACACCCAGTTTAAATGGTTTTATTTTAATAAAAGTTGGTGAATGTATTTATCTTACTGTAAATAACAAGTGAAAAAATTTTCAGCCTTATCAGTTGGACATTCCGGTTTTTATACTATTTTTTTTTTAATCCACTAACGCTCTAAAAATGAATATTTCAGCCGCAATAAAGAATCAACGTTGGCGGATTTTGGTTCTTGACATCCTTTACGATCGGTTACGATGCCTAGAGTACGGAGACCTGTACGATTTCGTCAACTTAGTGAGTCTGATAGGGGCCGTATAGTGGGACTTCGGGAAGCTGGACTTTCTTTTCGGGCAATTGCAGTTAGAGTGCAAAGAAGTGTAGACACTGTGGTTAGGTGTTGTCAGGCATGGCTTCGAGAAGGCCGTACGCAAAGAGCAAGGGGCACTGGACGCCGCCGTAGAACAACAGACCGTGAAGATCGCCGCCTAAGATTATTGGCCTTAAGGGACCGTTTCTCCACTACCAGGTCCACTGCAAATGAATGGTTTGCAGAACACGGAAGACCTATTGGCATGCGAAGTGTTTACCGATGAATGAGAAGTTTTGGCTTGTTTTCATACCGGCCACACTGGGTCCTCCCTTTAACTCGAGAACACCGACGTAATCGCCTTGAGTGGTGCAGACAACGGTCACTCTGGGATCAGGAATGGAACAGTATTGTCTTTAGTGACGAGTCTCGATTTTGTTTAGGCATGCACGATGGTCGTGCCAGGGTTAGAAGGCGACGTGGTGAAAGGAGGAATCCACAGTTTTTTGTTGAAAGACATGTTCATCACACTGTTGGAGTTATGGTTTGGGGTGCTATTGCTTATGGTTCCAGGTCACCTTCACCTTTAATCTTCATCAGAGGAAACATGAACGCGCAGCGTTATATCCACGAAGTTCTAGAACCCCATCTTTTACCCTATCTTGACACCCTGGCAGATCCAACATTCCAACAAGATAATGCCCGACCACATGTTGCAAGAGTCACAATAGACTTCTTTCAACATAATGATGTCACATTGTTACCATGGCCACCAAGATCTTCCGACTTATCCAAAATTGAGCACGTGTGGGATTTGATGGGTAGGAGAGTGCTCAATTTGCAACGTCCTCCTCAGACTCTAGAAGCACTTCGAGAGGAGTTGGTGGTTGCCTGGAATGAGATACCACAGGAGGACAGTGACCACCTGATCAGAAGTATGCCTAGGCGCGTTGGAGAATGCGTAGCACATCAGGGTGCATCCACACATTATTAAAGGTCAAAGAGCTTTAAAGCAGTGCAATCATTTTGAAATTTTTATCATTTACTTATTATGCTTCATTAAGTACTTATACAAAATTTTATTAAAATAAAACCATTTAAACTGGGGATGTCACTTAGTATATTTTTATAGATTTACCAAAGCATCAGAGATAATATAGTCAAAGAAACAAGTCATCTTCCGTGGTATTGTTCATATCCCTGACAATAATTTTCCACAACGACAGCAAAATGCAAAAACATAAGTTGTCATCACTTTACAGAATTTCTCCACTTCGCTGCTCGCAAATAAGGAAGTGTCAACCGGGTGCCTGCCGCTTCCCGCTTCGTATTTCTTATTTGTCGTATGATTGGAAAATTCCACAAAATAGTTGCAATACACTATGCACCATAAAAACTAAACAACGGGTTAACAAGGACTGTTTTCTTGAAAATAAAAAAAAAGGATCCTATATTTTCTATCTGTACATTTTGAAATAAATATGTGCCAGACTCCGAATTCGTTAAAAAACAGTTTATTTTGCATAGTTTACTAAGCCAGAAAAAATATTTTTACTTTAAAATTAAAATCTCTTTTTTCTAGCCTTGACAGCTGCAAACTCAGAAATAACTTCATCAAAATTTACATTTTGTATTGCCTCGTGTTCTATTGCTCATATTAGTACCTATAATCATATTAGCAAATTTCCCCGAAATAATTGTAAAGTCTGGTTTTATTGGTGCAAATTGTTCAAGGGGATATTTAAAACATGGACGCATGAAATGGGTATACCAATCTTTGTGGGAAAACTTTTATTGGATAACAAAGATTGAGAAAACCTGTTTTTTGAGATTAAATCGAAAGTGTGGACAGGAACGAAAAAACTTGTCATATAAGATTTTTTGCTATTTATGAGATCTACAGAATGAGAGCACAAGTAAGAAGATCCGACTAATAATAGCAAAAATGTTATGGTCGGAAAACGAGGCAAAATGCAGGTTTTGGGACTTGCTGGTAATGCAACGATAATTTCACGCAACTACTTGAAATTCTTCAAATCCGTAGGATTCCTACTTCTACATAACAACAAAACAAAATTGGAGTATATTGGTCAAGTAGTTTTTTGACAAACTCTAATTGTTTATCCCAAAACAACTGTTTTCCGAGCATCACTACTAGTTTATTGAGCAATATACAGGGTTCGCTCCAAGAGCATTTAATAGGAAAATACACGTGTTTACCTTGCCGATACGAATCACAAACAATTCCGAAAGATAAATGTTTTTTTTTAATGCGAAAAACAAAGGTTGCGTTTTTTTCTTCTAAACAAATTAAAGAATGCCGTATTTGTGAGTAATTGAACAAATGGGCAACGATATTGGAAAAATACACGTTACTATATACATTTTTAAGCAAAGCGGATACGTATATAATTTTTTGTTGCGAATTACTCACAAATACGAAATGTTTGAATTTGTTTAAAAGAAAAAACGTAACCCATCCATCCATTGCGATTCATATCGGCAACGTAAACTAGTGTATTTTGCTATAAAATGTCCTTTGAACTAACCCTTTATATTGCTCAATAAACTAGTAATGATGGGCGGAAAACAGGTGTTTTGGGATAAACAATTAGAATTTCTCAAAAACTACTTGACCAATCTTGCCCAATTTTTTTGCGGTTATTTAGAAGTACGAATCCTACGAATTTGAAGAATTTCAAGTATCTTCGAGAAACCATCGTCGCATTACCAACAAGTGCCAAAACCTGCAGTTTGCTTCGGTTTCCGGCCATAACTTTTTCGCTATTAGTCGGATTTTTTACGTGTGGTCTCATTTTGTAAGACTCGTAAATACCTAAAAATCCTATATCAAGAGTTTTTTCGTTCCTGCCAACACTTTTGATTGATTCCCAAAAAAGACGTTTTCTCATTCTTTGCTGTCAAATAAAAAGTTTTCCCACAAAAATTGGTGTACCCATTCGTCTAATATCATTAGACTATATGATTGCTAAGCCGTGATTGTATCGTTGTTGCCCGCAAATAGTTTTTTTTAATACTAGTTTACTGAAACTCCTTTCACAGGAAGCTACGGACTCGCAAACCATCATGAACAATAAGATTTGGAAGAGATTCTGTAAAATCCCATTCTAAAATAAACTTAAAAAATCTAGAGATACCCAATCAGAGACTTTAACATTAGCGGTTTTTAAGCGTCTTCGCAGTCTTGGTATGTCCAAAAGTAATTCTGTTTCTGAGACCTCATCATAAAAATCAGTAAATTTGGATGTAGCTAATTTCAGTTTTTCAGTATTCGCCAAAAGCAAAGCATTTGTTTGTACGATCTCAAACACTGAAGCTAGATCTTGAAGAGACTTCGATCTTGTCAGAAGTTCAACTCTGAAAAAGTTGAGTCACCGGGAGGGTGTCACCCCAATAAAGGTGACACCCGGTGCGGACCGCCCCGCCGCCCCCCGCTTGCGACGCTACTGCTTCCCGGGGTTAATTAAGCACTATTTATTAGCTTATAAGGTATTATGACTGATGTACATTATGTTTCTATACAGTGTTTCGCATTTTACAAGATTAAGACGTTATTAGTTTTGAAATCGCAGTTTTCGAATTTGAGATATACGAGTAATGCCTTTTGGACGATACTTGACACATACATATATTATAAAAAACTGACATTGCCGCCTGTTTTTCTGATTGTCTGGCGATCCTTAGACCCCCGGAAAGTAGCACTATAGTTCCGATGAAATTTTGACACAACACTACTACTATGTCGTAATTGAAGGTTTGAAGGCGTTGAGAATTAATCTAGGGACCGTGTAGTTGCGAGCAAAAGGGCCTTAATTTTATGTATCGACTTTTGTTTGATTTCTGATAAATGAAAGTGTCAAGATAAAAAATAGACACTAAGTAAATCTACCTGAATCCATTTTTATTTTCAAAGTGGATTGGTTAGTAGTATATTCAAAATACAATGATAATTAAATATTTACCTAGTCTGATTCACAGAATTCACTATAAGTAAAATACAATGCAGACAAAAAGTATCCTCAATTCGTGTCAAGTACTTCTGTAAATCTCTCAATCAAGGTTCAATTCAATAGATGTAAACCATGATTGTGGAATTATAATTTTGCTTTTTTAACAGCATGCTTGAATGGGTTCGATTTTTACAAGCTTTTATTTAACCTGACCTGTTTGTATGTATTTTAGTACGTACCTACATAATTATGTATGTGTGGAATAATTCTTGGAACTGAATTTTGAACCAGTTAACATTAACCAATTTTGCAGAAATTATGTACACACGTTTGGTTCTCATGAGAATACAAAATAAACTTACTGCTGCTATTTGGAATGTAACATGGTGAACGATGGTACGAAATTTTGATTTCATCATTTGCAAAGTAACTCCTATGTTATGGATTTCAAATGAAAGTGCATGATGCGAGAAGCACAATAAGCAAAGTGACGTCATTCTAGATGATGTTTATAATTACCATGATATATGTATCATGTTGAAGGACTTTATAAGAGAAAGATAACAAGCAACGGTCTTTATAAATCCAATATGGCGGCCACTGCAGAATAGTGATTTATAATGCCCATAGTCACCCCTATACTATGGGTATCAAACGGAAGGGGTTGATGAGGGAAACATATACTAAGCTAATAACGTTATTTGAAATTCCACATGGCGATCGCCGTACAATACTGATTTATCATTGTATGATTCATATCTATCAAAATTTTAGAATAGATAGAGATGAAGCATGGAGTTTCATTGAGTTCAGTAATGATATTGCATCCATTTAACTCTGAGGAGCTGGTAAATACTGTGCAATTGTACAAGATGATGTTAACAACTTGATAAAATTTTTTTTAGACCATAATTGAAAAATTAATTCAGAAAAATCAAGAGTTTTGCTATTTTGTTCTGAAAGAAAAAGATGTGACTCAACCTCTCGCCTGAAAATTCAAATAGATAATCAAAATTTACAGTTAAAGGATTCTGCAAAAATTCTTGGAGCTATTCTTGATGTACACAGTGGCATTAGGGGTGTTACAAGCAGAAAAAATAATTTCTGGTTTTTTATTATTATATTTAAAGCATGCTGTGGCAATAATGTCAACGTTTTATCTTTGTTTTTGTTTACCTTTGTCAAAATGATATCTCTTAGTTTTTATGAAGTAAGCAGTTTCTGAGAACTGAGTAGTAAAGATATTTTTAGTTATTGCCCTTTCTTTTAATAGTGTTAAGCATAACAAGATAATTCAAGTTGGAAGATGTCCAAATTATCACCATATTAGCGACTTCGACAGGGGTAGAATTACTGCCTATAGAGATGTTGGTTTGTCCTATCGTCAAATTGTCCGCCGTGTTAATTGTACTGCAACGACGGTGTAGCGTATGTGTCGTGTGTAGATAGAAGAAGGTAGAGGAACACGAAGAAGGCCAACTGGTCCACCGAGGCGCACCACAGGGCGACAAGAAAGGTGCTTTACACAACTAGCCCTACGAGACCGTTTTGCTACCACGCGTCAGATGACTGACCAATGGTTTGGAGAAGAAGGTAGACCTGTTACTATGCGTTCACTCTATCGCCGCGTTCGAGCCTTTGGACTTTTTTCATTTTCTGTCTAGGTATCTACCATGGTCGTAGAAGGGTAAGACGCCGCCGTGGAGAACAACGTGATATTGGATTTGCTGTTGAGAGGCACACAGGACTGTTGGCATAATGGTGTGGGTGGCTATTGCCTATGGTAGCCTATCACCCCTTCTCTTTGTTCAAGGCAATATGACTGCTGCGCGTTATGTTGATGGAGTTCTACAAACCACTTTATTGCCGTATCTAGAGGACCCTGCACACGTCCTTCTTGAGTAAGACAACGTACGCCCCCATATTGCTCGCCGTATTACGGACTTCTAGAAGCAAGCGTTAACGTTTTGCCGTGGCCCCCGTTCACTGGACAGACTCTGCCATCATCTTTGAGTTGCTTGAAATAAGGTGCCACAACCAGACATCAACCATCTCATTTTGTCGATGCCTAGAAGTATACAGGAGTACAAATTATTAATTTTTTTATTATTAACGGAATGTTATCGTTTCATTCTTGATGTAAGACTGCCTCATTGCTAAAAAATCAAGTTGAAATCATTTTTTCTGGATATAACACTTCTAATGTCACTGAGTATATTAAATTGAGGTTCGTCAAGTATGTCAAGAATCTATCTCGAAGAACTTATCTAAGGCACTGTACCTTGATGGAAAACATATGTTTGTTTAATTTGAAGTTACGAAAAAACTAAGTGAGAATTTAGTATTGTCTGTCATAAATCAATGTTTCCTCCTTCAAACTTATCCACCAAAAACACAATACAAATTTCTAAAAAACAATTATGTCAGATTTATCCTTAGACTACTAAATACCCTATCCTTAAGTAGCTCAAAATAAGTGACCGTGTCAGTATTCATCCATAAATTATTTTTGAAGTCAAAATTATCTGAGAAAACGGGTTATTTTAATGAGGAAATTAATAACAGGACTCTTAGAAATAAGTTTATTGTAATATCGCGGTATACAATGTTGTTCGTATAATGCTGCAATTACTTACAACTCAATAACCACAGTCACACAAAAAATATAATCATTATCAGTTTTTCGTCAAAACATTAATCCGTTAAACTACCAAACGTAACACGCTGTTATTTGAAAACTTGGGATGAAGGAGTTTCGTTATCGTTCCAATATTTCCAATCGGAAGAAATATTTTATGAGTATGTAAATCCCCCTCCTATTTGATTTTTTGAACAGATCAATTCAAAAATTTAAAACTTGAGGTAATGAAATCGATGCGTTGATACCATATTTTAGAGTAAAATTGACAGATGAAAATGTCAAGATGGCCGCAGGGCGCCATCTTGGAGAAATGTTGTAAGAAAACGGGGGTCTTGTGGCACATTATTTTGAAGCTCCTGGCGAGTACTTTATACCCCTAGATTATAAAGTCAATACCTTTACTTACTACAAAATGGTGGTACATTTAATAATTACCTGAATACATTTCATTTAACTTGATAATTCGAATAAATACGTTTAGTTCAGTTTGGAAGATGCTAGAAATGGTTGCCTCGAACTGCTTGACACAATAACAGCTGGTCCGTAATTTCACGTCGAACATTTTCAACCATAGTAAGATCGATATTTTTACAAATATTTGTTATTGTCAGCCGTATATCCAATATTGAAGCAGGATCAGTTTCGTACACATTTTACTTCAAATAGACCCATGAAAAAAAGTCTAAAGGTGTCAAATCTGGCGAGCAAGCTGGCCATTCCACACGACCTCGACGGAAAATCCAACGCCCGGGGAAATTGTTATCGAAATAATTCCTCACTTGTCTGTAGTAGTGTGGTGGAGCACCATCTTGCTGGAATACAATATCAGTATCGAAATTCATTAGGATTCGCTTCGACGATTTCGGTGATTAGAGGGTCAATAGTATTTTCCAGCATATCCAAATACAGTCCCCGGTTAAAGTTTGTTCGATGAATAGAGGCCCCACAATATGGTTTCCATGCATCAATTTCATCACCTCAAGTTTTAATTTTTTGAATTGATCCGTTCAAAAAATCAAAGGGGAGGGGTACATTAAAGAAAAGCACTGTATAATATGATATTCGCTATATAGACTAACTGGAGCGATAGATTTAAAAAATGTATAAAATCTCATAGAATTTTGTGAGACAAAATCTCTAAGCTATCATATTTTTTTATGTTATATGACATGTATATTACGAAAAACCATGTCACACATTTTCATCATTCTGACTGTCTCTCTATCCGGTGCTCATTGACCCCGCTATAACTTCTAAGGTACTGATCAAATTTTGATTAAATTTCCACACACTTTTGGAAAAATTGTAAATGTAAGAAATTGGGTGTTGTAGGGAATGCGGGAGAGTATATCTTATTTTTTTTACATTGGTATACTCCAGTATCGGTAATTCTGTTTTTATAGACACATTTCACTCATCATAGATTTCTGCGTACATTTATCTTTGAAACTAAAAATCCTCGCGTGTAGATTATACGTGCTTCGCCGTCCTGCCGAGACATGTGTGTAGCACTTCCCCTCCGCTGCTCGACTGGATGTGGACTGTCGATCGTCATGCACGTCAGATGTATACATAGTTTCGATCATGTGCGCCGGCATGAACTTTTCTCGTAACGCCGGCTCCACACGTTGGCCCCAACGTTGGCCCCAATCCCACTCGCCCAACGTGTGTATCTAGAAAATAGCGTTGGCCCCAACGTTGGAGCGACCGTTGGTAGTTGGCTGTCGATTGTCGGTTTTATCAAAGGAATCTGCGCCGACGTTGGCAATCCGTCCACATATTGGCTCACTGGCTCAGTCTTGTTGTAACACGCGTCGAGTGCGTATTTGGAGATATGTCATCAACAACATCGCTACCCGCGTGGACAAACGAAAAAGTTGTAGAATTTTTAGAGTTATACCAGGCGCATCCAATAATATGGAACGCCTCTCGCAAGGACCATAAAAATAGAAATTTAGTAGCCGATGCATGGCGCAATATTCAACAGAATATGAAAATGATTTATTCTATTGAGGAATTAAAAAAGAAACCGAAATTGCTTTTACAGTACTGATGAGTGCGTATAATTTATATTTGTTATTGAAAAAAAAGAAAAAGCCACGTCAAAGGAGATGGTGGATGACAACGCATCATAAAACTCGGTACCAGTAAGTACAGACCATACACTCCATTCTAGCAGCGTTTTATAAGGCAATTTAATATTAAATTATCTAATAATGTGTATACAGTGTGTCCAAGATAAGGATGTCTATCATGAGGATCTTGGAAAACAAAAGTGATACGAAGATGGTTAAATTTCAAGCCTAACAATATGCCGTTTAGAAAGCTTTAAAATTCCGAGTTGTTCCGGAGGTATGCCTAAAAAATGCTATTTAATACAGGGCATACTTTTTTACGCGCCATATAAAAAATAAAGTTGATGATGGTTTCTCCGAAACGAAACGTCGCGTCGTGCGGAAAATCTCTCAACGCTGTTTTGTAGAGCTCAAAAAGTAGCCATAAGAAAGTGTCTTTTGTTTTTCCATATCTCTTTAAATAACGTTAGATAAAAATAAAAACGAAATCGGCAAATTTCGGTTTTTTAGGCATACCATAAGAAGGGGGAGAGCCATACATCAGCAATAGATAACCTTGCGTGGAAACGTACCTGCCTCTAAAACTTTCTGAAGAGCGAGGGTTAACATATTTTCTCATTCTATTCGTATCCTACAGAACCCCAAAATTATACAGAAAATTCTGCAAATTTAATTGTAAAACCCAATTTCCTAACTTTAATTCATTTGTTATGCTTGTCCGCAGCTAACTTTTTTTGTCAGTGGGGTCAACTTGTGCCGAACATAATCCTTTATGAAGTGATGACAACCTTGCGTAGGAAGTGCGGAGTCAACCTACTTGACTCTATTTTTTCATCTCCCATTGTTACAAGCGAATGAAACTTGGTGCATAGTTAGCAGATAGGAAATATGTCATTTGGCACCTCCGTACTCCGCTCCTGAACTGAAAACTGGAGAAGAAGATTATAGATTGTATATCTGCCCGTTGCTGTCAACGGAATAACTGGATAAGGCCAGAAAGTAGTTGGATTGCGTTGCTCGACGACAAACTTGAAGTTGAGGATATAAAATTTAGTTTGGCTGTTGGTCCCTAGCTGGTAGATGGAAGAGGTTTTTTGATTGGGACTGAATGTTCGTCTAATGAGGTTTATTGAATTTCAGAGTATTGGAACTGAAAGCTTATAACTGTATTACAAAATTTCGTCTTGACCAAATTTAATTTTTGCTATAAACCAGAACAAGAAAATAGTTGTTTTATTACTATATCAATTCTAGTAAACCATCTTACTTTATTTTTGTCAAACGATTTGGTTAAACTAGATTTGTTCCGTCCCTGAGTCTTGGTATCGCACCATCCATTTGGTACGCTTTTATACGCATGCGCTGACTGGTCATGATTCCAGAACTATTTCTGGGCTAGAACTATGAAGTGGCAGATAGTCACTTCGACACTACTCATCGTAATGAAAGCCGGGCAGTATCAATAAATTATCTTCAAATAGAAAATACACAGGCTGTCATAGTAGCTACGGTTGATTTGGTTCGTGGTTAGAGGCAATTACCTGACAACATTTCTACTGCGCAGGTCAGTTCCTTTGATTCTCCTTTCAATGCAGGTACCGAGTTAACTGTAACAAAACCGTTCTGGAACGTCTCAACATTATATATATATATATATATATTGGAACAGTTTCTGCTAAATGCGTTTGCGCGTCACCGCTAAAATAATAATTGTAAAGGCAAGACGACTTGTATAAATATAGTTTATTTATGATAAAATTCTTTGTAATATTTCTGAAACATCTGAATGCGTACTTTTTCAGTCTGGAATACCTCAAATCCCGTACACTAATATTTAAAATATTATTTTCCCACACCGTATTCGCAAGTTGGATGTTGATGTTCCCATAAAAATACAAGTGGTAGTATTTTTTTGTTATTTCATATATACTTGTTACAAGCTATTCTTGTTTGCTAGGAAGGAAGCTGTCTTTTTTGATAGTATTAATTTTAGTATAGAATTCCTATTCAACGATTGGTAATATAGGGGCTCTAGATATAGATCAAATATGGCTGCACCCTTCACAAATTCAGCAAAGACTTTGCTTAGCTACTGCTTTCAGTACTTTTTAACCAATTCAATGAAAACACTGTAGCATTTCACATTTTTTTTCGATAAAAAACAATAGTTACATCTCAAAATAATGTCAAACTCATACACCTCATAGCCTTAAGTATTTATTCTGTTTACAGATTCACCTTTACTTCTTTCAACTCCGATATCTTCTCATTTTTTGGTAGCTTTCCTCCCTTCCCATTATTCTTTATCGGAAAAATTATAGTTCTTCGTCACAATTGCGTCTTCAAAATGATGATGTTCAATTTTCGGACTATGAGGAAGTTGTTCTAAATTCAAGAAAAAATCATATCTGCAAAGTTTTTCTCGTAACCATCTTACCGGACTAAAATTCTTATATATATTTGCATGTTATTTTGTGGCTAAATCCACTGACTAAAACATTTCTGTGGTTCATTACACGTTAACAAATGAACATTGTAACGAAATATCATTTTGACAGTGCTGCACTTTGTTCGACATATCACCGACCGTACCTGTTTGAAACGAAATTACTATTTGACCATATTCACAAGTGCTTCTACTTGTAATTTGTGATTCCCTAGTCTAATATTTTTATGGAGTAGAGTCCACACATTATGTAAGAAACTTAGAAAACGTAAAAAATTGGGGCAAAGTTGTACATTTAGCTCCAATGATTGAGAAGAGATCACTTGAAAGGTCTTGGAATACATTCTATCAAAAAGAATGTATACAGGGTGTTTCAGTTTATTGTTGCATAACTTTACGATTCGATAGAACTTTTAAAACTAATGCATAAAGTCTATATAAACATGGGTCGAAAAATGCGTGGCTTCCGAAATACAGGGTGTTTAAAACTACTTTCTAAAATAGTATTTTTTAAATATTTCAAAAATATTTGATGCAAAACAGTGAAAATTGGTATACAAGGGTTTTTTGGTACGACATAACGAACCATGGGCATAGTTTTACTGTAGCCGCTAGAGGGCGCTCTCTACTGTACCTGTAGTGTATTAAAATGACCGAAATTTTTTTCTTAGTGCAATTTTTTGCTTTTTGAATAAAAAAACTGATTCTCCGCACTTTTCAATATAAAAAAGCTATCTTGTGAATTTTCGTTATAGTTAGCCGTTTTTGAGATATTTCGATTTTTAAGGTTCGATGCATTTTTAATTATTTATGATAAAATAACGTTAAAAAGTCAGTATCTCGATAATTTTTAGAAGTAGGCTGTGCCTGCAAATATTTTTGAAATTGTAAGCAGACTAAGGTTAAACGTCAATTAGTTGACAGTTAGTTTTGTTGTCTGTTGAAACGTGAAACGTTTTTTTTTGCAATTGTGAATGCACGAAATTTAGTTTCTTTTGCCTGTTTTTTTTTGTAAGTTATACAAAAATGCCATTTTTATTCTCCAATCAAGAGTTAGCGGATATTCATTTTGTGTATGGATTTGTAAATGGAAACGCAGCAGAAGCAGCCAGAGAATACGCACGAAGATTTCCAAACAGACGACATCCAACTCGCTCAGTATTTGTAAGAGTGCATCGCCAAATAATTGAAAATGGTTTTGGAAATCTCCAAAGGGATCAAAACATAAATGTTCGTCAGCGCAGATTTACCCATATGATTCTGTGTGAGTTTGATAGAGATCCGACCACAAGTGTTAGGAGAGTTTCTGGTCCCTTGGGAATTTCAGCAAGCCATGTTCACCGTGTTCTTAGAAATGACCATAGACGTCCTTACCATTTGCAACCTGTGCAAAGACTACAGCCAGGGGACGGAGAACGAAGAATCACATTTTGTCAGTGGATTCATGATAGAACTGATAATAATAGGGAGTTTTTAAGTAACGTTTTATGGACCGATGAGTCATGCTTCACTAGACGTGGAGTGGTAAATTTTCATAATCAACATATTTGGTCGCATGAAAATCCGCATGCAGTTCGGGAAAGAAATTTTGAGCATGAATTTAGTGTGAACGTGTGGATTGGTATCTACCGTAATCGACTATTTGGACCCTACCTTTTGCCTGCAAGGTTAAATTCTGCGACCTTCTTGGAATTTTTAAAGACTGAACATGCAAATATTTGGGATGATGTTATGTTAGATTTAAGAAGATTGGCCTGGTTCCAGCTTGATGGTTGTCCAGCTCATTATTGGAGAATAGTTAGAAACTGGCTGGACGAAAATTATCCAGAAAGATGGATCGGCCGTGGAGGACCAGTCGCCTGGCCTCCACGATCCCCTGACCTAAATCCATTAGATTTCTTTGTATGGGGATTTCTAAAAGAAAAAGTGTACCAGACTCCCGTAACCACAAGAGATATGCAAATAGACAGAATCAGGAATGCATATACTAATGCTATACCACGTTCGATCATTCGTAGATGTGAATTGTGTATTGAACAATTGGGTTTACATTTCGAGCAACTACTTTAGATTTTGTATGTTTGTCCTAACTATCCAATAGCATTTTAGTTGTAAATAATTAATTTAATTTGTTAAAAATAATATTGGAAAATTAAACAAATTAATATTCTGTTTTTTTGTGTTTATTTGGAGTTAGGAATTATTGCTGTGTTTAAAAACACAATCTAAACGATCATCTTAATTACTTGTAATGCCCACATCGAAAATGTTAAAAAATATTATTTTCCCATAAATAATTAAAAATTCATCGAACCTTAAAAATCGAAATATGTCAAAATAGGCTAACTATAACGAAAACTCACAGTAGAGCTTTTTTATGCAGAAAAGTGCGAAGAATCAGTTTTTTTATTCAAAAAGCAAAAAATTGCACTAAGAAAAATTTTTCGGTCATTTTAATACACTACAGGTACAGTAGAGAGCGCCCTCTAGCGGCTACAGTAAAACCATGTCCATGGTTCGTTTTGTCGTACCAAAAAACCCTTGTATACGAATGTCCACTGTTATACATCAAATATTGTTCCAAATATATAAAAAAAACTATTTTAAAAAGTAAATTTAAACACCCTGTATTCCGGAAGCCACGCATTTTTCGACCCATGTTTATATAGACTTTATGGATTAATTTTAAAAGTTCTATCGAATCTTAAAGTTATGCAACAATAAACTGAAACACCCTGTATAAGAGTAAATTGGGTGCCAAACAAGGTTGATGATTGAAGGCGACAGATTTAGCCAGGAAGCAATTATAACAATTTTGGGAATATTTTAGTTCACTAATAGCTCAACATTGCTCCAAATTATCCAGGTTATCTCTTACAGTTTCCGAAATCCCAATGGTGAGATCCGAATTTAGAACATCAGGTAGGTGGATGTGAAGTCTGGTTCTCAACCTATTACTCTGGTTGGAGACCGGATATTCAGAGAAGGAATGGAATGAATTAGGTTTCCGTAATCAAATTGTAATTAACATGGAAATAGACAAAAGAGGTCAGAGAAAGAGGTTGTTAGTCTAATTTTATTTGCGGAACTCCTGAATGTATTTTGGTTAAACTTCTAGCTGAAAATAATTTGGTTATCAGATTGAAAGGGTACTCATATGAGAAGATATTCAAGAGCCTCTGCACATAATCGACAGGGCGACGTATCTTGAAAATTGACATCATGTCGTTTTTTGACATTAAATAGGTTTTTTGTGACAGTATGTAGGTTTTCTTATCAAATTTCAACTAGGTACTAGATGTTGTTTACTTGATGTGAATTCGATGAGTAGATGCATAAACGTCATGACGCCGTCATGGTTTGGATCTGATTTGATATAACATCTGCTTCAAAGATGGCATTAAAGAAAGGCGAAACGGCATTGCACCTGCTTAATGAGAATTTGTGTTCTAATAACATGTGTTGATCATAATTCTCTTGGTTTCTTGACTCAAATAAACTTACTTGAGACGTATGCTTCATCCTGGAAATTACATATGCAAATCTGCTGGATTTTAAAAATGAGAGATATCAAAAAAGAAAATCCCTGGTTGGTGAAGTATATTTCAACTAACAGGTGAAAAAATATTCTACAGACACGAATGTTCATGAAACGTGGAAGGATTATTGCATTTTATACTATTTGCTATTTCCAGTCATGTGACTTTTGTCGAAATTTATTTTACGATATCAAGTAGAAAATACAAATCACCGCTTGGATGTGAGGCAGTGCGAAAATGTTTTGTGTGTGGAAAACGAAAAAACGGGGAAAATCGAAATTTATAATTTTGAACCTAACCTCTCTTCACAAAGGGCAACACAAATAACCCCTCTGGTACAGCTAATAGATATACTTCATGGGCAGCATATTCAGTAATAATTTTCTCACATGGCAAATATCACTGATTTTATACACATGCAGACCAATACACACAATCATCCAGATGCGATCTTGCTACTCTGATACTCAACGCATTTTCTTTCTATCACATCTCAGAGATATACTTTACAGACTATATCAGTATTCTGCAACCAACAAAGCATGCTGGCGAACTGACTTGCCGCGTGGTCGTTGAGCATGTAGTTGAGTCATTCCTCCGTAAGTGACGGTATGGGTGACGTTCACAACGCTGGTGACGAGATCGGAATGAACTATTTGCATACTAATACTATTACCTAGTTAGCAAGTTGGCATTTTGTCGGTTTTCAGGTAATAACCGTGCAGGTGCACACCTGAATTCGATGTCACTTTGACGCTGAGATCCACGAGGGATCCCAAATGATCCTTTTACCTCAAATTTAGCCCTACAGCTGTTCACGATTTTTCACCGTCTTATTCGAATTCGATACACCAAATTACGCCAGATTCTAATGAAACAATTTCGAGCTTCATATTAATTCAAATATGTTCACATTGCATTTTTGTTTAGATCTTTCAAATTCCCAAAAATCTCCTGTGACAACCGAAATATCAGTAACTTTCAGTGGCACTATATGTGGCTTTGTGAAGTATCGGATCACGTATTCACACAGATTCTGTCCTGTAAGCTAAAATAGAATAACTTATTTATAACGGCTAATCTTTGATAGAAAACACTTGATTAGGTAATGAACTTGAAGCTATATTACCCATACGTACAATACTGAATCAATTTCCATGTTATATAAAATAGGGCGAGAAAGGCTTCACATTGTTTTCTATGCGATCGATCCCACATTTATTGGTCAGTGGCGTCCGATATAAAAACTACACCCTTGACTACATGCGAACAAAAATAAAACTGGATGCACTGGTCCAATTTCGGATACTGTTCTCGAATATGGCTATCAACAAATTCTAAAGTGTCAAAAACCCTTCTTCGAGTATGAAAATGTTCCTTTTGATGCCATCTGCTCAAAATTGATATCAGATTCATCATTTACGTATCAAATCTGCCCAGCTGAAAGTTTTGATGCCTTTAATGTTCAAAGTATCTCATTGTGGAATATGGCTTCAAGCGCATAAAATTCAGTACAGTATTGGAATCATAAAATGCGCAGTGGCGTTACTTGCTCCTGAGGGGCCCCATATCAAAATTTGTAGTGGCAAATCCCAAATGGAGGGTGAAATTTGTATAGATTTTACAAAAGAAACAATAGAATGCTTTGACATATGAATTGCTACGAACTGACCATGGGCGCCCGCAGGAAGTTTTCTCAGTCAGCCGTGAGTGGATTATCGGCAAAGGTAAACTTTCGGTAAAAGTCTACCTACTCTCAAAACTTTTTGAAGAGCGAGGGTTAGCAGAGCTTTTTAGGGTTGGGGCGGAGGTACTGTGAAAGGTAAATGCTTTTTATGTCTACAACACGAAAATCCATTCGCGGTGTATATCAGGTAATGCTACTTACTTTTGCAAATCGTTTAAATTGCAGAGGTGTTATGAGTAAGAATTAAAATAGCTTCCAGATCGTCTCAAAATTTGCTTTTGTATGCTTAAGAGTTGAATCTCTTTATGGGTAATCAAACATATTTATTGAGAGGGTACAATTTTAAAAAATTTAGAAAAACTTCGTTTCATCGTTTTTGATTGCCTCAGGTTAGGGCATATACAAAACACTATGGCGCTCAAACATCTTGTTTCATTAGCAAGGCTTATCTTGACTCATTGAAAATTTTAAAATAGGCACTCTAATTGCCACTATTTTTTCCGATTTTTTTTTTTTTATTGAACCATCCATAGCGGAAGACGATTTTTGTGTTTTTCAGCCACTGAAGACCATGAAGTACCACTTTTAATTTCTAGAAGCTTCTTTCAACTTTTGTAGTTATAATCCGGAAGGTTAAAAATGGGAACCATGTTATTGTCACCTAGCCGCATTATCTTACGTCCAGCGCTTGGGAATTTTTAATTCAGCCTACGGCTAAAAACATTGTGAAAAACCTATGCATTTTACGCCTGTAAGTTAGGGGCTCCATATCAATGATCCGGCTGATACGATGGTACACTGAGAAAACATGTTCAATTGAACAGTTGTTCTGAAAAATTTTCATTACCCGTAATACATTTTTTTAATACTTAAAGTAACTAAATAAAACGAGTTAATTAATCTGAATTTTCTGGGACAAGTGTAATTGAAGATAATATACTATCAAACGAATTTGCTTGAAAATAGCAAACCATGTTCCTGTTTTATTAAACTGTTTCAGCACTTTAGGTAAATTATTTTATCCAGGAAAGGTTCATTTAAAAGAATTAAATATTTTAATAAGAACAGTCAGTTTATTTGAATCGCGGACTCGCCAGGACTCGATGCGTCATTCGTGAATGATCGATCTTATGCGACAGATGTAGTACCGGTGTCGTGCCTCCAGATCCTCAGTTTCATTTGTGATTTTCGTAAGGAGCTGCATACTCGAATCTTGCCATTGTTGGTGTAGTAGCTATGAAGTGGATCAATTATGGTGATCAGGTAAAATACTCGAGCACAAGGCGCTTAATTTTCCATAATTATGTTTAGAATATTTTATATATATATATATATATATATAGAGAGAGAGAGAGAGAGAGAAAAAATGATCATGCGGAGAAAGGTATATAACAAAAAGTAGGAAAATAATGGGCAAAATCTCCAAAAAGGAGGAAAGTGGATTCTCCTTAAGTTTGTCGTGGTACTTATTGGTTGGTATAGTAAATGGAACCTTCTGTTGGTAGAGACTTGTAGTATTTGAAAATATCCTAGTTTCTTTAAAATGATGTCGAATTTATTTATACAGGGTGTCCCGAAAAAAGTGTGCGATATTCTACCAGCGGTTTTTAGAGCTTAAAATAGGAAGAAAAGTTTATATAAACATAGGTCGACAAACGTCCCCTAAGGGCGCTACGGTCTTTTAAAGGGGCTCCAATGAAGATGGTTTTTCCCTAATATTTCCGAAACGTGTTGAGATAAACACATACAATTTGGTATTCTAGCCTAGTTTTTTACGCTGGATTTGAAAATATTAACAATTTTAGACAGTTTTGTTTGAAAGCTTATGGAACAGGGACGGACTCAGGTTATTTGAGCCCCAAAATTTTTGTGTGATTCTATTTTTGAAATTCAATTTTAGAATTTGAAAATTTAGGGTTTTGTACATAAAAAAGGTACTCTTATTGAATATCGATAAATTGTGCCATTTTTGAATAAAATCAAACTAAAAAATTTGTCACATGATAGGAAATGTACTGCGAATTTAAATGAATTGTTGATTATACATAGTTAGCCATGACTGCAAACAAAAGTTGTTTTGATTTGTTATGACTTATTTTGACGTTAAGCCGACATTGTTAGCAGTGTAAAATTACTAGATTAAAATCAAAATTTTTATTGAATCGATTTAAAATGCCAAGATTTACAGACAGAGAACTGACTGACATGCATTTTGTGTACGGGTTTTACAATGCCAGTTCGTTGGCAGCCGTAAGAGAATATCAATGAAGATTTCCGAATCGCATAGTACCTGGACGTCGAATGTTTACTGATATTCACCGGAATTTGTCAAACCATGGAAGTTTTCAACGCATGCAGGGCTCAGGAAGGCCACTGGGAAATCATCGTATGGATATTGCTTTAAATATGTTTGAAAATAATCCGCAAATAAGCATACGAAATGTTTCAGACAATATGGATATACCTCGATCAATAGTAAGAAAAATTTATGAATACCTATTTGATAGTTATCCTAAAAATAATAATTTTAGATAGGAAGAATGACAAGAATGCAAGGATTACATCCTTATCATTTTAAACGGGTGCAGCATTTAACGGAGGCAGATGTTTTACCACGAATCGAGTTCTGCCAGTGGATATTAGCAAATGAAAACACTATTCCTAGAATATTATGGTCGGATTAGTCAATATTTACTAGGAATGATGCTTTTAATTTCCATAACATGCATCACTGGTCAGATGAAAATCCAAAAGTTGTTCGCCGTACAAATTTCCAACATAGATTTTCATTGAACTTATGGGCAGGAGTAATTGGGGATCAAGTAATTGGGCCTATTGTACTTCCCAATCGTCTTAATTCAGAGGTGTATCTGAACCCTCTTCAGAATAAGCTGATGGATATAATACTATTGGATGTGCGCCAGCAGTTTCAAGAGGATATGTTTTTTCAACATGATGGCGCCCCTGCACATTTTGGACGCAATGTTGGAAATTGGTTGAATGTCAATTTTCTAGACAGCTGGTTAGGCCGAGGAGGTCCTATAGCGTGGCCGCCTCGTTCACCTGACCTAAATCCATTGGATTTCTATTTTTGGGGGTCATTAAAAGACCTAGTTTACTCGACTGAAGTAAATACTCAAGAAGATTTACTTCAAAGAATCCATCAGGCTGCAAATAAAATAAGAAGAAAAAGGTTTTCCACTTTTCGGGCTACGCAATCATTAAAAAAGCTAGTTTTAAGTATATCCAACTGTATGTCTTGTTTTTTAAACAAATTTCAATTTCGTTCGTAGAAAACATTTATTTCTTTTGTTTTTGCCTAAATGTTAGCTATGTTGCAATAGAAATATGTATTTATGTAATATTTACCAATTATTAAATTAGTTTTTTCGTTGCCATGGCTAATTATTCAACAATTCATTTAAATTAGCAGTACATTTCCTATCTTGTGACAAATTTTTGAGTTTGATTTTATTCAAAAATGGCACAATTTATCGATATTCAATAAGAGTACCTTTTTTATGTAGAAAACCCTAGATTTTCAAATTCTAAAATTGAATTTCAAAAATAGAATCACACAATAATTTTGGGGCTCAAATAACCTGAGTCCGTCCCTGTTACATACGCTTCCAAACAAAACTGTCTAAAATTGTTAATATTTTTAAATCCAGCGTAAAAAACTAGGCTAGAATACCCAAATTTTATATCTTTATTTCAACACGTTTCGGAAATATTAAGGAAAAACTATCTTCAGGGGAGCCCCTTTAAAAGACCGTAGCGCCCTTAGGGGACGTTTGTCGATCTATGTTTATATCAACTTTTCTTCCTATTTTAAACTCTAGAAACCGCTGGTAGAATATTGCACACTTTTTTCGGGACACCCTGTAAATATGTAAATCTACAATTTTTATACACATGATCAAGTGGTCTTATTCAGTGTCTGGTATCAACTTCTCTACTTTCTGAATTTAAAACAAAATATTGCTTCCAATTAGTTATGAACTGTTTCTGGACAAAGAGACAAATAGTTGGTAACACCATATCCCATATATAATATGTTCACAACCAATGAAAACATAAAATGTTTAGTGTTATAAAATTTGAAAGGTTTTATTTTGATTCGAGAACATCAATATGAAGTTTTCCAAAGTTTGCAGTAGAATACGAATGGAGCTTTTAATTTCAAAATAATTTCCAAATTTCCTTTTAAACCTAAATAAAACAATTCATTAAGATGAAGCAAACACTTTTACCATACTAATTAAGCAAATTTAACAGATATAATTAAAATGTTTTACTTGGAGTTCTCATTTTATTAATTAATTGATTTTAAATAAATTGGTGTAATCAATCTAAGTAAACGGATTAATGAAACTAGTTTCAAAGATTCATGTCAACTGATTTAGAAATTGGAGATTAATTGAACTTGTTAGCTGTCACATAGTTAATTAATATTTTTAGTGTTCCCAATTGAAATTTTCATTGGTTTAGTTAAATGTTTTTCTCGGCGTAGCTACACCCCTGGTGAAAATCGGCGTTTTGAAGACTCCAATCAATGTCAACGAGAAACTGCCATCAGAAGAAACGGGCTTTGGTACCAGACTATAAATATGCGATAATTTTTGATAATTTGCTAATAACTAATTTACCAATTACAATTACAATTATTTTATGTTTCGTGATGCGCCGTCTATGCTTTTGTGAACAGCGCGGTGTTGGCTTGGGGAACTTCCGGCTGATTGTCAAGGCAGCGCGGCCGACGAGCAATTGTGTTGCCGTTCAAAGGTACATTTGTCATTTGTCATACGAACCAGGCTACGTGCACCTACGGACACAACGCAACTCGCCATCCCTGTACAGCACAATAAGCTTTTGAAATATTACCATAGTCCATAACAACGCTTGTCGTAAAGGTCATATCTATGACAATGCCACCTAGATCTTATCGAATTCGTTGTACTTTTTTGAGATATTAATCGTTCAGTCATGAATTTTGTCCCTCAATGCTATATTTAGAGCCTTAGAAACCCAATGTCTCTAAATGGTTTAGGACTCAGTTTGGTTGTATATCCTCTAAGGAAGATCGAAATATTATTTTCCAAACCAACTGATGAAACACACTCTTTTCTTATACTTAGATTACACATCTACACCTTATTCGAATGCCTAAATCTGTATGTATAGCATTTTCATAGTTTATGAGATCGTAAGCTGTTGGGGACTGTAAGAGTTTGTGAAACACGTCTTAAGAATGAAGGTGGTAAATAGTCATATTCTACTGTAAAAGTCTCCTTGGACGCATGCAAGAAAACGCGACTTGTTTGTTATATTGTGTCATCCCACATTATTCAGCATCTGAACTGTAATAAACATTAGTCTAAAATATCCATTTGGAACGATTCGCCTGTCCAAATTTAGCACATCAAGTTTTTATCACCATCGTGGGGTCGTACCGATGAGACTGTAAACATATTTGTCACTTTGATTTTTATGGTTATATATACATCCACATATTTACGAGATTTTCACCGGTTTTTGTTTAAATTTGCTCGGAGTAAGCATCTGCTTTGAAGGATATATGGTTGTAGTAAACTTCTACTATAATTGTAATTATTTGAAGGTTTGGCGAAGCAAAGTCGATTTATTTTCATGTTTTCTTAAAAACAAATGCGTATTGCGGAAAATTACTGGATCTTATTATATTCTCAAATTTATATTGGCAGGTACAGATAATGAAAGTTACTTTATTTCCAGTAACCTCTTAAATCTATTTTGCAGTTACCAAACACGTTTTATTCGTACGTTTACTAAAGTGATCTTGTAAACGGAAAAAATAGCGTCAAGTAAATTGACTACTCGTTACTTCCTACGCCGTCGATGGAGGTTTCAAAGAAAAAGGATTAGTCAAGTCGTTTCAAAAGGCGGAATCTAACAGTGAGTAGGTAGGTTTACTTAGATACGATGAATCGTAGACCTCTACAAATCAAACTATAAACATATTTTTGATTCCATGGCAGATGTAGAGAAAACATATGTGACTCGTTCTGTCTAAAAGGTGCATAATATTACTGGGATCAGCAGCTCGTTAATAATAGACGGTCTTTCACTGATACCAAAGATGCTACAATTTACAATCATTTACCGCATGAAGCTTGCAACCTACCATATTCAAATCCTCCAAACAATGACTGAACATGAGAAGGAGTCTTTGAAATGGTTAATATAATAATAATCCGGCAATTTTTGTTTTTTCGACCGCCGCCACTGAACCAATTTTAAAAATCTACGACTACCTAAACCTAAACAATGTAAGTATTAAACTCTGTGGTATATCGTAATATGTAATAAGTATTGAGTCAATCGACTTGACGAAATATATATAGAGAAACATCGTATACTGAGTAACAAAAATTAAATGGCGAAATGGGCGGGTACATTAAGGATTAGAAAATTCAGAAAAATATATGTGTAGATATAAAAACAATCAAGTTACCGGGATCAGAAGCTTCTTAATGATAGAACTTCTTTGGCTGATATTAAAAACGTAACATACCCCCTACAACCCCAAATTTTCAACACGTTTGAGCGATTTTTTTTCGTTTTTGGCCTTTTTCTCTGCTGCCTATGGACTGATTTCCAAAAACTACAAAGCTTTTGAGTCTTGGATATAGTAGCAAGATTGTGTACAAAATTGATCAAAATTCGAGCGCTACTTCCCAAGTTATAGGCAGTTATAAGATTAGCGGACAGACCGATAGACGGAAATGAGTGACATGGTTTTTGGCGATGTACTTATATAACTTTCAGAAAACATATCTCATTTTCGAAATTTTTCGCAAGTACAATACTTCCTCGCCCAGTGGTGTAGGAAGTAAAACGTGATGAGGACATTGAGATACAGGCATACATTCAGCGATGTGCACAAAAAAATATCCAACTTCCATCCAATTTTTGATATGATACGTAATTCGTTTTGTTTTATTATTATGATGAATTATTCAATTATTATTATTAAGTTCGACCTTTGAATTTCTGGAACAGAATTTCAATCTCTATTGGGAAAAATGGCGTCAAGTAGGTTGACTCTGCATTTCCTATCAAGTGATCTTCTTACTTCATAAAGGATACAAGTTAGAAGAAAAATGTTAGCTACGAACATGTATAGAATTAATAAGATCATGTCAGTCAAACAAGTTCCACCGTGCCGCCGTGGATCAGTTTATCAGTTATCCCCCGCATTCGAAGCAGACGGAGGTACGCTGATTCAGTCGTCCGGCACGCGTATATGGAAGATATAATTCGAGTTTTAACATAAGGACAAAGGTACGGGGAAATCTATGGTGTATGAAATATGTGTAATAGGTGCATAGAATTACCCGGGTTAGAAAAATCGTATAAGTATTATTGGTCATTTGCTTGTCTGGGCGGTCCGTAGGACCTTTTTGAAAAAGAGAAAGAGAAAAAGGAGAAACAAGGAGAAGAGCAAAGAAAAACAGAAGTGTATTAGTTTAAGAGGAAAAGAAACGTAAAAATTGTTAGAACCAAAAAATTGCTGACGTCCTAATGTGTACAAGACAGACGCGCGAGAAGCGTACAATATGTGTTAAGAAACAGTGCGCCAGTGGCATCCGTGACCTCGTTCTCGGGTTGCTTGGCAACGAGGTGCTTACATCTCTTTTAACACACGTATTGCTCGCTTCTCTCTCGTACAAATTACGTCAGTGGTATTTGGTTTTCAGTATATACTCTCTCCAATCCCTTACACACCCCGACAGCCAATTTTTAACCCCTGCAACCTCCGAATATGATCAGGATCTTCTAAAATCTCAAGGTCTTTCTATTGTTTGGGTCATTATGAACAAAAAGGATCCTTAGTAAGAGTTCGAGTTATAAGCGATTTAAGCTCTAAAAGACTCTAAAAATGACCATCTTCAATGACCCTGTTAAAAATTATTGTTTTTGTTGCCAAACCTTTAAACTGAATACATTTCCTGTATGCTCTCTTGCCTGTAACTACTCCAGCTAGAACGTGAAGATCGCAGACAACAGTGAAAAATCACATTAAAGTTCATACTGCGCTGACGGCCAGGAGATTCTCGACCCTATCAACCGATTTGCAGCTCAGCCTACTTGATTGGCGCTTTTTAGAATACCTGACTCGTACTTCGGTCACTGTGCAAAGGGAATGCGGATTGCTAAATATTGTCAGAATCATTAGTGCGCTTTTTAGGCTTTTCACGACAAGAAATATCATCAGATTGCAGCCATATGCATGCCCATACACGCTAGGCGTATTCCTTAGGAGCTCTGATATAAAACTGTCACCCATGTTTGATAACTGATTATAATATACCTATTGATATGTACTTATATATTATTTATACTGTATTATATAGATTTATAGATTTCCTCACAAAATCAAGAAACCCCATTAAATTACACTCCAATTTTAGTGTTGTCGATATTAATGAAGACAAAGCCTGGGTGGCTGAACCTATTGATGCAACTATAGGTCTTATTGAGAGTACAGGTTTGTGAATTTTCGGAAGTGCATAGAATTTGGGAGGGACAGAGTTATAAGTAGTCAAAGTTCTTTTTTGTTCTTGGGTTATTTGTCCAGTGCTGAGAAGTTCCTTAACAATGTCATTACTTTTCTTTTCCACTTTAAGTGTGGGATCTCTATTAATTTCATGATATGATGGGTCATCATTGATGAGATTGTTGCAAAGATCTAAATAGTGTTGTTTAAGCATTATCACTGCCTTTGTCAGATCTATCTATTGTGTCTACATCCGCTAGGATTGATCTAATTGGAATGTCATTCCACTAACCTCATCACTAACTATTATCATAGTAACAATCTTAATAAAAAGCATTCCTTTTATCACAACCTTCTAAACAAAACTAGAACATTTCTAAAACAACATTCTGAACTTATGGTTACAAGATCTGACAAAGGCAATATTACAGTGATAATGCTTAAACAACACAATTTAGATCTTTGCAACAATCTCATCAATGATGACCCATCATATCATGAAATTAATAGAGATCCCACACTTAAAGTGGAAAAGAAAAGTAATGACATTGTTAAGGAACTTCTTAGCACCGGACAAATAACCCAAGAACAAAAAAGAACTTTGAGTACTTATAACTCTGTCGCTCCCAAATTCTATGCACTTCCGAAAATTCACAAACCTGTACTCTCAGTAAGATCTATAGTTGCATCAATAGGTTCAGCCACCCAGGCTTTGTCTTCATTAATATCGACAAAACTAAAATCAGCACATGCAGATAATGATTACTACATCAAAGACTCATTTGAAGTCTCTCGTCAGTTCAACAGATTGACAATACCAGCCGATCATATTATCGCCAGTCTTGATGTGGTGTCGCTATTCAGCAATATCTATCTGGATGCATGTACAAGAACTATTAATAAACACTGGAATGAGATAAGTCAACACTGCAACATATCTCTAGAATCTTTCACCAACATTATAACATTCCTTTTTCATAACAATTATTTCTCTTTCAACAACAAAATATATTCTCAAACACATGGTTGTCCAATGGGATCTGTTCTATCACCAATTTTGGCGGAATATGTCATGGATGATCTGTTTGATACTGTTATTCCGACACTACCCTATAACCTCTTCTTCATAAAAAAATACGTAGATGACATTATTTTATGCCTCCCCTCCATAGGTCTGGATGGTATTGTCAGAGAATTCAACAGCTATGACCCCTACATCCAATTTACCATTGAAAAAGAAGATGAGAACCTGTCTGTCCCCTTTCTAGACACAAGACTCATCCGCACCAACAACAACAGTTTATTGGTAGACTGGTACCAGAAACCTATGGCCTCAGGTCGGTTTCTCAATTTTAGGTCATACCATAAGCTAGGGATTAAAATCAATTTGGTAAAACAGATGAAAACAAGGGTAATCAGCATCTCAGATAATACTTTCCACACCTCAAATTTACGTAAACTATCAAAACTGTTCATCAATAATGGTTATCCGAAGTGTCTGATTAACAAGATCTTATTTAGTTCACCTTCCAATATTTTGCCGAACTCTGATGATGCAGGTAATAGTCGCACAGCCCCTAATAACGGAACTGATGTAATTCCCAATAATAGCATCAATCCAAACAGTACAAGCACCAACCCGGACTCCAAACCTGGTTTTGCTGTCCTGCCCTATATCAAGGAACTGATCCCTAAGCTGATCAGATTGTGCAGTCCTTTGAACTTTCGAATTGCTTGCAAATCCGTCCTCACTATAAACTGCATTTTTTCAAAAATGAAAGACAAAGTCCCGCTGCTTGGCTTAACCAACACAGTCTACTCCATCAATTGCAACAACTGCAACCAAATATACATAGGTCAGACCTCCAGATCTCTTAAAGGAAGGATTACATCACACAAAAGTGATGCTAGGCTTCATCCTGAAAGATGCGCTCTAGCATCTCATGTTAACACAACAGGGCATTCTATGAATTACTCAAGTATCAAAGTTCTTGATAAAGAAAAATACCTTTCCAAACGTTTATTCCTGGAAATGTCCCACATTTTCATGAATAACAACTGTATCAACAAAAAGACAGATGTTAAACAACTGAGTGTCATTTACTCATATTTGCTAAACTGCGAAAAATTGGAGAACTTACATATCTCCCCAAATTTCGACTCTTCACAACCATAAATAGAATCTGTGTTTTGGCCGATTCCACCAGTAAATTTCATTCCACTCAAAATCTAATAATTCTCTTCTCACGATTTATTAATAATTATTAATTTAAATTCCCATTAATTAAAATATAGTTTATTCAACTGCCTCTGGTCGGTTTAACAATTTCATACATAACATTCTGAAAATCACATCACCTGAAGTGATTTGGCAACGTTTTGGCACACGCCCACAATTCGTTCCATCTTTTAACACAGACATTGACAACCTTCGGCCTTCTGTCAAAAGGTTCATCTCACTCATTATTCCATGACCACCATTTTGTGCAATCATCAAGTGGCTTCACGATGTAATGCTCTAATTTTTTTAAATAATTTTTAATCTGTCTTTAACTTGTTCTTGTCATATTTTATATAATTTTGACCATTGTACCATGTATCCAGCTCTCACCATGTTACTGGACGTTTCCCTCATCCTATACGTAAACAACAATTAGCAACATCCTCACATACTACTGTAAGTTGAGTCAATTTAGATTCATTTTACACTTTTGTTGCTACTGTTATCATTGTAATTGCAGCTCCTGATGATGATGGCAAAGTCCATTGAAAGCTAGAGAGAATTAAAAAAGTATAAAGAGTCCTCTTTGCTTAAATTTCGTCGAAGTACCCAACAAAAGGCGGAAGCTTTAATTTTTCACCTAACTGGTCTAGACGACAATGACCGCGTCTCAAGTTATATATATATATATATAGATTTCGCGTCTATCTCGTATGTGCACGTCACCGTTTTTTTTTTTTTTTTTTTTTTTAACGAGGGGGGAATGCATTTACGCACCATACCATAGCACGAGCTACGACGTGTGTGGGGCTCCAGGGTCTTGAAGAGATCACCTAATACCCACTAAACCCTAAACCTCCGCGTGGCCCGACTCATCAGCGTCTCGGTAGGCCATGTGTTGTGCGTGACCTGCGGTCTGCTACAACGTCTCCTCATGTGTTTCAGTCTCTGGGAACGCCGGGTTGGTTCCCTTTACCTCGCACATTCTATCGATGTCGTTAAGCGATCATCGATAGAGGGTCTGCTAGTTTCTCTTGAAACTCTTGTTTTCGAAAAATCAAGAGTTTCAAGTCAACACGTCACCGGAGGCCGTCTGCCGTCTTTTATAGGTTTCTCGGACCCACTACCATAGCTGCATTATTTACAACCCCGTGGCGCAAGGCCGACAGATAGTTATGCGATCTGTGTGTTGAAAATATTTTTCTAAGATTCAAAGGTATGGCGCAACCTGTGATGTGTGAACTATTTCTAATATGCGCGTAGAATCACCGGTGTTGATCGCATTCGCTTTGGACGAATGGTTTCACTGCGGCAGCCCTTAAAACTTAGGATGAATATGATACTTAATTTCACCTGATGTACTCCAGACGATTTTTGATTTTCTGCTTAGACATAGCTGCTACTACTACCGCTTCATTCATTGTGCTCGCAATTAATCAAGGTTCTGTATCATTTCAACTAATATTAGAAACAATAGGATTGCTCCAAAAACTAAGTTCGGCCTTGATCTCACCTGTCGTTGAATATCATGCACATGTCAAGGGTCTTTGTGCGTGCGAGATTTCTAAAATTAAGCATTATTAATAATTTTATACACAGTGTAAGTTTAAGTGTAATCACGAAAAAACCATGGCATTAGAGCACTGCGATAATTTATAAAAAACTGGAGGACAGATTTAGTATAGAGCTTAAAAGTAGAGCTGCACTAGTATAATTGCCAAAACCCTGTCTGGCAGTCGCAAGATGAAACATTCCAAATTGGTTCTAAATTTAATGTGCTACGTATAACTAATGTTGGGTAGCACATTCAATTATATAATATATAAGGAGATTAGAAACGTTATCAGATAGTGCAAAAATCAAAATAAAAAATAGACAAGCTTAGTCATTCAAATAGTATATTTTTCGTGTTAAGTCCTATCTAGAGCTGCTGCTTTGAAAATGACAACTTTATATACAAGCGTTCTGAGTGTGAATATGCTGAAGTGAAGACTACTGGCCGCTGCGCTCTTTCTAGCGAAAGCACTGAGAACGCATTAATTCATGCTGTTTAATCAGGTTTTGCTGAATGGCTATCTTTATCAGGAAGTCAATCGTTTCTGTTTTTCCAACTCAAAATATGATCTGGTACGAACACGCCTCGTCAATCTCACCATCTGCCGTGGAGATACACGTTAATCCTTTCAAAAATGCCAAAAACTCTGCATGATCAAACCTCCCAACACTATACAACGTTGAAATAAAGCCTAGCCTGGAATATTCCTTTCAAGTTTACTGAGCTGCTAACCCAACCATAATGTTCAACCTAGTAATATAACTTTCGTTCGTCCGACCACAGATGGTCAACAATTATTATATTTGGCAACTCCTCAACATAGTGTAGCACAAAGTGCTATACAGGGTGGCGCATCGAAAACGAAACAGACGCATTTACTGACAGCTCAGTTTTTTTTTGGAAAAAAGCTCAGAGCCGTCGATTTTGTTATCGAGGGGGACACAAGTTTGGCAAAAAATCACGTTAACACGTGCAGCCCCTGGGCGGGGGTAACACCAACCCTAAAACCTTAAATGGAAAAAGGGGTCGAGTGATACCTTATTTTAAAGGTCTTTCAATTCCCTTTATAATGATGTAAAATACATGAGCTTCAGTTCAGTAGTTTTGAAGATTTATTGATTTAAAGCTTAAAGTAGACTTTAGTAGGTACACCAGATTAGTTTGTACTACTTTCAGAAGAAATTTGACTAAAATAATTTACTTAATAAGTAAATGCTTTTCTTCACTACGCCCATGGTTTGTTTATGTCAGTCGCCAATAAAAAACGCAACATTGAAAATCCCATAAGGAACGAAGCAATAGAAGTGGGGGTTTTAGGGCAAGTTTATGTAGATCCTACGTTAAGGAACCCGCAAATTGGAGACTGTGTGTGGTGTTAGTCCACGTACTGTCCATCGGATTCTAAAGGTCTTAATGAAGACGATTTTGATCGGCGATTACAATTTTGTGAAGATATGAGTGAACGAATTATAAACGATGATCATTTTCTATTCAACACTTGCTTTACCGACGATTGTTCCTATTTCTTAAATGGCGTAGCAAAATCGTCATAACTGCCGATATTGGTCCGATTCTAATCCCAGAATTTATCATGAGGTTCAGACACAGCAGCCACAAAAATTAAATGTTTGGGCTGGTATTTTTGGCGATCATTTAGTTGGTCCTTTTTTCTTACCTGGAAATTTGACCGGTGAAATGTATTTGGAATTACTGTAAGACACCATAGATCCTGCATTAACAGCCATAATTGAAAATCAGAATGGTCGGCGGTACATTGCGAATAGGTTGATGTTCCAACAGGATGGTGCCCCACCACATTACGCATTACGTGTTCGACAATATTTAGATCAGACGTTTCCAGATCGATGGATTGGTAGAAGAGGTGCCATTGAATGGTCTCCAAGATGGCCAGATTTATCACCTTTGCATTTCTTTATGTGGGGTCATTTAAAAAGCAAAATCTATGCTACTCAGCCAACATCATAAGAGGACCTGCGACAAAGAATTGTGAATGAGTGCCTTCAAATTACTCCTCAAATATTGCAAAATGTGCGGAAACGTTTTGAGCAAAATCTTTATTATTGCATGGAGAGTTATGGTGGCCATTTTCAACATTTACTTGCCTAACGGGTTAGTTCATTCTTGATTTTTAAATTACTTTGCTGCCAAATGTATTGATCTCCACTAATGATGATGTATTAGTTTTATTTAAGCTTTAAATCAATAAATCTTCAAAACTACTGAACTGAAGTACATTAATTTTATATCATTATAAAGGGAATTGAAATACCTTTAAAATAAGGTATCACTCGATCCCCCTTTCTATTTAAGATTTTGGGAGTGGTGTCACCCCCGGCTTAGTGGGCTGCACGTGCTAACGTGATTTATTGCCAAGCTTGTGTTCCCCTTGAAATCAAAATTGACGGGCCTGATCGTTTTTCCAAAAAAACACTGAGCTGCCAGTAAATTCATGTGTTTCGTTTTCGATGCGCCACCCTGTATATTACCAGAACCGACCACTGCAAAAGTGAAAAACATGTTGGAACTCTCAGTTCGCATTGCCAGCTGGGTCACTACTTTGGCCGCTAGATGCCGCCGATTCTGGACCTATAGAAGGTACGGTCTACTCATCATTGAACAAACTAGAAATATAATAGGATCGGCGGTATCTAGCGGTCACAGCGGAGACCCTGCTGAAAATGCGAACTGGGATCGAGTTGTAACAGTCAGCTTGATGTTCACTTTCGCAGTGGCCGGTTGCGGTAATAGATGGCACTTTGTGATGTCTTATTTTCACAATTTGTATATTTCGCAGAAAAGGGGTTTTACATTTCCTGAATTAAAATTGAGTCTATTGTACTAAGTGCATGGTAATGTGATACTGAAACTGCATTATGCTTGAATAAACTGCCTACAAATGCCATTCACGGTGTGTGCCAGTTGGCAGACCATCAAAATGATTCAACGTCATTTAGATAAACGATTCATTAACAAAATTTATGACAATTTTGCATCTGAAATTGTACAACAACCTGCAACGTAGTGTGTATATTATTACCGTTTTGAGAAGGGAAGAGTGTTTGCGCAAGAGGTTCAATTTTTTGTTTAAAAAATTATAGATCTTTAGACTGAAGATAAGTAGTTGTAGAGTGACATATCACGTACTGATCACAGTCCAGGTGGTTACTTACATTACAAAAGACATGCTGTAGCTAGTGATGAGTCAAAAGGGTTTTTGTGTATTTTGCCAACTTCCGAGTTTTATATTTTTGCACAATTCACGTAAACAATTTAGTACAAAATCACGAGAAAGATCCAAACGTTGGCAACGATATAAAAAAATGGCGTCAAGTAGTTTGACCCTGCACTTCCTACGCAACGCCGTCATTGGGTCCTAAGTGATTAAGTTCAGCACAAGTTAAACCCTCTGAAAAAAATTGTTTAGAACATGTACAACAAAGAAATTAAATGGATCAAATCAGTCAAATAGGCCCATACAATTAGTCCGTAGACATTGTTTCCCTGCCCTACCGGTAATTACCGTCCCTCTGGCAAGGTTGCCCCTTCCAACATCAGCGCGGTAGCGCTCACCGAGTCACCGCTGCAGTAAGGGCAGAATCAGCCGTACTAGCACGCCAGACGCTGAGCCCAGGTAGCAGAAGCAAACGCATATCGAAAACATTTCTCTATCATTCCAAGTATTAAAGGCAAATGTACGGGGAAATCTATCATGTATGTGCCTAGATTAGAAACAAATAAATAAACTAGCAACAAAGAATTGAGATATACCCTCCCCCACCCCTTATAATCCCCAACCTCCAATTCTTAACACCTACTAAAATATTCCTAAAATTGATCTGAAACGTCAAAAAACGAAGTCTGATAGTTTTTTATTGTTCTATTGTCTTTACCTCTAGCTCCGCTGCCACCGAATCGATTGAAAACTGCAAAGCTTCTCGTTCTTAGGTAGATACTTCTCATGTTATAGAGCGGATAAGCATTAGCGGACAGACAGACCAACTGACGCAAATGAATGACATTATTTTTCGTGATGTACATGTCACAAAACATGCAAAGAAGGCAATATCTCATTGTCCAAATACAATACTTTCTCGCCTAGTGGTCTAAGAAGTAAAAATCTACATTTTTAACTTGACGTGGCTTTTCAAAAGTATTTCCTCCATACACGTGGCAGCTATAATCTTGTTAGAACATCACAAGATAGGAGGACATAAATATTGCCTGCGTATGGTTTTTAAGCAGGTACTACGACAATACGGATAATGTGTTGCTTGAAAGTTGAATGCGTCGTAGATATCTATACAAACGTATACGATAACCTATATTTTTGCATAGAATCAGATACATAAAGGTATTATTCCGAATGCTACGATTAGATTCTGCTAATTGGATATAAAAAATTTGCAAATAAACTGCTGATAATTGTGTGACGTATGTAAAGTACACGATTAGCAGATTTTAACGTTTCACTTGCTAATTATCTTAATTTCAGAAATACAGGCCCTGATCCTAATTATTTCAAGTTATACTTATTATGGCTCTGTGTTAAGCTGGTGCCCAGTATTTTTTTGTCAACGTTATATGTAGACGTCTCATACGGATATTATACCCCTCATGCGACAACACAAAGAGATGCAAAAACCTACGAAGAATTAATTTCTACGTATTTGACATACTTTTTAGTAATCGAATCTAGAAATCTTGTAATTATCGGTAAGCTTTCATAATACAACGAATTCGTGAACTGCTCTAGATGACATTGAATTGTGTATTATTATAGTATTATGACGTTTTATTCCATACATAACGGCCGTATCCTCAGTCGTTCCTACAATTTGGGGACGTCTTTATGGCCTCATTGATTTCCATAGTTTTTTCTGTCCTTCAGGTATTTCTAGATGTCCACCGTTCCGTGTCAGGGTCAGCGCTCTCCTATTTTGAGGCTATATTTTCTTTTTGAATTCTAGGAAACTTCAAGCTGATATAACCGATGACATAAATCAAAAGCATGAACAATTTGATGCAAATAGATATTTGTAAGATAAACTTAAAACAGAGCGCTGACACGGAACAGTAGAGCACTATGGAAATCAAGGCCATAAAGGCGCCCTACAATTGTAGGAACAACTGACGATACGACCGTAAGACACAAATATGTTAATTTATGTACGACATCGTCAAAAGCAGGTCGCTTATTTTCAAACGACCTTGACCACAGTTAAATTTTTGCAACAAAGTTTGCATCTAGGAGCCAGGGGCTTTGAAGCTCTGCTGCCTGTTAGAACGTTTGCCTTAGAAAAAATTTAGCAATACTTCAAGATATGCATCGTAAGCGGTTTACATCTCACTTCTGATCTCTACAATAATTTTGTCCTAATGATAGTTGAGCGCCTGGCCAATAATTGAGCTCGTGCAGTGTCAGCGGCAGCAGCAGCAGCAGTAGTAGTGATGACGTCAGCGACATGCCAATATCGCGCAGCCGCCGTCGTGACGCGTCGCGACGCCGCCGCGGTGTTCTAGCCTGGCCGGGCCGCCAACAGCCCACCAGTCGACTCGACACAGTGATCTACTGCGGGACAGTAGACAGTAACAGCCAAGATCAGCTGAAACACACACAATTTGGCGGAAGGTTGTTCGCTCGTTGGTTCTGCCTGCCATTACATACCGTGAAGCGCAGACACTCACTACTACACTTACATTACACTCGTCATCCACTACAACTCTTTTTTTGTATTTTTATATTCGCTTTTTGTACATAATACGACGACATATAGAAACGGGAAACTGTCTGTGATACTCTCGTGTGTTGTTAGTTCTTCTTCATTCTATTTCTTTATCTTCGGTTGTTTTTGGTTGCCGCTAAAGCAGCCTGTGCTAGGACGTGGACTACAGCGGTTTTGCTAATACTGCTCAGGAGAACTACTTCCTCTGGTAAGTACATGCTTGGCATTTCTATCAAATCATATTATCATAACATCAACGCCAAAAGCTCGACAATGTTCGTTTACAAGAGAGCTCCTTCATACTTGAAAGACAACTGCGTTCTTGACCCACTGTCACTAAAAGCACTGAAAAAATAGAGTATCTAGTTTTGTGTTTTCGTATTTCTATAACCACGTTCGACTATCAGTTAGAAAATGATGAAAGGATATCCGCCCATTCACCATTATATAGATCTGGTAAGGACTACATAACACATCTAGATACAAGAAGTTGAGCAATGCAGATGTTAACTAAAAAGTCAAACAACGCTGCGGTAAACTTTGTGTCAAACGGATATCAAAGGTTCTAAGATTGCCCACTGTCCAATAAGAAGGAACTGAGAAATTATTTGTACAAACTCGCACAAGAGCAGGCCAATGCGCTCAATCAGATCAAACCGATTTCTCGTCATCTTTGAGAAACTGTTAAGGAGGGCGAATACAGAAATGTGTTATAAAGTAGGTAATACTTACATTTTTGATGACATTGCAAACAACTAATTATACTGTTTCTGTCGTACAAAGCTTAGCGATCGACAATATGCCAACAAAAGTATCATGAACAGAACACAATCATTTCAAGTAAAACTACATGACTATTATTATTAAAATCAAATCTAAACATACCTATATATGGTTCTGCTTCAGCCAGGGAAGTATATAATTTTCAGGAGTTATAAAGTATCAGCTTTCGATCTAGGAAGCTAAATAAATACCTTTAACCTTTAATAGTTTCTGTAGTGATGAATCCAATGATTTGTGAAAAGTATGGGGGAAAATGTCTGCTGTGACCTATTGACTTTTCTGATTATAAGCTGTATCAAAATTGGTCAACCATTTTACTAAGGGTTACGAATATGACCTAACCCACCAACCTTATTTAACTTTTTTACAGACCGAAAATAGGCGGATAATTCAAGTTAGTGGAAATACCTTTAATAAATAAACCATGCCAGCGCTGGATGCGGTATGAAATCCGTAACACCATTCTCCCAGGGCCTCTCACCCTTGGATTTCTCTAGTCACTTCACATATCTGATACCTTCGATGCATCCAAATAAACTGACCATTATACTTAATACCTCATCATAGGCGGAGGTGTCGATAACATTATAGCTATTAAGCATTAAACATACAGTGTGTTACGGAAAAAGGTGTCAATACGAGCATTTTTAGTATAGAATGTACACCCAAAATAACAAAAAAAGGTCCCATAAGCATAGGTCCCAAAATGCCTCATTACCAAGATACAGGTATTGTAAATTTTTACGCCATTCATAAGACTGAATAAGAACAAAACATGAAGTCCGTTCAGTTAATGCTGTGGTGAGATAGGATCACTCTCATAATACATTTCTTACAATTTTCAATGTCAACTCTCGCTTTTTTTACCGTATTTTCTAAGTAGATTTTTCCTCGGAATATTCAAATCAATTTTTCGCCAAAAAATTGCTCAAGAGAAGTTTGCGAGCAAAATTAAAAACCTCATTCAAAAATGCAATTTCTATATGTATTGGCTATGAGTAAGTACTACCTGTACATAATTTCAGTCAATATCTTAAACCAATCCGATATAACTTTTTTACGATCTTGAAATTATAATTTCAACCCCACCGACCTGAGACATTGCAGGAATCATATTTATTTGAGATTTCCATTTAATTTATGCCCTATAAATATTGTCATGTTTTTTTTTCTCAAGCTCCCTATATAATTTTATGCTTGACATTTCAAGAACATTGTAATGTGAATAGTAAGTCCCACATTATCTCAATGGTATTGGCTGGCATTGGATGATATAGCACTGAGTACGCCAATATGCTGCAAAATTTTCCTCTATCAAAATACTACATTATGTAACACCAGTGACAGACACGTGATTTTTAGGTAACAAATTCCCATAGCGATCACTACTATCGTACTACTAGAAATTAGATGTAAAATTAATTGCATAAACTAAATATGTTTATCTAACTTTCAACTAATAAAGTTTTACCAATCAATGAAACCTAAAGGCAAAATCTCAAAGTTCATGATTTTCAAAAACTATTTGAATTACGCCAAATGACAATCTGGCCACGCTTATGAAATAAAATGAAACAAAACTTGTCTTCCAAACATAATCCAATACTATTACAACCGATTTATAATTTACGTTTTCATTTCCATTTAAATTTTATTATGACAGATTATTGCATACATGATTTGTGTTTACCAATTAACTTCGCACTGTAGGTGTTATTTCGATGTCAAATATAATTTGGTATTTTGGCGGATGCCAAACAAGACAAATGTGACTGATTGAATTCCTTTGTTATGAACTGTAATAATTCCAATTTTTCAACAAGATCTAGTTTATTCGGAGATACGACGCAAACATTGCAAAAATTTATTACTTATAAGCAAAATTACGCATCATTTAAAACTAAAATTATTCATATGTTTGACACATATCTTCAGCTGAATACTAATTTATTATTTTTATATTTCCAAAGAAGAAAGTAACCTTTGATCTTCATTGCAATTCCACATTAAAGGTACATGCCCATTGGAGGAAAGGAAATATGGGATTTCTGTCGCGGGAAAATGTCAATTAATAATTAAGTCAGACTGAGTCAGTCGAATGTCAAGCAATGTCGAGTGACATTGTCACGGGCCCAAGTCGCTTCGCTTCCCCTTACTGGTCGAGTACCTTGATTACTGCTATCATCAAGTATAAAATCTTGTTACTCAGCTGAGCAGAAGTGCAAGTAGACCATTCCTTTTTATATGTATTCTGGGTTGTTGCGGGCTGATAAAGGCCAATCGACTATTTCAAAGCAGTTCCCAATCCGGAATCAGTAAAAGAAAAAGTGGTCCTGTAAGATATGAACGTCTTATGAAGGTTTCCCGCGTTTCGAATCATAAACCACATTGATGTTACCGCCCCCTTGAGAGGCATTTTCATCTAAATGTAGATGAGGCGCGAAACTGGATTTTACGATATTTACTCACGAAATATAATTGAAGAATACGTGCGCTGTTTGGATTGACCAATATGTATATCCAAACACATTGTTGTCGGGTTCAATGGTTCATCACATTCACATTTTACAAGTCTTAGATCGTGATATATTGTCTTCCATGATTGTGTCCTCTATAGACTTCTTTTACTGCGTACGCCACTGGGACTGGCGTTATATGTTATATACACCACGAAAAACGTGGCACTCAATTCCGTCGGTCTGTCTGTCTATCTGTCAGTCTGTGAGTCCGCTAATCCTTGAAAATCGATCCAGTGGCTGCGCAACTAGTGGCAAAAAGTAAAAATATAGAAATCGCGCAAACTTCTGTTTTTGACATTTCAGAGGATCCTGATCGTTTTTCAGTAGAGTGGTGGGTGAGGGTGTCTCAATTTTCTCACGTTGGTATACTTATACGCCTCCAGCCGCGGTAATTCTACGCACCTAATAGACATATTTCATTCATTATATAAGAATGTGTCCGTAAATTTATTCTTAAAACTTAAAATGATGGAAAGACATATGCCCGACCCTCCCTTGTCTATCATACGCTTCGCGGTTCTGTCGAAGAATGTCTGTAATATTCGGCCTTCGCTGCTCGACCAGGTGTAGACTACCGTTTTTCTCAGAGGTGCCAACTTGTGCCGAACAGAATCCTTGATGAACTGAAGCCAGCGTTGCGACTACGGAGTCAGCCTACTTGACGTCATTTTTTTTTATTGGATGTTCAGTTTTGGAGACAAAAATAATCTACACATTAAAGCGCGTGCTAATCTAACTGTATCCCGGCATTTTATGTAAACAATAATTGCTAAAGGTATAAAAGAGTACAATGGTTTCAATAAACCGCCACCGCGGCATGCCTTTTCGTCGCCATGGTTACTTGCGGTTGTCTGTCATGTAACGCCTAATTATTCTGAATTTACACACAATTGCCGATTCCTCTCAGAGTACCGTTGCTCTTTGCTCGTAATTCTAACACAATTATTTCATTTTACCGATCGATTTACAAGAGAGTTGTAACATAATTTGTAATTATGGAAATTCAAAGTACGTAGGTACGTGATTTTCTTAGATTTACTGCTTATAGTGATTATAATCACATAAGCAAATTATAGCACCCTACCTTTGATTACGAAAACAACAACATTTTAGATGTTCTTAAAGGCATTCCTCCAAAGTTTTATGATTGCATCAAAAACTGAACCTGAACAGTCCCATCCGTTGAGGAAACACAGCAAAGCGAAGGTGCATAACGAAATTATCTGCAATTGCTATCTACTCCTAAAATTATTTTATCGATTCAGTTCGGTATGCAGACCGGGAGAACACGTGTTTAGACTAGTGTCATCCTGTGTTGTTGCTGCTGTTGTTGTTGTTCATAGTCTAACTGAATTGATAGACATAATTTACGTGGCAGTGCCAATGTACTTGCATTAATTATTGAAGATAATTTTTGAAAAATGTGTCTTACCTGCTTCTTTTGTGTTAAGTTACATTTTCCTTATAACTAAAATTGACCATACCGTCCCACTAGAGCAGAACTATACCATGTTAAAAATGGCAATTGCATCCTCCTATAAATAAAAAACATTTCTGCTCAACAAGGGTAGAAGCGTAGGAGATAACTACATTTTTAATCGACAGTTTTCCGTATTCTCCGTGTGCGTAGACATGGGATACTATCTATAAAGCAAAATTTAGAAATTTGTGACATGGAATAGTTCTGCACTAAGGTGTCAAACCTTAGTGGTTCGCCATTGTTCGTAAAATTGAAAATGACGTTTTGATTAGGTAGAGTTCGACACTTACGAATACAAAGCGCTCATACATATCGAATCCTCTATTTCTTGAGTTTAATATTACCGATTAGTCTTCTCTTCGACAAATTGCATCTACTGTGGATAACGAGATTGAGTTCATTATACAATTAACATCATTATTCGAAAAATGACCTAATATTTCTGTACTATAAAAACGTGAAAACTCCTGTTGCAAGTATCATTGATACTCATTTAGCGAATTGTCTGTGTACACATCGTTAAGGTTACCTGAAAATGTCATTTCATATTGCAGAGTAACACGTGCCCACGTGCGGATATCATTTACACAACTGTTTGAACCATTTCAGACATTCATTATTATTCAATTTATACGGATTCATTCTCTGATTACACATTTAGAGAATCCCCCTATGTTGTGATATCATTTTCTGTTGCGTTGCATCTCAGGAGTTAAGTGAAAATCAGCGACGTATTTTCCAAAGCTAGCTACATTGTAACATAAAAAGCTTTAAAATAGGTAATCATTTCATGAGCAATTTCTCAAAATGAATCAAAATGTTTACAAGATACCTCCAAGTGAAATTAAACTGAGAAAGAGTTGATGTATGTCCATACTCATTTTTTCATATTACCTATCAGATGCCTCAATAATTTTTGGACTGTCATTTAAAAATCCTGAAATCGCTTTTTTAGAGGAAACGCCCAATTGTAAATAGTTTCTACTGTTCTCAGTTAATAGAGAAAATAACTGTTTGCCAGTTCCAGCCTTATTTTCTTTTTATCCTGCTGTAAACACGAATAAATTCTCACCAAATCGAACGAAATTCTCATTCCGCTGTATCCCACCGAGTTTGTCAGGTGTCCCACGATAAATAAAGTATAACATAAAATATAAACGTTGTTCGGTGCAGCGCGTGTAGTCGCATATAAACATTTTACGGCTGAACAGAACGATTAGCGGCAATACACTTTAACCTTAAAAAGTTCCGCCGTTTCAATTTGGTTGACACATACACGTGCTTTTTTGCTCAAATGCTGGTTTAGCAATCATTTGTTCCTAGATGTTTTTGGGCAGAACGTTGCGAATATAACCAGACAACTGCTAACAGTGCTGGTTTCTATTTTAATAATGCCTAGATAATGCTTGTAATTAAGGTATTTGCGAAAATGAACTATTTGGAAAAAATGAAGATAGGTAAATTGACTTTTTTGAAGGTATTCCAAACTAACGTGTGGTTCAAAGCTTTGTGGAACATCATTGTGCCAAAAAAAACTTGGACTATTTGTTATCTTTTCTGTACCCCAGGACGCCTCTGCGTGACATGTTTAGCAGGCCGGTAATAAAAAGTGCAAACATGGCCGATGGCATTGAAGTTGTTTGCATTTGGGATATCGTGCAAACATCTCGTGTTCCTATGCATGTGATTCGGTGGTAATTTGGGGCTCATAAAACATCGCGAAGAAACTACGCTAACATTATGGGAATAATAGATTGATGTAAATACGTACCTAGATGTATTGATTGATCATTCTACATATATGTGAATTTAGATATTTTTCAGTCGCTACTAGTTTTAGTTTTATAGGATCAAGTTGTGTGTACCTTATTATGCTCTTCCTTCTATTGGTGCACTATTTTTGCAGTTAAGCGAAATGTGTCTACAGTCTACCAATTTCTCAAGCATTCTGGCGTCAATTCAAAAATATCAACCTGGGAGGTGAAAAACGAATATGTACCTACTTACATTATATATTATACTTATATTCGAGAACTATGTATATAATAATTATTCATAGTCTGGAATACTGAATATCCTCCACGCGGTTTGCAATGAGGCACTATCAAAACAAAAAAATAACACCTCGAGTATTCTGTTAATCTAGAACAGTCGAGCATTTGTAAGTTCAATAACAAGCATTAATAAAACGGCAATTATTCGTTGATAAGCAATTCGTGCTTGTGCCTCAAGTTACTACACTGTTTGGTATCCTACGAATATTCACGGCTATACATGTACTAGTTGTATGTACAACTTTTCATGACCATCAAAGCTTGAATTTTTTTTAAAGAACTAATATTAGAGGAGATATAGATATTTTAACTGACCTCTACTTATTGTAACATCTGAAACGTCTCCTATGGTTTTCATGTCGATAATTCCCCATGTTTGTCTGGCCAATCAACCCACATGTGTTTAAAATGCATACGTTTGGATCCCAACGGTGATCTTCTTCAGTACAATTGACAAAAATATTGTCAAAAAGTGTCACTTGTACTGAAGACGGTCACTGTTATGACCGAAACCTACACAATAAAGAACAATTTTAAACACGTTATTTGATTGCCCAAACATGGGAAATTATTAACCTTTATTTCTTTTTACTCAGCTACTTTCCCAATTTTATTATCGAATAATGCAAATTAGGTTTAGTTGGAAATCAGAATGGAAGACCGGAAAACTATCATTCACTTAGCAATTTTTCTATTGCCTCTGAGTTATGGCAAATCAAATATTGTACTGCGTTAATTTTAGTAAATAATTTTAAATAAAAAGTAAGTCATTAGCTTGAAAACATTAATTAGATCCTTGGTAGCTTATCATTTGAGACGATAAGTGACAGTTGACATGTGCTTGTAAGCAATTAACGATTATAATTGGAGCAAAGTTCAATATTTGTCCTATGCACACATGTGGCGGGAAAAGTACATAGACAGATCGTGATATAAATCCATCGAAAAATGGATTTTAATATTATCAGCTTGATTAATTTCATGTCCCGTTAATAACATGAGACTCGCAAATTAATATGAATACTACATCCATAGATAGTAAGAAAAGGAAACGTTTAGTTGATAATTAAAAAAACACTAAAATCTTGCGATTGTTATGCCAGATGACGTGCGGTGCCCATTTATACAACTGACTTTTAATTTGTTAGCAAATAGTAAAGTTACGATGTGGGGAAGTCACAGTTTCATAAAAGTTAAAGGGCACATTCAAGTAATTGCAGCTCTTGAAACGCTCAAAGCTAATGTATACCTATTTGATGCAAATAACCACTGACAAAAAGTTTTCCATGTTGTATTCCGAATTATCCTAGCAACACACCAAAAATCAGTTTGCTTGTGATATTTTTGGAAAAATTATAGATAAAAATTTGTTCCTCTTGAAATGAATCCTCTGATTGCTACACAGGGTGTCCAAGATAAGGATCCTATGCATGGGGATCTTAATACCTGTGGGAGCTACAGCTTAGGTTGAATTATGAAAAAGCTGCGTTCTTTGTGGCGTATTTACATGCCGTTGAGAAAATTTTAAAAATTCCATGGTTTACTGAGATATTTGGGAAAAACTAAAATTTGGCCAAATCTTTTTATTTTTTCTGGCACTTTTTTGGTGTTATTAAATTTTTAAAACGTTTCGTTTTTTGAGAAATCATCAACTTTATTTTTTATATGGTCCAAAAAAAGCACTCCCTGTATCTGATAGCATCTGTTTCTACGAATTCAGCAATGCGTCACATGTTACATTCATTTTCTAAGTTATAAAGAAAAATGTGTTTTTTACTTTTTTATTTAATTTAAGTAGGCGTTGCAAACAAATGATTGATGTAAGATTATGTGGTGACTGATAGATGCATAATGATTCATTTAACCTAAGCAGTATCTTCCACAGGTATTGAGATACCCCTGCATAGGAAGGATCCTTATCTTGTATACGATAAACCCATATTTCTGATGTGTATACTATCTCAGTAATATTGATAGATGTTAATCGTTAAACACATTTTACGTCACGAATTTAAATGAATCGGATTAAATTACAATACAAAACATGAGTTCCACTGAATTCGTTATAAATTCGTAAAATAGCACAACTAGCACTTGTACGCTTGGTATATAAAATGAAATCACATTCGGACCACGTGAACAGTCCATTCAATTCTAATCTGTTTTTATCTATTTAATGGGTTACAACAATATTGAATGCAGCGGCAATTTTGCATCGTACGATGAGCAACTTTTAGCAAAAACGTTTCGCATCACGTAAACACGCAAGTCAACGTATCAACAATGATATTAGCAGAACAGGAACATTTTCCTTAACCTTGACTGTTCTTGATTCACATAAATATGCTCTGTCAATAAAATAAACTTACGCTCAGCTTTATTGCTTTCCGAAATCAAACTCTCTACAAACCTTGACCGCAGAATTTTCTGTGCACACCAGTGGGGTCACTTTTTATGATAATAGTGATAAGGTATATTTTAGCTTTGCGGATTAAATTAAATAAAGAAATTTGGTTTTGATTCGTCCGTTCAATTAACTATACTAACCCCATCTGCACAGTATAGTATAACTTGTAAAATTTGAACAATGTACAGTAACTGTTTTCTCACCATACTGATGATTCTTAATGAAGGCAAAACGGCGCCGTATACGTTGGTTGGAAGCTAAAATTCATTTCAACTTTTTTCCACGCACTCATACCAAATCTTGCTAAGCGTACTGTCTAAAATAAAAACTATTAAACATTTCATCGGACTCTCAAAAGCATAGCCCCTAAACGCGTTTCGATACGCCTTTGGCATTAACCCAGTGGAAATAATGATGTATTTAAATGGTGTTTGGTCAATAAAGGATTAAATAAGGTTAGATCAGTGAATACGAAACGCAATTCCAATACCAAAGGTCTTCGTACAAGGTTCCCTCGCCCTCATTACTCAGAAAAATCAGATAACCCGGGATTTCGAAACCGCAAGCGCTGTTTTTCACTAGACGCGGTGGAATATTTTAATAATAAAATGTATAGTGATACACATTATTTATTAGCGATGCATAATAAACAGTTGCTAAATAGCAGCTCTGGTCAAGGTGGTTACATACTGCTGCCTTTAAAGGGTACCATAAGGCAAATGAAGTCAATAAGGTTTCAAAACTTGTTAGGTAAAAGATGATTTTATTTTTTATTATTATAGTCATTATAGAATTTGTTTTACATTTTACCACAGACTCAAGATTAACTTATTAGTTACATATATATATATATATACAGGGTGACTTCGAAGTTGAGTCATTTATTTTAACAGTGAGTAGATCTGATCAAAAGAAATGTTTTTTTCCTTTACCATTTTTCTGGTAAAATTAAAGTAACAAAGTTATAGCCCTTTGGAAGTTTGAGTACCGCCCTGTCTCAATAATGATATTATGTTCTCGTGTTTGGCAACAACAGATATAATCCGCCTTATCCGTTCATCGCATCGGAAACAAAAAAGCGAAAGAATTTGGAACGATCTTTTTACAATTATTTTCTTCAGTTGTATACAGTCAGTATCAGTCGGTAGTCGGTAACGCGTAAGTGAATAATCGTGTCTGTTGCGAGGCTCAAATCAAAAATGGCACATGTTTACGAAAATGCTGAACTTGTGGACATGGTTCTTATTTACGGGAAGTCTTTACAAAATGCTGCCGCGGCATCACGGATCTATGCGGATCGGTTTCCCCCTCGTGCCTTTGTTAATGTAGTGCAAAGAGCTCGTGAATCAGGTGACTTAAGACCTCACAGAGGAGATCATGCCGGTGCTCCAAGACCACACGATCAAATAGAACTAGAAGAACAAATTTTAGAATTAGTAAGTGATGATCCAACAGTAAGCACCCGACAAATTTCAACTCAATTGGCGATTAGTCAGTATAAAACTTGGAAAACTCTACGTGAAAATCAGTTCTATCCGTTTCACATACAAAAAGTGCAGGCCTTACAACCGGAAGATCATGAACAAAGGGTTGACTTTTGCAATTGGCTTTTAAATAAACATCAAAATGATGACAATTTTTTAAATCAAATTTTAGTGAGTGATGAAGCCCTCTTTACTAGAAACGGAATTATTAATTCACGTAATTCTCACGTTTGGGCTATTGAAAATCCCCATGAAATAAGGGAAACCAATTTTCAACAGCGATTTGAACCAATCAACCTGTGGGCGGGAATTGTTAATGGAATTTTAGTGGGGCCTTTTGAATTACCAAATCGCTTAACTGGTGAAAATTATTTTGATTTCTTGCAACACAATTTGCCTGGTTTACTGGAAGATGTGCCTTTAAATATTAGACAAAACATGTGGTTTTTACAAGATGGGGCACCACCCCATTATGCAAGAAATGTGCGTGAATTTTTAAATAGACAATTTAATAATCGTTGGATCGGCCGTGGCGGTTTTGTACCTTGGCCGCCAAGGTCTCCGGACTTAAATCCTTTAGACTTTTGTTTGTGGGGTTGGCTAAAAACTCTAGTGTATAAAACACCGGTTAATACACGCGAAGAATTACGTGCTCGAATTGAGGAAATGAGTACAGTGATCAGAAATCAACCAGTGATTTTATTGCGTGCTTGTAAAGAGACATGGCTAAGACGCGCCCAGCTGTGCGTCGAGCAAAACGGAAATCATTTCGAACAGTTTTTGTGACATGCTTTTGGGCGCACAGGTCCGCACTGAAATACTTGTCGGGAGGATACTTTATAAAACAAGGTAACATTTTTTTTTTAATTTTTTTTTATTTTTACACACATATTTTGGTTTATCTTCCTTCTACAATCATTATCTGAAAATTAATGACTCAACTTCAAAGTCACCCTGTATATATACAATGTCATAATAAATGGGTTTTATTTCATTCAAAAGTAAAAAAACGCGAAGTGTCGCTAAGGGTAGCGTTTTTCTACTTGAAGAATGAATAAATAATATAAGAATATTTTGAATATAATTTATGTTTATTTCAGGACTTTCCAAAGATAAGCAAACCGCTACAAAAAAATAATATGAACCCATTTAATGATGAATAAGTAGTACTGAATTAACAACAGTCCGTGTACGCAAGAATGTAGCTTAATATGCACTGGATCTATACTAAGTGACATATAAATCCGAACACCCAGTTTAAATGGTTTTATTTTGATAAAAGTTGGTGAATGTATTTATCTTACTGTAAATAACAAGTGAAAAAATTTTCAGCCTTATCAGTTGGACATTCCGGTTTTTATACTGCTTTTTTTTAGTTCACTAACGCTCTAAAAATGAATATTTCAGCCGCAGTAAAGAATCAACGTTAGCGGATTTTGGTTCTTGACATCCTTTACCATCGGTTACGATGCCTAGAGTACGGAGACCTGTACGATTTCGTCAACTAAGTGAGTTTGATCGAGGCCGTATAGTGGGACTTCGGGAAGCTGGACTTTCTTTTCGGGCAATTGCAGTTAGAGTGCAAAGAAGTGTAGACACTGTGGTTAGGTGTTGTCAGGCATGGCTTCGAGAAGGCCGTACGCAAAGAGCAAGGGGCACTGGACGCAGCCGTAGAACAACAGACCGTGAAGATCGCCGCCTAAGATTATTGGCCTTAAGGGACCGTTTCTCCACTACCAGGTCCATTGCAAATGAATGGTTTGCAGAACACGGAAGACCTATTGGCATGCGAAGTGTTTACCGACGAATGAGAAGTTTTGGCTTGTTTTCATACCGGCCACACTGGGTCCTCCTTTTAACTCGAGAACACCGACGTAATCGCCTTGAGTGGTGCAGACAACGGTCAGGAATGGAACAGTATTGTCTTTAGTGACGAGTCTCGATTTTGTTTAGGCATGCGCGATGGTCGTACCAGGGTTAGAAGGCGACGTGGTGAAAGGAGGAATCCACAGTTTTTTGTTGAAATACATGTTCATCACACTGTTGGAGTTATGGTTTGGGGTGCTATAGCTTATGGTTCCAGGTCACCTTCAATCTTCATCAGAGGTAACATGAACGCGCAGCGTTATATCCACGAAGTTCTAGAACCCCATCTTTTACCCTATCTTGACACCCTGGCAGATCCAATTTTCCAACAAGATAATGCCCGCCCACATATTGCAAGAGTCACAATAGACTTCTTTCAACATAATGATGTCACATTGTTACCATGGCCACCAAGATCTCCCGACTTATCCCCAATTGAGCACGTGTGGGATATGATGGGTAGGAGATTGCTCAATTTGCAACGTCCTCCTCAGACTCTAGAAGCACTTCGAGAGGAGTTGGTGGTTGCCTGGAATGAGATACCACAGGAGGACACTGACCACCTGATCAGAAGCATGCCTAGGAGCGTTGGAGAATGCGTAGCACATCAGGGTGCATCCACACATTATTAAAGGTCAAAGGGCTTTAAAGCAGTGCAATCATTTTGAAATTTTTATCATTTACTTATTATGCTTCATTAAGTACTTATACAAAATTTTATTAAAATGAAACCATTTAAACTGGGTGTTCGGATTTATATGTCACTTAGTATACAATTGGAAGGAAGCGGGTCTATTACAATTGCGTGTATGATAGCACAAAGTCAGTTTGTACTCAGAAGTGCAGCGATACAGATAATAAGAAATCCCCGAAACACTGCGGAAGTTTGTCACATTAGGACTGCTTTTGACATCTCTAAAAATCAAACTCTGAGCATTTAAAATTAACTGGAACTTAATAAACAAAATTAAACCTCGGCAGTTATGGATTAAGAAAAATCGAAACATGATGTTTCTATTTACTCCTGCGCTCTCACAATACTGATAATCTTTGATGTCTACTTGTTATTCCGTTATAAAATGCCAAAATAAAATAAAACACGATTCACTACCGCCTGCCTATTCTATCCGTCCATCAATTCTCATTTGATCGGTTTCTATGTCAAGGTTACATCGATTCGACTAGTACATATTTAATCATGCCAGGGTATCTCGTGTCTGGGTGTCTATGTCTGGTCAACTTGATAATTATTTGATTAGTCTCTAGAAAATTATTATAACTTATTGATCAGGCCTTCATACAAGATGAAATAAATAGTAAACCAAGGCATCGAAGTTGCTTCATCACCGAAAAGAAAATTAGAACTATAGAACATTTTTTCTCGTTTTGAGGATAGCATGGGCGCGTATAGCAAAATTCAAGGGGGGGAGATATTGTTGATCCCAGAATTGATTTCTTTTCAATTTAATAGAAAAAAATCAACCTTGAATTCCTATTTCACAGACTACAGCTTAAATGGCTTGATGGATTTTGACATATGAGATGTTTTTAGATTTTTCTTGACAGCGCGAGTGACACTGGGTTTTCTAAGGTTATATAACAAAAATATCAGATTTTAAATGCAAACTTCAACTTTGAAATTTATATTTCACGGGGTACAACCCAACCAGCTTGATGTATTTTGACGTTCGACGTGTTCTTCGGTTCGTCTTGATAACACCCGATTTTTCATTATTTTCAATTACTGCAGTCACATTGTTTGTATTTTCAACAATCGTACGACTAACGTTATTTCTGGGCCTGATGAAAGCCTTGGTAGCTCGGTGTATAGCGCGTCGAGTTAGCAACCCTTGTGTTCGAATCTTTCGTAAAATACTACTATTACTATCGCCACAATACATACGTATAGTTTATTCACTGAATCAAATCAATTACGTCACAACTTCAAATAATGACAGTGACGCACATGTTTGCCACATTAATTAAAACCACTAGATCCTAGGATGCCTTATCGCAATAAGTTTGCCGAGCGTATGTACTACCTAATACTTCTCTTATGGACAGTAAAGGCAATAATGGAGCTCGATGATCTCGTTCGGTCTCAAAATAGTTCGTCAAAGAAATGACGAATTCTTTTGCTTGTCGACCCAGAGGTTTCGGCATTTCAGCAAAATGCTTAAAAGACCACCTCAAAATTTGAAAAAAAATCTGTTTTTATAAAATAACAATGCAAATATTGAGGCAAAAAAACGAAAATAAACTACAAATAAACAACAGCGGTTGGCGTAATTACCTGACAAGCTTTGCGACAATACCACAACACAGAAAACTGTTACCAACATAAATATACCCGGGAAATTCAAACTATACGTACCAATTTAGAATCTATTTTGCGTTAAGGTTGGCATTCAAATTTACTAAATATGACGTAACTGCTGTGTTTCAGTGGTTAAACTATAGTAAGGTAATTTTCGCGGATGTTTTAAAAACAAAAACACACATACACGTGACTCGTTGCTTAAGAAACGGGTATATTATTAGGTATATTTTTCTTCTTAAATGCCCATGGATGATAGTATGAGAAATGACAGTGATATCTCGACAGGTTGCATGTTATGATAAAATATTTTCGAAGTAAGTATAGAAGCTCAGTGTCCCTTATTTGTAAATTGTGTGTAGTCGCTTTATGGGAAGTTATAATCTAATTTTGTTTGAAAAACGTCTTTTATGTTTACATGGAAATTTGATGAATGTTAGAGAACGTAGACACGCACGATTTGAAGAATTCATATTGTAAGGAGTTTCTGTATGAGTATGTACGAAACGTAGAAAATCGTAGAACGTGGTGGAAAAATGTCGTCATTAGTGATAAGATAATATTGTAAAGGCTTATAATTTTAATATCTGCACGATAACGGGTTATCTTTATTGACAGTACCATCCACGTAATTGCGATATCTTTCAGCAAGGTTACAAGTAGATAATTTGCAACAAATACATTTTGCTAAACATGTGGAATCTGATACCACAGCTCTTCGAGAAATTTTTCCATTCGAAATTCTGCGAACCTACGTTTAAGAAACTTACACGGAAATTGCTTTGCACCTTATAATCTATCCTGCGACCAACAAATTCTGTATTTCTGTTACTTGCCGTAGTAAAACTGCTTGATGTTCTTGATATACAACTGATCAGTCACATTGCAAATGCTTAACTGTATTCTCTTTCATCGCCTACTTAAGAATATGTAAATCCAGTAGTTCCATATTATTCAGATGATACTCTAGATTGCGGTGTCCATACTGCTATTAGCAAACCTGGGCTCGTGTTTGGCCATACTCAAGCAGAATTTCGTTACTTCATTGCACTTGCTTTTTTAGACTTTGTGGGTGTACTTTTTCATCATGGTTGTTGTGGCTTCGATGAACAGAATCATATCCACTTATACCTAAGTAGTTGTAGGTTGCTGTGCAGAATACAAGGGCGCTGTGGATTCAGAATTCTGGTGCCGGTCTCCGTTTTACCATTCGATTAGCCGTGGTTTCACAGTTGGATTGCGAGTGTTCCTTTTTACCGCAATAGTTATCTATATCTGTGCTGTAGAGGCACTCTCAGCAGTCGCAATTTATTATAATAAAAATTCTCACGTTAAAACACATGGCAAATGAACTAGCATGTAGGAAGAAAAACAACCTCCCAATTTCAAGACCTTCCTTTTCGTTAAATTCACAAACCTCTTTAACCTGGAAACAAATACCTATACCCGTAACTCAGTATTTTAAGTTTGCAAAAAAAACTCCCAAGATCACAATTTACATATAGATTGATACTGGTTGGAGCGGAAACAGGAAAACTTTTCCCATTCTCCGACTTAACATAAATATTTATAGAAATTCGGCGACATCGTAGGTTGCATTTCATTATACGAATTGCCCCATTCTGGCTGCGTTCATTACCGCACTTGGATTTTCAAATTCGCAAAAGGCCAACCAACATAAATGCGATAGTTTATGAATGGTGTTTCATCGCATCATGTATATGTCAAATAACAATGCTTTTAGTATTTACGAAAACTAGACAATCAACAACAAAAGTATTTACGAGTATTGGAAAGCAAGACAAGTGATTAAGGCACAGGTCTACATATTGTTGTATTGTTTAAGATACGCTACAAAACAGTTTTATTTATAACAATAATAAATGCAAAGGGCTCTGAATCTGGTCACAAAATGAACGTCAAACCAGTGTTTGGAAGTAAGTCTCTCTAAGACATCTATTGTTGCATTCACCAGATCGAAGAAATTAGAGGGGCTAGGACCTCTGTGCCTTCTTGGAGAACAGATACAGCTGTCCGGGGATCCAATTATCTGGGGTTAATACTAGACTCCAAACTGACCTGGAATCCGCAGTTCAAACGCATTAAAAGGAGAGTGGAGACGACTTTGATGTTGACCAGACGCTTTCATTTCAAAACATGGGAACTGAGCCCTTCCATGATGCACTGGATGTGCATAATGGTGGTAAGATCCATGATAACTTATGCATCTCTGGTATGGTGGCCAAAGATGAGGCAACGCTCTGCCATTACAGAATGAAGCAAGGTGCAAAGACTTGCTTGCCTGTCGATAACAGGTGCAATAAAGAGCGCTCCAACCACAGCACTTGAAAATATGCTGGACCTCCAACCGATACAATATGAAATAATCGCGGATGCGAGAATGGGCTACCGTAGGCTACAGTTACAGCTAAAGGGAAGATATGAGGACTTTTACTTAATCAAATAAGGAAACATGTGGGCGGTGACATACTCGATGCGAGGAAAGATCACATAGTTTCCAGATTTGTATTCAAAATGAACTTTGAGACCAAAACATGAGATCCAACGATACACCAAAGGCACAACCTGCAAGGGAAAATTACCTGGTATACTGTCTTACCCAAAACTGTGCATGGAACAGGTGCAATCCTGGGCATAGTAGACCCCTTGGAAGACGCACCTCTGTATTTTAGGCAGAAATGTATGCAATCTTGCACTGCGCAAGAGTAAATAATGAGCATGCGTATAACAATAAAAGGGTCGCCATATACACTGACAGTCAGGCGATACTCATGGCGTTAAGAAGTCCTAGAGTGCACTGATCTGGGAATGCCAACAAGAACTGAACACACTGGCGGAACACAAGAAAGTAACTCTGATGTGGCTGTCAAGACATTCAGATAACGCAAGAAATGAAAGTGCGGATGAGCTAGCAAGGAAAGGATCCTAAACATGCCAAGAACCTGATTTGGGGATTCCAAAAAGCACAATAAGGGACCAGGTCAAAGAACGGGTGAGAAACCAGCACAAGGAATATTGGCACATTGACTAGGTGCACGGAAAATAATTTATCTCGGGACCATGTCCAAACAAGACTGCGGAACTGCTTTCAATAAGTAGAAACCAGCTCCGTGCAGTTACAGGTCTTCTAACAGGAGACTGTGGCCTGAAAGAACACCTGAGCAAAATAGGGCTGTAGGATGGAGACCTTAGCTTCAAACAATGATGTAAAGGAACAGAATCAGCCCTATATGTCTTACGTGAGTGTGAGGCGCTGGATCACAAAAGACAACTAGAACCGAGAGAGTTTAGAACACTATCGGCAGGGAAACTGTGCCAACTGGTACATAACACTAGACTGTTGGATAGATGGATTATCAAGGCACAATAAGTCCTAGAAGCTGCAGTGCTATCGGGGACTTTGATAGGGCGTCTCCCGGAAAGGAAAGAAAACAATTGTTTGCAATTTTTGCCACCGATCTCTTTCAAACAGGTGTTCTAGAATTTTAGATCACATTGCAAGTATCTACATTTTAAAACATATCATATTATGGTAAATACATAAAAGAAATATTAGAGCAAAAGCTTTTCTATGTGCATGTTTTTGTCAACTTTAACGTTGGTTTATAGCTTTATCAATCTATATTGGTTCGGGAGCAAACAGTTTCTGACAGTGCTCTGGATTCAGCCTCCCTATGATACTACCGCTGCGTAGTGCTTGTGCTAACTTATTTTATGTATTTGAATGACCCTTAACTGTAATACTGAAAACAAATACGACATAGATGTCGTTGGCATCCTTTGTAAAGCAAAACCATTGTACGTGATTTATTATAACAATATTTCAAACCCATCCTAACCAAATAACCATTGTTGACGTTAAGAAGTGAAGTTGGTTGACTTAGTACTTCTGATGAATTTATGTAAATTCATTGTGAAGAAACAACCATTTTTCACGCCGATATAGTCGCGCAGGCAGAACCTTAAATGCCAGGGCACCGCGGTTGCTATGAGGAGCTTAAAGAAACTTTGTTAATCCGATATTCGAACTTCCTAAGATAAGTAGAACTGGGAAAAGCCTCCTCATGTAGATTGAACCGTAGGGACAAAGGAGCGGTCGTATCGGCCAGTTCTAGTTGTACGAAGTTCAACGCGATTAGGATCGGAGGCCGAAATCTGACAGTTAGAGAAGAGTCATCGAAAAAACGGACATCCCTTCTCCGAACAGCATCGAGCATGGAAAATGCAGTCGGGGCGGCAGCACAAATAACATGTAAGCAGTCCTCGAGGCTGTCTTATTTGGACCTTTTACAGAGTGAGAAGGTCATGTGGAGAAAAGTACTTTTTAGCCCTAAGCAAGTAGCATAGCTTTTTTCCACCAGTTGCTGCTGTTGAAGAGATCTGTTCGAGCCTGATCAAGTCCACGGTGATTTGGAGTCCATCCTGCCGAAATGAATAGCTCTTTGATAGAACTCGGCTAGGATGCATCTTGTTGTGTTTTTGGAAGCATTAAACTTTAAAGATTGATAGGTCCCCAAGTAGTGATAAGCTCCAGGTCTCTCGTCAGGGAGAAAGTCGCTACTAGTCTTGTATTCTCCAGCTCACCGGCAGATATCGACTTCTCACTCTGAATTCCTGCATGTAGAGTGATGTCATCATAACTGAAGATTCGACACTTTCATTTGTAATCTTGATATCTTCACACTACATACAAACGCAATGTCTAGTGTCATTGCCATACTGCCACAATACTCTTAACGAACTACCTCAACTTCAAGTTATAGTTAACACTATGCCAAGAGATGTGCTTAACGTTCTATGAACGAACATCCTCGCCAATCTAAACATTCTCGAGCTATCCAAAATTTTCGGGATTACTTTTAATTTTCTTTGTGAAGCTCTAAAACGAAATATTGATGATAGACAAACATTGTTGCATATAGTCATTGAATGGTTGTCTGTGTGACGCACATTTTACATATTACGTATCTTTTTTTTCGCTTACTAAATAAACAGAGTGGTTTTCCACGGACGGAGAAAATATGCACGCTAAAAATATCAGCAAAATCGACACCTACGGGTCGCATTTTTAGATGATACGTTTTTCACCACTGGCGTACGGAACAGAACTATCTTCTTTTCAAAAAGGTGTTGTTAATGAGAACACACGATTGTTATCATTTTTCGTATTCTTTATATATTTTAGGCAGTAGGCCCAGCTCATTAATTTCATCCTTATGTTGGTTTGACTGATAAAACTGTCTAATCAGAGTATGACAAACCTTCGCAATCTGACAAAACAATATATTTAAAGGTCAATCTTTGTGTGAAAAGATTGAGTTACTCCCCAATTCTACATCCATCTACACGTCGATATTTGCTCGGCAAATTTCAGCGTAAGAGAATTTTCTTAGCTTTAAAAATTGTTTCTATCATCCATTTCAAGCGATATATTACAGTGAAAAGCAAATGTTTTATACTTTGTAGCCCATTTATAAGAAATAATCTCTTACCTGACTATATATTGGATGTTGGTCAGTTTAAAACTTGTATTGAACCTCCAACGTTCCCTATATGAAACTTTTTTGTTGTCACTCAATAGTCTGACATATTTTTACAAAAAGTAATCTTAGACACAAACAATGCCTATGTTTATTCTGAAGTGGGTTCACGAATAAAAATATAGTAAGCCATCTCGATTCATTGCGTTTATCCATAATAAGTGCCGTCCTATTTTTTTCGGAGATAAAATATATCAAAACAGCATGTTCTTCACTACTAAACAACACACAAATCATGCGTTACTACGGTAGACAATTGTTGAAAAACACATATCAACACAACATATGGACCGGTATAAATCTCATGTAAATGAGCATTGAGCACAAAATAGAACCGAGTTATTTATATTTGCAATGAAAATGTATATATAAAATGATACGAATGCGTAAATCGTGACCCATTTTATTATACTATCTTTTATTTAACTGGACCTGCTTATAATTAATTATGTGTGGGAGAAATCTTGGAACTGCATTTTGAACCAATTGACATTAATAATAATTGAGCTGAGTTTTGTGCAGAAGTTTGGTTCGCGTGACTCTACAAAATGATTTAATCGCCGCCATTTTGCATCCAATATGGCGGATGTTATAAAATGACGATTCATCATTCCCATTGTAACCCCTATCATATGGGTATCAAATGAAAGGGCTTAATGAGAGAAACACAATAAGAACAGTGACAAGTGAACACAATGAACAAATAACTGCAAAGTATCGATTTATTATTATATGATTTTATCTATCGAACGCAAATAAAAGAAGAAGTTTTATGGAGTCATAATAGTGAAATATATGAAAATTATATAGAAATTATTGAACTAGCTATTAGACGTCATAAACACTAAAAAGTAAAAAATACATAAAACAAAATTTTTGAAAACAAGCTTTTATTTCACTGTTAATAAAAATACTTCTTTCTGATTGGAAATAATACTCAAATGACAATGGAGCTCCTTCGTCTCAGGTTTTTAAAGAAAAAGTGTTACGTTTTGATAACAAACGGTTGTTAAATATTTTAGGTTTTATATTAATATGCTGATCAATGTTTTTGCTTCTTTTTCTGTTTATTACCTGTCAACATGCCCATATTTGTGACATTCTGAATGTGAAAGTCATTTGCTGTTTGCTTGGCTTCATTTATTTTTAACTTGTTATAAGTGCGAAAGTTCTTTTTATAAGCAATTAAATCTGCTGAAGGGCCATTATTACACGTTTCAAACAGCAATTGCAGATGATCTTAGTTTTTTTAGTTCAGGAGAGAACCAGACAATATTTGTTTTTCTTGCGATTATGTGTAACTTTTATCAATCTTTAACATACAGTAACATGTGATTGTCATTTTAAAAGTTTACACTAAGATGACCTGCGATGATGATCTTGTTTTTGGATTTTTTAGTTTATCTAACAGACTGTTCACGGATTGGCAAACGTCCTTAAAGTCAGTATTTTGGCTATTACTAACACACATATTTCACATATTTCAGTCGCACTTATTTCAAATATTTTTTCAATTGATAATGCACACAAATACTTCCTCTCCCTGGTTATATAACGTTAACTACACAAATTTAACACATCACCATGCAGTACTGATTTTCCCGAAAACTCCGCAAGAGTATTATAACCAGTAAGTTTAAAATTGGCTAGTTCGTCGGCATTTAAAAAATGTTCTGACAGACAAATTGCACCATATATCAAACTGTCTATAAAGAAAGCATCTAACAAATTTATTTTATTTCTTACTGACTGAATATTTAAATGGTCAACGCTGAAGTTTAAGTTTGACAGTTTTCAACTGGGAAAAATCAAGTTTGAGTCTACTAATTCATTTTGTAGCTCACCCTCCGCTGGGTCTCCAAAAAACGGTTTATGTAGGTATTCGCTGGCCAAACTTCAGCATCCCAGCCTTGAAGTTTAATTCATGTACTCCCACTTTGAAGGATGCATATGATGCATGATGCTTAGACTTGTAACCTCAGGAAAGTTGGATTTCAGCAAATTCGCCATATCATTTGCTGTTGCTTGGAGTGACACCCTATCTACGTAAAGGTGCTCTTTATTGTAGACTTCTCATTTTTTCCTATCACGATGCTACGCACGCCCCCTATTTTTTGTTTGACTTTTCATCATTTATTATTAATATGCCTATGAGCTCAATGTTTTGATTACTTGTAGTATCGTTGTGTATATTTATGTAACGCTGCTCCATGGTAGCATTTCTGCACACTTTCATGATTGCCGCTACGTCCTTTTCCGAAAATGTAACTTTTTATAGCAGTCTCACCACTATAATTATTTTTATTTTATAAATATATAAATTTTCGTTTTTGGCAGACGATAACTTGTCTGACCTTTTTTTTGTTCACGTTATCAGTAACTTCTGGATCTTTATTTCCATCTACAGTACATTCAACCGTTTTTTTATCATAGATTCTTATAGTAGATGTTTTGGATCGAGTCTTGAAGTTTTATTAATAAGTGATTCAATGTGATTGCATGAATTCAATGATACGTACTTGAGAGTAAAAGCATCTAGCTTCTTGTTCATGTTCTCTACATTTTCAATGGATGTCGTAGAACATTGCGTCACAGTCATCTACATCTTTATTTTCACAAGATAACAGCTCTTTTTCATTTGAATTTCAGCTTTAGTGAGCTGAGCACAACTTGAGTGGAACAACATTTTGCAACCATTAGTAACCTTTGATGTACATCGCTCACTCACTTTGCTCAGAACTCAGAAGCGTGGCTTGTACCGGCAGCCATGTTTACTACTTAGGTACCAATCTTTGAAAATAAAAGTTGTTTACAAATTCCAAAGAAGTTATAAATTAATTTACAGAAAATTGTAAAAATTCCGTATTTTAAATGAGGGAGCTTTTATGCAAAATATTTACAATGATATGACAAATATCACATTTTTCTGCTTCTATACTATACATAGGTAGGTATTATTGTTTTAGAGCAGAGCTAGTGTTAATTGTTGTGTTTTGCATTAGCACTCTTTTAATTTAATATTATGTGTTTACTTGTGATGACCTCGATAACCAGCTCAAAAATAAGAGCGTAAATCTAATAGATTTCAGTACCGTGGGGCTATAGTGACTATAGGGAAAGGGGAGGCAACACCGAACGCACTCTCGCTAGGGAACACGTGCGTATGACATCCACCCATTCCAAGCTCCACATTTTAGATCCGGCGGGTGGTACCTCCACGTTCGACAGTCCGAGACCGACTCCCACCTGAGTACAATCAGAACACCCACAGTCAAAAGACAAATTCTCTTGGGACGAGATTCAAACCCGCGCAGCTCACGGCAACTGAATAGTAGAGACTACCACTACGTCACCGCGCTGCCTAAACTGACTAACAAAAAATGATCTGTCATGATTTGAATATGTTAACTAATCTGGTCGTAGAGAGCTAGCTCGTTATTATAACTCATCAGCACACTTTTGTAACTGTTTTGAGCTAGAGTGCTTTTCATAAAAACCCTTTTTATTTCCCACGCCTACTGGCGAGAAAGTATGTATATATATTTCGAAAATAACATATCATTTGTTATGGATCTTATACGACATGTGTAGATGACTTGTTTACTTTGTCTAGTTATAATTTTCTAATGTACTATTTTCTCTTTCTTTATCTTTTTTAGGGGACTCTATTTTAGTTACGCCACTAGCAAGGAAGTATTGTAATCACGAAAAATTCAAAAAATGAGATATTCTGTTCTTTGGAAACAAGTCAATCATTTCCGTCGATCTAACTGACCGTCTGTCTGTCCGTCGGTCTGAACGCTAATCCTTGGCCCCTCTATAACTTGGAAGGTCTGCTCAGACATTCTATCAACAGATATTTCATACACTAGACCTACAAAGAAATAAAGCTACCATGTATGGACAAGTTCATTGCTGCAATCTGAGGGAATTTTTTAATATGAAATTCCCAATCACTAATGTTTCTGGTAAAATCCACGTCTTTTGGATGCCTTGCACTACATTTGTTGTTGTTTGAAAGCCGTGTGAATTATAATCAATCTTCTTGCCACCATTTTTTAACATAATAAAGTGGATTTCAATGATAAACAGGAAATAATGTTGGCTGATGTAGAACCCTTCACAAGAAAAAATATTGCTGGCGCGCTTGTGTTCAGGGTCCATTTTGGCGAGCTGTAACAACAAACTTCAACCAAATTTACGAAAATGCTCTTATGAGTCATTCGTGCGACGACGATTTGCCAAGGAATCCGCGCTCATTTGTTTTGTCGCTGCTACATGTATCATCATCTATTCCACCGACGATTTAACGGGTTATTCTTTTTCAAAAATATCATCAACGCTGGACGATGTTTTTTAGACATTCCTTGTAAGACGTCACCGACTTGGCTACGAGGCAGATTTTGCGATGGTGGCGTCACCATTTTTACGTTTACATATTTTGGTCCGTTCATGTCGTTTTTTTTAGTTTAACTGAATCCGCGTGATCGCCGAGACTCAGTTGTAGCCGTGTGTCAAGTTGCGTGTAAGTATAGATAGTAATTTATGCAAGCTGTCAACGTGATAACATTCATTATGAATGTGTGATTATGAATTCAATTTTCGCGTGAAATCAGCCCGAGTAAATTTCCATTCATAGCTTTGCAACTGATTGATTTGGGAATTCTGCTTCATTTAGTATTAGAGGAATTTTTTTTGAGCTTAGAGAACTATAACTGCAACCGCATTTTTAATTTTGTGGATCAATTATTTAAGCAATACTTTTTTGAAAAGGATTGGTTAAGGATTTGACTGCTTTTGTCTGATGATAGTGTTAATATTAGACATATAAAGTATAACATTTAGATTATCTTATGAATATTGAGCTGTAGTATCCTTGGATGAAAATTCTACTGTTGTTCTGATAAGAAATACTCAAATCTCGAGTGATTTTTATTTATCGAAGCATATCATGTATCCTTACTTACTCAGGTTCACAGAAGCATCTGTTTTGAAAGGACAATGGATAAGATTTAAAAATTTCCTAGAAACGTTGCTTTTTATCAATGTTTCCTCTTATTTACAATTTTATCTACTTGAATAATTAGTGTTGTAAATTAGATGATGATCTGATGATAATAACAATAATATTTCGATATAGTTTACAAAAGCAACTGATTTTCAAAAGATGATAATCTAAATAGTATAATCGTATTAGCAAAGTAACGGGTAAAAAGGTACGCTTACAAAAATTTCATAGTTTATCCGTGAATGTGATTTTTGTTAACGTGCGAAACTAATGACAAGGATGAAGCGACAGTAGAAAACAAAAAATTGCCAAATCCGCTGTAGCGGGATTTGGAAAGCGCATCAGAGGATATAACCATGTTCTAACAATGAGATGGAGGTCCAACTGAAGGTCATGGGATACCTGCAGGTTGCCACACAATCCGCATAAATTCTTTTATGACATGATGTTTTTTGTTGTAGGCGAAAGAAACTAGACGTTTTCTTTTTATAACAGAATGTACATACACATCGAAAAGTGCTGTGTTAATAAACGTTTTTTGAGTACTCTTCTTATGAGCCTATAAGAAACCTGGCCAAGAAACATAACGACACATTAAAAACAGTAGAAGAATCTAGAATGTAGTATCTGCATGTAGGCTCAAAAAACTCTTGGAACCATGTCCGAAAACTGCTACACAACAATAAGCAGGAGCCAACTACATACAGGGTACGGCAGAATCAACTAAAACAGTTTCTCATAGTTACAAAAGACTCTGAAATCTATAAATACCGTTTACACAATGATAAAGACTTCAACTGCAAACAATGTTGTAAAGGAAATCTTAGACAAAGAGTGAACCGACCAACCGGCTGGGAAAGTGTACCAATTATCACAGAATGCCTGCTGGTTCCACTACGGAGATGTTACATACAGTAATGGACAAAAGTATATAGACAAATTAATATTGTGCTGTATTTCTTTTTGAACTTGTTTTATTAATACACCAACCTGTATACATAATTCGTTAAATAAATTCATTAGACTCCCTTCAATAAAAAATTAATTGAAAAAAAACTATGAAGGACAAAAATATATAGACAAACCAAAACAATTATAGAAAAAAGAAGCAAAGTTCATTGAATTATAGAAAACCAACCATGTTTCTGTTAATATTTTGTAGCGTAACCATTATTATCAATCACCGCCTGGCATCGCCTCGCCATAGATTGTAGAAGTTTCTTGATATAAGATTCATCAATATGTCTCCACTTTTGCTCTAAAGCGGCAAAAAGTTCATCCTTGTTTGAATAATTTTTATCTCGTATTTGCTTATCTAAGTATTCCCATAGATTTTTAATGGGGTTTATATCGGGGGACTGTGAAGGCCATTTGAGAACTGGTATTTTTTCATCCAGAAAGAATTTCTTTGCGAGATTTGAAGTGTGCTTCGGGTCATTATCTTGCTGGAAGATTGATCTTAAGGGCATATTGTCTTCCATATAGGGTAACATGACATGCTTTAGTATGTCTGTGTATACAAACTTATCCATAATGCCATCTATTCTATATAAAGGTCCCATCCCAAACCTCGAAGAGCACCCCCAAACCATAACAGATCCGCCTCCATGTTTGACAGTGGGCAAAGTGTACTTGGGGTTCAATCTTTGTCCACTAGGACGCCTAACGTAATGAACACCATCTGATCCAAACATATTGAATGTGGATTCGTCACTGAAACATACCCTCTTCCAGTCACAGATGCTCCAATCAAGATATGTACAACCGTGCAAATTGTAATCGGTCCTTACGGTTTTTCCTCGAGATTAGCGGCTTCTTACTCAGGCAACGTGCAAATAACTTCAAATCATTTGATCTTCTACTTATAGTTTTCGTAGACACACTGACAATTCCTTTTGTCTCGATTTCGGCTTATATTTGTCTTGGGGGTTTAAACGGATCTTTGGACGAAATTACTTATATTAATTTAACTGATCTAGCATTTAGTCTTCTAGGCCGACCACTTCTCTTAGAGGCTTCCAAGATACCTTTTTGTTTATATTTGTTCAATATTGCCCAAACTGCTTTACGCTTCAGCTTCAAATTTTTGGCAATGTCGACTTGACGTTGACCATCTTTGTACAACTCAATGATCTTAGTTTTCACATCGAAAGAAATTTGTGGACCACGCGGCATGGTCTTAAAATCACTGAACTTATTCCACAATACTTGATGAACACAAACTAACCCTCTTCTGACACGAAACTGTACTAAACTAATGTTGAAAAGAATTTGTCTACATATGTTTGTCCCTCATAAAAAAGTGCTTACCTATATTCAGACTTGTATTGTGTTCATTGCAGATAATGTAAAAACAAGGAATTTAGTTTTTCTACTAATAACGCATTTGTTTATGGAGCAATGAAGTATGAAATTCGTTTTCTAAAGGTATTTAGGTAAATATTCATATATGTCTATATACTTTTGTCCATTACTGTACGTAGTACCCAGATTTGTATACAAAAAGAACTTCGAGACCAAAATGGGAGATCGAACGGAACACCAAAAGCACAACCTACAAGGACAAATACCTGTTCCGCGGATCAAAAACAGCAGAGAATAGGTGCAATCCTGGGCATAGTATACCACTTGGAAGACACACCTCTGTATTTCAGGCAGAAGTGTATGCAATCTTGCATTGCGCAAGAGCAAATAATGAGCGAGTGTATAATAATAAAAGGATCGCCATATGCACTGAGAGTCAGATGTCAGTCATAGCATTAAGTCCTGGAGTAACATCTGCACTGATTTGGGAATGCCAACAAGAACTAAATTTACTGGCGGAACACAACAAAGTAACTTTGCCAAGGAACCAGGTCAGAGAATGGGTAAGAAACCGGCACAAGGAAATAAGGAATATTGGCTCTTAGTGACTGGATGCAGGCATGGGAAAGAATTTATCTCGGGACAAGGCTGCAGAACTGCTCTCAATGAGCAGAAACCAACTCCGTGTAGTTACAGGACTTCTAACATGACACAATGGCCTGAAAGAACACCTGCTCAAAATAGGTTCGCATGATGGAGACCTCAGCTGCAGACAATACGGAAATGGAACAGAATGAACTGAATCAGCCCTACATGTCTTACCAAACCTTAGGGAAACCAAAATTAGAAACGAGAGTACTTAGAGCTTAGAGGGAAACTGTACCAAGTGGTCCAGACGCCTCGACTGCTGGATTTGGGTACTATAACTTCGAGGAGCCGAAGCCTAAGCGGCTGCAGTGCCATCGGGGACTTTGGCTGGACGACTCCCGGGAAGAAAAAAAAAACGTAGATGTTTTGTTTCATCCAAACATCAGCTTTATGCATTAGAGAGTGCATTCATCATTCATTAGAAAAGTAAAGAGCATAGATCGCCTCTGCTCATAAAAACCGAGCACCGTATCGTAGTAAAGATGATGGTGTCTGTGTGTTTGGTGTTCGTTGGCCGAATGAAATAAATTACATTAGAGAGAAGAGAATCCCACAGGACACGTCGGCCGCGGCCGCAGCCTTTCCAGGTCACGTTACCCCTATAAATAAACAGACGTACAAAGATCTGCTTTGGCCGCTGGTACTCGGACGAAATGAGATGACACGATGACGACGCCGGGCTAGAAAATCGCACGGTTTTACAGCCAGCCGACACTCCAAGTTCGCACCGTCGCATCAAGGAGATTAAATAGCCTGGGGCAGTGTCTAGTGCAGATAATTTAGGCTCGCACAAGTACAAGTAAGAACATTTATCTAAAATTATTGAAAAGGGAATATAGGAGAAAGCATGAGAATAGGGTTGTAAAACAACAAATTTTGAAAAGCTCAAAAGTCATTCATATCTGCTAAATATTTCATCAGAAACGTAAGGAATGCATCTTCTGAATCTGAACATGTTCACATGTCTTTGAATGTCATGATAACAATTAAGATCTTGTTATACTTTCGACTGCTATTTATGGACTATTTATATTTAGCCCAATCGTTGATCAATTTAATAGCTAATTTTCAGTGCAATAAGCGAACTATTAACATTCTGCGTGTGGTCGAATTAATAAATCGGTAAATGCAGAATCTGTATGTAATGTCCCTGGTCTATAACCAAGTTAGGCGATGGGGCCGAGTCCTGGAAATGCTATTTTTCAGCTATAACCAGCATCTATCCGCCAGGGATTTAAGCAAATGCATCGAACGGTATAAAATTCACACCTCTCATATTACGTGAATACATATTACAGTTTGTTGAATTTTACCATATTCCACTATAATACGACAGATAAGACCTAAGTCTGTTGAACGGCACTACAAATGAGGTGAAGACGATGATTGTTACCTCTATAATTGTAAGCATAGTGGTTGGCTGCACCACATTTCATAAGCTTGCTTTTGAGCACCTATGATTTTAAAGTGACTGGATGTCTTTTGGTAGAATATGTCAATCGATGCCTTCATCAAAGCTTGCACTTTTAGAAAATTGCGATAATTTTACGAATTTGTATTAGAACATCATCAGAAGCACTGTTAAGGACTTACATTGGCACTTTACATATACAAATTTTGGATATTAAACAAGCTCCTGACAGTGGCCTTAGATTAAATCCTTGAGGTATATATACAAAACAGAATACAGACTGAGCTACATTTCTTATAAATAGTCAAGACCAGAATTTGCATCACAGCAAGCACTAATTCCGTTTGTTAACGAAAAAGGATGCATAAACATCAGCGCTTGTGTTGGAATATAAATAGAGCAAGAATCCTAAAATATTTGGGATATTTCCGAACGTACGTACGTTAACGGCATTGCTTTGAATATGATTCATTGATTACTGGCGTACACGTTCATGGTTTCTAATAAAATATCGAAAACATCACCGATAGATAGCTATGAATTATTTATGTTTCTAATCAAGTAACCTAGATCAATGATTTGCACTTATATTGAATGGCAGCCTTCTGTATCACATTATCCCTCAACACGGATGATTACATTAGAATTAAGAGTCTGAAATAGAACACATAAACAGCCATTTTTCATAGCATAATGGTGACTTCCAGTTGGATTCGACGAGAGAATATATCCCACATATCTTCAGTGCTACGTTGTGCAAGCAGGTTGGACCAGTTTATTTCAGACAATGCTCGATTGAGAGCACTGTAGTTTAATAGCTTCACAGTTTTGAAATGTCTACGTGATGGAGTTTGTACATAGAATTGAAGTGAGGTCAATAAGGTACAGTGATCCGACTTGCCAAAAGGAGGTAGGTAGTCTAGACTGGAAACAAAGTCAGGATCATTTACAAATATCAGGTCGAGAGTTCTGGGAGTATGGCCTTCTCTGAATCTCGTCGGATGATCTACGAGTTGGAGGATGTTCGACTTACGCATTAAATCAATATAAGGGGCAGAAGGAGAGTTGCATTCTGGTAATGTTGTCATGGGCCAGCTGATGTCACGTAAGTTGAAATCACCAGTTAACAGAATGTTTGAATTCTTGGTTAGAAGTTCTTCGATGAATTTACACAAATAAACATCACCAGCACAGGGACGCGGTCTGTAGATACAGGCTAATACAAAACTGAAGTTTGGCCGTGTTAGTTCCAAAAAGAGACTGTCGATACCATCGAAGCTCTTGGAGGTAGTAGTTATTGTGAAATTGTCAGCGAATTCGGTACGTACATAAACACAGACCCCACAATACCCCGGCGTGCTAGGGGAATCTTCCCTATACAAACAGTAACCAGGCAAATTAACAACATAGTCAGGTATATTAGGGCTGAGCCAGGTTTCTGTCAGACAAAGAAACGAAGGTTTGGTTCCATCAACAAATGCTTGCACTTCGAGAAGTTTAGATACCAGTGACTGAATGTTTGTGTAGCACACCGACACCTCGGTTAGCAGTTTTTTGATACAGAAGATTGCTGTGCAACAATATTGACAATGGATGGTCTACCCTTGACATATTTAATCGTGATATTGCGTTCTCCAGCCGTTAGCCTTCGTTTCAACTCCTCACGTAGTTGCTGCAGCTCATGCATTTGTGTCGGTGTTTTGTCGTCCAAAATTTTAACGGAGTTATAGGTAGAGTGGCTTAAAATATCATTCTTCTTGCGTAGAATATTCTTAGCTATTATAGGCGATACAAAGCCAACCTTTATCAACCGAGGACGAGATGTACCTACAGCACCAAGTCTGGTCATGTTGAGGCGGTATCCATTAGCAGACGGTTCGATGTGGTTGATTATGTCTGTTACGGAATCAGAATCATTGTTGCCTTCAGGAAGACCTTTCAGGATAATATTGTGAGATCGTCTGAATATTTCCCAAGTTTCAGTCGGAGATGATGGGATATTGTTAGCGTTGGTATTCAACGATCTATCATTTACCAGTGCATTGGTCAGTCTAGATTCAACGTTCGAAATGTTGGATAAGATAGATGCTTGCGCACTTTGGAGTTGCTGAATACTAGCCTCACAATTAGAGATCAGTTCGTCAGGGCGAACAATAGAAGCCGAATGCTGTTGTAGCAATGACATACAATGGGAGACATCGTTGCTTAGTTGTGCTTGTGAGTTTTTGATGTCTCTAATGTCATTGGCCATGGTCGACAATTGACACAAAATGAGTGCTAGAGGATCAGAAGCAGTCGCTTCGTCAGACCGATGAGGGGAGACCGCTGGTCGAGCACTAGTTGATGAGGACGACGAGTTGCTACGAGTGACTCTACCACGTCTACAGCATGCTGAACAAACCCATTTGCTGTCACCGTTTTCGGCGAAATAGCCGATCTCTTTAGTGGTCAGGTTAACACAATTAGCGTGGTGACTTTTCAGGCACTTGGAGCATAGGATATGCACTTGAGAAGTGCCAATTAAGTTGGAACATGTAGCGCAATCTTGGTTCATTGTTAATTATCAACAAGTTATAGGAAGGGAGAGGGTACAGGAAGACGCACTTCACTCTATTGGGTCGATAATAGAGACTCACACAAAGAGGTAGACCACGGATAGGATAAGGAATAGAAATAATGAAAGGAATCGTCTCAGAGCCTCCGTGAGTAGACCACAGAGCCACGAAATAAATCAGTCAGCTACTTTGCTTTACTACTTCTTTATCAGGTGATACGCAAAAAGGAGGATTCTAGTTCAAGGTCAACAAAATTGTTGCACCAGAAATGGTCGCTCGGCAGAAGAAAATTGAATTGTTTTGTAGTATATGAGCACAACATACGAAGCCAATGAAACTACTCAGAAACTGTTCCTAACGTGTGGGAGACTCACAACAAAGAATCAAAATAATTATAAGCCGGTTATACACTATGAAACCGTAATCAAATCGAAAGAGATGCAAAACACGACTGTACACTACGAGCGTTCACAACGATTGATTGATTGATTAGTGTATTCAAATTAACTATCAAATACAACACATTAAATAAAAAGAAAACATGTTAAGAAAATATCAAGCCAGTGTCAAGGCGAACATCTTACTGGTGGACCTACAAAATAATTTCAAAAATCATTACAAACGAAAGCGTGATTACAGCCTACTCCATATCTTCATTCTAATTTTGGAATTTCGCTCTGATTACTACGCCGCTTCTAGCTCAAATTGAAATTTTTCTCCAGACCTGAATGACTGTGATCGTCCTACCAGGGTCTTATTTGCAAAAACTGTTCATCATGTTGTCTAGGATGGTGAGCCGCTAGTCGATCAATACTACTTGCAGTAATAAATATATATTCCAACAATCTTAAGTAACAAACAAATATAACGTCTTATTGCGCTGCGTTGAATCGGTTGAGAGCATTGGCGTCTTGGCGTCGTGTCATCTTTTCCCAGCCACCGTCGATCTGCCGGTCAGCAGCGACAGACATAGAGTGGGACTGCACGGCCATCCTGACGTCACGTTCGTCCCGAACGTCTGAAAATATTAAGTTATTTAGGAAACACCTATACCTATTGCCATCAACACCATTTGCTATCGAGTACGACCATTCGTCATCGAGAGCAAAACTTGCCATTGAGGGCGTAACAGTTGCCATCGAGAGCAGAACAGATGCCATTGAGGGCGTAACATTTGCCATTGAGAGCAGAACAATGCCATTGAGGGCGTAACATTTGCCATTGAGAGCAGAACAGATGCCATTGAGGGCGTAACATTTGCCATTGAGAGCAGAACAGATGCCATTGAGGGCGTAACATTTGCCATTGAGAGCAGAACAGATGCCATTGAGGGCGTAACATTTGCCATTGAGAGCAGAACAGATGCCATTGAGGGCGTAACATTTGCCATTGAGAGCAGAACAGATGCCATTGAGGGCGTAACATTTGCCATTGAGAGCAGAACAGATGCCATTGAGGGCGTAACATTTGAGTAGTTCATTACTCACCTTATTGATTTTGAACTTTGAAGGGTTTCATGTGTTCCACACCTACCACAGCTTGATATGGTCGCCTTGACCTCTGTGTGAAACGATCTTCTTGCACTCTATACCTGTCATTGGGTAGAACCTCAACTATCTTGAATGGTCCTCTAAACTTAGGACGTAACTTTTTACTGTCTTCATTCGCTGAAAAGCTGGTTACTTTAGTTAATACCACATCTCCCACCTGGTACAACCTAGGTAGAGAACGTTTAGTGTTAAATTTTAAATCTTGTTCGATTCTATTGTGTTCCAGACGTTTGGCTGTCTCTTTTCGGTTTTTTTTGTAACATCTAGAGTTGTTTCCATATCGTCATCAGGGTATTTGTCACTATCAGTCCGTAGTTGGAAACCAAACATTACTTCTGCGGGCGTGTTTTGTGTAATACGGTGTCTAGTACTATTCAGTCCTTGTTGTATATGTGAAAGATTAGTATCCCAATTGTCTTCACTTGTTTGCGAACCAGATGTTGCTAAAGCGTCTAGAACTGTTCTGTTCGTCCGCTCACATTGACCATTGCCTCTTGGGAGACCAACAGCTGTTGTAAATAACCGTATCCCTCTTGCAGCAACAAATTCCTCGAAGGCCTTTGAAGTAAACGCAGATCCAAGATCCGTGATGAGTCGTCTTGGGTTACCGAGCATCGCGAACATTTCAGTTAACATTTGAATTACGTATTTTGCAGATGTATCAGGAACTGCTTTTAAATACACAAATTTCGAAAAGCCATCAACAACAACTATTAAATACTTGTTTCCCTGTTTTGTGTTCACAAAAGGTCCTAAATGATCTATATGTAGTGTGTGGTGTGGTCTAGCATACTTTGGGATGGAGTGAAGGTACCCGGGTCTTTTGCCCCCTTTATCTTTATGATATAAACAAGGTAAACATGCATTTATGTATTTTGTTATGAAATGCCTCATTCTGGGAAACCAATACCGTTGCTTAATTTTCTCTAACGTTTTATCAACCGCAAAATGACCTATATCGTCATGGTTTGCTTTGACGATTTGCCATCTACACTTCTTTGGGACTACCCATCTTCTCCCATAAGGTGTTAACTTATAGACTTTGTTCCCCCTTAAATCGTAATTATTAAAAACATCTTTGTGACTCTGAACATCCCCACTTAAAAGAATATTTTTAATTTCCACTATGGATTCATCTTGATCCTGTGCTTCCCTGAGATAGTCATCTTCTTGGATGAGTAGGACTTGTGCTTTGTTTTGAGATTCATTAAAGTTTCGGCTAAGTGCGTCTACATGTTGCATCTGAGTACCTGCTTTATGGTGAATGGTAAAAGAAAACTCTTGTAAAGACAAGACCTATCTAGCAATTCTTGGAATTATCGACTGCTTAGATAATGCGTTCTTTACCGCATTGCAATCAGTAAAAATTTGGAACTGATAGCCTACTAAATAAAATCTGAACCGTTCCAAAGTTTTGACTATTGCTAATAGTTCCAACTCAAAAGAATGATAATTTTTCTCAGCGGTATTAGTTTGCCTACTGAAATACGCTATTGGTCTCTCTTTACCATCTGTACTTTGCATCAAAATTCCTGCAAAACCATCACGACTAGCATCCGTATATACGGTTGTCAGTGCTTTTGGATTAAATATTGCCAAAATAGGTTCTGCACAAATTTTGGCTTTTAAATCTTTGACTATTTGTGTGTGAACTTCTGTCCAAGACCACCGACTTCCTTTCTTTAATAGCTTCGTCAATGGGGCGGTAATTCGCGCAAAATCTTTTAAGAACTTCCGAAAATAGCCGACGAGACCCAAGAACTGTCTCAGTTGATGTTGTGTCTTAGGACAAGGAAATTGTTCCACCGCTTCAATTTTCAGGTTGGATGGTGATATTTGATTGTATGAGATTTGATATCCTAGATAAACTATCTTCTCTGTAAGAAAAGAACACTTTTCGATTTTTATTACAATACCATACTCCTGTACAATTTTCAGTACCTTAGGCAATAAATCTAACCCCTCCTCTATAGTCTTTGACGGTATTAAGATGTCGTCCAAATAAGGAACCACATTAAATTTTCTTAAAGGCATAAGGATTTCATTCATAAATTTCTGAAATACCAATGGGGCATTACAAAGCCCAAACGGCATACGAACGTACTCAAAATGCCCTTCAGGTGTTATGAACGCTGTATACTTCATTGAAGCAGGCTCCATCGGTATTTGATGGTAACCTGATGCTAGGTCAAGCGAGGTAAAATACTTGTAATCACTCAAATTATCAATAATTTCTTCGATTAATGGCATTTGAAAATTATTTTTAACAGTTATTTTGTTTAGCGCCCTGTAATCGACAACTAGTCGTTTGTCATTAGTTCCTTTATTGACCAGAAGAGCAGGACTGGCATATGGTGAATTACTTTCACGTATGATTTTAGCCTCCAAAAGTTCCTGTACCTTACCTCTCATGATTTGTTTTTCTATCTCTGCTAATCGATAGGCCTTATGAGTGACTGGTTTGTCATTGACCAACTCTATTTTTAATGAAACAGAGTGTGCCTTCCCCAAATTATTCAAATTCAAAAATATACAACCTTGATATTGAATTAGAATATCCTGCAGAGTCTTATTATCTTGTTCTGACAACACCCCTGTTTTGACATTTTGCAACCACTGTGGCTTTTTGTCCTTTATTTTGAATATCAACTTGTCATCTATACGATAATACATAATAGTATTATTTTCTGTGAAATTTCTCCCAACAAGAACATCATTGTCTACACTTTCATTAGAAACCACATAAAATTTTGTATTAAGTTTCACCTGATCAATTTGGGTCATTACCTCAACAAATTGCGTAACAACAGTCCCTATACCCATAAATCCTGACAATGTTACCTTCTCCCCAAGAGGTTTCAACGTTAACCCTAGCTCCTGCACTATTGCCAATTTTGTTAGAGAACAATCACTACCAAAATCCACAAAAGCTTCTATTAAATTCCCATCAAGAAATATTTTTTTGAAAAATTTTGAAGCACTATTCTGACTTTTAATTAATTTGACCTGTTCAATTTTTTGTTTTACTTTTGAAGACTTAGTTGAATTATCCCATCTGCCTGGTTCACTTGAGTTCTTTCGTTTCTTGAAACAATTCACCTCAATATGCCCCTTAATTCTGCAAAAATTGCATATCTTATTTCTATGTTTACAATCATTCCGCTCGTGACCTCTGTTGCCACATGTGGTGCAATTTACATTTTGATGTATCGTACTTGACCGGACTATATTGTCAGATGCTCCCAATCGACCACTTTGATTGATTGACTGTTGCACCTCTGATTTTAACGGTTTGCCCCTACCAGTATAAGTTTTGTTCTTCAGATATGCCGCCAAAATATGAGGATTTCGAATATTTGCTGCCTCCACAGCTGATGTTATATTAACGTCATTTATAGCACCTATAATTAATGATACCTTGTCACAATCTGAAAATCCTACTCGTAACTTATTTATTCTCGCTATGTGTTCAAAACAAAAATCATATAACGAACAACCTTCGCTGGGTCTATGATTTACCATTTCCATCAACAGTTGATAAGCATTACGTGTACTCTGGAATGTATTTTTCAATATATCCTCCCACTGGCCCCAAGCATAACTAGACCACCCCAAGTCACCCTGAATGAAACTGTCATACCAGGTTTTGGCTGTACCCTTGAGTTTATTCAAAGCATGACACTTAATAAGGCTATCAGGCCACTTGTAAATATCTGCATTATATTTGATAACCTCTAACCACTCTGATATGTCATTAATTTTCGGATCAAATTCTGGAATTACCATCGAAATATGTATTCCCTGATCGGCCCTCGTAAAAGTAGAATAATGTTCGCTACTCACGGTTTCCCTTGACTTACACCTGGATCTCTTATGTTTATGCCCATTACTATTGCTAGAACTGCCGGAAGAACTACTGGTTGTTGAAGACGAGGAAGGTTCTCTTCTACTTCGTTTTCTGGATTTCCTTTGCTTTTGCTTTGGCATCTTGTCCAATCTCTGAGCAAACAACAGCCTGCAGAATATTTGCTAAAATTGGGAACCACCGTAAAACACACACTTCTGATGTTGTCTAGGATGGTGAGCCGCTAGTCGATCAATACTACTTGCAGTAATAAATATATATTCCAACAATCTTAAGTAACAAACAAATATAACGTCTTATTGCGCTGCGTTGAATCGGTTGAGAGCATTGGCGTCTTGGCGTCGTGTCATCTTTTCCCAGCCACCGTCGATCTGCCGGTCAGCAGCGACAGACATAGAGTGGGACTGCAATCATATCTTGATCATGTTAATATTTTTATACAGGGTGCTTCAGAAAGACATACAGTAGTTCTAGGGTAGACAGTACATCCAAAACTAACAAAAGAGTTCCCATAACTATGGGTCCAATGATGCTCTCCTACCTAGTTACAGGGTGATAAAGTTTTATATATTAAATTAAACAAAATTATATCCATGGATCGAGTTAAGATTTTGTATGTTTAGTGAGCACACATCCTAAGCAATAATCACGCACTAAACTAGGAACGTAGAAACTGGGACGCTAATAGAAATCATGTTCTACGCCACTGACATTTTCGGAGAAAAGAAGTGCATTTTATAAAATATCATTTTGTCAGATCACTCGTTTTGGAGATAATTTGAATATTTGAGGTAAAATCCTAATATTCTTATGGAAAAGTTTAGCTTCCCCTTTTCTAAAAACACGGTGGAGCTTGATTCTGAAAACAGGCATGTGAAGAAAGCTATGGGCACCTCATTGCAACATTGATTTTATAATATGCGTGTCTTATCCTAAATCAGTAGCGTAGAAGCTCACCATACATACAACGAAAACGTTTATCTCAAAAATAAATAAAGCTAATAAGAATTATACGTGACAACAATAAACTAATTTGATACAACGTGGTCATTTAAAGACTGTGCTCTACGCCACAACGACTCGCTAACTTTTTGGAAAATACGTGGCGTAGTACGAACAGTGTTGATAGCCTTCTGTATACTTCGTCCTCATTCTTCGTGTCCGAGGTTGCCGACAATTTGTGATATCTTCTTTGTTGAGCTCACTTAATTCGAAATGCTGAAGAATTTTGACAAAATAAAAGTCCGTTAATTTCAGAAGTAAACTAATAAGAATTTACTCAAATTGATTGGTTCCACAATTACTAGTTGTGATTTTAGACAAACAGAAGAATCTAACATGGGTAATTCCAGGAGAATTATACCATGAAAACCAGTGGCGTGCATAGACAAGGTTTAATTGAGGATAAGGCACGTATATTATTCGATTATTGTTGTAATGAGGTGCCATAGCTTTCTTCACATGCCATATAGTGTTTCAAGCTTCATGGTGTTTTCAGGAGATGCTAAACCTTTCCATAAGAATATTTTAGGATATTATCTCAACCTCAGTATCATCAAAACGAGTGATTTGACACAAATTCCTTAGGAGACAAAATTTATAAAATATTGAATGGTGTTTTATAAAATGCTCTTTTTGCCAATGGCATAGAAACTGTTTCCCATAAGGGTCCCAGTTTCTAGGTCCCTGTTTTAGTTTGGGCCAGGAAACTGTGTGCTTATTGCTGATGATGTGCTCACTGAAAGTCTAAAATTCTAACTCAGTGTCTTTACCTGCTCCGTAGATATATATTTTTTTAAATTTCGTAAATAAAACTTCAACACCATGTATCTCGGTCGGGGAGCATCTTTATAAAAGCTTTTTTATTATGTTTGGATGTACTTTCAAACGAGAAGCGGAAAACATATCTAGATTTGCAAGTATTTTAGAATTTGAGATGCTGGATCTGTTAATTAACATTATTTTATACATTTTGTATCAATGGCGCACAAACATTTACAATTAATAACACTAATTGGATCTCAACCTAAGACGAAAAAAGCAAAACTTTCTCGCATACTAAAATGGACCACGGCTATTTATTTTCTTGAAATGATAACAGTACCTCGTAAATAAAACTTCAACACCATGTATCTCGGTCGGGGAGCATCTTTATAAAAGCTTTTTTATTATGTTTGGATGTACTTTCAAACGAGAAGCGGAAAACATATCTAGATTTGCAAGTATTTTAGAATTTGAGATGCTGGATCTGTTAATTAACATTATTTTATACATTTTGTATCAATGGCGCACAAACATTTACAATTAATAACACTAATTGGATCTCAACCTAAGACGAAAGAAGCAAAACTTTCTCGCATACTAAAATGGACCACGGCTATTTATTTTCTTGAAATGATAACAGTACCCCAAAGGCATTATTACGACAGCGACGGAGTTGTTATGAGAAAAATGGTCTGTTCATGAGAAAAAATCTGCAATGATCTAGCAAATGAAAGATCCTCTTTAACCTGGAAAGCATCTGGGTCTCACAAATACCTGATAGAATTCCAAATCTTGAATGTTTTTGTCATCTGCGAGCGTAAAAGAGAAGTGTGTCAAAATGTATGCTAAGACGATTGATTAAATGACATTATAAATTCTTATTTTGTCTCTGGAAAATGATCTGTTGTACTCAGTACATTTTTGCGGTAATTTGTAATTAATCAAAATGTAAACTGTTACATCATCGATTACTTTGCGTGGGATAACACAGAATGTATCGATAAAAGCATCAAGCGTTGATCAGTTTTTTGCAGTTCCAGAGAAAGTTGTTGCTCACTAACCAGAAAATTACGCAACTCGGTTTTGATACAAGACACGACTGTTGAGGTTTTGACTTCGCGATGGCAGTGCGGTGTAAAATCAGGTTATGCTAATTTTTATTTGATCAGACTAGTTGTAAACAGTGATGTTTCAACGATGTAACGATTAATTGTTGTTTCTTACAATGCTGGCGCCGCAAATGAGAATTTTATTCATTGTTATTATTAATGATACTTGTTACTTTGTTGTATACTATATATACTGCTATCGATTACCTTGATTCATCCCTACAGTAAATAGTTGGCAAAACAATAACAAATTGTCTCTCCTATACCTGTTAACAAAATCTCAACTTGAAAACGTCTGATTTTCTGTCACTAATTTTGAAATCACAGTATCATCTTATGTAAACAAGATCGTTCTAAATTTCAGGTCCTTTCCAAGTTAAATCTAAGCTCTTCTACAATAGTATCTACACTACAACAATCTCATCATGGTTTTTGTAACTATTTTCATATTGATACAAAAGTATACGTCATCTGTAATTTATAGGCAAACTGTCGGTCAATACTTTTACCATTTAAAGACGTATAAGTATGCATGTGCCTACCTAATAATGTTTCATAATAAAACATGATCCAGACATTATCGTATTTGACCTGATTCTCATAAAGTAGTTCATTGCAATTAGACAGCACGCATAGTTGCTCTAGATTTGAGGCTATAAACTCTGTTATCCTGCGATGCCCCGTAGTATTAATATTATGAACGACTTCCCTATTTAGATGCTCTCTAGCTGCTAATTTGAATTTTTTATCAGATGAGCAACTGAGATCTTCCGGATTGGGCATGCACAAATTCGTTTAAACTGGTTTCAAAATGCTAAGGTCACTTTTATACAGAGTTAGTTAATATTTTACTGATACTACTTCATCTCAAAAGTTTTTCTTTTTTCGCTGAAGTAGCCACAAGATTAAAACCTAAAGAAATTGAAAATATCTCATTGATTTTAGTTTTGAACTGCTCGATCTTACTAAAACTGAGGTAAACCTCTCTTTGTAGATAGCTTCACATTCTCGCTGTATCTTCTCTTAAAGTACCTATTCATCTGACTCACCTTGTATATTATTCTATATAGCATTTCTCAGATCGACAATTCATTGAAAATGCAAAGGGGTTGTTCAAAGACGCCCTTACAGCCTTACACACAGGTAGACTCTTCTTATAAACCTGGTCCTCCCCACATGACTGTTAACAAAACCCTCAACCTCATTGTTCCCCGGATCACCTCATGCATATCTATTACTGCCAAACATCAAAACAATATATTTATATTATGTATGTTCTCCCTCTATTCCTTATTTTCTCAGGGTATATACGACTGACCTAATTTTCTGTATTAGGACTCCTCGGTTTACAGAGAATATTTCTTGCCTGGTTCTGTATTAATATTTTATGAGAAAACTAAGAGGTATTACTTTTAGATTTATAGTGATTACTATACGGGTGTTTCAAATTCGACCCTCACCATTGGGATCTCGGAGACAGTAAGAGATACGAAGTCACTTGGGGGCATAGTTGCGTATTTAGGTAACTAACATTATTCAAAGTACTTCCGGAGGGAGACGGAAAAAATCCAATTTTCTCTAAATCGTTTAAATGTTTTCCTGACTTTATTTGTAGTGGGGTTTTAATATAAATAGCACATTTACATTGCCACCTTTTCTCCTTTACAAGATGACTATACTATTCGTCATTATTCGTCAGTTAAAAGTCTCGTCGGTCTGTTAGTCTGTCAGGTCTGGCTACCCAGATACCAAACATGTTTGAGGAGAAAAGGGAAATAAGGAAAGAAAGGAAGGAAAAAGTAGAGCAAAGAAAAGAAGTAAATCATTTGAAATAGCTTAAGCATTATTGCTTTGACTAGTACTCGAATTATTTTGTAACTCCAAAAAATAATTTTGATCGGTTTTGTATACTGAAATAATTTTGGCTGGTCTGAATTTACAATTTAATTTTGATCACAGTGCGAGGCGCAGCCTGGAACTTGCTCGACTGTGTAGTCTACTGAATCACGCAACAAAGGGTTGCTGTGCGATTCGGCTTGATTATACAAGATGACATAATTGAAACTTTAATATGACGTTTCGTCTCTTGTCCTCTGGTATCAACTTTATTTTTTCTTGAAGACGCCATATTGGATTCTTACACAGGTAAATAGAGCTTATAATTCTGATTCCAAAAATGTATAATAGGTCATACATTGACATTGTTAAACCTCAATTATTCCAGAAAAACAGAATTTCCTAAATTTGAAATTATCAGAGAGTCATTTGTTTCGTATACCAGACCAGACCTCAAATTAAACATTGTAACAGAGCTTGGAACACTGAGAATAAGGCAGTGAACAATGTTCAGTGAAGAGTCAGGCCTTGCCTACAAAATAGCGAACAAAGTTTTGAACATCTACTCGTACTATGATTTACCTCTTCTTATCTATGATTTTCATTATTATTACCATTAATAAATTTTTCATTTCATGTTCATGTTTCTCCGTAGATCTTTTGATTTTTTATAATGTTCTTGTCAAAAACAAATTCATGGCCAATAAGAAAATATATCACTGAATTTAGGACTGAAACCACAAATAAATGTACAAAATTCCATATGAATGTATGGTGATGGAATTCAAAAGAAGAAACCTTGAATTGAAAATTTGACTACGCCATCTTGTATAGAAGAAAAAGTGATAATGACAACACGGTATTCACTTTGAAACCCCATCTCGTACTGGGCACCCAAACTATATAACTGCTTGTCAAGTGAGTATAAAGAATATAGCCTAAGGAATTAAAAAAAAAGTTAAAGATGAGTTTAAAGCCATCGGATGGCTAGAATTTAACTTTACGCATATCCACGGGTAATTGATTGTTTCCTTTTTCTGAGAAGTGTAATATTTTGAGCTTTTCTCTTTTTGCTGGTCAATATTGTGAACTGTGCCATTTAAATGTAGGTAGTTTTTTTTTGTTTGTATCAGTGTTTTAGGTCGGGTTGAAAAACAGCATAAGCTGACACTCCAACTTTTCGTCACTTTTAAGTCAATTATTTTGTAACTATGTGACGAATAAAGGCCATTTATTATTATTATTATTATTATTATTATTATTATTATTATTATCTCAAGTAAAGTCAGGAAACATAAAAAGTGATTTAAGATAAATCTGGTATACGAAACAAATGACTATCTGATAATTTCAAGGCCTACCTAGACTGGACCTATCATTTTTTAAACTAAGGTTTGGCAATTCCAATGTATGACATATTCAGAATTAAATACTCTTTTCACTTGTGCAAAAATCCAATATGGCATCTATGAGAAAAAACAAAGTTGATGTTGGACGAAACGTCATATTGAAATTCAAATTACGCCATCTTGTAAAGGAGAAAAACTGCCAATGTGCAATTTATTTTGAAATCCCACTACAAATAAAGTCAGGAAATCATTAAAACTATACTAAGTGACATATAAATCCGAACACCCAGTTTAAATGGTTTTATTTTAATAAAATTTTGTATAAGTACTTAATGAAGCATAATAAGTAAATGATAAAAATTTCAAAATGATTGCACTGCTTTAAAGCCCTTTGACCTTTAATAATGTGTGGATGCACCCTGATGTGCTACGCATTCTCCAACGCGCCTAGGCATGCTTCTGATCAAGTGGTCAATGTCCTCCTGTGGTATCTCATTCCAGGCAACCACCAACTCCTCTCGAAGTGCTTCTAGAGTCTGAGGAGGACGTTGCAAATTGAGCAATCTCTTACCCATCATATCCCACACGTGCTCAATTGGGGATAAGTCGGGAGATCTTGGTGGCCATGGTAACAATGTGACATCATTATGTTGAAAGAAGTCTATTGTGACTCTTGCAACATGTGGTCGGGCATTATCTTGTTGGAAAGTTGGATCTGCCAGGGTGTCAAGATAGGGTAAAAGATGGGGTTCTAGAACTTCGTGGATATAACTCTGCGCGTTCATGTTACCTCTGATGAAGATTAAAGGTGACCTGGAACCATAAGCTATAGCACCCCAAACCATAACTCCAACAGTGTGATGAACATGTCTTTCAACAAAAAACTGTGGATTCCTCCTTTCACCACGTCGCCTTCTAACCCTGGCACGACCATCGTGCATGCCTAAACAAAATCGAAACTCGTCACTAAAGACAATACTGTTCCATTCCTGATCCCAGAGTGACCGTTGTCTGCACCACTCAAGGCGATTACGTTGGTGTTCTCGAGTTAAAGGGAGGACCCAGTGTGGCCGGTATGAAAACAAGCCAAAACTTCTCATTCGTCGGTAAACACTTTGTATGCCAATAGGTCCGTGTTCTGCAAACCATTCATTTGCAATGGATCTGGTAGTGGAGAAACGGTCCCTTAAGGCCAATAATCTTAGGCGGCGATCTTCACGGTCTGTTGTTCTACGGCGGCGTCCAGTGCCGCTTGCTCTTTGCGTACGGCCTTCTCGAAGCCATGCCTGACAACACCTAACCACAGTGTCTACACTTCTTTGCACTCTAACTGCAATTGCCCGAAAATAAAGTCCAGCTTCCCGAAGTCCCACTATACGGCCCCTATCAAACTCACTAAGTTGACGAAATCGTACAGGACTCCGTACTCTAGGCATCGTAACCGATCGTAAAGAATGTCAAGAACCAAAATCCGCCAACGTTGATTCTTTACTGCGGCTGAAATATTCATTTTTAGAGCGTTAGTGAATTAAAAAAAAGCAGTATAAAAACCGGAATGTCCAACTGATAAGGCTGACCATTTTTTCACTTGTTATTTACAGTAAGATAAATACATTCAAGAAATTTTATTAAAATAAAACCATTCAAACTGGGTGTTCGGATTTATATGTCACTAATTTTAGGAAAAAGCCTCCGGGTGTTGCAATGACAAAATGTATGTTAACTTTTTGTAAATACTTGAAAGTAATTTCGAGAGACGCTGGAAAATAAGTGATTCGCAAAGTCGACAGCCGATGAATAAGTTTAAGAATTTCTGATTTAAACTATTTAAAACTACGTAAGTATATTTGTGAAAAAGACTTTACTGGCGTTTAGACTGTCCAATATGAGATTATGCAATGAGATTCACTTCTATGTATTACTCTTTAATTCTATAGAATATTTTTGTGCAAAGACCGGAAACCAAGAGGGTGATTTGGCATGGAATTCGGCATGCCTCCGAATTGAAGCTGTGAAAGAAAAATAGGAGCCACGACACCGCACCAGATCTGCTGGGCCGACCCGTTCATTCCGGGCTTGGGTTCCGGAGCTTTGCTGCTGCTCTCTACTGTTAAACTTCCAGATGTTCCGGAGATTGGGGCGCGCGTGTAACTAGACCAGACGCACAGTTGCCATATATACACGATTTTTATTAGAAACCAGGGATATTGTGTATGCCTTGAAAATATTTCTCTAACTCCTACTAAACGATTGATAAAATTTATGCTGATCGCTAAATTTTGTTGACGTGTAGATGCCTGTCTTTAAACGTGTAAAGTATCATATATATACATATATATACATATATATACATATATATATATATATACATATATATACACTATGTAAATTCTACGTTTTCGAAGATAAAATCTTTTGAATATCTTTCTTTTTATACGTTGATTAATCGTAAACATTTTAGGATACATTATTAATTAAAAACTCTGATACTGCTTCGCAAAGCTATAATTTCGAGATATTATACCACTTAAGAATTTATTTTGTTAGCTTTTTTTAGCCTTCCTCTGAATATGCTAAGGCAGTGTAGTGTCTCTGGACCTTTTATTAGTTGCAACCCAGTTTTGAATCACAGTTCTCATTACCCTCCTCCCCCTTGAACAAACCTTTTAAGTGTGTTGTTATGAGTTGTCTTTTCTATTCTTTCAGAATATATTGTTCTTTCTTTAGTTAAATAAAACTTTTTTCCGGGATCGTGGTGCCTTTTCCAGAGGATCCTGGTGATTTTTTAAAAGTTTTCATGGTAAAAAATTTGAGGTTCGGGCTGTAAGGGGGTGGTAAGGGTATATCTCAATTTTTTGATGTTAATATATATATATATATATATATATATATCTCTCGTCGGACATCGGACAATACCTGCTATCTGACATTTTTGCCCAATTTAAGGTATATGCATATTTTTCTTAGTCTACCTACAGCGCACATGGTGATAGAGTCAGCTAACTGCAGAAAAATTTGAATTATTCAGCCAAAACAATACCCACCGCTGGCAACACGTCTGTCAATGAGCGGCAATTCCAGCTATCTGACAATTACGCGTGCTATTTTTCTTAACTTTGTAATGAAACACGACGTTGTGATTTCTCAGAAATATCTCACCAAAGCACACACCCAAATGGAATGTGACTCTGTACACAGTTGCATTTAAGGAAAACTGAGAAATAGAGTTATTGAATTACCAAGTGACTATGTTAAAGCGTCAAAAGAAGCTAGGACAAAACCAGGACTACTCTCGAACGGAGTTGCAGCGATACTCAACAATTAGACCAGGCGTGGACAATGTAGTCACGGACATCGAAGTACTATGTTATAATCCCGATGGGAAAACTGAAGTGAAACTAGGCTTCAGTGTAGAGCCTCAGGAGTTGCCTATGAGACCAAAACAGCTACCCGTCATTTCAGATTATAAGTGTTATATCTAAGGACTGTCACATGTTTTACGACAATTTGACATATGTCAAGGAAAGAAGCTGAACGTTCATTTAAGGTGTAACTGAGAATACATGTTGTTATCTTTTTCATTTGTAAAAGCATTAAACTATTAATTTGATATAATGAATAACAGTTTTTCTAACACGAATCCCGCTAAATCCATCTATGCGTCATAGTACTATATCTGCTAACTGCAAACAAAGTTAGCAGAAATATCAGCTATCTGCACTAATTTTGTTAATTAGAGCTTCATTTAAATAAAATCGCATCAAATATGTGTTAAACGTCATTTATTTTTTGTGACCAAAGTTGTAGAGTTTTAAGGCCGGTAGTATAAAATTGATAAGGTTTCTTTCGTCCCCTCTAAAATTACGGTTCCTGCATATAGCAGGTATTGTCAGATGTATATCCTGTATATATACACGCTCCCAACCTTGGTAATTCTATGTACTATTAGAAATAAATTTCACACATCATAGATGAAATTTAGAAAATTATTTACATCAGACGGATCGCGTATCTATCGGCCGCGTCTGCTTAGTAAGTGCTCTGGTATCACTGCCGCGTCTGACTGGGGACCGGCACGGGTATTACGTATCTTGAAAAGTTACATTATATCGGTTCTTTTTTGAAATTTCATAGGTTTTTTGTGGCATAACGTTGGTTTTTCTACAAGATGTCAACTTAGCACTAGCTGTAGTACACTTATTGTGAACTCGTGAACTAGCTGTACGTGTTGCCTAAATATCGTGATGCTTCAGGTATCAATGTTGGGCGATGTAACATCTGCTTCAGAGATGGCATTATTGGAGGTGTAATCTGTATGTTGTATAGTGTAGCTGGAAGGAAACAGCGGTGCATAGGTGCATAGTGAGGATTTGTTTGCTAATAATCTGTGTTGATGATAATTCCATTGGTTTCTTGTCTAAAATGCACTTACTTGAGACGTATTCAAAGCTAGAAATTAGTTGCGCATCCACTTTTTCTTATTCATTCTGAAAATTACATATGCAAATTTGCTGAATTTCAAAAATGAGAGAGATAAGAAAAGAAAATCCGTGATTGGTGAAGTATATTACAAGTAACAGGTGATATTTTTGGAACGTAAAAAAGTTACATATTACATTATTGGCCCTGGTAAAGATAACATGGCCACGCAAGACAACTGTTGAAATATACTCTACGGGGCTCTACAAGTCTATCCGTAGCGAATTTTTTTCCGAAATCGTTGCACAACACTCGAAACAATGCAAATGAACATGGAAAAATTGACGCTTTGACGTTCGAAATGGCTTCGTCGGTACCTCAGGCTATACATAAGTTTTGGCAGCTGACCTTGTTATTTTTGTCACCTGGATTGCGGTGTTGCCAGCTCATCGGGCATTTTTGCTACCTTAGCTATTTTTTATTAGAATGTTATATAAAAAAGAAGCTTTGAATAAAATATTGGGGAATACCAATGAAGAAACAAGATTTAAGGCGAAATAATGTTTGCCAAATAGCTAAAGGTGATTCCGATAAATATTCCCATTGTACGTGCAAGAACAAACAAAACAAGGCAGGTGCTGTTTATGTTTTTTGACAATTTGTATTTTTACGAATTGTTATACAATTTTTAATAATTTGTATATCGTGTCCACAATTTGCACATGAACATAAAAATTATTTATATTGTAGATTTCCATGTGAATAAATAGTGTGTGTGGTGTAACAACTAGAGTAGCACGATATTTTGATATTTAAATTACAGTAAAATACTATGAATAATAATTAAAATAATGCATTCAACAAAGAACTTAACTTTTTTAGGATGAATATGGTAAAACCACAAAAAACTATATTTTTATACAAATTTAATATAGGTTCCTACAAATATATAATTTTATAATACCTAACAATAATTGTCAGACTTGCTTTTTGAAACCACAATTTGTCAATCAATAAAGTTAGAATAGTATGAGTTATTGTTATTACCAAGTCATATTATATCTATTACAATAATACTAGCAAGTCGATATACATAGACATTATCACAAAGTTTTATATTTAAACTAGTACCTATCATCATATAACCTCACAACAGTGTGAGTTTCAATACAATGTGGTATTACAATAGTACCTCCTACTAACAAGTCGATATACATATGTGTATATCCCATATTATGTCGTAGCTTTCTTTTGAGATTTTCAACCCCAGACAATAGCTTCCTAATATGAGATTTATTTTTCAAGTCTAATTTAACATGAGCCTAACTTTATTTTTCATTAGCATGAGCTGTTGATCAGAACTGAAAACATATATTGTGAACAAGGTGTATAATACAGGTCTTTGAATTAAATGAGGTAGACCGATTGACTCCAGCTAGTAAATGCCAACAAATCTTTCCACACAGCATATCTTCTAAAATTTTTCACTTTCTGATTGTATCATTTAATGACATTGTATTGCTACTCTAAAAAGCTATATGGAATTCAATTCTCTGTACCTCTTGATATGGCATATCGCTTATACAAGTCCATATGTATATAAATTAGAGAAAGTGTTGCTAGCTTTATTCCTGGGTGTAACAGGATCCCTTCACAGTGTTGGTTATCCTGCAAATGTACCTTGTCAGTGCTAATTCAAACTTGATGGTCTTATCGAAACAACCTGTTATGGAATCTTTCAAGCAAATGCGTATTGGTTAGATTTTTCTGCAAGCAAGTAACAATGCATGTCGTGGTTGGATCATTTCTCCTAAGTGGACGTTTTTGATGGCGTACACAACGATCCTAGCGAGCAAACGTGGAATGAACTACCTAGTCTCCAAGATGACATTTTGTCGGTTTATTTTCACGTTTTTTAAGTTTTTTACATAATATCCCCGCGGGTTAGGTTCAAGTATCGGGGAGAGGCGACTTTACCCAATGGACTACTCGTAGAGCAGGGAAAATGTCTATGGGCTAAGTGTATGGACTGTTTGACTAACTTTTTTATCAGAGAGTCTAGCTTGTGCTGAACTGATGATAACGTTGCTTGGGAAGTTCATAGTCGATCTACTTGACGTCATTTCTCCTGATATTATCGGTAATCTTGCCTATTCAACAGTATTTTAAGATATGTACTGACTGAAAAGTGGCGGTAGTAAAATGTACTACCTAAACAACGCAGTAGGAGTATCGGATTTTGTCCTAGGCTACACAAAACCGCGTGAAACTCGAAAAACGGTCTCGGGTCGGGTGTGAGGCTGGAATCTCAGCAACATCGCCATCGTTCCGGTTTACGTCAGCAGCAGCAGCAGCAGCAGCACGAGGAGGTCGGCAGGCTCAACATAGGATCGATCGATACATGAGCGGGAGACCGGCACGCACCAAATTACAATTCACTCAAGGGGTCATCAAAAAGAACACTTTGAATTCAAGTTAACTGTTTTCAGACATGAGAAAGAATTGGTTAATAAAGAAGTTTGGTGCTTGGAATAAATGTATTAGAGCATGATTTTATTGTATAAGCTTCAAATAAATTGATCCAAGACAGTTGCTTTAATTACCTTTTTATTTTTAAATTATAGATATAGCTGTAATTTCAAAACGATTCATAAGACAATTACAAAAATGCTTGTCACTGATCTGCATGATGCTTTAAAAATAGTATACATTGTGGTATCATATTACATCGCCAATTTCCAATAGAATAACCCAGTTCTGCGTAACAGGGATTGACTAAATTTTTACTCGGCCGTTTTCGATAATATCCGTCACCGTAAACATAAGATACCTTTTCAACCCGCGAGACGACTTTTAATACGCCATATAGAATATAAAAACAAAATTTTGAAATTTGTGGCATGGAATAGTTCTGCACCAAGGTGACGACACAATTTTAACATTTTTTATTTACTGATTTCTCGATGGTTTCGATACCAGAATTTACCGGGTTGATTTTTACGATTTGGAACACGCTTTTACTTTTAAGGTATCCAAATAATGATGAACGATCTACTTATTATCGGTAATTGCCGTTGGACGGTCACCGGGATTATAGTATGGAACAGATTGGAAGGGGTGTTGAGATGAAAACGTTAGGGAGAGGATCTATATTGCGCCGATTTTCGAATCCTAGCGGTATTCTCGAATTTCAATATTTACAACTCGGATCTGGGAGTCGGGATCGAAACCATTGGAATTGGTTCCTCCATTTACTTCTGTATTGTCGTTCCTTTAGAAAGACTCGTTTAGAACCGATCCAGCTCTAGTTCCAACAGATATGGATGATTTTCAGGGACTGATTGATCATATTATGTTGTTGCTGTTCTTGAAAAATATCGAGACAATGTTACGTATGGATGATTAAAAATGTAGGACCGGGCCTGGGCGTGAGGATGGAAAGGTCCGAACGGAGGGACGGATGGCTGGTGCGTGAGGTAGCGTGCCCAAACTGGCAACCGTGGCACGGGTAAGTCGCCCGCCCACCCGGCAAAGTGTGACAAGTTCGGAAAGTAGGTCGCACTGAGCAGCCAAACATTCCCGAAGGATCAGCGCGGCAGGCGGCTCGCGGGAGCGGAAAGAAGATAGAGGAGAGGGGATGCCCGCCTGCCTCTCTCCTGCTTTGCCGTCTAGGGCTCCATTGTTCGATGCTGCTGCTACTGACGACCCCCTCGCAGGGGCTACGATTGACGCAATTGACACCCGCTGATGACGTCAAATCATCCCCATTGCTGAGTGTTAATCAATTATTAGGCACTTGCTGGAAATGCTGATGATGCTTGGGGTGGTCAAAATAAATAACGTATTAATGTGACCACGTCATTGTAGTCTTAACTATAATACATGAGAGTGAATCCCTACTAATATTATAAATAAAAAAGTTTAGATGTTTGTTACTCAATCACGCCAACACGGCTGAACAGATCTGGATGAATTTTGGTATAGAGATAATGTTATAGTCTGGTATAGAGATATGTTCTAGTCTGGAATAGCACATAGGCTACCTTTTATCTCGGTAAATAACTTCTAAATAGCTATTTCACGAGCTACATACCAGTCGGCTTAATGGAATTTGACAACAATAGTCCGACGCGGAGGCGCTCAGTTGCTGGTCCGACCGAAATGAATGAGGGTATATTAATAGAGCATTTGCACCATACAGTTACTACAGTTCGACATTCATTTTCTTGTCGTGATCGTCTTGATTTAGATTTGCGTAGTGCATTGCTTTACTTCAAGTATACTCTGTTTTGTTTCTGTATGGTTTTTTCTAGAATTTTTTAAGCATAGGTACAAACTTATATCGTTAAAATGTTTAAGTTCAATGGGACTTAATATTTTGAGGTATAAGGTATAATTAAAGCCGACTACCACTGTTTAGGGTGATATTCTTTTGCCAAACAAAAATTGATTATGTGAGTGATATGAAAGAAAGTTATAGAAAGACTTACGTTGATCATTGTGATAGTGTCAACTCCCTTAGAGGTTCCTTTAAGCTCGTCGACAGATTAATTTTATTATTCTAAAACTTCTCTTAGAACGTTTTTTCCAAAAAAATGCGTGGTTACTAATTTTTGCGAGGTGTTCTGGTATTTCATATACCGTCAGTGAATATACTCGTAGGCAAATTCGACGATGAGTTTGCTTTTAAAAGCATGTCTATAGCCTACCTCGGGAATAAATTAGTAAGTGTACAAATTTTTACGTCTGTTCGTATTGTCGTTCAGACGTGAGATTCTGACAGACTGGAGAAACATTTACATTTATATATTGTTGCATTCAAATTTTGAATAGAAAAAAATCTATTTCCAAGTGCATTACTTCGGATATTGTATTTCGCCCAAACTAATGCAAGACGTATGACCTTACACAACTTTTACGCGAGCGGAGCCGCGGGCTTAGGCTGGTATTTAGTAGTTATCAAAAGATTTCGAATAAATAAATAAATAGAGTTTATTCCTAACAGTTGAGGTAACCATTTACAGGTTTATTTATTATACGAAAAATGCTATTAAACTCATATGGAGTGGCATCTAAAGATAATTCGTATGAAAGAGAGGAACCGCAAAATATTAAAAAGATTCAGCATCTTGCTAAATTACACGTAACGAATACAGTGGCGAGACAGTAGAGTTCATACGTTTTTGCATAAAATGACTGAAAGACTGCCATCTTTGACATTTGACGCCCAGATAAGCACACAAATCATTCGCTCAATAATGAAGCAAACTCAAAACTGTTTGATTGATCGCTAACATGATAGCGGCAATTAGAACATTATTGATAGATATATTCCTTATTTGCTATTAAACAAAAATCACAATCACATTTTTATGAAAATCTAGTATGTAAAGGGTAATTATTGATTTTCCTTATTTCCCTTGAAATCCCCACTGTAGATCTCGGGTGGGGGAGTAGGAGGAATTGCGTAGTAAGAAAATTGGAAGGTTATATTGTAGACGAAGCGAGGGGAGATAAAGGATAAAGGGCGTCACGATTGCTTTTTATTATTTGCCAGGGTTGCGACGGATGCGGTGACATCACACGAAATGCTGATTTATACGGATTAAGGATAATTCCAGAATTCCCACACTGCGGTATATTTCTCCTGCAAAAAATGGCGTCAAGTAGGTTGACCCTGCACTTGCTACGCAACGTTGTCATCAGTTCATAAATGATTAAGTTCAGCACATCTTAAATCCTCTGAAGACAGAGTCAGTTACGAACATGTACAAAGGGGAATTAAACGGATCAAGCCAATCAAAAAGCCCCATACAATGGGTCCATAGACATTCTTCCTCTGCCCTACCGGCAGTTCCTGTCCATCAGGGAATGCTGTCCGTTTTCATATTTGCGCGGCAGCGCTCATAGCGGCACCGCTGCAGCGAGTTATTGTACATTCGGTCTATATGTTTTGTGCGCCAGTTATGATGGATTAGTCAGCCGGACCGGTACGCTGGGCTTTAATAGCAGGTGTAGTTTTAAAGGCAACAATAGGTGAATAGAATTAACGGAATTAGGGGCGTATAAATATACTAACGATAGCTCCGCCGCAAGTGGACCTAAAACTACAAAGCTTTTTCTTCTTTGGCCTAATATTGACCTTGTTCAATATCCAAAAACCATAATATAACACAGTTTAGCCGGCGGCATAGGAAGTAAAAACAATGTCTAAACAAGAAGTCCTACGAGTATACAATTCAAATGTTGTTATAATATAGTATTTATAAACCAGTCACTTCATTCAAAAGTAACAGAAAATTTCTTTGATACCAGCCTTTATTATTCCATTACGTAGGAGAGGTTTTTTGTACGAATTATCTCAAATAGTCAAATCAATTTTCTTTTCTTGCTGAAAGTGTCAGTTCCGCACTCGACTGCTGGCCGAAGTATAACTGAAAATAACTATTATCTCGATTTCTAAATTATAATTTTATCAGATATATCTTAGTTAAGTTATTGCCACTGCTTTTTAAATCACCATATGTTAACAAAAAGAATTTAAAGTCCTATTTTTTACCCTGCACAAGTATTGTTGTTCGTTACTCAGATCAACGTTTGTTGAGTCAGAAATTGGAAAATGGTGGGTGAAATAAATGAATTAGCTTCACAGTTGTTAACTTTTGAATTCGCAAGAGCGCCAGAGCTAAAAAGTTTACCGTGGTTCACAATCGAATTATTCCATTCGGTGGTTTGTTCACAAAGGAAATACGTTTGGGAAAGTTCTTGCTGCGTTTGCTTTCCTTCTCTTGATGAAGGTAAAGCAAAGTCATATTTAATTCAATTGTGTATTTCATTTTATCACCTGGTAGTGCGATTTACCTGTCGATTTTTTTACACCTCAATATTATCATGAAAATGGGAAAACAAGATCAGTGGGCTATGCCTAGGTTTAATATAGGACTCAAAAACCTAACCTTTGAGCAGTGTCAAAAAACAAGTCACGTTCAAGTTCATAGTAGCTGCGGTTCCTTATTATGATGACAACTTATTTGCGTTGACAGTTTTGCCTCATACCAATGTACAGGGGTGCTTTAAAAAAAAGAGACCTTATCCGATCGAAGACCTCCTCATTGCCTGGCATGATAATTAACTTCAAGTCTTCCTTATTTTAGTAATTTCCTTTGAAGCACGTCTAATTAAAAATCAATAATCAGAGATAATAAGAAGGCATCAGATCTACCACATCCAGGTGACAGGATAAGTAAGGCGTCCTGAGAATAAATAAGGCTGAAGGAACAATGTGCTTTCGATTCGTAAAATCGTAAAATGTTATTGACGTGTTTTTATGTGTCAAGTGTACAAAACAACTTTTGATAAATTCGAATTAATTCACTGGTTGACTGAAGTTTACAAACGAAAAGCGCCGTGATTCTGTCGCCGAGCGCTTTTCAAGTGTTTTTTTAAACAAAGCAATAAATGAATCTTATCGCTAGCACAGTGCAGTAATTCAACAAATTACGTGGAATAAAAAACAACAAAATGCGATAAATCTCTGGTACCTGCAACAAACATGCAGTGCAGGAGGCTGCCGCATTTCATAACATTTTATGGACGTGTATGTTCAAGTTACGCAACGTGTAAGTTCGCTTATTAGATTTTATGCTTCCGTTTTGCAATAGCTTCATTTTTATGGTGTGGCGGGGAAGGCCTTAACAATGACATTGAATTGAAGTAACTATGAAAATTACATTGACAAGACCAGTTGAATTTTAGTACCAACCAGCCAGTGTCGTTATATTGAATGTATTCATATCGACATACTAATACGAAGTTATAGAAGCCAAATTGTGAAACAGAATAATGAGTGTTCAATGTATCAAATTCCAAGGTGAATTCAATGCAAGAGCTTATGGAGGTCCCAAACATAGGCGCCCACAGAGGAGGGTGTTACCGGCCGAACCCAAGAATTAGCATATTTAACTTGTTTGTGTATACAATTTTCAAGATTTTTGAGAATTGGTTCCCACCTCCGAGAAGATTTATAATTTGCTGCGCTCGCTCTTCAAAAAGCTTCAAAAGTTTCACTTTATACTTAAAAACGGTTGAATATTGGTGAGGTGTAATCCCTGAGAAAAACTCCTGTAGGCGGCCATGCGCTCAAGCAACCTATTTTTTATCTCAAATATGACCACATCATGTTTCACGATTTTTTAAATTCACTCGTAAGAATAGGAGACAAACATGGAAAATTTACCCTACAAAGTCGGATTAATGTTCTGAAGTTTCCCGCGAGATAATTTTCAAAAACCTCTGAATATCTGTGACCTGAGGGAAAACTTCCAGGTGAATCTGTAGCGACACTTGTGAGAGGCCATGTCCTTTGTAAGACCGATTATATTAAAAAGTCGTAGCGATTCTCTTCACACTTACACCCATCGAACGCAAGAACACAACACAAAATTATATTTTATTTTGATATTTCTCATGGCAAAAATGTAAAAAACTTTATACAATATTTAAATAAAAATTGTTACTAACAATATTTTTCTATTGTTTCAGAACACGTATCTGTAATATCAAAATCTAGAAGCTAGTAAAAGAAAACTCGAAGAACTCGTAACCGTAACCAAAGAAACGAAGAAAGAAGAATAAGAAAGATATAGATGTGTTAACGAAGAAACTGCTGGAGCAAGAAGCAAAATTCAAAATCATCGCGTCAGGATGCATATTGAAGTGCAAGTTGCGCTGAATTTCGTGATATCGTACCTGTACAACAAACTGCCCAGACGGAGGGTCAATATTTTCGGAGAGGAGCTCGAAAAAGCGTTAAAAGACAAATTTCAGGTCAGTTGTACATATTTATAAATATAATTCAATGTTATTGCCCTGTAAGAATCGCTTTGACCGCAAAAATAAATTTCACATATTAAACAAAATTATGATACTTCAATGCGTACAAAGTAGGACTCTCCCTCATTGTGTCGTCATAGCGGCCAAACCAGCATACGTAACCAAACTTACCCATTGAAATATTAATTTTAGCGTCCGTCACCACTGGTCACCACGTCAGGGTGCCGCTATATATTTCAATAGGTCCAGTGAGTAAGGGTCCTTAGATACTGTAGTAACTATGTGTAGCAGGTTATGTTGGAAAATATTTGCGATAGTTCCATGAAGAGGCAATATATTCCACCGCGAAAGTAAGCGTATTCAGATATTGACAAAAATACTAAGGATTTTTTTTTTGTAAAGTGTAAGGTTCTAACTTGAATAATCAATGTTTCACAGAATTTCTGGAAACAATAAAGAACTATTCCTATTCATTTATTTGTTGGATGAATGTTTTTTATACAAGTAATATCACTGATAAGACGCTAATGCTGTCGCTCAAAAAATCTTGCACTTGATTCTTGATGACAGTTTATTAATTTATCATCTGCCAAGGAATTATCGATATAAAATATTAATTTGTATTGTCGAATATTCTTCTTCGTCCATCGCTATCTGGAAAAATCCAATCAGGAAGCTACTAGATAAAGGGTAGCCCATTTATAGCATAATTTAAAAAAACTGTTTCTGAAGAGAGAGATCAAATTCTTTTTGTAGACTTAACGGATTAGTTTCTATTCGTAAATAAGCAGTTTTTGTGGTAGACGGGGTAGTCGCATTACAGTGTGTAAGTAGTGTGGGGTGAATTCAGACAGCTGTCTTTGGCATTTATTGTATTAAAGTTGTAATGCTACAGTTTTAAATGCACGTAGTCGTAAAAATATTTTTTCAGTCTGTGCCTGTGAAACATTGGTGGATTTTGCCTTATTGCTGTTTCTGCTGCCCTGATTTGAACAGATGCACTATCTCGTGCATAAACAATTGAAGTATCCACTAATAACAAAAATAGTAGGGCTTAGATCTGACATCGTGAACTATTGTGCTACAGACACCTGAACTCCTGGACATCACTTGAAACGTTGCCGGAAATAATATTTAGCGTTTTTTTTTTTAATTGAGGCATTCATTCCTGTGCATTCAAGGGATAATTGCTCCAATAATGAGAATTGAATGACCCCACAGTGGCTGATTTAGGGATGGGAGCAGCGGTGGTCGCAGTATTCATGCTACCGGCGATTAAAAATTGAAGAGCGGGTGGAAGGGGGTGGCAGCTCGGATGTAGCAGTGTCTTGTGATAGTTGAAGAACAGGTAGTGGCTTTGGCGGCCTCTGGCCGATCTTGATTTGCCCAATGAAGTCCATAACCCGTTCCCTGGATCCGCACTTGCTTCAGCCTCAAGGTTACGAGTATGTCAAGGACGAACAAGCTTTGTAGTTCATGAAAGTCGGTCCAGTGGCGGCGGAGACAAAGTCCAGAAACGAAAAGATAATTTGAAATGAGATAGTCGCTGCTTCTCAAGAATAGTGACACTATCCAAAAAAAAGAGAAGAATTAGTTGAAATTGCAGATCCACTCCAAATGTTGACTATTTTATCAGGAATAAAGACATTTGCAATTGTCTCAAAGTTTTCGCCAGAGATGACGCTAATGTTGTTGTTCGTTAATATCGAATGTTTTGGGGTTCTCTCATGAATAATGTCATATTGCAGTTGCGGCTTGACTTTCAAAGCGTTTACTTACATTTTTCTCAAGAATGACGTCATATTAGAGCAAAGTACGCTAATAACCGATCGTGTTAATCAAGATTAGTGACATAAAGTGCATTATGACTATCTTCCACAAGATAAAAATTCGGAAAATGAGTCTTTCAAACTACCATATGTGAAATTAATACGGGTAGAATCTCAACATTCTGAAACATTTTTCTACAAGAACTCATACAGTGTCACTGATTTTCGTAAAGTTGGTGTAGATAATAAATCGAAGCAACAAAAACGGGTCCTAGAGTTACTCTGAATAAATCATACAAACGTAAGATTCTCTTATCCAAGAAAAAGAAAAGCGCCATGCTTAATTTAGTAAAAAAAATGTAGTACCGTCATACTATGAGGGATTTTACAATAATTTGTAACCAATTTTTGTATTTTACTTCTTTTTTTCTGCACTTTCCTTTGATTTTTTGGTTCCACGTCTTTTAAATGTTGTTAGTTGTGTATCATTGGTAGCAATACTAAAATAAATGTTCCCCCTTTGTTCTGTAACCACGAATTATTTGTCATATATTTTTTAGCAAAGCATTTTTTTTGGATTAATTACACATTCCTGTAACGTTGCAAAAAGTTATAAAATGGGATATTTTTGGAAACATACTGATCTTTTATTCAATGAATCTGAAAGTTCAATAAACCTTATTTGATTGATATTTTTTCTTTATCCAAATTATTATCTTTCTTCTGTCTTCATAAAATGCATCTCCTGAAAAAAAGCTTTTTTTGAATAGTGTCAATATTCTTGAGAAACAGCGATACGTTCTGTATTACAAAAAAAAATTGTAGTACTGTAAATGGGTCATGCCGCATAGGTATCTAAATGATCTAAAATTGTGTATGCACAAAGCATTTTTCTACGGGCATCAACTTTAGCGTTTCAAGATTTGTGCGAAAAATTGTTGAAAAGCTGAATTGCTGTATCTTCATCTAGCAATCTAGTTCATACAAGAAATCATAGGAAAGTGCAATAACAATTTTAATTAAACTGAATCATGGCCACGCTTCCGCATATCAGGACTTTTTAAGAAATAATCCTTCCATCTGGGTACTTAGTATTTAGTATACAAACTGTTTTCGTTTCAGTTTTCACCGAATATATCCGATAATATTTCACTTTATCAACTCCTATGCAAAGTATTAGCATAAAATGGAAAACAAATCTGAACTTACCAGTTGGCACCATTTTGGTATCTCCATATGCATCTAACTCCCCTTAGAACCCAGGTGGATTTTAAACTTTGCATATTTCGCATGACTTGTGGACAATTCTGGGCATTTGTATTTACTTTGAAGATTTTCCGATAAAATCATTAGAAAGTCATGCTGCCGAAAAAGATCCCGACCGTACGAAGATCCCGGTGTAATTATCCAAAATAATTGAAGCAAACACTTTTCCTATCCATTTGTGTCTTCACGCTGGTATCTGAAATTAAGGGTAGTGGCTGGAAATAAATGTTATCAACACTTGACTGGAAAAGTGCATGTTATTTCTCATAGTTGCAACGCACTGTTAACCTTTTACAATGGCCGATCGCAAATAACAGTTTTGCCACACTAAAGGGACAAAGTAATAAAAATGTTCGATATTAGCAACAAATTCAAAAATGTTTTCAATTTTAAAAATAGTGTTTGAGCTTATAATTATTCGTTGACACATCATTCTAATCCTGTTCGATAGGCGGTGGTTAACGGATTTTGTTCCTCTAGCTTCCACTACGAATTTTAAATCTGCGAGACGGATCTGCCAGGCTTTTGCTTAAGTTTATTTAATATTATCAAGGCGAAAAAGAAAAATGTCGAAATTTTTTCTACCTTGATTTTTGTTTCAGGGTCATTGGTACCCGGAAAAGCCGTTCCGCGGGTCCGCGTTCCGTTGTCTAAAGACCGGTTCCCCGGTGGATCGTGTCCTCGAACGTGCAGCCCGCGAGAGCGGTGTACCCGTCGAGGATGTCCTTGAAAACCTGCCCAGGGAATTGGCTGTATGGGTGGACCCAGGGGAAGTGAGCTATCGCATCGGTGAGAAGGGGCTGGTGAAGGTGCTGTACAGCGAAAAGGCAGCAGCGGCGGCGGCTGCGGCGGCAGCTGCTGCGGCAGCTGTAGGAACCGCCCAAGGGCTCGTCTCCGGCGGGATGGCTCCTCCGCCACCGCAAGACCAATGCACTCAAAGACACCAGAGGCCGGATGATCTTATGCAAGAGGATAGGGAGGTAAACCAATTTCGTTTTTCCATCTTGCTGTTAAAACATGCTTTTATTTGAAAACTTGAGATGAAGGAGTTTCATTATCGTTTAAATATTTCCAAATCTTTAGTTCATTAGATGGTTAGATAGTTATTGATCACATTTCAGGAAATTAATACATGTGACAAGTCAAAGAAGGAAACAATGATTGATACATAAGACATATTAAAAATTACAATTAAAAAAAAGTAAGACCGACACATGATAATCACAATGTCACGTGCCAAAATCACGTAACATTTTTTCTACTATTTATCACTTATCCGTAATTTGAATTTCTCTTCATTAATAATAGTGCCCATTCCTAGGCCAAACCCTTTCCAATGATTTTCTTTTGGCAAATTTAATAGTGTATTGTATAATTTCACTCGTATTATATCTTTCTTTCTCAGCGATTCAGTTTTTCTCCGTTAGTTGCTATAAAACATATCTTCTTCAAGGCCACTCAAGATACCTGCTTCTAGAACGTTGCGTGTTCTGCGTGATTCGCTTTTCTGTTTCCGTTGAGGTGGTCGTTTCGTCATTTTCCGGACTAGCACCCTTTTTTTGTGTAACTTAAGTCATTTTGGTTTGGGTGCTACGTCTTCCATTTTTTTATGGGATTTTGACCCTCAGCGTCAATAGAAACAGAAGAGAATCATCATCCTTTCTCCTAGAGTTGGTTGCATCTTGTTGCAGTTTTTCAAATTGGTGGAAGCCATCCCCTTGAAAAATAACCCTTATGTGAACAGGGTTTTTTTGTTATTACCATAATTTTTGGCAACGAGGCAAGCAGCCCCTGCCCAGTGACGTGGCCACTACTGGCCACTTTTTGACCAGAGTTGAGGACATCTAGGCCGCGCCTGACAAAGAAGACCTACAGAAAAGTTTAATATTTAGGCGCAAAATATCTGTAAATACTTCGGGCGTATACCATGGTAGTCGTTTCGCGGGTTTATCTCGAAAAATAATTTTGTCAGGTTGTTTTTAAGATTTATAACATCCTTTCTTTTTTTTATTACTTGCACTCCAGTAGTGGAGCACATGTGCTTTTTTTATTAATCAATATATTGTGATTCATTTAATATCTTGTTTTATCTGGCTCTCGCTCTCTCTCTCTCTCTCTCTGTGTACTGTTACTTAAATTCCCTCATCTCTGTTAGATTCTCCTTTTGTGTGGTGGTCAAGCAAAACAAGTTCCGACTAACATCTTGGGGAGCTGTGGCTTAATCCGTCCTAAGTCACTGGCGCTCTTAACCCCCCCCCCCCCCTACTCTCCGCTTTATTAAGCTAGCGCATAAATTTACACGCCACTAGACAACTGTTTTTCTTGGACCAACAGTCAGATAGTATTTATCATTGTGTTTCATTAATCAACCAAAAAAAAAGGCATGGCAACAACTCGAAAGTTGTAAGATAAAGACTCTTGTACAGTATAAAAGCAGCCCTGGCATAGAAGTTTCTTCACTTTGTGCATAAACTCATTATAATTTGTGATATCCTTTAGATATTTTTAAACTTAAAAGCGTTCGGCGTGTTGTATGGTTGTGATTACTTCCAAGGAGACTGAAACCATCCGGGTTGCTTTTCACAAATATTACACATTTAAATATGTAAACTGCTGAAAGTGTTAGAATCCCGTGCTCTCTAAAAGTTTGCCTGCATGACTCGTTATAGTTTTAACCAAAAACGAGTCTAATATTTTCTTTTGACCTAAAAATATCAGACACTCCCCAAGTCGCAATACCAACTGACAAATGGCTAAGAACAAATGCATAGTATAGGCTCGGTAGACCATCCTGGCTTAGGAGGGGTTTCATTTAGAAAATAGCAAATCATTGGCAAAAAGAATAAAAATTAATTGTCGCAGTACTGTTCCCTGTGAGACGCCCAAAGCTATAGGAAATGTTTTAGAATTTGTATTTTTATCTTTAGATATCGATTTTGAAAGTTGCTTAAAATAATAGCTTGTTTTTCAAATGTATTTTTTATTTTATTATTATTATATTTATTTATTCTGTGAAGAATTTATGATGTCAAATAACTACTTCGTTGTAACTTTCATATATTTTATATATATTTATATAACTCCATAAAACTTCTTACTTTATGAAAATGATAAATCGCCAGTTTCATTTAAATCTGCCAATCAGAAAAAATATTTTTAAATTTTTAGTTCATTTTTGAACAGTTAAATGAAAGTTTGTTTTTAAATAATTATTTTTAATTCTATAGATTTATGGTTTGGATAGAAATAAAAATTTTATATTATGCGGTTGTGCTTTGTGTTTTGTGATATCTCAAACATAGTGTCAAGTAGGTTGACTGAATTTTTACGTATTGCTATCATCTGAATATCATTCTGGTCGTTGTGAATGAAATCGTACCTAGATAGATGTTGAAAAAAATGTATTTTCAGATCCTTCAGTTGTTAAAATTCGAAGTTAAATTAACCTAAATGTGTAGGCACAGGCAGATCTAAGATAACACAACCGACGTAGTGTGCATCGAGCCTCGGGCCTCAAAGGGGCCCGGAAAGCGGTTTATGGGGGCCCCAGAGTAGATAAGATGTATATTCCCAAAATTCTAGTGGGCCAGTATGCTGGAGCGCCTTGAATTTTGGAGTACACAGAAAACGCGTCTTGGGGCCCTCTGAGTCCCCATACCTGACGCACGTGTACGTCATCTTAGATCCGCGGGCATATTTGTGAAAATTTTTCAACATGATTTGCTTTGTGTTTTGACTGCTGTGTGGGTTCTTCATCTATAACATTTTTGGTATTACTCAGTTTTTATGACATTGCGAATGGTTTTAAAATTGAGATATCAAGTTTTTTTTTAATGTCAATGAGAAACATATTTTCGCTTATCTTTTCGTTTGATCAATAATCATTGACTCCGCTAATTTGAAATATATACAATTCGAACATTTATCAAACTGTGATGATGAGGTTACTATTCTGCGTCGAGGACAAAAAAGGCGTTTTAGGTTTAGCTATCTTAAAATTTGGTCCAGTGGTTGTGGAGAACCGGAAACGGAAGCTTTCAGAGCGTTCCCAAACTTCCTGTTACGTTTCTGTCCAATTTCTGTTGGGCATAGTCTATTATTTTTTTTTTGTTGTATCTCATTTGACGAACACAATTCTGATCACATTAGAGAATTTAAGGCCAGCCTCATCCGCATGAATATTTTTGATATTTCTTCACGCATCACGTCTATTATACCTAGTTTATTCGTTTGCATTTGCAGGTGACGAAGACCTTCAATCCAGAAGCGCAATGCTTCCGTCCGATCGACAGTGTGAGCAATGCCCTATCCGGCCTGTCGCTTTCCCCTGGGGGCAAACCCATGGGCGGAGCTAACGGAGGCTTCCCAGCCGCCGCCCAAACCCCTCCTGCTGCGCCCTCGCCGACGCCGTTCAAGGCCGCATCGCCTGCTCCGCAAGCAGGGGTTGGCGGCCCCCAAGCTCCTGGCGCTCCTACGCAGCCGTTCATACCCAGGTCCACGCAGCCGCTGACTTTCACTACGGCCACCTTCGCGCAAACCAAGTTTGGCAGCACCAAGCTCAAGACTAGCAGCAAGAGGGCCAATCGGTAAGCATCACCCTAATAAAACAAATTATTGCTGCTACAAATACTATATTTAAAGCTATCGCTAGCTTCCGGTAATGTTGTTTCTCCATTTTGCTCATACAAAGTGATAAAAAAACCTGTTGCTTACTTGAAAATTTCTTTTGTCGGAAATATTGTTATGAAATTGCTAGAGGGCCAGAGCTGGCGAATGCGGTGGATGATCTATGAATTCAAGACCTGCTTGGTGTATGACCGTACAGTAATACAGGCTGGAATCATTATCCTCATGAAGCAACATGCCTCATATTAACTTCTTAAACGTTTCTCTTTAAAAAAGTTTATATATTAAGTTCGTGTAATTCTAATTACGGTTAAATAGAATGCCCCTCTGGCAGGTTTGTTTTTACAAGATATGTGTCCACAAAATTTGACATATGAACTTCTTTGCTAACACTACCAAGATCACATGTTTAACTATCAAGAAAATTCATTAAATAAGCATGTATGTCAAAGGGGTCAGGGTCTGAGCATTCGGTTTCACTCTCGTACAATAAAAAATTAACACAGTTTCTTAAAACATGCAGGCATCGAATGGCGTCATCTGACCTCCCCCCTCTCCTAAGAATCCAGTTGGACCTTAAAATTTGTATATTTAGTATAATTTCATGTCTAATCTTGAGGATTTCAAGGATATGACCTATTTGCTGCCTCCGCTCTTCAAAAAGTTTTGGGGGCAGACAAAAAGTTCTCTCGCCGATGATGGGTTGGCTTCAGAAAAATTTCTGACGCCAAAGATGTAATAGGAAAATTCTTGCATGAAATTCCAGTAGTGTAGAACAGGAGATATTTTAATCCTTAATAATAAACATATTTTCTACGCTACTGATTTTTGAACATATTTGTTGAATTTTCTACGTTTCCAAGTCGGTTTTGCTTTGCTTATTAATTATATTTTCTGGCGGTGAATTTTATAGATCGGTTATGCAGTAATTATTAAAATGTTAAAAGAACCTCCATTTAGCCATTTTCTGTGAATAGCTTAGCGTTATAAAAACCACACGATATTTTAAGGTCGCATTCAAACGTTTCCTAATCGATCATATTCATCCCTTTGATAAAATTCTTTAGGGAACTATTCTGTTACCTAGTGGATAATAATGTTTTTTCAGCTCAATCTTTGTGAATATATTTGATCTAAACCGGTTGAATATATCACAATATAGATAGGTAAATGCGTATTTTGAAAGTTTCTATTTTTCCAAAATAAAATGTTAGTTTCTGGTGCACGCCTATGGTCTTTTATCGTGTCTATAGTCCCTGAATGCTGCAAAACGTCGCCGCGCATTTAGATCCTGACCTTGTCACTTATTATTATGAATTATTGTCCCAGTTTAATTCTCCGCTAATTTCATTTGCGAATTGCGAAGATGAGACTAATGTTTGTGTACACAGAACACATCCAGTTTAGAGATGCTGACGTATTAAGGTCGTCTTGATCTGATACGTACTGTGTCGCTCGTTGATATTTTTAGTCACAAACTTCTATTTCAAAAGACGCTTAGGATATTCATGAATTACTTATGATAGCGCGCTTTAACTCAAGCAAAATACATATAGACCAAAAAGAAATAGAAAAATCTTGTATCTTGGAAAATGAACAGAGCACTCATGCTACCTGGTATAACATTAGTGATATCCTATGCCTGTTACTACAGTTAGTCGTGGGTTCTATGAGCGTACATTACTGCTGATCGTTTAACTTGATAGCTTACTGATAGATGGACCCAACCCCGATAGCATTAAATATTTATTAAATATTTTAAAAAAATGTTTGTTAAATATTTGTAGCGACACATTTTTTTAACGTTCAATAAATATATGTTTTATATGTTCATGAAATATTCATTATAGATATTTCTAATTCATATATTTTTGCGATATTTTTTCCAAATATTTAGAAAATATATGAGGAAAGATTTTAAAATATCAATTTTATATCTTGATGAAATATCTGATATTTTTCGTAAATCTGTATTTAAGAAATAAATGAAGCAATAGATTTTCGAGCATTAATCTGGTCCATATTTTCAGTGTTTATAGAAAATTCTTCATTGGTTATTTTAGAAAAATCTGTAGGAATGATTTTATATTTTTTTTTATAAATTGGGTTTATAAAGAATATTCTTCTAGATATAAAGGTTTATTTTGCTAGAAAAATATCATTAAAAAACATTCTTTGCCTCTTCTGCATCTTTCAAATCCCCTCCTCTGGAAAAAAACTCACAAATTATGAATTATTATTGAATACATAAGTTGCTTTCCAGTGGTCTTTTGTTTGGGAGAGATCCTCTCCCGAATTACTCTAGAAAGTGTATTTTTGGAAATATAAAATGCATTGGAACAATATTGGTCCTGAGCACTGCTGATTTACTCCAAGTAGCTCAACTGGGTCACTGAAAAGCAGCTCTATAATGCACCTTAAACATCATTGGAATGTTATGAATATTCCATTTTCAGATAAATCCACCAATCCCAAATCTGTTACACTTCAGTGCTAGTTAGTTATGGTCTTGGCACAATAATGTTTACGAGTCATATAATTTAAGCTATGTAATTATCACAAAACTTGCCCTTTTCCACAAAAAAAACACTCAAATAATGTACCACTTGGAGGTACACAGGAAGCACGCTATTATAGTGAAACTCACGGGCAAGATGGATTCCGGCAAACGGGTCGGCTCTGGTCGGCTTGCCATTATCCCATTGGTCGCTTGGGGTCCCAATTATTTATACCACAAAATATCCCCATCCACGTTTAGTAAATTACACACTTATTCTGCTTTGTGCAAAAAAACTCATTTGTCAGCTCATAGCGGCGAAGCACCCTCGTATAGCTTTAACGAAAAGGCAGAGAAATGAAAAGCATATAAAAAGCTAATATCTCCGTTGGCCTTGGAATATATTGCCATTAAATATACATTCCGCGTTGTATCCCTTTATCGCTGGCTCCTTTTTTCCTCTCCTGGATACTAATTTTGCATGATGCCAAAGTAACCACACAAAAAAGTACAACAAACGCTGTTTGTGAAAATACAAATACGTTTTTAAATTCACATACAAGAGGATCATTATGTCTGTATTAGGCCAGGAGAATGCAGACACCCAAAAGTCATCAAATGAGCAAATCTACTTAAGCCTAATTTGTGTTTTCCATCATATGTTTTTGATATATGTTATGGCCATTATGAGGAACATGACCAAGTGAATACTACACGGTGACTATTTACTGTGATCCATACTATCAATATGCATTGATAGATCCGTTAGTGATCTTGGATTTTTACGTAATCAGTCAGTAATAGTGATACTGATGGACCTCAGCTAATATTACTGAATACAAATTACGACGGGAGGAGGAGGTTTCAGCCACAGCAAATACTAAACGTATGGCATTCGTCTTAGAAGATGCATTTAAGAGCATTGTATTTTGACCTACCTCCCTCACCCAATTCCTTCAGACATTATTTCTCCCTTATTAGGAATTATGAATATGAAATTTAAAGATCAGGTAACGACGACTTGATTCCTTAAAGAAAAATGTAAAATTGATTTATTTTCATACATACAGGGTGTTCCAAATTCGACCGTCACCATTGGGATCTCGGAAACTGTAAGAGATATGAAGTCGCTTAAATGGGGGAAAAGTTGCATATTCAGGTAATCAACAAAATGCCGCTTAAAAAGTTTCGAAATTCAAAGTTTTGCACAGAAGACGGAAAAACTGAAATTTCCTAAGATCGTTTTAATTTTTTCTTGACCTTATTTCTAGTGCGATTTTAAAATATTTTGCACATTAACACTTCCACTTTTTTCCTCTACACTAAGACATAATCAGAATTTCGATATCATTTTTCGTCTCTTCTCCTCCAGAATCAAATTTACTTTTTTTATGGAGGCCTTATTGGATTTTAGCACAGATGAATAGAGTTTTTACTTCTGATTCCAAAAATGTATAATACGCCATTCATTGACAGTGCCAAACCTGTTATTTAAAAAAAATATATCTGATTTTTATCAGTAATTTGTTTCACATACCAGCTCTATCCCAAAATCACTTTTCATTTATTTTATTTATTTTTTTTAGTTAGAATTTTGAAATAACTTGCTTGTGGTTATTGTTACTTATTCTCCTTTACAAGATGGCGTAGTCGAATTTTCAATGCGTCATTTCTTCTTTCGTCTTCCATCACCAACTTTGTTTTTTCATACGGATGCTATATTGGAATTTTGTACATTTGAATTGACTTTTTAGTCCTAAATTCAGTGATGTATTTCCTTAATTGGCCATGAATTAATTATTGGATGAGAATTAAATGGAAATGAAAAAGTACCTATAGTGAAACCTGAACAAAAAATGAAAATTTTATTGACGGTAATAACAATAATAATCATAAATAAGCTGACTCTTAGACTTTAGTTAAACTCTTTTAACGGTAATCTCGAGCTTTCGGTCCTCTATGGAACCATAGCTGAGGTTGCAGCCAAATGGTGTTTCAGACGAAAGCGTGGATGAGAGCACTTGTTGCAATAATAAAACCAAAAGGACGGACACAATGGGTTTTTTTATAACGACGGAAAACTATAGTTAGGTGTTAAAACTATATATCAATACACCCGAACACAAAAATTGCAGTTCGATAATGTATATAAAAAATAATGTAGAGGAGGAAAGGGGCAATGTTAAAGTGTATTTTTTTTAGAAATCCCACTACAGATAAAATCAAGAAAAATTAAAACGATTTTGGGAAAATTCTGTTTTTTCCGTCTCTCTCCGGAAGTACTTCGTCTTTCGAAACTTTCTAAGCGGCATTTTGTTGATTACCTAAATATGCAACTTTGCCCTCATTTGAGCGACTTCGTATCCCTTAAAGTTTCTGATATCGCAGTGGTGAGGGTCGAAGTTGAAACACGATATATAATAAAGAGATTTAATTTGAATGTTAATCTTGTTGCTCCAGCATGTCCCCGACGGAGTTCTCGAACTACATAAAGCAGCGCGCTATGCAACAGCAGCTCCACCAACAACAACAGCAGCAGCAACAGGTAGCCGCAGCTGCGGCTGCTGCCGCCGCCGCTGCTGCAGCCGCGGCAGCCGCCGCTTCCCATCAGCAACACTCGCCGGCTGCTGCGGCGGGAAGGGCGTTGTCTCCCGATCCTACCGCGTATTTCTTCCCGCCGGCAGCTGCCGCGGCGCTAGGGCATCACTACCCGCCGCCTCCGCCGCATTTCCCGGGGCGCGCCGCCAATGGCTTTGACTCCAATCCGCCGTTGCAGCTGCAGTTCGAGCCGTCACCGCCGCAGTCGTTCTATCCTGCAGCTGGAGGTCAGTATACCAAAAATAGAGTTACGCTGCGCCACTAAAGCAACTTTTAATGCTTTTAACTTAGAAAGTCTGCGGAAAGATCAGTCTCAGAACTAGTGGCGTAGAGCTGAGGTTTACGGGAACCCTATAGTCACGATGAAGTAATAGTTCAATGAACATTGGTGAAGTTGCTCAAAACTTGATTCGTTTTTGTACCGTTGGAAGAAATTTTATAGCTGGAAGAAGAAACATTCTCCATATAATATCTGAGCATCTGCATTTCTAGCACAAACTCGTTTGTTATCTAAATTGGCTACGTAGATCACGGGTTTTATTTCAATTTTTTTACATTTCCAGCTGGCCTCAAAACACTAATTTTTATACTGAAAATCGGCCTCTCGACATCTTAGGATGAATTTATGTGTGTTATATTCGAAATCATTGTACCAAATCACCCCAGTATACCGATTTCGTTCGATCAAAAGGACTAAACTGAAAATTTAGCCTTGTGAAGCTTCAAAGTTTGAATATAAAGAATGACAAACAGTTTTCGAAATTTCTTGTATATCTACAGTTTGATCAGATTGAAACTTGTTTCAAGAATAAATCGGATGGTTAAAAAGCCCAGTTTTCTACTCAAAATAGAGCTTCACAACACTTAAGCATTTTTGATTGTCATATTATCCTTGTCCCAAATTACTGCACTTTGTTGAGATTGGTTTGCTTAAATTGGAAGATGAACATGGACATTTTGCCTCTAGAAACTTTCAAGTTTCAGGGCATACTCAAATGACCAATTTATAGAGCTTTGGAGTGGGGGGACGAAAACTGACATATTAGATTGTGAAACCTTCAAGACTTAAAGGCCTTAAAGAAGTATTTACTAAAATTCTGGCGTATTTGTATCCTCGACCTAAGCTTTTTTAGGGCTACCCAAATCTCATTTACAACGTTACTAGACAAAGTTATTTTATTTATCTATCGTAATAATAATTAAATTTTATTCGAAAATGGGAAGCTTTGAGACTGAATGTCTAAATAATAATTATTGTTGTAGGTATGGGTGGGCCGCAACCCACTCCGAACGGTCCCCAAGCAGGAGGTCAAGGAAACGGTTCCGGAGGTCAAGACAAGTTGGACAACAACTGGCCATACTCCGGGCAGTACCAACATCTGTTAGTCGCCAACTAAACTGTACGCTTCTGGTACAGTGGTTCTCTTCTGCTAGAGCCGAAGGACATCAATAGGGAGGTACACTTTAGTGAGATGTCGTTACGTGGACAAGCATATATGTATAGAGGGCGCAAATGTCTGATGGTTGACCACAACTGACCAGAATCACCTTGAATTTCGTCAACGTTTGAAGAAAGCAGAAAGTATACTATGAAAATGATATAAATCAAAGAAAATGTACCCATCTATCCACTATATTTCCAGTTTGCTTAGAGCAAAGTCACTAACTACAACTATAACCAAAGGATAACGTCTAAATATCTCAACTAGTTGTTCAGTAAGCAAAGAATAAGTCTATTCCGAAAAAAATATAAATCTACGATTCTACTACGGTTATAATATCAGTTTCAAGTTTCAATAATTTAAGACGAAAATTATATCTATCATTGTGTATATCAAGGTGGTTGGCTACTGGAGAAATATTTTTTATTCAAACATCAGATTGAGGTGGTTTGATTATATTTTACTTTGATATTTTCGCAGTTCCTATTTCTTCTTTAATTTTGTACTAAGTGGTTCTTGCTAGTGGGATACCGTTGGTTCTTTCTTCTAATGAATTGTATATAAATAGTGTAAAGTTCTTAATGGATATATTTATAAAGAAAATGATGAAACTTCCATTGTCTGGAGTAGTTAGGATCTCCGTAATATTTAAATTATTTGTAAATACGACTTTTTTATAATTTTTATATTTTTGTAGCGAAAATCTTATTTTAATACTTGATGAATACTTAACACGCACTTTTAACACGATCTTAAAAGTATAAAATCACATGATGTTATTGAACAGTTTTTCAATGCAAATTTTTAGATACATATTATCTTTAAAGCTAAATGTGTATTAGGACAGAAAAGCAACATTTTTATTCTTGTAATTGCGTAATTATTAGGTAAAAATGTTCGAGATATTTTTTTAGACACTCTGTGTATATTAGTTGAAAATCTATAAATATATATATTTTTCCATGGAAAAAATGTGTAAATACTTATATTTTGCACTCTACGGGCGGCTATAACGGTTAAACAATATTAATTATTTTAGAGTCCACGTAACGACAAAAATTTAACATCACACGCCTTTTTTATACACGTATTTTCAAATCCTCCCCGCCTTCAAACAGCACCAAATAAGCTCAGTTCATTTCTATAAATCTGCATTAACTTAAAGTGCAGTTGAACCAAAATGTGAAAGCCAGGTCTCCGGGCTGGTTTGGCAATTTCAGGATCCAGAGTATAACATTGATATCGAGTTGAGTTTTGTTGGTGCTACAGAAGATCTAGAGAGCCACGTTTCTCGTAGCCGTAACAAAAAAAAAACATACGTTATCTTATATATTATAAGAAAACCCAGCTTGATACTTTAGATTTTTATAATTCGTAGTTAACTTAGATAATATAGATGTTTCTTACTTTGTATATGGTGTTTACAGTATTCTTGTAGAGTGTAGAGTGTTTTTCCTAAATTTTTTATATTGTATGTATTTTTTTATTTTTGTATGTAAAAGCTCAAGATGTCATCTAGTCCCATTTGTAACAAGTACACATTTTCAATAAGTGTTGGCATATCATATCGGGTCCTAACATAAAAACAAATGAATAGTAAGAGAAAAATATTATAGCCTCGTCGACACAATCTCAGTTTAGCTCTTCGCAAACATACAAGACTTTCAAAACTTTACGTTAAAAAAGTTTTGTCGAAATAGATGCTCCAATATCTATGTTTCTTCTATAACACATTAGACAACTGATATATTCACCAAAACTACCCCTATTTGAACGGTACAAATCAAAACAAAATTTCCTATTTCGGAAAAAGCAAGTATTTTGTTTATGAGAATGCCTTTGAGGTGTATTGATTTTGTCTAGTGCTTTCTGTCGTATAGTTTTGAGATGCCCTGTTTATATTTACGCAATAATATTGATCTGTTATATAGGTACTGAATTTGTGATATTCCGGTTAGTCATAGCGAACTTTGTATAATGTTAAATAAATTTTAGTGTTACCTCCGATCTCTTTAGAAGATATATGTCGTCGATAAACACTATTTTTATTGTGAATCAATGGTGGTTCTAAACCCTGGACATTATTATCATTTTTTTACTTATGTATGTATATCTCTGTCACGGTTTAAATATCAACACAAATATTGTTCGGGGTTCGTATATAGTGTAGGAGACACTGTTTTTAGTTACCCACCTTTTCTTTTCCAGCATCTGGTGACCCAAAATTTACCATACTGACGTCTACTCAAACCAGATTCATTCTAAGAACATGCGTTGTTCAACATAACTGGTTATTTATCTCGTCAAGAATTAGTTATGCTAGAACGCTTCTAGAGAAGTTTTTTTATATTAGTACCAAAGATCGACGTATTTGTGACGTTATTACGTATAACGCAACGTCACTGAAGCTACGTCATATTGACGTCATATTGTGTCCAAATGAAAAATGAACAATATTCGACGTTGTAAATACGTCTTTTTATGGATGGACTTTTTGTTCAGTATTCATTGGTGATTTTGGGTTATCAAGATGAGTGTTTTCAGTTGCTAAAGTGATTGGAGTAGGAGCTTGTGTGGACGTGGACACTTTGTACGCTCAGTATTGCATGATGATGTTATCGCCGTACCCGAAATGGGTACTAGATGCTTCCTTTTTCTCACATTTTTAAGGTTTAACGTGCTATTTTTTACTGCTTGATTTTTGTTACGTTTCTCACTGATGTTTATTTTTTATTTGTATAGAATTGTTGACTTTAATATAATATATATTTTGTTAAGAGCCAATAGTTTGATTGTCGCATCACTTTGGTGTGTCTCGTATGATTAGTTCCAGCGTACCTGACTTGTTACTATATCATTATAGGTGGATTTTTCGTATTTGCTAGCTAATTATTGATTATCATAAACGTTAGTATGTAATTCATTCAACGAAAAATCAAAATTCTTCTTGAAAACGCTTACTCATCCAAACATTCACATTTTACAATTTTCACACATTCTACAAACCCCCAACTCTCTAAATATAAATCCAAGGCCTTTACCAGACTATTTGCAAAATATATCAATACTTAGACATACCTTATATTTTTTGCAAAGTCTTTACAAAAAAATTACGTACGTACTACCATTTACTAGGTATTTGATATATGTGTGTCTTTGATTCACACTTAAGTGTCACTAAAAACACGCAAAAAATATGTTGAAAATGTTGATGTTGATATAGTTATGGGAAATGAATAAAGTTGAATCTAGAAGTAATTGTGGTTCAATCTAAGGTTTTTGACCAAGAAAACATCCAACTTTTATCAATAGTAAAGTGTTTTAGGATGTTAAAAATTGTAAAAGGTAAATGTCCCTGGCTGTAACAACTTGAAAATTCACCTGAAATTTTCAAAAAGGAATCTTGTGATCAGTGCTTTATAATATCGCTTCAAGTGATAAGAATCTGATGGTGATATGAATCGAGTGGTTGTCACATCGGAATAATAGGGAAAATTGATAGGATAAGGCTTTTCCAATGCGGTCTCATCTCAGTTACAGTAGCGTTACTGATCCAAAAAAGAGACCATTTTGGCGAAAGCACCAATTTGAACAGAATGATACTTGCATGTAGATAGTGCATGGGATATATTTTTTTTCTATTTTGCATGATCCAGTCGCGTACAACTAGAATACAACAACAGCAGCAAATTCTCCAAAACAACAGAGGTGTATGTGTGTATGTGTTCCGAGATACAGCATTTTAGTTTCCCAATAGTCATAAAAGTTCCCCTTAATATGTGTCCTAAAATGCTTACGAGTATGTATGGTACACCAATACCTTCCTCACAAACTCTCTATATTACAAATTAAAAGTTCTCATTGAATTTTTTGCTTCGATTATTTCAAACACGTCACTGAATTTTAGAACACCTTTCTGATGTTACTCTGTTGTTGAATATGGTTATGTAGTTTGAAAAATGAGTAAGAATCAGGTAAGTACTTCATTTGTTTATACTTCTAACAAAATTATTTTGCAGCTATGAATCAACTTAAATATTGAGTAGAAATACTCTCCTTCATACATCAATAACTTTTTTAGCAGATTCCAATTGAAGTCACTGCTTTCGAATTGCCTAGTAATATAATTCAAAAACTAAAAACACAAAGTTTCGCACACACGTCAATCTTAGTGGAATGATGAGTAACTTTAATTTTCTTAATTATTCACACCAAAATACATTGGAAGGATCCTAAATAGAGCAAATGAAGATGAACGTCGTCTTAGTAGTGGTGATTCAGGAGTAAACCTTTTATACATACGAAAGTTACTAGGTAGATTTTCCCTCCACGTGATAAAAAGTATTTTTTTAAGAATACGGAAAACGTCTGTTTGGACGTTTATGATTGGTCGGAGAGTTTGTAGGCAATGGCAGAGTGGCTTTCAACATTTCTAGTATAGGATGTAATATGCAATATTATTAACAACTTCTGTTTCTAACATCCTCATCATGACGATACAACCGATTTTCCTTACTCTGTTCCTTTTAGAGTTTTCATTCGATACATTGAACGTGTCATATGCACCCTATATACAAAATGGTTGACGCTTAAAGAAATATTGATGCCACTATATCGCAAGCATATGCTCATAGACACTGGTGGTAAAAAATAAAATATGGCCAACGGTGTACAAGTTACCTGTATCTGAAGCTCGACATTCAAAAATTGAGTCTTTTCTAGGGCAAGGAATATATCATTGCAACTTGCGTAATTCCGCCAGTTTATCATGAACAGGAATTAATAAGCCACAAAGATATCTAAAGGTCTAAAAGAAACTATTCACGCGTATTTCCTGAAATGTTACATAAAGATGAAAGATGCTACCTTTAACTCATTCACCTGACACAATCTAAGAAACTTAGGCGCAGGACATTTTTAAAATTGAAAATCAACCTGGACATGAGAACTCCTTTTATGTTAAAACTTCCTTTCATACAATCGCAGAATGTATTGAGTCATCAACACAAAGATTCCAGAATAAAATTCATGAGGCAATTCAGCCCAATTTTGCGTAATTTTATAGATATTTATATTTTGCAGATGCTATATTTTCATTCAATTGATTATTACAAACAGATTCTTACGATTTGCATGGTATTTTTAAAACGTCGCTCTATGTTTTAAATTCTCTAGATTATTTACTTCACGCTCCCAAGATTATTCTGATTGAGGATAAATGTTAAAACTTTTCAAAAACTATGAGACAAAAGGTGTTTCTTATCTTTAGGAAAGAATCAATTTTCCGAATAATAGAGCACCCAGAGCTACAACAATGTACATGATTCGTATTTATATAGATTCTCAATTATTTTATATACTTGCTTGTGTACTTAATCGCATTTTAAATCTAAATAAAGATGTGTATATACTCTCCCAAACTAATCGTGTTGTTTATAATCCATGTGTATTCTTGTAACCATACGTTATACGAGTAGAACTTTTTTATACTTAGATACAAACTTTGGAAAAATGGAAGAAGAATGCGTTTGGCAATGGAAGAAAAGGATGTGCTTCAGATGCTTCATTCACTCAGGTTCAACAAGATACAATGCTTAAGAATTCAATTTTTTATATATAATATCATAATTTTAATTCTTATATTAGACTAACGTATTTTCTATTAGATGTATTTGCGTATTAGGCGAACAATAACCTTAATTAATGCCTTGCTTGAATTTTCCAATACATAATGTATACGTAAATACGACAATGCGTCTACCTCTGAATTTTTATTTCCTAGATGCGGTGTAGATGTATAGATTTTTTTGGTTTTCGTGATTATTTATTCCACACGCACTAGTATTCAGGTATAAACTCTATTATTGAAAGAGTTTTCCCATATAGAACAAGAAGTTCAGAACGAAAAATTAGACAATCTGTATCATAATAATATGATGATATTTAAAAAAATAGCATCCTTGCCTACTATTAACAAACCATTGTTCCAGAGAAAACGATACCAAAAATATAAATCTTTCAAGGGACTGATATGCCCCATAAGGAATGTGATGGCTCTTTTTTACTAACCCTAATTGTCGTAGCAGTAGGTAGGCTAGTTGCAAAACATTAAATAGTCAATAATAGAGTTCACGAGTATCCATTACGGTAGAATGAAAGCTGAATATCTAGTAATATTTCAAAATTCATATACTGACAAATGACGTAATTCTTTTATTAATTTGGAAAAGTTCATTTGAATAGAGAAAAAAACAGACTAAAACAAAGATGTCACTTGCTGTTCACGTCAGTAGACGTCAAAACGTGATGGATATTTTTGAAATAGGGCTTACAGAAAAATAAAAGAACCTTATGCGAAAATATTATTGCTAATCTCCAATGTAGAAATCTCACAAATTCAAACTTGAAGCGTCTTGAACATAATTCGTCTATTTATTTAAGTGATTTTCATTATCTTTGTTCAGAGCATTAAAAGGTCATCAAAATAAGTATTTGCACTACTTTTGCTCATTCTAAACAGGTTTAAAAAAATCCTACAGTGTTATGAGAACGACATGGTGGGTAGTCTTGTTGACTATAGTGACGTGTTTTTCAACTAACCTACACTTTATGTACTTTGTAAATGTCACTACTATCTGTGTTAGCTACATCTCTAACTTTATTACTACTAAAAAAAGAAATAATTGTGACTCTAAGGTGTAGTTTGATGAGAACCATATAATAATGAATATATTTAAATATAGTGAGACACACGGATTTCCATCCCGTTAATCTTAAGTAATATGTGTATGATAATATAGTCTATAATTTTTCATATTGTTGTACGGTTTTTAAGTTTATATTAAAATGTTTGTGCATTAATAAATTGTGTATCATTTCGTTAGCATTCACTCATTTCAACGAATACCATGCCCTACTCTATACAGGGTGTTTCAGAAAGGCGTGCTACTATTTCTAGGTTACAAAGTATATCCGAAAATAACAAAAAAGCTCCTATAAATAGAAGTCCAAATATGTTCACCTGCCGAGTTACAGGTTGATGAAGTTTTATTTACGAAATCTAAATAAATGTATATCTACGGAGCGCGTAAAGATACTAAGTTAGGATTTTAAATGTCCAGTGAGCACATCATAAATAATAAACGCGCAGTAACCCAAACTAAACCAGAGATGTAGAAACTAATAGGAAATATTTTCTACGCCACTGGCCTTTTCATAGAAAAGAAGTGCATTTTATAAAATACCATTCAATTTTCCATAAATTTTGTCTTCTAAGGAATTTTTGCCAGATCACTCGCTTTGGAGATATTTAGGTTTGAATATCCTAGGTAAAATCCTAAAATATTCTTATGAAAAGGTTTAGCCTTCTGTATTCTCAAAACACCGTGTGGCTTGATATTGGAAACGCTATACATATATGGCATGTGAAGAAAGCTATGGCTCCTCGTTAATTGAATAATATGCGTGTCTTATTCTCAATTAGTAGCCTAGAATCCTAGAAGATTACCATTAAGGTGAGTTTACACATGCATGGTTTTAGTGGCGCCAATAGGAACTGGCGCGCCAGTAAATAAAATTTGTATGTGTAAACATCGACTTGCATAAAATTTGAATCTTTGCATGCATAGACCAAAACAATATGTATACTTCTGAAATCACTGGCGCCAGTACTGAAAGTTCTTCGCGAAAAATCATAATGTTGCCATAATTAGCATGTGAAAACAAGTACTTGCACGTCGGCTTGATAGTATAGAAATATTGCAGTGAAGTGAAAGAATCTCCGGTTGCAAGATATCTTGATGTCACTTCCAACTTTAATTTTGGTGTTAATATGCATCTCTCATGTGGGTATCCATTTTTATAATCGTCTTGTAGCTGCAGGATTTTCTGCCAAGAGTTCTCCTAGAAGTTTTACAGAAGCACCCAAAGTAGTGCGACGGTCAATCCATGATTTAACCCATACACGACCTTTTCGTTTGCTAGCGTTTTTTTTTTCTTTATTTCTTTATTTTTTTTCACTAAAAGCTTAGCAACTATGTTGCAGGCTTCGCGAAGTTCATCCGACGTATTGCGTACTATTTGAAAATGAAACTGGCGTACCAAATATTTCTGTTTTTGTACATACAGTGTAAACCTTTACTGGCAAGCATATAGAACTGACGCGACCACTGACGCCACTAAATCCATGCATGTGTAAGCTCACCTTTAATTAAACGTCTATGCACGCCACTGGTTTTCATAATATACTTATCCCTGGTATTACCCATGTTAGATTCTTCTTATTGTCTAAAATCACAACTAGTAATAATTGTAGAACCAATCAATTTGAGTAAAATTCTTATTATCTTCTTTCTGAAATTATTGGCCCTTTTTTCTCACAATTCTTCAGCATTTCGGATTAAGTAAGCTCAACAAAGAAGATATCACAAATTGTTAGCAATCTCGGACACAAAGTATACAGAAGGCTTTCAACACTGTGCGTTTTACGCCAGGTATTTTGCAAAGAGTCAGGGTCAGAGAATCTTTGTGGAGTAGAGCACAGGCTTGTGCTGAATCCAGATGTGGTCACTTTCAACTTTCAACACCACCCTTTAGTCCTTTAGATTGGATGTTATAGAATTTATTCAGCACTATTTTTTGTTTCGAATGTTATGTCCTTATAAATTTAGAAACAACCACGTAAGTTGTATCAAATGTGATGTGCTCGTGTTTAATTGTTATTTGCTTTATTATTTATATTTGAAATAAACGTTTTATTTGTTTTGAAGTTTCTTTATCTACATAGTCGTGCCATAAGTTCTGTCCCATGATAATCTCATGATAAAAATGAAACAAGATAAGATATATTTATATGAAAGATATTATTTATTCGACAACATTTTTAGAATTCATAATCAAACAGTTTTATTCAAAATGTCCCCCCTTGGCCTTCACACACTGCTTCAATCTCGCGGGCCACTCATCTATCACTGCACGCACAGCTTCCAAAGGAATAGCTGCCGCTGATCGGATCAAATCCGCTTTCAGGGACTCGATATTACGGTGGGCTTTGGAGCAGGCCAACTGCTCTAGCAGGTCCCACAACTTGTAGTCTAAAGGATTGAGGTCCGGACTCCCTGAGGGCCAATCTTCCGCAGCAATGAACTCTGGCACATTGCTTTCCAGCCAGCGCTGCGTACTCTTAGCCTTGTGAGCGGGGGCGGAATCCTGCTGGTAGACCCAGTGTTGGTTGGCAAACAATGTACCACTTAAAGGCTTGACGATAGGATCCAGTATGTCGCTCTGATAGTTTGCCGCTTTTGTTTTCACGCCCTGTTTACAGAAATGGAGCTGAGTGACCCCTTCGTAGGACACCCCCCACCAAACCATGACTGACGCAGGGTGGTGGCCTCTCTCAACTCTCGGAATGATCTCCGAAGCTTCCTGTGAACTCCTTGCATACACTTTGTCATTTTGTCGGTTGAATTTTTCTTCTATGGTGAAGATTTTCTCATCCGTGAACAAAATCTTTCGGAATCCCCCAGCTGCGTACCTCTCCAAGAGCTTCTTGGATCTTGTCGCCCTGATGTGTCGCAAGGTGGCCGTAAGTCGCTGGCCCGTACGTCTCCGGTAAGCCCCTAGCCCTAGGTCTTGTTTAATGATGCGCGACATCGTCCGGACAGGAATCTTCATTTCCCTGGATAGGATCTTCTGCTTCCGGAGTGGATTCCTTTGAATCCTGGCTTTTACGGCTTTGATGGCTGCTGGAGTCCTTACTTGACGAGGTCTTCCGCTTCTTGGCCTGTCATCAACAGAGGACGTCTCATTGTACCGCTGAATGGTCCTAGACACAAATTTACGCGATATTTGAAGGCCGCGTAAGAGTTCAAAAATCTGACTAGCACTGTGATTACACTTATGTAAAGCTATCACTGCAATACGGTTCTCTGCCTTGCCCCACTCCATCGTTATGCTTCGAGAGATCAATACAAACTGAGGTATATGTAATTACCCGAAAAGCGCTTAATCAACTGACACCACAATGTAAACAATCGGACAAGTATTAACAGGTCTACACTTGTTTGAAAACGAGGGACAGAACTTATGGCATGACTACGTATAAACAAAATTGAATATGCTAGCAAAACCAGTGGCGTGTACAGGAAAGGTTTAATGAATGGTAAGCTTGTACGCTACTGATAGAGGATAAGACGCGCATATTATTCAATTAATGTTGTAATGAGCTGCCATAGCTTTCTTCTCATGCCACATAGTGTTTCCAATATCAAGCTTCACTGTGTTTTCAGAACAGGGCAGGCTAAACCTTTTCATAATAAAATTTGGGGGAGCAGCTAACAAAACTTGCATTGATGCTCTAGAGCTCTAGACCACAGAAACTAATTTTAAAAACAATACACAATAAACCAATTACGTATCCAACCGAAACTTGGTATGCTGAAAATTAAATACCCGATATGGCCACAGACCAACATAAAATAAAAAAACAAAATGTGTTCAATACAAGTACAGAAATAGATATGATTTACTGAAAATTCCCAAACCAGGAAAGAACTATGCTACGCTATTGGACCTTTCTGTGTCTTATAACCACCTAAAATAAAGAGACAAATAAACATTAATAAGTTTAAAAATGAGTTAGAGTAATGGTTAATATTTGCTCCTCGATGTAAAATTCATCAATTTATCGACCTGGAGCCAACAAATTAATTTACCTACTTACCTTCACCATTCAGGGTGTTCACTTATTCTTCAAATTAAATATTGAGAAATTTCATTGTGCTTACTTCCAACTAACGTCAATAAAATGTATATGTTGCAAACGTATGTACACAAAACATGTGTTGTAAATTTGTCAATGTTGCTATATTAATGAATGTGTTATCATTACATCTTAAGTTTGTGTAAAGTATACATTTGATAAATTGTGAATAGTCATATATGGCCCATGCACAAGGATCGTATATTCGTTTCTATGGGATCGTTTGTATTTATTCGAATGTTGCTTGTAAACATTTTGACTAAATATTATTACTATTATTATTCCCGGATTTTACCTCTAATATTTAAACTTAAATATCTTCAAATATAGTGATATGACAAAAACTCCACAAGATACAAAATTTATGGTATTTTATAGCATGCTCTTATTTTCTCCGAAAAGGCCAGTGGCGTAGAAAATATTTCATACTAGAGGTCCAGGTTCCCAAGCTTCTACGTCCTTGGCTTAGTATGTGTCGAGAAACTGTGTATTTATTGCTTACTGAACGTCTAAAATCTTAAATCTTTGAACCCATATTTATAGGAACTTTTTTTGTTATTTTGGGATGTAACGTTTTTCCCCAGAAATATTGGCACGTCTTTCTGAAACACTCTGTATGGTGTATATTATGTGGAAAAGGTTTTGTACGAATAACAGTACTAGTGAAATGCGCCATATTTTTTGTTTTTCTGTCATACTCGTACAATTTTATGAGTCAATAATTTGTTCTATTAGTATCATATGAGATTACTTTGCAAATAACGCTATACAAAAGAAATCTGTCGTATATGATCAGCTCGTATGACGACAAACTGAGGTTTATTCTTATATAATAATATGATCAATATACAACAGGAAGGAGGAATTATTTAAGGTTCAAATGGCTGGGATCGTTTATCGAGGGTGTCGCCTGCAGCAGCAGCAGAGCAGGGCCAACTTTGATAGAGCACGAGTGCGACGAAAAATCAATAGTCCAGGTCAACTGCGCTAAATTGGGTGGTTTACGCTGTATTTCAGGGTCTGCTGTCCGTGTTGGTGTACTTTAATAATTAGAAAGAATGAGTTAGAAAATCTGCGAACTAACGACAAAAGTCTTCAGGGAGTCTATTATCAACTTTTCCGATACGCACGAATCTCTCGCATATGTTGAAAAATAGTAACTCGATGCAAATATGTATCAACTACTTTACATCATGGCATTCCTAATACGTTAAAATAAGACAAAATAGGAAAATTATACATTTAATTAGAAGTAATATCTTTAACAGAAATTCAAATGATCCAAAGACATTATTAACAGTGTGAATTGGCAGTTATACAACGAATTTTCTTATACGAATGATTCCAAAAATATCTTTTTAACACGTTCGCTGCGACCTGCCTCGCGCCGCGCGCACGGTAGCGGCTAAGCGATTTTAGGCGCTGCACAAGCGAAGCGCGAATTCGCGTCGTAAGCCTATTGGATGTGCGTTGTGTAATTGAAAACTATTTCATAAATACATTTTCTTCTTCTATCTCGTTTTTTTTTCGTGCAGTAACACGAAACATGTCTTGAAACCCTATTAAAGATTTTTCTGTGGGCTGGAAAAATCATCACTCGTTTCAGACATATTTCCATCAGACTGCTCACTTCCATCTGAACTGGGAACATAATTGTCTGAGTCACTTAGATTCTCGATTTCACTCCCCGAATTGGCAAGAATATCATACAGTTATTTTTCTGTAAGCCCTTTATTACGGTTAAAATACGTTTTCACTCGTTTTGGACGTGAACAACCTGCTTCCACATCATCCACCATTGCGCAATGTAAAAATAAACGAAACTTGATCCTACGCGTAAAATAGTCCAAAAATATGTTCAATATGTAGGTGACCAAACAGAAAGCGAGTGCGGTACAAACTGACAACACTACAGTCTTGTGAGTTTAAATATCAGCCAGAAGCGCGGATCCGCGCCCGCCGCCTTTCGTTAAACATCGGTCGGACGCGGATCAGCGTCGTTCGCAGTGAACGTGTTAATTGACTGTCGCAGATATACATTTTATACAAATCACGAATGCGTAAATTTTCGAAGTATCCAAGGAATACCATTCCAAACTGTAGGGTTTCATGATAAATATAGTGCTCTGCGTTTGAAGGGTAACCATATTTACAGAAGGCGTCTGTGAAACCTTAGAATGGCCTAGCACAGGGCTGTCCAACATACGGCCCGCGAACTCCTTTCTTGCGGCCCGCTTCACGGGTCATGTATACATCACATGTATAAATTACTCTCAAATACCGAATATGCACAATTCTTACATTAACTCTGTAATAATGAGGTATAGAAAGATTTTATAATGCGGCCCTCCAAACTGCATTTTTTTTAAGTGGCCCTTGGGCCACATTAAGTTGGACAACCCTGGCCTAGCAGCTCGCAGAAAAATTAGTCTCAGGTTCAAGAGTGTCTTGGTTTCCTACAAAACTTAACTTTGCTTTTAAGGCGCTATGGTACTTACGTTTTGCATGTAAAAATTCTGCATTTCTACAAACTACTTGCTAACGTAATAATTTTCTTTCTCTATCCCTACGCCTCTGTTTCTACTGAGCCTAGGTCAAGGCCTACAAGGCCGCCACGCAGTTTTTAGCCGTGTAGAGGAGGCGATCGATACCCTGAAGTAAGTCCACGTTTTAACCCACTGCCAGCAAAGTGCTAAAAATAAATCGAGGAAGCTGCCGTGGCTGCTTTATAGTAGGGTCCTTTGGGCATCAGGACATCCAGGACCGTAATCGAGTTTTTGATAAATCATGAAATATATAAACTGTATCCCGCTTCTGATGAGACTTGGTATAATATCAGAATCTCTTTTCAAATTCACTGGTACAAATCGGTATAATAGAAGTTGGGTAATGGGAATGGGTCAGTTGAATAAAAAAAATAATGTTCTAGCTTTAACTCGCAGGTTTCTTCACAATGGAGGGGATAAAAGTATCGAATACTTTTGTTTATGCATCACTTGCAAGTGTCTATTTCGGACAAAATCATAGATCCTCTACTGCAGTCGGACACTAACACAAATTGAAGTGAAATATTCCTCTTCAGCGTAGTTTGTGTTTTTCTTCTTAAGTAGAAATTGTGGTGTTGAGGATGGTAAAAACACAAAAGTGTACGAAAAGAGCTAATTTTTATTATATAAAATACAGTCATACGATAATATACATAGTAAAAAATGTACAGCATAGGCACAACAAAACACGAAATAAACCTTACTTCGTATGTATGACAAAATAAAAAAATCTCTATATTCTACAGTCTACGCCAGGCATCAGGAATATTTCAATATGTAAAGATAACAAAATAAAATAAATTCTTTAAAAAAGATAATATGTGCTAAATTATATTTTACGATAGATCAGCATTATACACAATTAACTACATCAGTGAGGGTATACAACAGTCTTTCTATTCATTATAAAATTATAAATGTACATAATTGCAATCAAAAATTATTCCCAGATCTATATCTAATGATTTACTCTATTAACGATAACAACACATATCCACGTTGTATGTGGTTTTCCGAATTCTTAACTCCTTTGTTGGTGTTTTTTAACAATCTATTTTATACCTAAAAAAAGTTTTAATTGCTAGACTATTAAAAAAGAAAAGTTTTAAAAGGACATTCATCTTTCTAATTGAATTTTTTGCTTCAAGTAAGAGCAGACACTTTTGAAACATCACATAGTATACGCTTTTTTCTTTTCGAACATGTGACTTGGTATAATAAAAATCCATAATATAACTGAAGTTAGTGCTTAGCTAACACCTGGTGCTATAACAAATACTCTAATAATTGTAGGTATTTGTCGCGCTTGTTCATCGTTTTAGCTGTTGTTAAGTTAAAACGGGTGCGCGCTGATAGTGTGAGCACGTAACTCTTTCGGCATTTCGAATCCCATATTGCAGATGGAACATGAAAAGACCGGCTTCGAAGGGACGTTGGCCAACCTTTGTTTCTCGTGCGTCTTCAAATGGATCGACAGCGAGTTCTGCTTGTCGAAGATTCGTTCGCAATAGTTGCACTTGAACTCTGTCGGTACGTACTCCTTGTGGTGCTGTCGCATGTGGATGCCTACAATAATAACCGATTAATCAATAATACCATTGAAGCAGGTCAGGAATTAAAATAAAATTGTCGAAGGTAAACTAGTATTAACATCGAAATAAGAAAGTGCCTTCTATTACCAGAATCGACCACTACGGAAATAAAACAGCAAGCTGTCTGCTGGAACTGTACCGCAGTTCGTATTGCCAGCCGGGTCAGCGCTGTGGCCGCTAGATGCCGCCGATTTTGGCGCTTGTTCCATACTATAGAAACAAATTCGATAGGGCTAAGATATGAAAAGTATTTTGAAAATGTTCTCATGAAGACTTTCAAAACATAGGACACTTATACAGGGTGTTTCAGTTTATTGTTGCATAACTTTAAGATTCGATAGAACTTTTAAAATTAATGCATAAAGTCTATATAAACATGGGTCGAAAAATGCGTGGCTTCCGAAATACAGGGTGTTTAAATTTACTTTTTAAAATAGTTTTTTCAAAATATTTCGAACAATATTTGATATATAACAGTGAAAATTGGTATACAAGGGTTTTTTGGTACGACAAAACGAACCATGGGCATAGTTTTACTGTAGCCGCTAGAGGGCGCTCTCTACTGTACCTGTAGTGTATTAAAATCACAGAAAATTTTTTCTTAGTGCAATTTTTTGCTTTTTGAATAAAAAAACTGATTCTTCGCACTTTTCTGCATAAAAAAGCTCTCCTGTGAGTTTTCGTTATAGTCAGCCGTTTTTGAGATATTTCGATTTTTAAGGTTCGATGCATTTTTAATTATTTATGGAAAAATAATATTTTTTTTTACATTTTCGATTTGGGCATTACAAGTAATTAAGATGATCGCTTAGATTGTGTTTTTAAACACAGCAATAATTCCTAACTCCAAACAAACACAAAAAAACAGAATATTAATTTGTTTAATTTTCCAATATTATTTTTAACAAATTAAATTAATTATTTACAACTAAAATGCTATTGGATAGTTAGGGCAAACATACAAAATCTAAAGTAGACTGGTCCTCCACGGCCGATCCATCTTTCTGGATAATTTTCGTCCAGCCAGTTTCTAACTATTCTCGAATAATGAGCTGGACAACCATCAAGCTGGAACCAGGCCAATCTTCTTAAATCTAACATAACATCATCCCACATATTTGCATGTTCAGCCTTTAAAAATTCCAAGAAGGTCGCAGCATTTAACCTTGGAGGCAAAAGGTAGGGTTCAAATAATCGATTACGCTAGATACCAATCCACACGTTCACACTAACTTCATGCTGAAAATTTCTTCCACGAACTGCATGCGGATTTTCATGCCACCAAATATGTTGATTATGAAAATTTACCACTCCACGTCTAGTGAAGCATGACTCATCGGTCCATAAAACGTTAGTTAAAAACTCCCTATTATTATTAGTTCTATCAAGAATCCACTGACAAAATGTGATTCTTCGTTCTCCGTCCCCTGGCTGTAGTCCTTGCACAGGTTGCAAATGGTAAGGACGTCTATAGTCATTTCTAAGAACACGGTGAACATGGCTTGCTGAAATTCCCAAGGCACCAGAAACTCTCCTAACACTTGTGGTCGGATCTCTATCAAACTCACGCAGAATCATACGGGTAAATCTGCGCTGACGAACATTTATGTTTTGATCCCTTTGGAGATTTCCAAAATCTTCGTGCGTATTCTTTGGCTGCTTCTGCTGCGTTTCCATTTACAAAGCCATACACAAAATGAATATCCGCTAACTCTTGATTGTAGATTATAAATGGCATTTTTATAGAACTTACAAAAAAAAACAGGTAAAAGAAACTAAATTTCGTGCATTCACAATTGCAAAAAAACGTTTCAGGTTTCAACAGACAACAAAACTAACAGTCAACTAATTGACGTTTAACCTTATTCTGCTTTCAATTTCAAAAATATTTGCAGGCACAGCCTACTTCTAAAAATTATCGAGATACTGAATTTTTAACGTTATTTTATCATAAATAATTAAAAATGCATCGAACCTTAAAAATCGAAATATCTCAAAAACGGCTAACTATAATGAAAATTCACAAGAGAGCTTTTTTATGTTGAAAAGTGCGAAGAATCAGTTCTTTTATTCAAAAAGCAAAAAATTGCACTAAGAAAAATTTTTCGGTCATTTTAATACACTCCATGTACATTAGAGAGCGCCCTCTAGCGGCTATAGTAGAACTATGCCCATGGTTTGTTTTGTCGTACCAAAAAACCCTTGTATACCAATTTTCACTGTTATACATCAAATATTGTTCGAAATATTTAAAAAAAAATATTTTAGAAAGTAAATTTAAACACCCTGTATTTCGGAAGCCACGAATTTTTCGACCCATGTCTATATAGACTTTATGCATTAATTTTAAAAGTTCTATCGAATCTTAAAGTTATGCAACAATAAACTGAAACCCCCTGTATAATATTGGACACTAAATACAAATATGAGAGTCGGAGATCGTGGAATATCGTGGGATGAAATTTGAGGTAAAAATGAGTCGCTGCTTGGAATTTCTTTTAGGTATTAGCGCCAAATTGTCGTCAGATTCACATACACCGGGTATACTAAAGTCACACATTTTTGTCTAGAACGCACATACATAGTTTTTGAAAATTATCTGATAGGAAACAAAAATTTCTGTTTTGGTCTCCAGTTGTCACAAAAGCAAATGAAACATGCACGTAAGGTGGAGAGCTGAATAAGAATTTAAGCACCAAAAATCTTAGAGAGAGTTTTATTTATTAAGGAGATGAGAAATTGTGAAACAAAACTGTTATTCGAAAATCGTCTCGGGCATAAGGCATGCCCTTGAATGTTTGCCCCATACTCAAAAAACACCCAGTATTTCCAACACGACTTACCTAGAGTGTCAGACCTGCTGAACCCTGCATTGCAATACTTGCACGGGAAGTTCTTGCCCGACGTGTTATGCACCGATGCCATCTGTTCTTGTTGCTGTTGCATCATAGCCTGCTGCTGCTGCTGTTCAGCCTGTTTCTGCCTTTCGAGGAAGTCATGGAACCGTTTGTGTTTCTCGTACTCTTCATGAGACTTGAAGTCCTTGTCGCACGGATTGCAACGGGGCACCAGGCTGATGCTATTCGAGCTGCGATGCTTTTCCAGGATGTGCACTTGAAGAGCAGTGTTATTGGGGAATTCCCCGGAGCATGTGTGACAACGGAATGAAGGGGCGTTTTGAACTCGCATTTGAGGGAGTGGGACTGCTCGGGGAATATCTCTGGCAACCTGGAAATATTGACATCGAAAAGTTTCAATCGTTCAAATTTTGAAAAATCCAAAACATCAATATATGGCTTCGAAGGGAATGACAAAAATATAAGCTTAAGGATTTTCAGATGTCTCGGTAGACAACTGATTTCTAGCAAAAAAAAATTCAAGCCACGTTTCTAGATTCCGTGTATTGGAATAACATGTTTGGAAGAGTCGGCATTTTAAAACAGGCGCTCAAGAAAACACAACCGCCAGCACGAAAAATCAACAAATATATTTTTAAAAAGTACAAACAATCCAACTGCAGTAACTAAAAACAATGAAACTTTAATTGTGTTAACAAGAGAAATCTAAATACACTCATGTCAAAGTTCATCAAATCGTTTAGCCCTGTAGCCTGTGAAATAGGAATTTCAACGTCGATTTTTTTAATTAAAATCCACTGATTGCTTTTTTATAATTTTATAATACACCCAGAGCCACTCGTACTGCAAATACAAATTCAACTGCACATCAAATCCAACAATTCAAGTTGTATCCCATAAAATCAAATTAAATACATACCCACGGGCGAAAAACATACCCCTCCTTCTTAGATATTCGGGTAACAATTAGAGCTGATTTTTAATGTCTTTCAACTCCCCAATAAATTTAAGGAATAGGCAAAAAGTACTTTACATACTTTTTAGTTGTTTTAGATCCTGCTTGTATCACTTTTTGGCTAGCAAGTCTTGAAAAATTCATATTATAATATTATGAGATTTTTCTACATCGTTTCTTTCTCTGTCTCGGAGTGAATATTAACTTATCATGGGATCTTTTTTACTGTTCTTATATAAACAGTCTGAACCAACACCTTGGTTGTTTTTATATATGAGCAAGTAAGCGCAAGTATTTTAGTTCTTTTATTCATTCCATTTTATAGAAATTTGCAATTAAAAGCTATAGCTTTTATACAGGGTGCGGCAGAGAGGATGAACGGTTTTAAAAAAATCATAAAATAGTTAATTTTTACTCGAAAACAAATTTATTGATGGAATCAGGTTCACAAGGAAATAGCATTTGAGACAGTCAAGTGTGGCAAATCACATCAGGCATGTGGTGGCCGAAATCGTTGATGCAGTGCTGGAGGCATTCTTGGAAGTTCGCGTAGACTCTCTCCAACATCGCTCTCTCAACTTGGGCGACTTCCACGCGAATTTCGCCCTTCAATTCGTCCAGAGTTCGGGGCTTGTTCGCGTATACTCTAGCCTTGAGGTGTCCCCATAAGAAAAAATCGCATATGGATAAATCTGGGGACCGAGGAGGCCAATGAACATCGCCAAACCTGGAAATAAGGCGGCCCGGGAAGAGAGGGCGAATAACGTCCATGGATGCTCGGTCTGTGTGGGCGGTCGCCCCATCCTGCTGGAACCACATACGTCGGATTGGAACACGTCGCCGTCGTAATTCAGGGAGAAAGAAGTTGGTGATCATGTCGGCGTAGCGCTCTGAGTTCACGGTAACATCACGACCATTACCGTCTTCGAAGAAGTAAGGGCCAATGATGCAAGTTTGCGATACAGCGAACCAAACCGTTACTTTTGGGCTGTGCAGCGGTCTTTCGTGTAACTGTTGCGGATTCTCATTAGCCCAATAGCGACAATTCTGCTGGATAACCATGCTGTTTAGGTGAAAGTGGGCTTCGTCACTCATAAACAAAAAGAGGTTCTCATTTTGATCGATCAGTGCTTCTATCTCACGTGCGAAGTTCATTCATTGTGCATAATTTCCGGGCTGTAACTGTTGCACAATGGCCAATTTGTAGGGGTGAAAGCGGAGATCCATATGCAAAATTCGCCTTACCGAACGATCACTAAGGCGAAGTGCAGCAGAATGTTTCCGGGCAGATCGAGTCGAACTGCGAAGAAAGACATGTCGAACGCGTTCAACATTTTCAGGAGTTCGAACTGTGCGCGGCGCTCCTCTTTGTCTTCTGTTGATCAGTTCACCACGCCTGCGAAGTGATTCAACCCAACGAAGGATGGTGTTTCGAGAGGGAACAGCTCTATTCCGATGAATGTTGAAGTGGCGACGAAGCTCACGCTGTACGACGATGACTGACTCATTATTTCGGACAAACAATCATAGGCGAAAACGCGGTGCTCCACCGTCCAAGGCTCCATAACAACAACTGGTAAAATAATGCTAGATCTCACGAGTCAAACGGCACCCTCCCCACCTCTCTCGTAGACGGTGGCGGAGAGTACTACCCATCCCAAAAACGTCCGTCGTCTCTGCCGCACCCTGTACTTCTTTAGTCAACTGACCCTATGTCATTAGAGGTTCCAGCATAAATTATTTTTCTAGGTAATTAAATAATGTAGGTAGTGAAAGTGACTCAAACAGTTATCCTTGTTTGTGAGCCTTACCTGTTGTATAACTTTGGACACTTTAGTATTCGAATCATTGGTGCCTCTTCTATGCCAGCCGATATGCGTGGACAGCGCATTTTGCGTATGGAAGGACTTATTGCAAATGCTGCAGGTAAATTTCCTGCCAGGATTCGCTTCCTTGATCTTCATTTGCTTTGGTTTCGACGACTCCCCATGTTCTAAGTGCATGTGTTTAGCCAATGAAATCACAGAGTCGAACTGGATCTTGCAGTATTTGCAGAAAACGGATTTGCTTGTAGCTGGCTGCTGCGCCATCTCTTGGGCGTGCATCTCCTTATGCCTCATCTAGAAGAAAATAGTTTAGGTCAAACAAAGGTTTAAAGCGAAGGCGGACCTAAGGTGACGCACTGTGCGTCAGGCTCTGACACTTAATGGGGCTCCATACTAGCTAAATTCATCTAGATGGGAGAGGGGACATACAAACTGTGTGCTTCGAGCAAACCGATCGTACATCGACCATTGAGTTTAAGCCAAAAGTGATATATGATCATAATGTGTATTAAGTTGCAAACTTCAATTTTTAGCATTTCTCATGTATTTTATCATTTTATATAATTTATAAATGGCTTTGTATAAGATGCTTGAATGTGTCAGATCGTAACTCATTGCTAAGAAATACTATAAATACAAATGCACCTAATACTCAGTTTATATACAGTACTCCACATACTCGGAGCATTTTACCGAGTGCCCTTTCTAGTTTTTGAAAATCGGTTCAGTGCCAAAAACGAAAATATTCCTTTTTTGACAGTTCAGAGGATCCTGATCATTATTGAAAAAAAATGCAAGGGTCAAAAATTGAGGGTAGAGAGCGGACCGCCTATACAAGGTGGGCGCAATATTGTCTATATATAGGAACACAACTGATAACATCAACTAATGAAAGTTTTTGAGGTTATAGCAGCCATTGTACTGCTCCAAATGCGTAGTAGTCGTCTGCACACTTTTAGTATATTATTTAGAACAGTTTATACAAAATTTTGTACAAAATTAAGGATAGTGTCAGACAGCATTTAGTACATAATTTTGTATAAACAAATTTAGTGCTAAATTTTATAAAAACTGTTCTAAATAAAATCATACTAAAAGTGCACAGACGACTACTGCGCATTTGGAGCAGTACAATGGCTGATTTACCTCAAAAACTTCCATTAGTTGATGATATCAGTTGTGTTCATCAGTTTCGCGAAACGCACCAAATTCTTTTACGGTTTCGTTTACTTCGTTTCCTCATGAGGAGCTACAACGCAGATCGCTGCTGCCACAGTCACGTATAATGCGAATTACGGAACCGCTTATTTTCTACAATTTTCTATTCGTTTTAAGATAAAGGAGTAAAGTAGTAACCGCACAGGAAAGTGTGGTTAGAATGACTTTGACGTGATAAATGATAGTTAGAAGTTGACATTTATAGGTTTTTTCTACCATCTGCGTATGATTTCGTACGAAATTTAGTACAAAAATTTCTTTACGTGTCAGACAGGATTTTAATTTGTAAACAAGTTGGGAACTAAATTCAGTAACGAATTTTTTCACGAAATTTAATACCAAATTATGAACATAATTTTGTATCGTACAGACGGCCTTTATACAGAATTTAATTATTTAGCCGATATATCATACTACAATCAAACTTAGATCCTGTCATAAATGAAACCAAGTTTGCGGCTAACATTGCATTTTGAGAATGATACGCAACGTCGGCACAACGCGGTAGAAATGCGTCTGGATGTCAGTTTTTGGAGGTGAAAGGGAATGTAATGTACTATTTGTCAATTTTCAAATACCTTTATTCTGGGAAAACCTACCAGTGCATGTTTGCTTTCAAAAGTGGCCACACACACATCGCAAGTATACACGATATACGGCTGTCGTTGCATGACCATCTCCTCATCAGGCTCTTGTTTGATCTCCGTCTCCAACAAAGACATCGCATCTCCAGGATGTTCGATCATGTTGTGTTGTAGAAGCTCCTCAGTGGTTCCAAACACATCCTTACAGACGCCGCAGGTGTAGCCCTGCTGATGCGTTTTCATGTGGTTCTTCAGATTCGACTTGGAACCGAACACTTTCGAACAGTGTGGGCACGTGTGGTACTCTTCCTGAGGTTGCATTGGAGGTGTAGCAGATTTTCGGTTTTGTTGGGTGTACATCACCATTCTTGCGTTGGCGTCAGTCGGAATCCTGTAAGAAATATAGGTATTATAAGAACAGTAACGAACCACAACGGAAAATGTACTAAATTGACATTTGGCGCAAGTGTGTGCCTTTACCAGCAGCAATATAACTGTTACCTAGATGAAAAGTCACTCACAGATTCAGGGTAATATTAGCGCTAATCGACTGGCAAAAAGAACTGTAGACATACAGACTCAGCTCTACTGCATTTTTCCCGATAGAGCTATTACAAAACTACGCTTAAAAGATCACACTCATAGAGCCTTCAAAAAACATGTATAATAACATGTTCGACAGCTTATTGACTAGAGAAATATTGAGCTATCCTAACACGTACTTCTCCACTGGTTCATTAGAAAACTTACGCATCCTTTTGCACTGAGAAATCGTGGTCAATTAAACAGTGTGTGCTGGAAAATTTTCATTACCCGTAATGATTTTTTTAATTATTCTAACTAAATTCGGTTAAATTTAACTGAATTTTCTGGAACCAGTTTAATTGATAGTAATATACTATTAAACTAATTTGCTTAAAAATATCACAGCATGTACCTGTTTTATTAAACTGTTTAATCAGCTTTGGTTAATTCTTTTATGTAGAAAACGTATATTAAACATTTCATTAAAAACACTTAAACTGTTTATTTGAATCGCGGACTAGGAAGGACTCGGCCCTTCATTCGTGAATGATCTAGAGTATGCTACAGACGCAGTGCCGGTGACGCGCTTCAACTCGCCTGTTTAGGATGGTTACAATATTTCTAGCTCCAAATGAAACATTGTGCAAAGGGTGCCGGCCTGATGGAATGGGAAGAATTTGTAGTATTATCAATGCAGCCATATTTAGGTCAATGAAGGGCATTTGTACCAAACAAGTGCTTAACATAGGCTTGATGTTCTTTTGTTTTCTATTGTATAATGTATATTATAGGAAATGGAGCCTACTTTTGGTGTAGACTTTGTAGTATTTGAAAATGTTCTAGTTTGTTTAAAGTACTGTCGAATTTATACATATGTATATATAAATGCGTTGCATGTGGGTTAGTGTAATATTATTATTATAAATAAAAGTACAATTTTTCTATACATAATAAAATCGCCGTATCAAGTTTAAGGTATCCCTCTCCCTATTTTCTGAATTTAAAACAAACAATTACTTCTAGTGAATGATGGTAACATATTATAACCTGTTTCTGGACAAACAGATAAATAATTGGTAAAATTTGATCACATATATAATAAATTCACAATTAATCAAAATTAGAAATATCGAATTTACGGTTATGAGGTTCGGAAGTTTTTACTTTGATCTAAAAACATCAACTATCAATATAGCTAGCTATCCAATTTTTTTTATATCTAATGTTTGTCAGATCACATTTATAATATATGTACATCATTCAGTAAAAGGCAATTTGTTTTTTTAAATTCCATTCCGTCATCCTTGAAGTCTAGATAAAATGATTATTTAATACTAGAAAACACTTTTAGCTAAGCTAGTTAAACAAATTTAATATATACAATTAAATTGTTTTACTTGGAGCAGATAAACTCATTTTAATAGCTTATTCATTTTAAATAAATTGATATAATCAATTTAAGTGACCTAATTAAAATTTTGATTTGTTTAATTAAATCCTTTTATTAGTGTGTAAAAATTTAATTCAACGTAAATAATATTATAAAAACTGTCTCGTACCTATCTTTCTCGTGTATCATCTTATGCCTAGCATAAGCGGCACCACTCAACAGCACCTTCTCGCAGTACTTGCACTGCTTCGGGTACTCTGTACTGGCAATGGACTTCTCTTCCCCAGTATGCTTCCTTCTGTTGTGGTCCCACAGACCGCTGTAAGTGTGATAAGTCTTATCGCACGGTGTGCAGGTCCAGGTTCGTTGGTCGTCAACGTCCACAGGTTCTTTTTTGATCATGCCGCCGTTTTGGAGGTTCTGGAAGTGGCCCAGTTTGTGTTGTTTAAGCTCTTCCCTGGAGTGGAAAATTTCCTCACAAATCTCGCAGAGTAACATCACCTGCTGAAAACAGGTATAAATAACCCTTACTTGAGAAAAAGTAATTTAACAAAAAAAAAAGAGAAATGGAATGTACAAAACAGCTTCACAAAAAATAAATAACCGCAATTATCAAGAACTGTGTGACTGTTGTTACAGATAGTTGTACGGTTTTTGGGTACCTAAGTACTTGGCCAAAGCAATCTTATCAGAACAAATTTCTACACTGCAGTAAATGCACCACCCTCCTACCCTGTGCGGTCCCTCCACCACCCCTGTTCCAGGCAACCTCAAACCCTTGAGGAGTGGGGGGAAGAGCAATCTGCTCCTCCCTATCTCCCGCCCGAAGGCCTGGCGTGGCGCTGCGTGGTTCTGCCGTTGCGCATTCCCCGAGTGTATGCTGCCGAACGAGCTAACCCCCCTCTCCAATTTTGCCCCTTTTTCCCGAAATTTGACTCGATCGCGCACGCGTCGCGGAAGCACGTGGTGGACGTTTCATCCAACTGACGGTTCTCGACTTTTATGGACGGCCTCTTCTTGGGGGTCCTGCGCTGGGGGCTTTGACCTAAGCCCCGCATTAAGGTTGCAGTAAATACACGATGCAAATGTCCTGTTTATATACCCTGCTTACTCATTTCGGTCGGACCAGAGACTGAGCGCTTCCCCGCCAGACACTACACGTGTTTGAGCTGCATCCCATGAAATAGATATTTCAAAGTAATTTCCCGGATATGCTATTCCAGACTATATCTCTGTACCAAATTTCATCCAGATCAGTTCAGCAATTTTGGCATCATTGAGTAACAAACATCCACTCATTTATAATATTAAGTAGGTATTTTTCCAGCATACCTCTGATCCAGGACTGATCATGGCCGTCTTCAGCGAATGCGTCTTCGAGTCCCTGTACACCTTAATATTCAAATGCACGCTCCTGTGCTGGTCCAACTCTGTCCTAAACTGGAACATCCTGCCGCATTCTTCACACGCAGTGGGCTGGTGTTTGGCCATTAAGTGCTGTCGCCACTCGGGCAGTCTGAACATCTCTTCGCAGTCTGGACACGCATACACTGACTCATTTTCATACTTGCGGATCTCTTCTTCGCTGTGCGTTTTGAAATGGCGCATCATGTTGTGGTAGCTTGAATATTCTTTGTTACAGATGGGGCATGCCTTGGTGCCGGACCTAAAGACGAAAAGATGTTTATTATTCAAGGTGATGAAAAAAGACAATATCAACATTTCTATGATAAATAAATAAAAGAACTGATCGCATAAGAAAAATACTAACCTCGGTGTTATGGAGTAGGGATGGTTATAGACGCTTACATATGGCTCATCCTTTTCTTTGGGTGTTGCAGATCTATTAGGAGTAGGCATTATTATGTCTATGGGCTTGGGAGGTCGTCTTTCTCTCTTACCAGTCACGATTGCATTTTCATCCACGGTCTCTTTTGGTTTAGGAGGAGACTGCATCATAGCCTTTCTCATAGCATACCTGTTGAAAGAGAATATATATGATTTCTAATAATAAAAAAGGGATTAGTCAAGTCATTTCAATAGGTGGAATCTAATCACGACTAGGTAGGTTCACTTAGGTACGATGAATCTTCGACCTCTGCAGATCAAAATATATAAACATATTTCTGTTCCCGTGGCAGATGTAGGGAAAACATGTGTGACTCATTATGTCTAACAGGTGCATATTACCGGGATCAGCAACTTCTTAATGACACTGACACCAAACGCAACAATTTACAACCATGAACCGCATACAGCTTGCCTACAATATAAAACCCCTCCGAACAATGTCTGAAAATAAACAGGAATCTGACACGTTGTAATACTATGTTCCAGCGATGTTTATTGTTTTGTCCGTAGTTCCGCCGCCACTGAATCAATTTTCAAAATCTACGACTACTTAAACCTAAACGATGTAATATAAAATTCGAACTTCAGTTCACAAGTCTTCTGTTGCTTAAAGACGTAAGTCCGTCGATTTGTCATTCCGTATCAGTTTATCAAGGCGTAATAAGTACTGAGTCACTATACTTGAAGAAACATTCATACAACCATCATATGCTGAGCAACTCAAATTAAAGGTTATTCGAGATGGACCAGTACATTATTTAAGGGTCATAAAATTCAGAAAAATATATGTATAGTCATCATTTACAGAGGCATCGCAGAACGATAAAGTGGTACGTACTCATGATACTGAAATCTTCAAATATTCGCCGGCAGAGGTGTGGCGGTGTGTCCGTGTGGATATCGAGTTTGATGCACCGTCACAGTATCGCGTCGTGTGCGCACATTGAAATTTTTTCGAATTTTGAGCACATTCTTTATCGAGCTTTTATCGTTTGATTTTATCGTTGTTACCGGGATCAAATAGAACGTCTTTGAATGATACTATAGACGTAACATTTCCAACTCCTTACCCCCTACAACCGCCAATCCCAATTATTTTTTTTTTTTCGAAAATGACCAGGAGCATCTGAAACGTCAAAAACCGTTTCAACGGTTTTTATTTTTTTTGTCTTTTTCTCCGCCGCCATTGGACCGATTTTCAAAAACTACAAAGTTTTGTCGTCCTTGGCATAGTAGTAACATTGTGTAAGCGGATAGTCCGACGGAAATGATTGTCGTGATGTACAAAAATGAGCGATACAAGTTGCACACACCTCTTACATTTTCTGGCAATCAAAAATACCCGAACTGCAACGTTGTATCAGCCCGGAAGAGGGTAAAAGCATGATTGATCCCGAAAGGTAATTGTAGATAAAAAGAACCGCATTCTCTAGGGGCCGGCGGCTTGGTTAAATTTTCTCCAGTGGCGGCGGGCTATTGCTGTTGATGAGGTTGTAGGCTTAATTAAATTCCCAATATGGTGTGATTTTCAAAGCAGATGACATCTTTATTTGTAAACTCCAGACTTTTCAAAAGCAAAATACTTTTTTAGAATTTCAATATTTAGGGAGAAGCAGGTAGTTTAATTAATTAGTAGAGGGTAGGTCGGATATTTGGTATTGAATGGGCAAGCCGTAAGTATTAGGCTACCGAAGCCTTAAATTCAGTCGCATCTAAAATGTAAATATGAAAAACATTTAGATTACGAAATTAACGCTGGACATATATACTCCTTGCTACTAATTTCATTTACTATGTAAAGTATTTCATCAGTATCTAGTTTAAACATTTTCTGTCTACATGCTTCTTGCTTTGTAGACATAGGTTTTGACACTTTTAGCGGAAATCAAAGTATATAAAATTTTTGATTTTTCGAGAAATCCTCCCAAGGTCAATACAAACAGATACTTCGGTCACGACTTGAAGACACAGGTGGATAAAGGTGTTCGTAACATTTTTTAAAACTTGCGTTTTTTTGCATTAGCACGGAAATTTGAAACGTGCTCATAAAAGTGATGTGTAGTTGTGCCACTCCCAACTAACAATTATCAATCCGGTTAAGGTTGCAAGAATGTTTAAGCAGTATTCTAACACAGCATTGTAGGTTACAAGAGCATTGGCAAAGCGTTCTAGGAACAGCTATACAAGCGGAATTGGCGTACCTAATAGAACACTTCTGTATAAGGGGTGTAGGTAATAGTTATACAACAAAATTGTAAACACTCTTGCATCCGCTAGAGAACCTTTGCATCAGTGCAAGATTCAACATTTGTCAACTATACAACCATTCTGTTATATTGTTCTACTGTATTGCAACTAAACTATTTTTTATGTATTGTGTAGGAGAAGTGAAGAATATTTTCAAACTTACACATTACATGCATCTTGTTTACTGACATATCGGCCATTGTGAATTTCATACACAAGTAGTTATATTATGAGCTTCTACACTGTGATATATGGCTATTGAATGATTTGCGCAGCAAATTTTATTGTCATTATCGTACAAAGTAGTGACGTAATTTCTTCGGACTTCGTATTTGGTTCTTATATTAATATTGATCAAGAAAATGTCTAGATTTTTAAGATGAAAATCTGGAATTATCTGCTTTAAATCTTCCACAAATCCTATATTCAGACAGAGTTACATTATTGTTCACCATTTTCTATCTTTAATGTCGGAGTGAAACAGAATTATTTGATTTTCAATAAAGGACTATATTCTTTATACAGTATGGCGGGTGGTTATGTCTCATCAGGGGGTTACATTTCACAAAGGGTATGGCATCTTCATCTGAAGTGATTTCATACCTTTTAATGATATCTACAGAGTAATGCGTAGATTGGCATGCCATTGAGTAATCGTGTTTATACAGGGGAATCAATAGCATTTTCTGGAAAATATTGCAGCTTGACAAATAGGTGCTTTAGCATTCCACTCACTGTCGATAACCCACCTGTCGTTCTGGTTTCCTTGACACTGTGCAATCTCAATAACCGCTATACGGATTCTAACAAAGCTTGGAGTAGTAGGGTCACAAATTTGGAAATGGGTATAAGGACGCTAAGTTAGTACCCAGAACAGAAATCAGAATATCCAAACTTAATGCTTGCATCCTAAAAGCTTTTTCAGTGTAGATGAAAACAATAACTTAGTTTTTCAAAAGTTCGTATCAAATTCCAAAAATGTTGGAATAACAATGCTCGCCTTTACATCATTAGTGGAGCACCAAAATATCAGCACCCCACTTCCTGCTTGGTGTGCGACACGTGAAACACTTCTGACAGTGTTTTGCGGACAACTAACTGCAGGTGACCTTCATTTCCTGGATTTTTCTCCTCACTACCAGATATATCCCACTTAAACTGTACGCAGGATTTTGGATACCACAATATCATTTCAGATACCTTGCCAAAAACTGTTTTAACGACGAAGTGACGCTTCTCTTCCATAGTCCATATTATTTCGACACTACCGAGATACTTTTAGAACCAGCATAAGTTCTATGAAAATATGTCTTATTAAACTCTTGAATTTAAACTAAACACAACCATAACCATATGCAAAAAGTAAATATTATAAAACTGGAAACGCACAACAGAATACTTCTGTCAAAAAGTGGAACAGCCAAAACTCTACTTAAATATGCGTCCAAGGACTTCCAGTGGAAACTTAGCAGCACTCCACAACAGTTTTATACTTCAGAAAATAAAGCCTTGAATGTTTGCAGAATATTCTTAAAATTATCTGTGTTCACTTACCCATCATCCTGCTTCAGGATGAATCCTTCCGACTCATCATGAGCTTCTTCTGCATGCTTCTGGAACTCCTCCACGCTATCCGTGGTAATGAAACAGATATCACAATAGAACTCAACCAAGCAACTTAAATACACATGGTCTTTGTAATCCTCCAAATTATCAAACTCCCTCTCACAACTACATTGAACCGGCAATACTACATCACAATGTTCTTCATCAACATGCTTCATGAAATCTTCATGAAAACTGAACATAAACTTGCAGCTTGTACATTTGAAGTTTTGGTATAGCCTCACTTTGACCTCACTCCTTTTCCTTAGGTTACTCAGCTTTGTTAAAGTGTCAAGTGAAGCGCTGGGACATTTCACGTTATGTCTTGTAAAAGTAGATCTATCAGTAAATGTGATCATGCAATTGTAACATGTGAATACAGGAAACCAAATACGCAAAGATCTCAAATGTGACAAAAGTCCTTTGAGGTTTGGATGATTCACATTGTGACAAGCGCATTCCAACGTTCTATGCATTTTTACCATAGCCTTGCACTTTTCGGCGTAGCTTAGTTCTATCTTTGATAACATTTCGCAAGATATCGGCGTTGTATTACTCTCCAGAAGCTTCAAGCCTGCCGCGAAAAGGATTTTTTGTTGGTTAGCTTCATCTTTAGGCTCAGATGATTCCACAGGTTCATCAGTATTTTCGGTTTCTGTTAGCTCTTCCTCAGCATTTTCTATAGACATTGTTTCAGGCAGCCCTTCTTCAGGTTGGGTCGTAGATGCTTCTTGAGTTAGTTGCTCATTGTATTCAGTGAATTGATGTTGTTCAGCCAATTGATCAGTTTGGCTTCCTGTCTGATCTTCAGATTCTTCACTAGTGCCTGATGGTTGAATTTGTTCTCCATTTTGTTGTGATTTTTTTGGTGAGATTTCTGCAAAAAAAATGCAAGTTGAGTAGACTAAAGATTAAGTGCACAGACAACACAAATATTTTAGTCAAATATAGATATTTCATTGATGATTTTGAAACGCTTTTATAGTAAATAGGCTTATTACGTAAATTACATCCTCATAAAACCAACATAAAACCTTATTATCAGTTTTGTGTTGCGCAATGATGCTACAGGTTCTGCGTTGTACGAGTTTGGTTCATAAATTTTTTTATTCACCAATAACATGAATGACAATTTTTATGGGCATCAAAACCAAGCATAAGATATCATGAGATAAAATCTTCATAATACTATTTGGCAAATACATAGGTTTATAAATATTTATCAACCAAATGGTGTTGAAAACATCCAATTACTGCTTCAATTTGGATTTCGTTTCTAGGACATCAGAAAATCCAAGTGATGTTCATTATATTGAATAAGGTGTTTTGTCCAGAAAAACCGTCCACTTCGGCAACTCCTCAATCCACCATTTTGAAATTTGGAGTGCTGAATTTTGGTTAAAAAAAACTTACATACCTCAGCTTTTATCTTACTTGTAACTTTTTCGAATTTTTATTTTTGCTCATACAGGATGGTCAAAAACGCGAATTGTACTTTTTCTCAAAAATTTCAAATGCATCATCCTGTATATTTGTGCAAGTGTGGATTCAATTTTCTTATAAGCTATTTTTTGGTATAAGGTTTGATTCAGATAAAGTCACTAGATTTTGAGTTTTAAGCTTTTAACAGAACAACACACCAAAATTATGGAAAAAAATCACATCATCCATGGAAACAAAAGACAAACAGTGGGCCAGTTCCATATTGCCACTAAGAGAACCGATTTGACGTACAAACTAATAAAAATCAGAACAGTATAAATCAGCTTCAAGCGTAATAGAGAAAAACAACTATAACAACAACATAAACAAACACAACTATCACTACTCAAGACTTAGTCTATCAACATTTTTCGAAAGTATCTCCACCATGTTGAATACACAGCGCTAGTCTTTGGACAAATAAATGACCGTTGCACATCCCTCAGCATGTGTTCCCTTATGTTCAGAAAAGCATCCTTAATCCTTTGCTTCATATTTTCCGGGGTAGATGGTGGATATCTATAAACCTCTTGCTTAACGTAGCTCCATAGAAAGGAGTCCATCGGTGTCATATCTGGTGATCTAGGAAGCCCATCACGACCGATTCAACGATTGTTACTCCAGGTGTCCAAATAGTTACGCACACGATTCTGATACTGCGCAGGTACGCCGTCATGTTGGAAGTACATATGCATCCGAGTTAGCAGGTTGACATCCTCCAAAAGCAAAGGCAAATGCAAGATCAAAAAATTCAACTATTCTGTACCTGTTAATCTTTTGTCAAAAGAGAAAGGCCCAATAACTCCTCCCCAAACATTCAAGCTCCATTTATTTTGGAAATCTATTTGCCTAACCCAGTAAGGGTTTTCCGTCGCATAATAGTGCACGTTATGCCTGTTGACAACACCTATGCTGTTAAAAGTTGCTTCATCGCTAAAAAGAACCTTATCCAGGAAAGTAATGTCTTCACTCACTTTTATAGCATTATTCTACTAAACTCCATTCGAGATGCGAAATCCTGAGGACGAAGGCCTTGATGCAAGCATAGGTGATATGGATAGTACCTTTGCTTGTGAATAATCCTTTGGACAGAAGTTCTGCATATATCAGTTTCTGCTCCAATTCGTCGTGCACTTAAATTGGGATTTTCCTGCAACTTTAATAGAATCTCCAACTGATTCGCCTTATTTCATTATTTATACATTTGTTACTATATTCCACTGCTCCACTTGATTCGAAACGTTCTCGTAGTGTGGAAAATGTTTCCGGCCTTGGATGTCGCATATTCGTATATGAGGGTACCGTTGCTTATAAATGCGAGATGCTAGGAAACTATTTCTTTGGGCTTCGCCCAAAACAAACACCATATTCACCATTTCTTCTTTAGAAAAATTCATTTTCTAACACGTTTTTATTAAAATGCTCACAAAGCTAATGTTGATAGTTTATAACTAATCAACAATTTATTTGTTTCCAAGGATGATGCGATATTTTATGGAATTAAGCCGCGTTCAATAAAAGACGTGCTAATAACCGAAAAAATAGCCGTAAAAACCCTTGTGTCTGGTATCAAAAAAAGCTTATAAAAAATTGCATCAAAACTTGCACAGATAAACAGGGTGATGCATTTGAAATTTTGGGAAAAACTACAATTTGCGTTTTTGACCACCCTGTATGAGCAAAAATTAAAATTGGAAAAGGTAACAAATAAGATAGCTGAGGGATGTAATTTTTTTTTGATTCAAAATTCAGCTCTCCAAATTCCAAAATGGCGGACTGAGGGGTTGCCGAAGTGGGTTTTTTTTAGACGAAACACCTTATATCTCAGTAGCTAATTACCAAAACCCCATAGTATGTTATATCAGTTTTCTTATTTAGAGTTGGTTTATCCAAATCTGCAATAAAATTTCAAGCATTCCATTTGAAAAATCACAACTTTGATATGTAGGTCGAAATTGGGACATCCTGTATAATATTTTAGAAATGTGGCCTCAAATGTCATGTACGTATATAACATCGCATAAATAGATTTTCCCAAAATGTATTTGGTTATGAGTAATATTCCGTCCACACATGGATGGGCCAGCCTGTATATATATATATATATATATATATTACGAGTATATATATATATATATATATAAAGAGAAAATAATCATGCGGAGAAATGTATATAACAAAAAATAGGAAAATAATGTGCAAAATCCGCAAAAAGGAGGGAAGTGGATTCGAGCAGAAAATAGGATAGGTAACCCGAGCGATACGTATTTCTGCTGGTTGGCTTCATCCGGCCCGAAATGAATGCACATATGCAACAACAAAAGTAGATGCACATGCTCATACATCCGGATACGGGTGTAACCTGAGGAAACAAAGATGGAGGGGAAAAAACACACACGAAGTCCACAACAAGAGCCAACCTTCACATTGTAGTATAAAATAGCTAGAAGACCTCGAATTTTCAAGGCGACATCTACCCACAACCACGCGGCCGGTTATAGCCACTTGCTGTGGTACTTCAAGCCCAAAGGATCTACAAAGAGAAAATAATCATGCGGAGAAATGTATATAACAAAAAAAAGGAAAATAATGGGCAAAATCCGCAAAAAGCAGGGACGTGGATTCGAGCAGAAAATAGGATAGGTAACCCGAGCGATACGTATTTCTGCTGGTTGGCTTCATCAGGCCCGAAATGAATGCACATATGCAACAACAAAAGTAGATGCACATGCTCATACATCCGGATACGGGTGTAACCTTTGTTGTTACATATGTGCATTCATTTCGGGCCTGATGAAGCCAACCAGCAGAAATACGTATCGCTCGGGTTACCTATCCTATTTTCTGCTCGAATCCACTTCCCTCCTTTTTGCGGATTTTGCCCATAATTTTCCTATTTTTTGTTATATACATTTCTCCTCATGATTATTTTCTCTTTGTAGATCCTTTGGGCTTGAAGTACCACAGCAAGTGGCTATAACCGGCCGCGTGGTTGTGGGTAGATGTCGCCTTGAAAATTCGAGGTCTTCTAGCTATTTTATACTACAATGTGTAGGTTGGCTCTTGTTGTGGACTTCGTGTGCGTTTTTTCCCCTCCATCTTTGTTTCCTCAGGTTACACCCGTATCCGGATGTATGAGCATGTGCATCTACTTTTGTTGTTGCATATGTGATTCATTTCGGGCCTGATGAAGCCAACCAGCAGAAATACGTATTGCTCGGGTTACCTATCCTATTTTCTGCTCGAATCCACTTCCCTCCTTTTTGCGGATTTTGCCCATTATTTTCCTATTTTCTGTTATATACATTTCTCCGCATGATTATTTTCTCTTTGTAGATCCTTTGGGCTTGAAGTACCACAGCAAGTGGCTATAACCGGCAGCGTGGTTGTGGGTAGATGTCGCCTTGAAAATTCGAGGTCTTCTAGCTATTTTATACTCCAATGTGTAGGTTGGCTCTTGTTGTGGACTTCGTGTGTGTTTTTTCCCCTCCATCTTTGTTTCCTCAGATTACACCCGTATCCGGATGTATGAGCATGTGCATCTACTTTTGTTGTTGCATATGTGCATTCATTTCGGGCCGGATGAAGCCAACCAGCAGAAATACGTATCGCTCGGGTTACCTATCCTATTTTCTGCTCGAATCCACTTCCCTCCTTTTTGCGGATTTTGCACATTATTTTCCTATTTTTTGTTATAATATATATATATATATTTGTCCTTATTTTGAATGAATGGAGAACAATCCTATCACGTAGAAAGCTGTTTCTGGTACTCTGAGTAGCGGTGTCGTCGTGTACACCAGAGTTGCCAATCCATATCCGATTCAGCTTATATGGTTTTCAACATTCTATAAAAGTTTATTATATATATATATATATATATATATATATATTCCTATTTTTGCTATATATATAATAAGCTATATACTAATCAACTGGATTAGGCTGACAGAGCGAGAGAGCTGCTGAGTTGAACCAGAGAACAAACGGTTCGATTAGGTGAGATGGAACAAGCTCGCCAACCGTGCAACAACCGACGAACACTGCAACACCGAAATTGTGCACTAGTTGGATATATTTCAGTAGATTTGCTACTTTGTCCAATGTTGCAGTAAAGGATTGGGGTATATCCGAAATGAAATTCAAACAAATAAAAAAATAATACTTGTACGAATATACGCCAAATGTTTATAATCATAAAAATGATGAAAGGAAACTATAGATTTTATTTTGCTGCCTCTGATAAAAGAAAGCGACTAAATTTTAATTGCGTTAAGATTGCGTCCTACGGTTAGACGTAGAGTTCAGCCGGTTTCATGGGCACTTGCAGAAAAAATTTCAGGGAGGCAACCATGGGCAAGATGTGAAAGCGTACCTGCTCCCAAAACTTTTAGAAGAGCGGGTGGCATTGAATTTTCTCAAGGGGGGGAATCCAAAAAATTCTCAAAATTGGATATAAAATTATGCTAAATATACAAATTTTAGGTTCCACCCAGATTCTCAGGGGTGGCGACGGCCAGTTGTCCGAGAACTAAACTCCATTCAAGGGCCCCCAGAGCAGGGCAAATGTCACTGACGAACATTTTAAAACTTTCCCCCAACCCTGGAATAATTTTGACTGCATTTTGGCCTGCTGAATCCGTATCTGGCTTCAGATTTTCAATATCAGCCTCCAATGAGGAGGGAGCGACATATGCTTCGATACTAAGAAAAATTCAATAAAAACTCCCTTTAATGCCGATTTATTAAATTTGAACAATTAAAAACTTACAAATATATACAAATTTTATTTATATTATCAGTAAGATTATGTACAGTATAAACATGTTCAAGTAATTTTCGATAAATTCAATATTTATTGCCTTAACGTCTTTCTTTTATAAGAACTACTGGATGTGTCTCGTATTAAAGTCCAGCAATAGTCGGCTAACATATTCAGGCTCCACTTTTCAGTATAACTTTTTTAACGATCAAATGAACTTACCTTAAGGAAGTTCGATCGAAATTATATGAGGCGTCCAGTCCAAAGATGTTTATTATTTCACCACGTAGTCCGCCCTGTCGTGCTACCAGCCACAAGGTTTTTAAAGCAAAATCCCCCTCTGCTACGCCCGTGTTCCTGTATATGCCGCAGCTTTCCCCTTCTACAGTCATTTAGTTGAAATCATTCCGTTTTGTGCATAACCCATCAGGGTAGGGCATGGGGGGGAGCTTACATCTTTGGACTGGACGCCTCATATAATTTCGATCGAACTTCCTTAAGGTAAGTTCATTTGATCGTTAAATTATACTTCGGCGTCCAGTCCAAAGATGTTTATTATTTCACCACGTAGATGTTTAAAGATGTATGGGTTATGACACGAACGGAAATAAAAAGTATAAGGCTTTGGTGATCAAGCATTTATTGGGAGAACGATGATATATTGCAAAACTCAAACAAAACTCTATGTGATACAGTGTGTAACATAACTCAAAATGAACGGTTGCTCCTAAACGCAACGTTTAATGCAACTTCATGCGATACAACGTATGAAGGGAGCATAAAAGAAAAATGTCATTTGAAATAAATTCTAAAGTTTTGCCACCGGCAAAATTCAAACAAAAACCCGTGCGGTATATCATAAACATAAGTAAATGCTTATTCCTGTACGTCCAAAACGTTTAATGCAAACTGTTCTCTAAATATTAGAGGTCGATTATAAAATTTCGCGAAGGTTTCAGAATTCCTACTCCATCCTGCTGAATCCCTTATAATGTCCAAAGAAACTCCGGCTCTGCTAGCGGCAGAAGTTGACGCATGCCGGCTAGAATGCGGCTTGAATATGTTAGTATCAATCCCTGCCATTTTGAGGGTGTCTCTTACCCACCGACTGAGAATTTGTTTGGAAGCGGTTTGGTATGGTTTTTGGGTTGTTAGGAACAAATACTCGTCATTTTGATTCCTTAATGCCGCAGTTTCTGTGACGTAGGATGTCAGACAATTTGCTACGCATAATTGAGGTCTGTCATTGAACCTTGGGATTATCAGACAAGGCTGCTTTGATCTCGGTCCCGATGTTTTGATCGTCTCGTCTATCAAAATTTGGACACAGTCGCAGGTTTCCCGTATATTGCTAATTTTTATTTTCGATATAGTCTGCAACCTTTGTCCTGTTGCCAACAGCAATAGGGTCACCAGTTTCATTGAACGTTGTTTCAGGGAAGTTGTCTGATGCGCTTCCAGAAAATCTAGGACTTGTTTAGGGTCCCAAATGAGACTATATCTTGGCTGCTGTGGTCTTATTCGAGATATGCCCTTCATAAACCGTTTTAAGATGGGATTATCCCCTGATTTATATGGCAAAATCAATGAAAGCGCTGACCTGTGAGAGTTGAAGGATCCAAATAGACAATCATTCTTATCAAGAATGCTTTGCAGAAAGGTGATAACTTCACTAACCTGGGCATTAAATGGCGAAGTATTATGAGCCTTACAAAACTCCCACCAGAGTTTATATGTGACTCCGTATTGTTTTATTGTAGCTTCAGACAAGGATTGCAATGTCGTTTCGACTGCACACTCGGGAACACCTTGCATCCTTAGGGCTCGCCGGATAGTCTCGCCGCTACCAGGGTAAGGTTCCCCGCTAAAGGATGTTCTGCGCTGCTGAAAGGTGAAATCAATAGATCCGGTTGTGGCTCAAAGAAAATGGGTTCTCCTCTACAAAGCCTAATGAAAAGTGGATACCACGCTTGGGAAGGCCAAAACGGTACCACTAGTATCCCATTTGCTTTGTCATTTATTATTTTTTGTATAACTCTCAAAACTACGGAAAATGGTGTAAATGCATAGAAGTTGATGCCCGTCCACGGAATAGTGAAGGCATCGCATGCAAATGATCCAGGGTCTTTCAGCCACGAAACATACCTTTTACATTTATAGTTGTTTCGAGATGCGAATAAATCTACGTTAGGCGCACCCAACCTTCGGGTGATTTTGGCATATGCCCAATCCGCTAGAGACCATTCTGTCTCTGGCTGTAATCTTCTGGATTCTGTGTCCGCCACCCAATTATCTTTTGTATTTATATAGGCGGCCTGTATCCATATGCCTCGAATCTCGCACCACTGCCATAGTTGCTTAGTTAGTTTGTTGAGTTTTGCGTGCTGTACACTTCCCATGCGGTTGACATAGGCAACAGCAGTCGTGTTATCGCACTTTATTAGGATATTGCAGTTTTCTAAACCCTTGGCGAAACATTTCAAACCTAAGAATATTGCAAGCAACTCCAGAAAGTTAATATGATTATCTTTCTCGGATTCTGTCCACCAGCCGTGCGTAGTCTCCCCGTTACAACAAGCGCCCCAACCGGAAAGGGATGAGTCTGTGAAGATTTCTAGTTGGAATGAGTCGTGCTTGATGTCGTTATTTGCTGAACTTATATTATTCAGCCACCATGACAGATCGACGCGTGATTGTAATGAAAGAGACATATTTGCGTTGTAATCCATGCGATGTTTCCTCAGAGCGATTAGTTTATCTCTTTCGAAAGACTTCGTGCATAGCCATCCGTATTTAATGGCTGGACATGCAGAGACTAAGAGACCCAAAAATTGGGCGAACTGTCGGATTCTGAATATCTTTTTCCTTTGAAAAATGTTGATCCACTTCAGGATCTTCTGTCTCTTTTCTCGTGTTACCTCGATCTTCATTGTCAAAGAATTGAACATGAATCCTAAGAATCTGCACGTTTGTGAGGGGGCCAGGGAACTTTTATCAAGATTAATTACAAACCCGAGTGATTCCAATAACTGCACTGCGGTTTCGGTGTTCCGCTTACAGATGTCTGCTTTTTCGCCAAGGATTAGGAAGTCATCCAAATAATTGACACATAAAATGCCCTTCAACCGAAGGTTCTTTACTACAGGTTTGAGAATTTTGGTAAATGCATGTGGTGCAGAGCTTAGACCGAAGGGAATGCATGCAAACTCAAATAGATTTCCCTCAAATGTGAAGCGCAAATATTTGCGAAACTCCGGTGCTACGGAAATCAGAAAGTATGCGTCTTTCAAGTCAATTGACGTAAGGTAACAATTTCTTTGAATTAGTCTCAACACAGTACGTGTGTCCTCCATCTTGAAATGGGGAGCCTCCACAAAGGTGTTGAGATTTTTTAGATTCAGAATGAAGCGCTTCTTACCATTGGACTTATCAGTTAGAAAAATCCTGGATATAAATTGATCACTCTGTGGAGAGCATGTCACAATTGCTCCTTTTAGCCGTAGGCTCGCTATTTCGGCGTTTAGGAGATGTTTTTCGGCAAGAGAAAAAGAATGTCTGGGTACGTTTCTTTGTATGGGAACACTATTGAGTGGTATTCTGTAACCCATAATCCATTGCAGGATTGTTTTATTTTGGGTGATGGTTGTCCACTTTTCATAAAACTTTGCGAGTCTACCTGAAAAAGGATTATTATTATAACTTACCTTATTTATTTTCTCCTCTTGTATCTGTCTTTCGGATTCAGTTCGTACGAGGTGGTGCCCCTCTGGTGCCCTGTCTCCCTCGATCGACGGGCTGGGCGATTCTTGTTTAAAGACACGTAGTGGGAGCTATTCCTTGCTTGCCCTCCCCCCTTTTTTCCTGGCCTATAATACTGCTTAGGTGTTGTAGATACCCTATATGTCGATGAAGGCTGAGCTGATTTAATATCTTTGCTTGTCGACTGTATTGACTTTGCTGCCTTAATAACATCGCTAAGATCAGATCCGAATAGCAGGTCCGTAGGGGGACGGTTTTGTAACAATTCTTTAGTATTTTTGTTCATATAAGGATAGGCGAACATGCGTCGTGCCATTGTTAAATCGTGGAATAAACTAGCCAGGATGCGCCCTGAGTCCGATAGGCTAGGTAAAAGTGTATCTTTATAAACACTGGGCATGGATTCTGCGCACGACAGAATGCTATCAATTCCTTTTCCCAGTGCCAAAATGCCCGCTCCGAGCTTTGATTGGAACATTACGTAAGCACTGTCTTTCTTTTGCATGTTGGCCGGAAGAATATTTTGTGTTTCCGGATTCATTATCGGAGGAGCAAGCAACGGTAAATTGGACGGTGGCTTGTAATTCTGGGCCATGGAGTTATATTCTACCTCTGACAATCCCTGCGAGATGATCTTAGACCATCGAGCGGCTAAAGCTGAATGAATTTTGAGATTATCAGTCTTGTTTTCGTTTGATTCTACTCCTAAAATGTCCAATATATCGTCCGGTAGCTCCACATCGTTGTCTACGATCAGCACGTCCTGTTCGTGCGATGTTAATATGGTGCTTAGACCATTGGCGGTGGTTGGCGAGTCGCTAGGAGCTCGCGCTTCACCGTTTTTTGAGCGGGAGAGAGCCGAAGGAGAGGTGCTTGGACCATCGGCGGTAATTGGCGAGACGCTCCGGTCTCGCGCTATACCATTCCCTAAATCAGGGAAATTCGAGAGTGAACGGCAACCCCGCCGAGGCGAGTCGTCTGACCGTCGGCGGGAAGATGGCAACGCCGAGCGCGCTGGAGATGGAGAGAGAGATGAATGCGAGCGGTTACCGGCTGAGCGGTGACGCAATCGACTGCCACGCCGGCGCGGTGATCGCGATCGCCGGCCATGGCGATCCTTTTTATATTTCTTATAAAACCGTTCTAATTTCTTAAGTCGCTTTCGGCTCTCCATATCCGAGTCTGAACTGCTGCTAGACGATTCTCTGCTGCGCTTCTGTCGTTTCTGCTTCCCCATATCTAGTTATATAAACGAGGGATAGAAGTAAACCAGTAAATGATTATTTTACTTACGCTACTTACGTCCTGAAGGTACGGTTAGCTGTCGGTGTTGATGCGAGCTGGTCGAGCACAAGAAGGCGAATGACTGTAGAAGGGGAAAGCTGCGGCATATACAGGAACACGGGCGTAGCAGAGGGGGATTTTGCTTTAAAAACCTTGTGGCTGGTAGCACGACAGGGCGGACTACGTGGTGAAATAATAAACATCTTTGGACTGGACGCCGAAGTATAATCTCTATGAAGGAGATATCTTGGTCAAATCGTTCTCCATGCTCATCTGGTATTGCTCCTAAGTTTTTAGGAACTAAGTCCAAATAAGAATGGAGAAAGTGAAGTTTTAGTAACATGTTCCATTCTAAAATACGGTAGGCCGTAAGTAGTTCTTCCACGAGTTCGGGACAATTTTCCGATTTATTATTTCCAAGAAAATTGTTTCAAACCCTTTTGAATGCATTCCATGCCCGACTTTTATTTGCCTGAAGTTCGCATCTTTGAACAACAGCTTAATTTGGGGCCAACAAAAATTCCATCTTTAATTTTGGCCTCACTTATACGTATACATGAAAATTTGTATTTTAGAGACTTGAAAGCATTTCCTTCTTTTTATCCAGTGATTTAACAAAATTTTTGATTAGACCTAGCTTAGTGTTGAGTGAATGTAAATATATTTTGTCTTTCGGAATTAATGGTTTTGTCAAATTTTTAACGGCAACTTCTATTGTTTCACGTGGAAGCCAAACATCAATTTTATGTTTGTCATTTGCACCGCTGGCCCACTCACACAAAAATCAACAGTATTTTGTATATCCTGATTGTAGTCCTGTCAATAACGCCACCACTTTTAAATCTGCACATTGTTCCATTTGTGATCTTCGTACTTTATACATCTGAGTAACATCTCTTTCATATTTACCGAATGATCTATAGGAATCGATGGTTGGTCATTTCCAAAAAGTAAAACCGTTTTTATACTTATTTTATGAATAGTCTCCATTTATCGGGCGCGGTGTGTTCAGTTCGGTCATTAGACCAGGTATGTCATAGCAAAATACTACACCTTCCACTGCAAAAAAAAAGTGAGTAGATTGCATTTTCCTGTAGATGAACACCTTAACTCATTTTTCCAAGAGGTTCTACTTTCCACTGCTGTAGGCGGGAAGTTCCGCTTTTGTTTTCGGGAGGTCCAAGCCACGACCAAGGTCTTTTCAATTCACCTTGAGTGATTAAATGGGATATATCAGGTAAATCATGAAAACTAGGGATGTAGCTTGGTCATGCTTCTGGTGAAGTACTTCCTGAGTCTGATTCCGAATCAAGCGTGTAACTCTCAGGTGGTAGAGAAATGGGTAATGATTTGTCATGGTTGCAATGCAGAGGGAATATTGGAGTACTGAATGCTAGGCTTGGTTTTGCTACTAATTCCTTTAATACTCGTCATGCAAAAATAAAAATCATCTACGTGATTTTTCTCTCCAAACTATTGGACTTGCGAATGGCATAGATTTATGAGGCACGTAGATCTAAGGGAAAATATGAATAGAAGTTTACAAAATGATTATAAAGTCAGGACTAAAGGGATATTTCAAGCATGGATCTAACTACCTGTAGATAATAATGGGACGCCCGTTTATTACCTGTCTACTCGACCCTTCTTAGAAATCTGAGGCTATCATAAACATTTGGGGTTCACTTGTACTGGGTGTCGCGCACAGGTAGAACGGTTTTTAAAAAATCACAAAATGGGTAATTTTTACTTAAAAACAAATTTATTGACGGATTAACCAAACCTGGAAATAAGGCAACCACGGAAGGGATGGTGAATAACGTTCATCGTTGCTCTGGCTGTGTGGGCGGTCACCCCATCCTGTTGGTACCACACACGTCGGAATGCAACACGTCGTCGTCGTAATTCAGGTGAAAAGAAGTTGGTGATCATATCGACATAGCGCTCCGAGTTCACGGTAACAGCATTGCCATTACCGTCTTCGAAGAAGTAAGGGCCGATGATGCAAGTTTGCGATTTAGCGTACGAACCCGTCACTTTTGGAGCTGCTCTTTCTTGTAACTGTCGTGTGAGCTCCATCACTCAAGAACAAAATGAGGTTCTCATTTTGCTCGATAAGTGCTTCCATCTCACGTATGAAGTTCATTCGTTGTGCGTAATCTCCAGGCTGTAACTGTTGTACAATGGCCAATTTGTAGGGGTCAAAGTGGAATTCCACATGCAAAATACGCCTTACCGAACGATCACTGAGGCAAAGTTCAGCAGCATGTTGCCGAGCAGATCGGACCGGACTGCGAAGGAAAGCTTGTCGAACGCGTTCCACATTTTCAGTGGTTTGAACCGTTCGTGTAGCTCCTGGTGGTCTTTTGTTGATCAGTAAACCACGTGTGCGAAGTGATTGAACCCAACGAAGGATGGTGTTTCGAGAAGGAACAGCTCGATTCCGATGAATATTAAAATGGCAACGAAACTCACGCTGTACAGCGGTGATAGACTCATTATGTCGGACAAAGAAACTATCGTACGCGAAAACGCGTTACACAACCGTCCACTGCTCCATAATATCTGCTAATAAAAATGCTAGAAACGCCCAAGTCGAACGGCACTCCCCCCACCAGTCTCGCCCGAATAGGCCGAGAGTACTAGCCATTTCAAAAACCGTCCTTTGTACCGGACCCTGTATGTTAGTATAAGTCCAACTGTTACAAAACACCATCTATTCGGAAACGCATTATTTAGATGTTCATGAACTTCTCGTCTTAAATGTGGAGGAGCCCCATCATGTAGGAATCACATATTATGTCTCACAAAATAATAAAATCTAAATAAATTTCACCGGTCAGTCGAGGTGGAAAAAAGTAGGGTCCAATAAGCATCCACTTACCACGCCATCCCAAACATTTGATGAAAATCTATGTTGAAAATGAGTTGTTTTTACAACATGCGGATTTTCTACTGGCCAAACATGATTGTTGTGGAAATTGAGGACTTGCGGCCTCGCCTGTACACAAAATTATTTTCGTATAACCTTCATTTCTGACGAACTGTTCTAAAAGCCACTGGCAAAATGCAACTCTTCTAGGATGATCTTCAGGTTGTAACGCTTGTACCCGTTGATAATTATAAGAATAATATTGTTCTTGTCGTATTGTCTTCCACAGTTTACTATGAGAAACTTCAACTTGAGCCGCTATTGCTCTAGTACTCATTGTGGTTCTTTTAAATATCCTGTGTCACGATGGCTAATAACTAAATTTACAAACATCCGTGGGGCCGGATGATTTCTTAAAAGAAACCTTTACGCATACAAACTACATTCTGCGGCTGCATTTTGTTATGTGTTAGTATTATGTCCACTAGTTCATTGTGTTCGTAAACATGGGCCATTTTTTTGCACAAAATAATCATACAAATGAAAGTATAAGACTGATACAACTGATCGTACCAAAGACGATACAATAACACAAAAGGTTTGCCAAATTTAGATAAACGATAAAAGTAGTAATATAAAAAACTCTAAGATTTTACACAGCAGTGGCCGAGAATAACAAAAAATCTGTGATATAACCTTCTTATTTTTTTAATTTTTAATCTTTTACTATTTCTTTTATTATGCAACTTTTATATAGATGATTTTTGGTACATCACTCCTTTTTGTCAACTCCTACAAGCAGTTAAAATAAATGCCTCAACCTTATATCATAAAAATATTTAAGAAAGCACAAACAAAATCACAAAACACAACTACAAAGCTGTAATAAATAATCGCCAAATTGTTTCAAAAATTGTTCACCTTAACATTTTAGAGTTGCAAAATACGCGTCCTCGGTCCGCGCCACTTTTTATTTTGAGTGTTGGCCATGAGGGGTGGCAATATAATTTAATAATAAGCGTCTTTTTTATTCGTAATAACGATACAAAGGCGAGATTTAGATACTATATCTATTCTATCACCTAACCCCTTTAACAATGATGCAAGATGCATAAAGTTGAAAATGTACAATAACGACACACACATAAAGAAATCATAAGGTCAGTTAACACTCATTGGTTACAAAAGATTTCGCTGCTGATCAAGTAGAATTTCTTTAATTTTTTTCTTGAATTTAAAATATTTAGTTTCTTATTATATAATATGATCGCATTGTAAATATATGTGTTCTGAAATAGAGATGTTCTGTGGCGTGGGACTCAAAAAGTATCTACATCTAATATTAATACTATGCATATTACCTCTACGTAGGAATTCGGTTACTAAATATGACGGTGTTTTTGAACAAAAAAACCGTATTAGTCAGACTTAGGAGTTGGTAATTATACATTTTATCAATTTTTATCCAGTTGTGGTTTACAAATCTGCAACATGTATTCACAATAGTTTGAATACGATTTTTTATTATAATACCTTTTAAATTTATGTTTGTCATGTTTAGAAACTTAGAAAATTTGAATATCGTCGGTAAAAAAATGCATGCTGTAGGACTGTACTATGTTTCTAAATTTGAGATATATAATGAAAATAACAGGGATCCAAAGACAGATCCCTGTGGTACACCAGAACACATTGTTTGTGAGGTAGAATACTATTTTTGAAAAAAAAAATTCAAGACAGGTTTGAATAAACGAAACAGGTGTTTCCAGAAAATCTGTAATAACTGCATTCAGACACAAGAAGTGAATGATTAATTGTGTCAAATGCTTTAGTGAAGTCAATAAGTATAAGAGCTACTGCTTTATGGTTGTCAAGGCGCCATTGTTATATTGTCTGTTAAATCGCAGAGTGTCGAAACTGTATTATGACCTTTGCGGAAGCCAGGTACTATAAGTAGGCGCAGAGCTGTTCGTAAACAACGATTCCCAATACTTTTAAGAAAATAGGCAGTAAGCTGAGCGCTCTCAGTTGACCATAGTAGGATCAGAACACTTAGGATCTGATAAACTCACGAGAATTAAAGAATCTTTCTGAGATCACACTTTTTGCAGTTTAAAAGTATTTAGGGTTTTATAAAACTTTTTTAAATCTTGATTTTGAACAGCTTGTAAATAATTTCCTTTCCGCACGAATAGTAATGCACTGAAATATGTATGCTGTAGCCAAGAGGCAGCTGTATGACGTTTGAACTTTGACAAAGCTTCAGCTGTCTGCTTAAATACAAGTTTAATATTATCATCCAACCCACTACTTTTTATTGTACAGTGAACATTAAATAAACATAAAAAAAACATTAAAAAGTTATTTTTACCTTCAATGCCATCTATAGTCATGATATGCCACATGGAAAGTTCTTGAAATCCTGACTCTCACAAATTTCTGTTGATTTTTAGGAAGTGTAATACATATATCACAGAAGGTTAAATAGTGATCAGTAATCATATCAGCATTCATGGTGCTACTCGTAAGATAACTTTCAGGCTTATGTATGTTTTCCTATAAAATGTCACCTATGAACTAGTTGACATTCACTCCATGCTCACTTGCATTAGGGACAGAGTTTTTATTTTACCCTGCCGGATAGGTGGAAACAAGACAACTAGCGTTTTTTTAGAAGACTGCATCAGGAGGAAACTCATGTATTTCTTATGTGGACAAAAACTTATTCGTAGCTAACTTTTTTCTCAGAAGTGCTAACTTGTGCCGAACAGAATCCTTTATGAACTGATGGCAGCGTTGCGTGGGAAGAACGGAGTCAATCTACTCGACGTCATTTCTTTCACCCGCACTTATTTTACGTTTTCATCTTAGAAAATTTCACGTGAGGCACAACCAAAAAATACACTCTCTGATCCAATGCTGTTTGAAGCCGTATGAAACTGATGTTGCATATTATGTAATTCGTAGATATTTTCTAATAATCCTAATCGAAAGAATTTTTTTGAAAGGGCATCGTATTTCCTGCAAGGATCTCTCTAATGTTTATTTATATCACAAGAAATTGCACGCTTATAGTGGGAATCAAGCCCATTTTTTGCCATTTGCAAAAAACAAGTATCATCATATCATCAAGATATTTGAAGTAGGTCTTTTCACAGAAATTTATCAATATTAGAGACCGTTTGAAAAATATTTAATAGCGTCAGATTCACCACACGAAAATGACGTATTAAGGGAATAAATGGTGAAGCTTACCACACATAGATCTTCTTGCATACGGTTCATTAGGTGGGTGTATTGCTTTTTCATGCTTCTTTCTATTAGATATGTTACTGAATAGCTTATCACAATATCTGCACCTCTTGTCGTTGTCATTCACATATAGATCTATAAAGCCAAAATAGAATGTCTTAATAATAATAGTTGATTTTGACGTTATCAGGCAAAATGTGCTTACATATAGTCAGTTTTACAGTGGGTAGAAGAAATCTCAGAATAACGTAGAAAATAAATGACAAACACCAGTCACACATACAAAACATAGAGACAAGATTGACAACGGTCGTCATTCATTCCGAAATAAACTGAAAAATTGATAGTTACGCTACTCTATAAATAGGGATATTTCGAAACCAATATACTTACTGGTCGAACTACCACCATTTTGTATTCCGGTTTCCATATGTTCATGCTCGGGCATCTGAGGTGACAGTGCTGGAGGGAATTCATTATACTCTCCGTTCATAGAATCATCTAAGTCTTCTGGTTCTGATTTGATGTGGATGTTGCTAGACGAATTTTCATCATTTTCGAGGGGTTCTTCCTTTATTTGGATACTCTGAAAAAAGTTGCGGCAAGTAAGATAACTCTGCACTTCCCACACAACGCTGCGATCAGTTCACAAGGGATACGAGTATGTGTATAACAAAAAAATGTAAGTTGCTGTGACTATAACTTGGGTACTTTACAATCCAGCACGGTAGCTTCCAAATGATCAAATATCGGTCAGACCTCAAAGCAGATATTATGTGCGTTCATTCAGTTGCGTGGGACGTGTGAAATGCAAATATTTCTCTGTCATTCTTCAAGTTTGAAGAACAAATGTTCGGGGAATTATATGATGTAAGAAATGTGTGTCTTAGATGCGTAGAATGACTGGGGTTGGAAGCGTATAAATAAGTATACGAGCGCTAAAAAAATGACATCAAGTAGGTTGAGCCTGCACATCTTACCCGACGCCGTCACCTGTTCATAAAGGATTACTTCCAGCGCAATTTAAATCTTCCGAGGAAAAAGTCAGTTACGAACATGTACAGCAAAGAAATTGACTAGATTAAGTCATTCAAACAAGCCTATACAATTAGTCTACAGACATTTTTCTCTGCACCATAGGAAGATACTTTCTATCTGGCAACGTTATCCGTTTCCATATCTGCGTGGCATCGCTGCAGCGTGTTATCGTTCATTTTGTACGTGGTCCGTGTATGTTTTTGCGGATAGTCAGCCGGACCGGTTCGCCGGGCGGTGAGCTTAGATAGAAGGAGTACGCAGATTCAAAACCGTTTATCTATCATTCTAAGTTTTAAAGGCAAATGTACAGGGAAATATATGATGTGTAAAATATGGCTGCAATTGCCGGGGTTGGGACTGTATAATTATGCTGAGGTAAAACATTTTTCTTATAGCCTCCCCCACCCCTTACAACCTCAAACCCCCAATTCAACCCCTACAAAAACATTCTAAATACGATGAGGTTTCTGATACGTCAATAAACGAGGTTTAAGCGACTTTTATTTTTTTGTTTTTGGCAATTTTTCTCCGCGGCCACTGGACCGACACCCAAAAACTACAAAGATTTCTTGTCCTTTTTTTTATATACTCCAACTACCACGAAGGCCTAAGGCCTAAACACCCATTGGGTACCGTGGGGCTATAGGGGGATACATGGAAAAGGGGGGACGCCACACGGACTCTGGCCAGGGAACACGTGTGCATGCAACATGCACACATTGTGGCTCCGCCTACGAGAACCGCCGGGTGGTACCTCCGCGTTCGACAGTCAGAGACCATCTGCCACCTACGGACAATCACAACATCCATAGCCAAGAGAAAAATTTCTCCTGGGACGGGACTCGAACCCGCACAGCGCACGGCGACTGATCAGGAAACCGAAGAGTCTACTACTGCGGCCACCGCTGCTGCCTATCCTATCCTATCCTTAGCATAGTAGCAATTTTGTGTGAAAATTTCATCAAAATCCGAGCGGCACTTCTCAAGTTATAGACGGGCTAAGGATTAACGGACAGAGACAGACCGACGGAAGTGAATGACGATATCTCATTTTCGAAATTTTCGCTATTTCAATACTTCCTCGCCCAGTGGCGTATTAAGTATAATTGAGATATATCCCTCCCACCTCCTAGAACCCCCAATCCCAAATGTTAAATCTTTACAAAAAAATTAGCGAAAATCACCAGCAGCTCCCGAAACGTGGAAAAACAAAGTTTGAGCGACATTTCATTTTTTTTACACTAGTTCTGTTGCCACTGGATCGATTTTCAAAAGCTACAAAGCATTTTCGTCATTGACATAGCAGTAACTTGGGATAAAAATACTGGCGGAAATGAATGACATGGTTTTTCATGATGTACTCGTACATCTCGTATAACGTCCAAAAAACATACATTGTTCAATTAAACTATTGTGAGTGAGATTGCCTTCATAATATACTAACATACATACAATCTTCAATTTCAAATTTCACTAACCTCGACACATTTTCAAACTAGACAATTTTTTTGACAAGCCACCTTCGGGCAAAAAAGCTGGACAGATAGATACCTTTTGTCAGCCTTTCCTGCCTGAAGTGTGATATTTTCCTGAAAAGTTGATCGGGTTGACGATTGAAATTTGAATTTCTCAAGAGAGGCGATTCATGTAAAATTAGATACTTAATATAATAATTCTCTTTTTTCCTCTATATATTCCCAATTTCTAAGCCATTATAGTGTGATTTCATGCATGAACATTTTTGTAAGTATTGGCTATGATGTTAGTACTACATGTAAAAAAATATCCTAATCCACTCTGAATGTACATTTTTCTGATTTGAAAGCACAACTCCAACACCCTGAATATCAGTAAGGGGGTATTTTAGAGACCTTGTTTACAGGAACTTTTCATGTTATTTTTTAATCTACTTTAGATATGTTCTATATATATTGCCATGCTTTCCTAAATCACCCTTTACAAGCATTGGATAGTAGGTAGACATTCTTCAACACATTACGATGTTTACGAACATGTGGATGAAAGTTAAAAAGTCTCTAAGTTCATACTTTTGAAGCTTACCATATTTGCAATGGATGCGGCGTTACTATGTTCATCTCTATCATTGACAAGAAACCTATGGAGGAAACGTCGTAGTTTGTTTTGGTTCTGCACGCATTTCTGTTTATATTCGTGCCATTTGTTTACTACTTGCTCGCACTCCTCGCATACCAGGGTTGTTAGTTGGTCTGAGGAATTTATCTGAAAATAAAATATTGGTTGATGGTATTTTTATATCAACTGTATGAATCATATTAAAACATAACATACGCCATCATCCCATCAGTACGAGTTTTACCTAAAAACTCCAAAGAGAAGGGAAGAAAGAAAAAGGCAGATGAGAAAGTAAGGCAGAGAAGAATAGGTTAGAAAATAACCTACCGGATAAAAGTAATTCACCAAATTTATTACACCCTTTTTTCCATTGTACTTTGTCACTACTTTTTTCCTTTACATTCGTGGCTACATTCACCAACTGGTTGAAATGACATCGAGATGAATTAACGAAAACAACCACAAAATAAGTATCTTTATACAGTTCACTTTTTGTTTCAAAATGTCGGCACATTTAGACAAAATGGCGTCGATTGAGTGCTTACTTCAGAGTCTTGGAATAATGGAAAACAATGGAAAAAGAAAGAAGAATTTTGTAATCACAAGTAAATAAGAATTTTTCAATGTTCCCAGACATGATCTATCCGGAAACCCATGCGCTTCTTGGCTTCCAATACATTGCGATATAAATATAAAGTCCATCTACTCTACACCACTTTTCAGATGTACGCCCACCTCTGGACTATACCGACAATGACTTGAGGAGCGATCTGAAATGCTGAAACAGAAAGTCATTCAAGCTACGCCACTGCGTTCATGTAGGGGAACATGATGTGAAGTAGAGAGAAGGCAGCAGGCAGTTGCAAGCAGTTGTGTGGCAGATGGCCAGGCCAGGTCAGCCAACAGCCAACGATTTAGCCAGGCATAAGCTCTCACAATATCCACGGCATTCTACGATTGCCACACGGTTTATCTTCGAACGTTCAGCGCAAACGCTGTACATGCTTACAGAGTGAAGGCAAGGCTGTTTGGTTGGGTTCGCCTGGCTGGCTGAAACGTTGAACTGGATTTCCGTTTCACCACACATTGAAGACATTCAACTGCACTCCCATTATCGTCAGGTATCGCGTATTGCATGGAAAAATGCGTTTACGTTTCTTTCAGATGGTGTTCCCTTTTCGTCTAGCTATTTCATTTCAGATATGGTCAATCAAAACGACCATCTTTCCATTATTTCATGTGTTTATAAGGAACATGGTAAATCACAATAAGCATAGACATATTTATATGTAGATAAAATCCCTGGGTGGGCAGAAAATATGCCACAGAAATGTAATACGGAAAAACATTTTCAAAAAGAGATAAAATATGTATGTATGACGCAGGACGACTAAATTAAAATGTAAACACAAGCCTTTCAAAACATTAATCAAGAACTCTTGTTGTAGAACAAAATATAACAAGTTGTAGATGAGAACAAGTATACAAGTTTATTTAATTTCAATTTTCCATGATATAAAATATACGGTGAGGTTCAAATTCAGCTGACGTCGTAATGTGTATGAGAGAGAAGCGTGCAATGTGTTAGACAAAGTGCGCTGATGGCATTCGTGACCTCGTACTCGGGTTGCTAGGCAACAAGGGTGCGTTTATCTCTTTCAAAACACAGACTTCACGCTTCTCGCGCTTCTTCTCATACACATTACGACTTCAGTGGTCTTTGGCTTTCAGTGTTGATATTTTCTAATTATGATCTTGTATACACCAAGTATCAATGCCTATAGGAATTGGAAAAGGTCTACTGAGAAGCTTATATGAAAACGTATACAACGGAAAGTAAATCCTAAAAGTAAAGGTATAAACGGAAATTATTCAGTATGAGCAACACTCCAGCTGATAACGCAACCATTATCCGTTATCAGTGTCTCCGATGTTTGGAATTCAATGTCCTACGTCCCCAGTAATGTGACGCTATACAGAAAGGTCAAAGTATTGACCGTGAATCTCTACTGAGATTGAGAGTTACTGTGCGTTTGATAATACGTAAAACTTCAGATTTATTGAAGAAGCTTTTGATCTATTTATTTATTCAAAACATATGCAAATAGCAAATATGAATTACCGTGGAAAAAGCACATTCTGAAAAGGGTAAAGGAATATCGAGTAATCTGATCCGGGGTCTGACCATCTCAATAAAGAATAACAGAATATTTGTATAATAATTTGGAAAACACAAGTGATCAACCCAACATTAAAATCTGTTAAACAGGTGATTTTGAAGAAGGACGTGTTTAAAGAGATTATAGGTATTATAGATTTGCTGCATCTACCTGGCTTCTAACGACTTTAAACAAAATCAAGGTCACTGCGAAAACTGACACTCGTACAGATACCTGGGCTGCTTTCGTAAATTGTTTTCAGAGTGTACTCTGTACTACTGTGTAACAATTTTAACGTTCTTAATTGCTTGACGTACCTGCCTATTCCATGCGTTTGGAATTAGAACAAAGTAATACTTCTGGAATGTCAAAAGTGCGCTTTTTATCCCGTGCTTAAAACTTTGGGAATAATAAGTGTTATCACTTGTCATTTTCATGGTTAATTGCCTCTTTTCTTTATTTGGTTATTAAGAGATCAAAATTGGCAGAATATACAGAGTGTCCAAGATAAGGATTCTATACATGGGAATCTCAATACCTGTGGAAGATACAGCCGATAAATTAAGAAAAAGTTTCGTCGCTTACTGAGGTAAACTTTTCCATTTACTGAATAAATGTATGTTGATAAATTTTCCGAAAGAAGGCAGCCAAGTAAGTCCGTTTTTTAGAGTTTTTTTTTATACTCCAACTACCACGAAGGCCTAAGGCCTAAACACCCATTGGGTGCCGTGAGGCTATGGGGGATACAGGGGAAAGGGGGGACGCCACACGGACTCTGGCGAGGGAACACGTGTGCATGCAACATGCACACATTCTGGCTCCGCCTACGAGATCCGCCGGGTGGTACCTCCGCGTTCGACAGTCAGACCGTCTACCACCTACGGAGAATCACAACATCCATAGCCAAGAGAAAAATTTCCTCCTGGGACGGGATTCGAACCCGCACAGCGCACGGCGACTGATCAGGAGACCGAAGAGTCTACTACTGCGGCCACCGCTGCTGCCCAAAATTGGCTGGAAATTTAAATGAAACTATGAATCAGAATAGTGTTTTACAAGCAGTTGCTGAACCAATTTGTTTTTTAATTCAGGATTTGCGAAGGACTTAGACCAGGAGATAGCGAATGGCGCCAGGTCCTTACGAACGTGTGATAATTTTAGTTTCCCTTCAAAAATAATACGGTCCGAAGAGAGTGTGGTTACTCATAATGGTACATTTTAATCGCCGCTCATTATTGGGCTCAAGAAAATCCGCGAACTAACAAGTATCCAGACATCAAACACGTTTTGGGTTTAATATGTGGTGTTTAATTCTAGGGACCAAACTATTAGGTCCATTTATTTACGACAACTCATTAACTGCAGACCGGTACTTTCAATTGTTGCAACATGAAAACTGCCTGGATAATTTACCTTTGGCATATGTTAACAGCTGTTGGTTTCAACAAGACGGTGCTAGTGCACATAACTCTTCAAAATATTTCACATCGATTTCCCGGAAGCTGGATTGAAACCTCCAGTATAGTATCCTGGCCAGCGCATGCCCCGGACGTAACTGCTCTGGGCTTCTTTGTTTGGGGATTTATTAACAGCCAAGTCTATCAGCATACCTTTGCAACTAAGCAGCAGTTACGAGAATGTGTAATAGAAGCATTTAGTATGATTACCATAGAATTTTTACGTGATGCATTCTACCGTTAGAAGATCATATTCACGTTCAGAAAATAATGGCAACCTATTTGAACAGCTATGATGAATAAAATAAAAATATGTTAAAAATGTGTTCGTTATTCTGAATATCACTAGAATAAGCATCATTTTATTAAAACTAGCCCATCATATTATGTAAGGGCTAAGAAGTACTTTTCTCCGCATGACCTTCTCACTCTATACAAGGCCCAGATAAGGCCTAGCCTCGAGTATTGCTCACACATTTGGGGTGCTGCCGCCCCGACTACATTGTCCATGCTCGATGCTGTCCAGAGGAGGGCGGTCCGACTGATCGATGACTCTTCTCTAAGAGACAGTCTCGGGACTCTTTCGCACCGGCGGGTCGTCGGCGATCTAGCTCTTTTCTATCGCTACACCAACGGGCTTTGCTCCTCAGAACTCTCTTCCATGCTGCCGCCGCGCGATGTGCCTGCCAGACAGACCCGCCTGACTTCGGCGGCCCATCCTAACCGTGTCAAACTTCGTACATCCAGAACTGGCCGATACGACCGCTCCTTTGTCCCGAGGGTGTCTAGATTGTGGAACAATCTACGGGGGGAAGCTTTTCCCAGTTCTACCAACCTTAGGCAGTTCAAAAATCGTATTAACAAATTTCTTTGGGATCATCATAGCAGCCGCGGTGTTCCGGCATTTAGGCTTCTGCCTGCGCGGCTGTTTCGATATAAAAAAAAATATGAGTCTATCAGTGACCACATAATCTTACCACAGCTCAGATAACAATCAGTTATGAAACTCTTCTATTACTGACAAAAAAGTCCGCCTTTTCGGCGAAGAAAATTTCATGTAAATTCCCCTAGTACAACTATGAAAAAAGTTTTAGTGCTCAGCAGCAGCCAGTGTTGCCGCGTACCCCCCAGCGGCCGCAGATATTCTTTGCAATTGTAAAATGGTAATATTTATGATAACCCAGTGTAGTTTGTGTGAATAAATAATGAAAAGGAGTATGTTTGTTCAAAGAAAGAGCGAAGGAGCTTTAATTACTATTTATTTATAAAAAAGGTTCACATTCGTGAATGGATTATGATTATGGATTGTGATTATGATTATGATTATGGATTATGATTATGGATTATGATTATGGATTATGATTATGGATTATGATTACGGATTATGATAATGGATTATGATTATGGATTATGATTATGGATTATGATTATGGATTATGATTATGGATTATGATTATGGTATTATGATTATGATTATGGATTATATGGATTATAATTATGGATTATGATTATGGATTATATATGGATTATGATTATGGATTATGATTATGGATTATGATTAGGATTCTGATATGGATTATGATTATGGATTATGATTATGGATTATGATTATGGATTATGATTATGGATTATGATTATATTAGGATTATGGATTTGATTATATTAAAGATTATGGATTATGATTATGGATTATGATTATGGATTATGATTATGGATTATGATTATGGATTATGATTATGGATTATGATTATGATAATGGATTATGATTATGGATTATGATTATGGATTGTATGACTATGATTATGGATTATGGCATCTGATTATGGATTTATGGACTATGATTATGGATTATGATTATGGATATGATTATGGATTATGATTATGGATTATGATTATGGATTATGATTATGGATTATGATTATGGATTATGATTATGGATTATGATTATGGATTATGATTATGGATTATGATTATGGATTATGATTATGGATTATGATATGGATTGATTATGGATATGATTATGGATTATGATTATGGATTCTGATTATGGATCGATTATGATTATGATTATGGATTTATGATTAGGATTAATTATGGATTATTGATTAGGATTATGATTATGGGATTATGATTATGGATTATGATTATGGAGATGATTCGGGATTATGATTATGGATAATGATTTAGATTCTTTATTATGGATTATATATATTCATCTACTATTCATGCGAAAAAAGGATATAACACAAATATAAAAAATAATGGGCAAAATCCGCAACAAGAAGGGAAAGTGGATTCGAGCAGAAAATAGGATAGGTAACCGAGCGATACGTCGCTTGGCTTATGGCTTCATCAGGCCCAACATGAATGCGCATATGCAACACCAAAGTAATTGCCCATATATCCGATACGGGTGTAACCTGAGGAAACGAAGATGGAGAGGGACACGATTTCCATTCTTTTTGCGGATTCTTGCCCATTTTTTTTCTATTGTTATATACTTTTTCCGCATGATCCTTTACTCTTTGTGAATCGTTTGGACTTGAATTACCACAGCAAGTGACTAAAACCGTATATAGGTATGTTCTCATCTAGTGCGATAGGACGCAGATTTTTCCTGAAAGGCTGGGGTACCAAACCTGTTAGATATGACTATACAGACTATCATTACGCTCTTCGATTGATATGTTCGGCTTATCTCATACTTCAGGTCAGTATATTTACGTATTTTCTCCTGGCTGACGTTCAATGAGTTGTGTGTTAGGGACTGCTATATCTATTGTAAATGTTTCTTTTGTCTTTTTATTGTGTAATACTATGTCTGGTCTATTATTGTGTATTTCTATCCGTGAGTATAGAGCGATCGTAGTACAGCTTGAAATTTTCATTTTCTAACACATATTCTGGTGTGTATTTGTAGTAGTGTGTGTTATCTTTGCAAAGTAATCCATTTTGAATAGCTAGACTCTGATGAATGATGTTAGCTATTTGATTATGTCTATGCGTGTAATCCTTCTGGGCGAGTGAGAGGCATCCTACCGTTATATAATACATGTTTTCTGTTTTTCTTCGACACATTCGATCCTCTGTTGTTGGGTCGTTTATCATGTATTTCGTGTAGGTTGTGGCTTGATCTTGGATGGCCATCATGTAAACAGTGGTTTCTGGAAAAAGCTCTCCTACGACAAGCTATGTGTTCGACGCCGTCATGTCGGCATTTGGGCTAACGCTTTGGTCTGCCATATGTTGAGTATCTCGTCTACCCTTCTTATGCATTCATGGGGCTGTTTGTGTGGCGTACAAATTGAGAATAGTATACCCTTTATCAGCGTTGCATATACTGCTGTGTAATCCCGAGTTAGATTTTCTATTATAGAAGTATTATTTTAACGATGTTATCTGAGAATTGTGTAAGTTCTCGATGCTTATGCTACCAAGCCCTGCTATACTTTTTGGTAGCATGAACCTTTCTTCACTGGAATTCTTGTGATGCATTTGGTGTTTCATCTCGGTCCTAGTTATTCTCTACAGATGTCGTAACTCTGTTTTTGACCATTTTATAACTCCGAAAGAGCATGCTACCAATGGTATGGTGTTAATAGATTTGATCATATTATTAGTGTTCAGTTTTGTTTTAGTTTTGTTTTAAGTATGGATCTAAGTTTATCGGTAAACTGATGCGTGAGTTGTTTTTTATAGTGGTATGATCTACTCTTCAGGATTGCTGAACTTCGAGGTACTTGTAAATATCGGTTTTGCCCATTGCTTGTATTGGATCTCCTTGTGCGGTGTTTGGGTTTAGTTGTTGTACTGATGCTGAGTGTTCGGCACTTGCTTAGTTTCAAGTTCATTTTTATATCGGTTGTGATGCGATTTATTATTTGTAGCATGTGTTTCAGCTGTGCATGCGTTGAGCCGTAGATTTTCAAATCATCGATGTAGAGTAGATCTCTTAAAAGAATTCGACAAAGGATTCATTGCTAAACAGAACCACAGCGCGCTGAGGCTGTCTTCTTCTTGGAAAATTCCCCGCTTGATGCTCACAGGTTGTTTGCCACTTAGGTATGGTGTGTTCTAAAGACTGTCGTATTGATTTATTAATTTTATATATTTCTAGTACTTCAAGAAGCCATGAGTGGGAGACAGAGTCGTACGCCTTTTGATAGTCTATGTAACTCATGTATAAATTGCGTGGCTTTGCTGCTTGTTCCATTATTAATTGGTCTATCACTAATTGCTCTTTGCACCATTCAGCTCCTTTCTTACATCCCTTTTATTCTTCGATGACATTGTTATGATCTATGAGTTATTATTATTTTTATTGTTATTATTACTATTATTATTATTAAACTGTGAAGATTATTCGACTTACAAGGATTTGGCACCGATCGATTTAAATATACTAACAGAAATATTACGTGTCACACATTGGAGAAAGAACAAAATACAATGAGTTTCCGTCCTTCAATAAAGATAGTGAGACATCTCCAGCTAATGTGAATCTTCCATCTCCATTAAGAAGACGGAGAAGCGTTGGAGTGTTCCCTTTCAGGATTTATAAATGACCAGAAAGAGGAAAGGAAGGGAGGTCCCTGAAGCCCTGCTGCTGAATCCAAAATCAATACTGGCGAATGACGACGGCCACCCTCTTCGTGTTTCTCGGCGAACGATGAGCAAGTGCAACGAAAATGGGACGTAGTAGATCTCCAGCGAAAGTGAGGGTCGATTCATGCTATTTTGATGTTTGCTAGATACTCACCTAGCGTCAGAAGTAAGCTCAAATGCACACGACACTTCAATATAAAATAAAATCCTGACACACCATTCACTTAATGTCAAAATCAAAGATCGTCAAACAAAAAGAATAAAGAAAAGGTAATCGCCTATTTGGTCGACCGCGTGTCTCATAATCGATTTGAACCAATGTATAGATCGACCTTCAGTCACCCATAGATCAAGAACGAAATGCCACCTAAAACTTCAAGAATATCATAAACGTCAATCTGACACATAGCTACATTAAATTTGCGAGGTCGGTCAAACAGACTAAAATAGCGGTTGCTCTCCCGTGCAATGGTAAAACGCAGTAACTCAAGTTACTAGGTTTTGACTTTATAGCACTATAATTAACTTTATTTTAGACCAATTAGAATCATAGATACAGACATAGGAGGAATCGCACCTCTCACAGTTTTGCTGGAAATACTAAATCAAAAAGCTGTATTCGAAGATACTAGTAGCTGTTGGGTTCTTTTACAGTCATGTGCCGAATGCTAAAAGAAAGCAATGTATCTGCAGTTGCTGTGTTTTGGAATAGTATAGTATTTTATGATTGGACATCTAATACTACTTATCTCTAGTTACCCTATTTCAATATGGTAAATGCAGCAAAAATTTGGCAACGTATCTTTAGTAGTAGTTTGTTTTGCTAAGCAACAGGTAATCATTTTCAGTGTGAATCAGTTAAAAACGCATTGTATATCTTCCAAAAATCATGAATACACGAGGGAATCGATTAGAACAGATGGCCCTGAAACGGTAAATTTAATATTTGACTGTGAATAAACTTTTTTCAAATCCGTTAATACGCTAAAAATGAACCATAACCTCACTCCCATTTCATAATTCCCAACGGCTGCTTTGCCGATCACATAGCTATTACAACGTTGTCAGATTTGTAATATCGGAATAGAAAAAGTAATAATCGATCAATCGTGTTTCGAGTTGAGCCAAAACCTACTTTAATTCCATGCGTACCAAAAGACTAAAAAAAATTATAGGAAGCTCAACTATAAACCAATCATCTCTTTGTTATGCTTTTCTGTTTCATCCTAGTTTCACTAACATTTAGAGAGGTAAACATGAAAATGCAGGGTTGTAATGGTTTGTTTGGAGCGTAGTTGAGCTTTGACCAAGAAAGTTTCGTTAATAGCCTAATATGAACAAAAGTGTATTTTTCAGGTCGCTACCTGATGTAGATTCCGACTCAGAAGTAGATGATTCTGACCTTGATCCACCTTAAAAAATTAAAACTTATTTTGGTCCAACGGACTTGCTTCTTGATATTTTCAAGGTCCATAACGAGACAACACCAACTAATCCATCTAGCTTGAACGATAAACTTCCATTAGTCATTTGGGTGACTTTCCAGGGCCTCTAGTCTTGAGTTTGAGGGAATAGAAATTGTGAGAGAAAGTGGCAAAAAGTGGGTGTGGCCAAGAAATGCAGTATTCTTGAAATCAATTCTACCGAAAAGTGATAGAAATGAATTGACTTTAAGGGAGTCGCGATTTCTCTTGGTACCGACCAAGATAAACTGGAAAAATTAGTAGAAAATAGCGCTATATAATCTAAAAATTGACTTGTTTGGCATTGTTATTGTCGTTCCTGCTAAACATATTGCAAAAAATGGTTAATTTCAATCAATTGATGAATTGGAACGATTTATTAACGAGGATGTAGAGGAGGCAGTTGAGGAATGGGAGATTGAGAGAGATAGAGATATTCTTGGGCACCGAGATCCCTTCATAATTTCGGATCGAAAATTGGTACAGATGTTCAGTTTGACCAAAGATTTGGTGTATGAATTGCTGGAGATATTGACTCCATTCATACAACCACCCCCACCAGCTTCTGCACTTTCGATCAAAGCAAAGGCAAGAGTAGATATTAAGTTTTAGTCATTCTAAAACAGTATCCTTTAATCTATGATTGAATTTTCCCTGGTGCATTTGGGGGTGCTCTCGGAGACATTCATTCATTCGTTTTAGCCTTTTGTTCATTTGTAATGTGCTTTTTTAAGTTTTCGGCTCTGTAGATAAAATTATAAGGAGGAAATCTTGACCAAAATCTTTGGTTAGATGGTTAGTTTTTGACTCTCAAAATTATCTCCATTTTGATTAGTTTAACACGTTTACTGAAATAGGGGAACTGGAGTCTTCTCTCTGGTCGCAGATAACAATGAAGATCCTGTTGAGTTACATGTTCGTGATATTATGCTTGAGGCAACATTGCAGTCAGTTTTTGAAATTCTTGACAATCCGCAAAGACAAAGAAAAAGTGAGAAAGAACATCGAATCACATAATCTGCTTCCTCTTTGCATGGAATCGTGTCGCGAGCACTACAGCACAAAAATTAATGAATATACAAGGCAAAAAATATTAGAGAGTTTCTGGAAACTGAATTTTCCTCAACGAAGGTTGTATTTGACAGCATATGTTAAAGAAGAAAACGTGGAAACTAGAACTACACAGGGAAACTTTTCTCAAAGGAATTCCACATTAAAATACTATCTATCTCACTATGGAGAATATTCTCGAACAGAACTGAGAGTCTGCAAAAAAAGTTTCTCCATACTTTGGGACAAAGAAATGATTCCATCATCACTCAACATCTAAAAGCTAGAAGGATAGATAGGTAAAAATTAAAGATAAGAGAGGAGAATCAGCTAGAAGATCTGCGCAAATTCAAAAAGCTATGACAGATACCGTAATCGAGAACCATGTGAACTCTTTCCATTCATATGATTCTCATTATAAATTAGACCACTTACGACGATATCTTTCACCTGAGATAAATATCTCGCTCACGTGGAGAGATTTTCACACGAGCAGACAAAACATATACCAAAAGTCGAAACAAGTTGTTGATAAACTCAATATTGGCTTCGATCACCCCTTTCAGGATGATTGCGGAGTTTGTAGTAAGTACTCAATCTATAATGGAGACACAGCTGTTGATCTTAGTTATGATCCTCTCGTCTGTGAAACTTGTATCAAGGATAATGTGCATAAGATACATTACACTTCAGCTAGGCGTGCTTACAAGTAAGACAAAGTACGTGAGTGGCCAGGAGGAACTGAAATTTATACTGTAGATCTACAGAAAGTTCTGCTCCTTCCCAAGCTGACTACTAAAGAGTCATTTTAGATAATAAGTGTTATGTCTGGCATGAAGCTACTAGAGGGCGCAATGCTCCAGATATTGCCTCAACGTTCTATCATGTCATTAAAAATTCTAATTCAAACGTTATGTCTTTTATCCTTTTGGTTGAATAACTGCTCCGCCCAAAATAAGAACTAGACGCTGTATATAATGTTTGCCTGTTTAGTGAATGCAGAGTGGGGACCTGAAAATATCATTGTAAAGTCTTTTGATCCAGGACATTCTTTTATGCAGGCTGACTCAGTAGATGGACAAATAACGATTTTGTTGATGTGATAAATGCATCGTCTAAAAAAAAATAAACCAATAGTTTTGCGTCACAGTGATTTCTATCCCTTTATCGATGGCTCCAAACAATGCTGTAAAAATATATCTGGGAAATAAATATTCCTCTGTTAGACCAAATCAAGATTGCCGAGTTCCGAAAATGTTGCAGGTCTCTATTCTACAAAGGATCGTTTGTTGAGACTAAGTACGTTGAGGCGAACTTTTTGAAGAGCAAGTTTGTTATAAATCAGCAGCCTGTTTATAGTAATGACAGAGCGATCAACACAGCAAAAAAACTAAAAATAGTAGAAGAACTGTGTGCTTGGATGGAATCCAGGAAACAACTATTTTGGAGATAATTACCAACGAATGATGATGTTCCTGATCTTTTATGTCGATCGGGAGAATCTGCATAAACGCAACAGCATCCTAACTTTTCAAGATTATTTAATGGCATCCCGTTAAAACTGTAAAGAATCGACAAGGATCTTGAGTATCTGAATTCCAATGTGAAAAACAAGTAACTTTATTTACTGTAGTATTTACTTGTTGTAGTCTATAGACAATAAAATTTCAAAACTAAGTACCTAATTTAAGTTTATTAAGACAGATTATAGATAAGAATTGTTACAATAGTTGGAAAGGGCAGATTTGTGTTCTTTACAAAAAGTTTTTTTACTATTAGTGATTTAAGTGTATTCAACGGCTTCAAAAAAATTTGCTTCCATGATTTACTATATAAGTCACAAAACAGCTATAACAATGAAAAACTAAACATCCACGTATGGTTTAAGCGACTGCACCCCAGAACGTATCTCTAGAGAACATAAAGTGTAATATTACCTTGGACATGTACTAATGTTCCGTTACATCGAAAAAAATGTTGGGAAGTATGAAAGCTCGAAGCAACGAAGCAAAGATAAAAGGACTTCGTCACTAGTTTCGTCAGTCAGTCAGCGGAAATGTGGTTCAGCTGGCACGCCGATTCTTACATACAAAGAGAGATAAAACACAAATTACGAAGTGAGACCATGTTCAACCATCTGCTATGACTGTACTTCAACTGTGCAATTGTGGCCTTCTTGAAATAGTATATCATTGTTGAAGCTATTGAGTTTATAACGAATTTGTAGTAGCGTATTCATTGATTAAAATAAAAACAATATTTAGGTAGGAACTACACAAGTAATAATTAAAATTTTAATGGAGCTTGAGGATTTTGAAATCAGTAAATAACTAAATGTAACCTAGTGCTGAAATGAATAGACCTTTAGTCAAAAGTACGAGTCTTATAGGCCCGTATCGTCAGTCGTCCCTACAATTGTAGGGCGCGTTTATGGCCTCCTTGATTGTCATACTCCTTTCTCTCCTTCAAAAATGTCTAGATTACACTTGTCCCGTGTCAGCGCCAGCGCTCTCCTATTGTGAAGATATGTTTTCCTTTTAAATTGTAGGAAATTTCAGGCTGATAAAACATGATATAACTCAAAAGCAAGCACAATTTGATGCTAATAGATGTGTGTGACATAACCTCAAAATAGAGCACTGACATGGAGAAATAGAAAACTATGACAATCAAGGAGGCCATAAAGGCGCCCTACAATTGTAGGGACGACGGACGATACGGGCCTTAGAGCCTTGAGTAATCATTTATACTGAAAGAAGTATGAATAATTAGCGGAATGCAACCCAGTGGCGGATCCACGGAGGGGAGACTATGGGAGAGTTCTTTCCCCAAAAGATCACAGGATAAGAAAGCAGGAAATTCTGCATATTTTTTACATGTATGTTACGCTTTTTCGAAATGCTACTTTGATAATTGGGCAGTATTTACTGGTAGATAACCATTCAGTGGTTCATGAAGCAAAACCAATGAAAATGTAATACTTGAATTTGGCGAGTTTTTCAACACGACTTCGCCAGCAGGGACTGCCCATTTTCACGTATTAATCAACTGAGATGTAGAACGCACATCTAATTCAACAAATCTATCTCAGAATGAACTATCATCAAGTAAACAACATCACACCCTGCTTCACACTGCATATTGCTAGCCATCAATGCTAGTGTTAAAAAATCGTTTTCTTCGCATCAAATAAAAACTAGGCTTGAAAGTACATACAATGGTTCAGAATAAACTCAACGAGTCTTCTTCACAAATCCAAATATTTCATTTTCCTTGTTCTTCCCTTGTTTCATGAATGCTAGTGTTAAAAAATCGTTTACTTTGCGTCAAATAAAAACTAGGTTAGAAAGTACAATGCTTTAGAATAGACTCAACGAGTCTTCTTCACAAATAGAAATATTTCATTTTCCTCCCCCCCTTGTTTCTCCCACCTCCACATACACACAAAAATTCCCCTCTGCATCCACCACTGTTTTTCACCAACTTACTCAAAGAATTGAGATCCTTATATTCCGATACTCCAGTCTGGAGTTTCAATTATGTCTAGCAAGAAAGATTCAATAAAATGTCATCGGAATTTTCCACAAGTCGTGGCAAATATGGCGAGCAGTGTATCCAATCAATTGCATTTCCATCGCGTATGGCTGCGAAGACCTTCTAGTGTAGCGTTTCAACCTTACAGCTGGCTGCCTCGTCTTCTTGCTAGCCACTTAGCCAGCCATTTTATTTTCCCAGACACAAGAGAGACAGTGATGCAACGACGCTGTGCGCTGGTGACCGTCCAGAAGCGCCCACGTTCCACTTGTTTGTCATACTTTTCCCTCGGTTTTAAATGACAATGATTCACAAATATCATTGTTGTTAGCTGGCGTCTGCTTTTCGCCTATTTTATTTCTTTTCGCAAATCTTGAACAGGTATAGAAATGACGTGACAATAATATGGACACTTATGATCCGAAAGAGTTGGTCTTTCGTAACGGTGTCCCGATTTCGAAATTGGAGAAAAAAATCGATAATGTCAACAAAAAATCAGGAAATAGTATTGGTATATATAACCATCATTCATAAAAAATGTGTAAAAAATCACATCTTTTCGACTCCAAACATCTTGTAAATTAAGAGTCTGCTCGTGGTTAGGAGAGCAGTCAAAAACTTTTAATAGTGTTCCACATTATCGATACGCGTAAATACAAACGAGCGGTTGTACCTAGCAGTTCTAGATGTACAAGCTCACGTTCGTCTGGTAGCCCTATATAATGGCCTTGCATCACGGAGGAGTTACCAAACGGAACGGTGCTTTGAAAACAATGAGTATTTCACCATAATCCAGGTATACTTAGCGCAAAAAGTGATAACACTTGGTTGAACCTTGCCTTGAAGTTGCTATTATAGCAAATTTATCTACAGGTTCCATTTGGTGTTTAAACAACATATTATATTTACCAATCGTCACACTGTTAATGTGAGTCAATCATTTTTTGGAATATAAAAACCACAAAATACGCTGGAAAGAATCAGAGGACACTAACTAACATTTAGCAAAGACATCCTTGACTAATAATTCTACATGTGAAATATACCTAGCATGAACTACATCAAATCCAGAATCGTAATTAGTGATCAATTTCGAATTAATACTACCTATAGGTCATTAGACGCAGTAGAAATATGTAGTAGGAATTTTCGATTGACGTAATTTGAATTTGTATCACAAATCTTCATATTCAGCCAATACAAAACGTGATAAATGAGGAGCTCTTTCAGTGGAGCCCTTTAAATGAATAGTAGGCCATGCTAATTAACACGATCACAGAAACAAAGCAAATAACTAATTATCACAACTAACTTTGATGACGCAACCAAAGCAACCTTTATTCCGGAAGCATTAAAAAGCTCGATTAGCTATGAAACACAACACACCTCATAATCCCTCTACTAATACAAGCCCCTCCCCCGAACCGTGTTTTGGTACAAAACATAACCTGTAACCTCACGTTGAAACCATAAAACAAACTCGAAAAAACATGTTAAACGTCCAGGAAAACTGCATCGACTAAGAAATGTAGGTAAAAGCATGTGTGACAGCGGCCATGTTATCCATATTCTGTACCGCGAGCCCAGCAGCCAATATGGTCGAGAATCCCGTTTGTCACTACGCTAAAATCGACCGTACGGTATTGGACGTGCAGGCGGCAGCTGGCTCATCAGAATTTGTAAATGGAGACGAATCAGAAATGAAGGATACTCACTTTGATCGCTAACGAGTCCAGAATCCTTCTGGGCAACACTCTGTCCTCTGCCGCATTTTTGAAAGTCTCGGTAGTTTCGCACAAACACAATCTACAACAGGTTTGAAAATTCATCATCTCATCCATGCTGTTGGGTTGGCACATTCACTGACGCTGTGAAGAGGAGTGTAGCAGCAAGGCTGGTGCTTGGATATTGAGCCTGAGCGCTGTAGTGTCTCGTATATCCCCACTTGGCAAAGTAGAACTGGCAACTGGAAGACGCTGCCAAGTACACGCCGTGCTGTGAGGGCTTTCGAAAGGGTCGAGACCTGACCTGAAGGGATGTGAAGGGGAGCGATTTAGATGGCTGGCTGGCTGTCTTGGCTTGCTTGGGGATCTTCTCGTATTGACGACGATGCGCTTACCGGATAGGATAGGATGTCGTGCTCTGCTGCTAGTGTGGTGGAGAGCAGCCAGGACAGCATGCAGTGGCGCGCTGGTACCTACTAAATGTTTGGAAGGGAACTGGAGTTTAATTATGAATGGGAATTGAATGATTGTGGGTGGATGCAGGAAGAGTAGAAAACTACCATAAGATGCATTTCGATGTCAACGAAGCAGTTTTGATAGTTATAGTAACTGATTACAATAATAGTCTTCAGTATAAGTCTTTTTGGTACTTAATACTTGTAGGTATACTAAGCAGAATAAACAAGCCAAGGACTTTTCCACATTATCTTCACAACCACATATACCTATGTACATATTTATTTAACCTAATTCCAGTATGTTGTGCGGAATATTGTTCTATTGACCATCTAACAACAATAAAAAGTTCTATCTCTACCTCTTATAGTATTTTAAGTGCTCTATTCTGAAATCTCAGGAAACTCTCTGGGGTAACTTATTTTTGTGGAATCTAAATCATTAAAAAGATGATGGTGATACAAACGTGGAATTAAATCAAACAAACACATAACTTTTCGTAGTGACTGAATGTCTTGCCGCGGTATTTTCGTATTTTTTTCAAATATCGATCATTCTCACACGAAAGCTGTGCTTGTGAAACAAAACTTCATCACTTTAAACCAATTCATTATAAAAGAAAGAGAGATAGTCAAACCCAGGTCATTGAGTAAATCAATCAAATACGAATAAATAGATCCCATAAAATCAAGACATCTGCTTCGCTTTGGTTACCATGCACTCATGTGGCTCTGGCATGGCACTGTAATCAGCGACGTTGCCGCCTCACCCCAACCTACTTCTAGCTTGAATGTTCTCACTGGTTCCGACTAGAGTTTTTGGTTCAATAAAAGTGACTTTTGCATGGATGTTTGAAAAGCCCCAGACAAATAAGTCTACCTAAATTGTTTCGACGAAATACAATTGACAAAGTTAAGCTTTTCCGAAATGCCTTGGTACCTACTAGGTATATTTGTGACAATATACATACCTAAAATGTGTGTAATGTAATTATTTCGTAATATAGGTATGTTTCGTCTGTAAAGAGGACTGGAATCACCGATTTTCGTATTTCATACTTTATGAAATACCTATATGATGGATTTGGCTCGCAAAATAAAACCATCAGATTTTTCTTCTGTTTTTCAAACTGCAAATATGTATCTTAGCGTTGTATTGTTTGAGTCGGCCTTTTGCTAGCGAAATTCTTTAGGGAATTTCGTAATAATTCTCTCAGAAAGGATTTAGGTTTTAAACAAAGATTGAGAATAGACGCTGCGACAGAATAATGATGAGAAAAGAAATAAGACCTGAAATATAATTCAACGTAGACACTGTACCTATAAGCCGATAAGTGACTGATGCTGTTTTTAGAAACTGGTCATATTTCGCATTGAAGTTGAACCCTCTGTGTCCAAACCACACCTAAGCTGAATGGGCCTCTATACAGACGGTTTGCGGGTGACCTATTATTGAACATGAACAACCATACCAGTTGCCAGCACGTCAGCAGGGCTCATTGGCGTACCACAAGGTTTTCTCCAACAAACATATTATTTCACTTATTTTAGTAGTAGGATTCCGTTAAATGACGCCGAGCATGGGCTGATGTCTCCTCATCCCATTCTATTCAGATCAAGTTCTAGATCTAGAATCTAAACCGTGGTGGATGATGTTTGCGTTGTAAAAAACTGCTAACAAAGCTGCTAGTGTGACGCCTTTTCTGATACATCAAGTGTCGATCTGACGGAGATTAAGAGGAATGGTCGGAGTCGCTCTCGCATATATGGATAAGAAGCAGTTTTGTGAGACATCAGTCAGCGGCGCATCATGTACCTTTTCTTAAATTGACTCGTTGCATAATGAATGCGATGAAGTGTTCTAATTCTTTCTTCAAGTCAGTGGTTAGTACTGAACGCTATCTATTTTAATATCCTTCTCTGAATTCATTTACTGAGGTGTCCTAAAAGTCATGGGTCAAACGAAACTGGGTGATAGGTACGTCATTTCCAATCAGAAAAATTATTTATATTTTCATCCCGATTGTGCACATGTTTTTAAGTTATCGTCATTTTTAAGAATTTGTAGAAAATTGCTACTCTTGAGATTGTATTATCATCTTTTTCTGAATTTATCTTTTGTTATTTCGCAATCAGCTTTACAGGATATGTTCTCAAATAATGTATCGATGAAGGAAACCTATCAGTGAAAAAACTTAATGTAGGTATATCAATCGATGGAGCCGCAATTTTTTCTGTGACAGCCTATTCAACAAAGCCCGTGTACAAAAACTAGTAGTAGATCAACTGTCCATAGTTATGAAGACCTTCCAGATATTATTGCCTTCTGAAATATCTTTTAGAATAGCTTCTGCAAGATAGACAAAATGCTGCAGGTACCCTAAATCTCGAAAATCTCCATTTTGTGAACTTGTGCGCATATCATCGTCAGTCGAGAATTACGATTAACGACTACTTAATCCAGATTATTGCCACGTGTTCATGTGCACCGATACATTTAACACCCGCAAATCGCGTTTAGGCGTAATCCTAGCATATTGGCAGCTTAATCCAAAAATTGACGGATTGGGGTTCTAACCTCATTTCGAGTTGCTGATTTCTTTGTGAAAAAGTGCTTTTTTGCAAAAGAAATGTAGATTGATGATCAGATTTTCTTTAAGGATGATGGTGAGCGATATTCTAGATATTATTCGCTTCAGATTTCCAAGATGCTATATTATGAACATGCAGATTTTTTCAACGAGATGGACGACCTATTGATTTTCAGATTTTAGCTCCAAAAAAAAACGCAGTCCTCAGATTGTTAGAACAAATGATGAGCATCAACTCGAGTTTGATGACAATTTGTAAGTAGGTATCTTTTACCAAATATTAAATTACGATAATCAATTTTCTTGGTCAGGATTGAAGTTTAAACAGGAACGTCTTTAAACAGTCTTTCATCTGACTGTAGATCGAATCACTCAGGTGCTTTCAAAATTTCAGTCATCACTATAAAATTGTCGTTTTTCCAGGAATAAAAATCTGTCGCCCGTTAATCAGCTCCCTACATGCCTACGATTTTATGCCTGCAATGCACATACAAATTGTATTGGAGACTTTATTAAAATGCATCAGACAACAGCATCCCGTATAATTGCAAAAGTTTCGAGAGCAATCGCAGGTTTATCAAATCAATATATCAGAATGCCCAATGTAAGCTAATGAAATAATAAGAGTTCTGAATAGCTTTCATAGGATTTGTAGATTTCTACGAGTCATTGGATGCTTTGACATAAAGAAACAATCACCAGGAGCTCAAGATGGAGAAACTTTTCGTAATAGAAAGTCATATTCTTCGATAAATACTCAAATAGTTGCTGGACCAGGTTTAAAAATATTTGATATTGTTGCTAGATGGCCAGGATCTACCCATGGTTCAACTATTTTCAATGCATCCCAACTAATAGCACGCTTTAAAGGGAGACAATTTCAGAACGCTGTGCTCTTGGGAGATAGTCGTTATCAGCTGAAAGACTAAATATTGACATCTCTACAAACTCAAGGCAATGCTGCCGAAAATCTTTATAATGAAGATTATATTTGCACGCGCAATGTAGTAGATAGATTAATTATTGGTTTTAGGAAACGTCGGTTCCTAGTATTCGGTGTCCATAAGACAATGCCTGAACTACAATTATTATTGCCAGTGCTGTGTTTCAAAATATTGCAGTGAATATGCTAGAGGATATTCCTCCCCCTGCAGAAGAACTCAATGATCAAGATTACCTAATTTTACGCATGTACATGCGGCCATTGTTGGTCAACGCCCATTTAATTTTCGCCAAAATCTGATAGATAACTATTTTAGTTATTTTTAAAATATCTGAATATCTGGATATAAACGCACTTTTTGTAATATTGCATTAATAAAAAAGTTTGCTGTAGTATCTTTATTGTATTTTTTTAAAGTAACATATACATATCTCAACACAAATGAATTAAGTAATAATTATCATTGTAAGGATTTAAATTTAGTTTTTGATTCGACATTTTTAACTGAAGCAAATATATTTTAAGTTATCTTTCCATTTTTATAAATTTTTCTAAGAGTATATTGTATTTACACCTTGCTTCGGTCTTCTCTTTGACCTCTGTGGAGTCTGAAGAGCGACTTTTAGTTATGCCTTTCTCCACTTATCTGAAATGAAATTTCAATACATCACAATCAAGAAACATTGCAAAAAACTCATAATAATGTGTTTGATGGTTAAAGACAACAAAGAGGTAAGCTCATTTTCTCAGAATTTCTCTTGCTGGTTACCTAAATAGGTTTACTTAGAGCTTCGTTCCTGGGGCATTCTCTTTTCGTATCCATTTCTTGAAGCTACTTTTAAAGCTGCTAAAACTGGCAATTTTAGATCATCGGGCTTATATTTCTTCCAGCATTTTCTAATGCCCTGGAATATAACAACATGAATATGAGGAATGCATGTGTGTGTACTCTTAAATGATAATTGTTGAAAAAGTTTAAACTTAAGAACTACCATATATTTTACCCACTTCCATTATGTTTCATTAGTTACTAAAGTAGGAAAATAAAGAAGGATAAGCCTTCTAGTTCAGTGCGCCGTGCTTTACAGAATGTTGGTGTAGTTATACCCTGTTCGTAGTACACCAACAAAGATGCAGCGCGGCAAAGTGGCATCCGCCTAAGGGCTGCAATAGCTATTGGTCATTCAGCCATAAAACTACTAAGTGCAGGATTCGACATGATAGAACTCAGGCTTGGGTATCGCCGGCACGACGACGCCGGCAGTTGCTGTTCATATTCGGTGCATACATAGCGTGTGTTTATACGTTAGCATGCCGCCTACGGATACAGTTGAAACTGTAGAATATTTCTCACAATGCTTCCTTCAGCCATGTTTCCTCTTCAGTTAAGTCTCCTCCCCGAAAACGTGACAAGAAGGGACATTTGAATATTCAGGAAATTATCCTTAACGTTTATAAGAGCGGAATTTTATAGCATCCTGAAATGGAAATTCATGATATTGAAGGTCGTGTGGCGAACAAAATGTAGTAAGAAAACTTTCAACACCGTTAAAGATTATATTAAAAAAATTGTCTCCACCACACAAGAGGGTGCAATCCACGAAGCTGTTCGATACAGTTGACATGCAAAGTCCATCAATTATTTAAAAGGCAGGAACTTCCCACCATAGACAAAGTATTACAGGAGGTTAATAGTGATGAAGACTTGCCTACTTTCAGAAAGACCACAATCTATAGTTTACTCAAAGATCTTCATTTTGAGTATAGAAAACGGGGCAGTATTTTGATGGACAGCCAGGAGATTATTTTATGGAGCCGAAATTATGTAAAATAAATAAAGAAATACCGCGACCAGGGCAGGAAGATTACTTGGATGAAACCTGAATAAATGCAGGACGTACAAAAACCTAAAATATGGGCTGATACAATCAGCAAAACAAGCCACTGGCCTAAAGAATCCGTCAGGTACGTGTATCTAATCCTAACCAATTCGCCATTTGTGTTGTAAAAATGGTGTCAAGTAGACTGAATCTATGAGCCCACGCTGAAAACTTAGCTACACTAAACTTAACTATATCTGGTAAATTTGGAACCAACATCTGTTAGTTACTCTACTTGTAATATTATTAGTTTTCTTGAATAATATACGAAATAATTATTTCCAGGAAAAGGAAAACGACTTGTTATCTGTCACATTAGCAGTGAAGATGGCTTTGTGCCCACTACCCTAAGGACATTTGAGTCAAAGAAAACGACTATCATGAAGAAGACATTAGTTTTAATAAAAATATGGTCAAAACAGAACTTATCCATCTAGTCAGGCAGCACAAATATAAATATAATCTTAATGTTATTGACGAAATGGCTAAAAACCAAAATGAGACCATTTTAAGGCTACCCCCTTATCACTGCGAATTAAAGCCCATTGAAATGATTTGGGATTTAAAAAAAGTATGTGGCTTCAAACAATAGAACATTCAAATTTATTTTATGAAGCTGTCAACAGAGTGACGGCACACCATTGGAAAGATTGCATCCGTCACGTTCAAGAGACAAACGAAACAAAGATGTGGGATCCAGACACCATGATCGATATTCAAATTGAACTTGTAATAATTAATATTAACCATTCGGACGACGATTCAAGTACTTCCAGCAAATAAAGAATTGTGAAAAGTACAATCTCGCTTTTGGGCATGTTGTGTTTTGTCTGGGCGCAAATGGACTACGAATGGGATGTATGTAGATCGGCAGTTCATTGGATTTTACGTAGAGAGCTGCTGTACCCGCCCCATATTCAACATGCGCAGGCACATCTTCCAGTAGACTACTCAAAGAGGGTTAAATTTTGCAGAAGGATGTTCCAACAATTCAAAAATGTAGTCTTCCAAAAAAAAAACAACGTTATAGGTTGAACGAAGAGCAAGCATTTATAACATTTATAATTTACACCACTGGGCTCTAGAAAATATATGGTTCATGAGGAAGGATCGCTTTCCACAACGATCTAGCTTATGGGCTAGTTTAATGAATAAAAAATTCATTGGTCCATTTTAATTCGCTGAAAGATTTTGTAGAGACAATGTAGCAGGACCGTTAGCAAGCTAGCCCCAAAACAATCTGGTTCCAGTATCATCGGGCCCCTCCATATAATGCACACCAAGTTATTATAACCAAAGATAAAAATAGTATAGTCTCAAAGTAGCGATTTTCTACAAATTCATAAAAAAGGCCATAACTCAAAAACCGTGTACAGTCGGATAAGGACATGCATAGTTTTCCGAGTTTAAAAGAAGCTCCCCTATAACCCCCCTGGTTTCATCCATGACTTTGGGATCCCTTGTATGTAGCATGATGCAGGAAAGCGTAATAAGCTGCTAACGATTGAAGAATTGTTAAAATACAGTCTTAATTTGACGTACAGTCTGCGAAAATCAAAAGTTTACTTCCCATTAGCATATCAAACAAGTTAATTAATAATTGCTTGGTGTATACATTTTTATATAAGCCTAAAAGAAGTTTAAGACTCTTTGAGGTTTTGTAGACGGAAGATTTGAAGTTTAATTTAGGGCCGCATTGTCAGTCGTTCCTACAATTGTAGGACGCCTTTATGGCCTCGTTGATTTTCATAGTCTTCTGTTTTATGTTTCTTATCAGCGCTCTATTTTGAGGTTATGCCACAAATATCTATTTGCATCAAATAGTTCATGCTTTTGATTTATCTCATCTGTTATAGCAGCCTGAAATTTCGTACAATTCGTCACGTGCCAAAATCACGTAACCTTTTTTTTACTATTTTGATCACTTACTAGTAATTTGAATATCTCCTTATTAATGACAGGGTGCCGATTCCTAGGCCAAACCCTTTTTAATGATTTTCTTTTGGCAAATTTCGTCGCGCCCAACGTTTTACTGACGCCGATTAGCCGACATTGTCATTTACTTGCCTTATCTTAGTCTATTCAACTCCCCATAATATATTGCTGTTACTGATATCGTCGCATTACTCTATATTATTCTAGTTCTTTCATGATGTTGTCTACCGGTGGTAAAAGTCCATCATGTGTCCGCGCTTTATATCATCTAAGCTTTACCATCCGAACAACCTGACTTAGATAAGTAAATCACTACCATGTTAAGTCTTAATTGTTGGATATTCTCTTTGATTAAGTATAGTCAGTTTGATTCTTGTCTCTATAGGTTATTGGTAGCTCAACATTATTTATTATCGTCGGTTATTTACTTTGTAGGTACCCTCTTTGTCACGTGCCAAAATTACGTAACCGTTTTTTACTATTTTGATCACTTACTCGTAATTTGAATTTCTCCTTATTAATGGTAGGGGCCGATTCCTAGGCCAAACCTTTTTTTATGATTTTCTTTTAGCAAATTTCATAGCTTATTGATTGTTTAATTTCACACGTGTTATATCTTTCTTTCTCAGCGATTCAGTATTGTGTTGAAATCCTTTGGGCACTAATGTTATAGTATCATTAACGACTATCTAAGAAATTTCCTCATAAAATATCGTTGGTCCATCGTAGAGCTGGTTCCGCCCATTGGCAACCAGCGCCACCTTGTGATTTCTGCACATACTAGACGTATAGGAATAATTGGTTTCCTATCAAGATACCTTCTTTTGAGGTATAGTGTGGGCGTCGTTTCACTAGCTTCCAGATTCTGGGATTTAGACCCCCAAACACCAGATTAGCATCTTTTATTTTGTACCTTACGTTTAGTTGTTTTGGTTTGGGTGCTACCCCGTCCATTTTCTAATGGGATTTTAACCTTCAGCGGTAAGTTCTATTTTGTGTACCTTCGGACCATGTTCATTAATGCATGTCCTGAAGAAGTTTGTTCAATATCTGCTTCCTTTTAGTGAGAAGACATTGCGGAGACCCACCATTCACACTCCTCCAGCTTTGTTTTGTAGCTGTCTCGTAGCTGTTTCGCAACCGATTTTGCTGGAAGCCACACCTTCCCCTTGACAAAAAAACACTGATGTGAACAGGTAAAATATTATTTTAATTGAGTATTTTATAGATATTAATATATTGATTGTTGCTGACTGAAATTCTTAGAGTGTTCTTGATTTTGTTTGGATTTTACGTATTCAAATATGGGGCAGTGCCTACATGTCACCTTCTTTTGGGCTTACTCTATACCTATATTTTTGAGCTGCCATAACTTTATTTTAGAACAAGGGATAATTTTCTGAGGGTATATCACTTTAGTACATTTTTATCTTTTTTGCATTTACTTTACTTTTGTTGTAAAAAAATGTACATGGTTTTTCTTCAAGTTTGAGTGTCTATAACGAGTAGTTTTGTCTCAGACAGAGAATAGAGAGTAGAGTTTTAAGCAGCTTTTGGGACTTTAAGACATACGGCAAGTAAGGAGGAAGGCTGGAAAATATGTTACATAGGAGGTCACAAAAGCACATTCAATGAAAATCTAGAAAATGAACTGGTCCAACATATCAAAAAATGGAATCCATGTTTTTTTGGACTAACAACGAATGACGTCCAAAAACTGGCATTTCAAATTGCGGAAGCAAAACAAATCCCTCATCGATTTTCTACTCAAACTAAAATGGCAAGGTGGATCTGGCTGAATGGTTTCAGGCAACGTAATCCTACGATATCCTTACGATCACCTGAGAATACTCCTGCGGCTCGAACTAGAACTTTTAACAAAGTGCAAATTGACAAATATTTTCAAATGCTTTCTGGAATGTTGGATCAACATAAATGCCTGCCGACTGATTATTGGAATATGGATGTACCAGGTATCACCACCGTTCCTTCGAAGAATACAAAAGTTTTGACCACCAAAGACAGAAAACAGGTAGGCGTTTTAAGTAGTGCTGAACGAGGTCAGCGACTATCGGCCATTTGCTGTATGAACGCAGCAGGTAAGTTTATGATTTTAAAGTAGGTACCTAGGTATAAAAAATCTTTATCTATTTTTTTAGGGATATATCTCCCCCCTGCTCTCATATTTCCAAGAAAGGCTGAATTAATGGATGGAGCACCTGTTGGATCTGTGGCATTTACCCAGGAAAATGGTTACATGAACAGTGACATATTTCTTAAATGGTTGAAGCACTTTGCGAAATATGCCAAGCCATCAAAGCAAAATAAAGTCTTGCTGTTATTGGATGGACACACTAGCCATAAAAGCTTAGAAGCACCTGTATATGCCAAAGAAAATGGCCTAATTCTTTTTTGCTTTCCCCCACATTGTACCCATAGGGTACCACCGTTGGATGTTAGCTTTTTTGGTCCTCTTAATGTTTACTACAATCAAGAACTAACTAATTGGCTTAAAAATAACCCAGGGCCAAGTAGCTTCTCTATTTAACGCAGCATATATCAAGGCAGCAACCATTCCCAACGCTCTAAGAGAATTTTCGGCGACTGGCATAGCACCATTCAACGACAATATCTTCTCCGATTGGATGTTTGCTGCCGCAGAATTAACTAACGCTGAAGAGGATGACAATCGGGACGAAAATCAAATACAAGATGGTCAGTAAAATGAAATAGATGAAGTCAACCTCATGACAAACTCGGTACAAAGTGTCCAATCTACCAAGGTGTCTAACGAAAAGAGCAATGAAAGTTTTGCCAAGTCCTTCATCATGTGCTCAAAACATATTTCCAAGAACAAATCTTGACCTATCAATTGAAGAAATTTCATCAATTCCAAAAGTCGCAGAGATAGTACGACGAAAAAGAAAAAAGAGTCACATGGTAATGTAATAACAAACCCTGAAATTGAAAAATTTAAAAATGAGGAAGCACAAAAGAAAGAAGTGATGTTGAGAAAGGCGGCGAGAACTGCTAAGAAGAAAATTGGTAGAGAGATTGAGCAGAACAAGGATGCACAAAAAAAGAAGGGATGATAAGAAAGTCGGAGAGAACCATAAATAAGAAATGTGTTATGGAGGATAAGGATGAATATGATCAGACGGAGGGATTTGACGTAGGAGATGACCTAGATGAGGGGGACTCGCCTTGTATTTATCGTAATGAACTTTACTCCTGGTCTCTAACAAGGGAATTATGGTTCCAGTGTTACATTTGTAAAAAATGGGCCCATGCAGAATGTGCTGGGTTAGACAGAGAGACAAAAATGTTCAAATGTGAAATTTGTAGCTAGTTTCATATTTTTATCATTACTATGCCATCTCATCAATAGTTACTTTCATGAGATGGCATACCATGTTTCTTTTTAAAAATATATTTTTTCGTTTGGCAATAGAAAAGCCTTTTAAGTTTTGTGAAAACTTGCTTTATTTATTCCATATTTATACATTTCCCACATAAAAATATTTTTTTGGCCATAAAGAAAAAAATCATAGTACCCAAAAAAAAGTATTCCATCTCAGGCACATTTACCCTACCATGGTAAACGTTTTGCAGGCTTAATTATCATGGTCTAATAATTTTATTGTTAGGTAGTCTGGAATAATATAAATTGCACTCGAGTGGTGGACCATAATGTGCTGCTTGTTTTGATAATATATTGTTATTCTTTTTTAAATATCTTGTTTTATTTGGCTCTCTGTGTACAATTAGTTAGGTTTTGTCATTACTGTGAGATTCTTTTCCTTTCTGTGGGTGGTCAGGCCAAACAAGTTCCGATTAACACCTCGGGGATTTGTGGCTTAATCCGTCACTGACGCTCTTAACCTCCCACCCCCACCTCTCCGCTTTTTTAGCTAGGGCCTAAATTTGCACGTCACTAGACAGCTGTTTTGCATTGACTGACCCTTAGATTTCATTTATAGTGTTTTATTAATTCATTAATTGATTTAAAAAAAGGAAAGAGGAATCACACCACTATTTTCTCTTGTTTATAAAAAAGGCGTGGCAAATTCAAAAAGAAAACATACAACAATAGGAGAGCATTGACGCTGGTACCCAACAGTAGAAATCTAGAAATACCCCAGCCTTTCTGAAGGAGAAGAAGGACTTTGAAAATCAAGGAGGCCATAAAGGGGCCCTACAACTGTACGTACGACTAAGGATACGGCCCTTAGTTACTTGGCAGCTTCAAAATAATAATTTTCAAAGTCTGTTTTTGGGTTTTTTTCAGATATTGATTTGCTTATAGCTCGTAAACGGTCAGCTGCGAGGAAAAGTTATAGCGACTTTTTTTGTGTTGACTGACCATCGAGCAGAAAACATCGAAAAAATTGTTTTGTTATAGAGACCGGGCGCGGCCGATCCGCGACTAATGGAGGGACCATCAAGGACCAGAGAGCTAAAATGGACAGCCTGACCGCCCAAAGTAACAGTTTAAGTAATTCAAAAGAACCCCCCTAAGAGCGGACCACCAGCCTAAAACGACACTGAGAAACGTACTGATGATCATCACATCCACAGAGAAGACGTTACAAGACCTACGGATTTGTAAAAGCGAAATCAAGGAGGAGGGAAAGGCGACAAGACCGGTTCGACCAACCCAAGACTTTGCTCCTCTTCCGAATACCGGATCAATTCCATTCACACCTCCCTCACTTCATCAAATAGAAAACACCTAAGGTGGTTGGCCACTTTTTTTATGTTGTTTTTCTGTGGCCGCTAATTGTATTTTTGTGATGGTCTGTAGTGGTACAATCTGTAATAATGCTATTATTAGGTTTTGTACACTTTATTCAAAGATTTACGAAAATTTTTTGGTTGATTTTTTGAATCTTATCTCCATAAAAATATCAATGCGACCGAGTTCAAATAATTTTGTGTCCCCATTAAGTTGAAGTATGTTAACGTCATGATAACTTTTCCACAAAACTTTCTGTCACGTCTTGGATCAATACGTGAAGAAATTTTTGAGATTTTTTAAAAAATTACGAGATAATATGGAAATACGATAAAAAAATCTATTCGGCCACGCTTATCACTCGCTCCACCCATTTATCGGAGCCAAGCTGTCAAGCATCTCGCTGTAGTCAGACCGTTTGTCAGATTTTTGTAAACAAGCGAATTTCAGAAACCAGCGTGTTTTTTGGAATTTTTGCATGTTATGTAATAACAAATATAAATATCTTTTAGTTGGAAATGCTTATACTTGAATGAATGAATCTTGAATTTTAGAGGCATCCCGGCCACCATAAGGAGCCAGTGCATAGGCCGCTTAAGCGGGCCCTTATGCACCTCTACAATACTTAAATCACAAGCCTCGCCCTTTTAGCGAAGTTGAGAATCGCCTTGAGTCCAAGCTCCTTTACGTCCTGAGGGTCCAAAGTAATGGACCCCAGTATAGTCTGCCTATAGTAGCTCAGAGCTTCACAGCGACACAAAACGTGCGCCGAGGTCTCTTCCTCTACTCCGCAGCGTTCGCACAAGGGATCCTCAGCCACCCCCATCACGTGCAGGTTCCGCCTTAACGTGTTATGGCCAGACAACAGTCCCACCAGCAACCTTAGGTTGGCTCTACCCAGAGATAGGCAGAAGCGTCCATCCTTAGCACTGGGCCCTTCAATGAGCTCTCGTGCCTGGCGGAGATGACTAGAGATACTTCTCCATTTCTGAGAGTGTTGTCTTGCAACCCACGTCTTCATTTTCCTCCTAGCTTTATGCGCGGTTACTCCTAGAGCTGGCTCAGGACCAACGAGCTTGCTGGCTGATCCTGTTTTCGCCAGAGTGTCCGCCGTCTCATTGCCCCTTATCCCAGCGTGCCCCGGTACCCATATTAACGATACCGGATGCCTCGCTGCGAGGCAATCCAGAGCCTCCCTGCATTGCAATACAAGACTCGAAGTAATCTTACATGCACTTAGTGCTTTCATTGCAGCCTGGCTGTCGGATAAGATTGTTATTCTTCTCCTAGGCCCACCCTCCTCCAGAATGTGAGATACACAAGCCAGAATCGCAAAGATTTCCGCCTGGAAAATGGTGGTGTACTCACCGAGAGGCAGAGATAGCCTAGTTCTAGGTCCAGAGACCCCAGCACCTGAGCCCTCTTCGGTGACCGAGCCGTCCGTGTACCAGACCTGCCCGCTCACTTCGGAGAGTCCTCGGCTACCGGCGTCCCACTCCTCCCTCGTTGGGTACTCCACAATAAACTTGCGGTTGAAGCGATATTTAGGGGTAATACGATCACCCCTGCTTAGAAGGACGGGGTCCTCCCTTTCTAATTCGACTAATATGGCAGTATGCCCCTTGACCGGATTCAAGAAAGCCCAGCTGCCCTGACTCCACAGTCGATGAGCGACTACTCTCGCTTCACCGCGGATCACCAGATCAATGCTTATACTTAGTATAATGTACTCTCACTTAAGCCATTGCCATTGACCATTATTAAGCATTTTGTTAGAAAAAACAAGTACATACTCCTATTTCACGTGAATATTTTATAATACTTAGCTATGATAGTGATGATTATGTACATATAAAATTCGGTGGTGTTATAGATATCGTACGCGTAACATAAACGAGACATGCCAAACGTAACTTTTTAGCGGTGACTCTATCCCATCTGGGGCGAGCTTTTTTCTTTCTCATTCTATTTCAGTTTTCAGAAAATAGCAGATTCTTTTATTTTGGCATATTTAATAATATCAATTGTTATCAATATTTCCTAGTTTCTCGCATTTACCTTCTTAAATGCAACTGAATCGGTATTAGCAAAAATGTATTCATTCCAGTAGCAGCAATATAGGTAGCAAATAATATATTCCAAAAATTTTTGTCTAGAAGAAAAGGTTATTGGGGGCTTTTATTTACTTCCGATGTTTACTTGCCTGAAACCTTATCGTTCAGAGCAGTTGTTCTTTGTGCACTCATATTTTGTTTTTTCTCTCCTGTGATTTGTGCTGTTTATGTGTAATTGGAAACTGGAAATTTCAAAGGCATGTGTGTGTCCGTCAAGGTGCGTAAACGCAATCCCCATAGAAATTGCAAGCTTTCAAAACGGATTAGAGGAGCATTGATTATGATAAAATAAAACAATTTGAGCCCTTCCTTTTAAAATGGTAATTATTTTTTAAAATTACTGTTGAGGCCGAACTTTATGTTAGTGGTTTAGCTACCCGCATCTCATAAGCAGTTAGGTATTGTAGTTGAATCAATCTGATTTTTGTACAATCTACTGCTATGACCAGTATTTGACATTTTTGAAAAGCAAGTTCTCCTCTCGGGGAAAATTAATTAACCATAATAAAAACTACAATAATAGCAAAAAATCAATAAAAAGCACAATTGCTGTATATTGCGTGGTTGCTTTCATTATACGTTAATTACAGTCCGGTCAATTTCCATTCGATTTGGTGGTATGGTTCTCAAACAAATCGAATTTTTGTGAACGGATTCACAAATACTCAAAAAGCCAAAAAATCTAGCTTTCAGAAGCATAGGTAGTTATTTTATTATCCTTTCTATAAAAGATTTTTTTTGGACCACTATAAACGGATCACTCTGAATACATTTTTATACGTCTTTTACAAATTTGCTACTATGAATAATTAAAATTTTCTTGTTTATATGGAAACTCTATATTCCTGAGTTTATATGTATACAATGACGCTGGAAAAAATGAATGTATTGTCCGAATAAATCTAAATCTGAATATATTTGATGTTTTATTCCATATGTCTTGATTCATGACGATATTTTAAAAATGCATCTTGTCTAATTTTAGCATTTTTGAGACACGTCGAAAAAGGAAAAATTGAATTTTAATTAGAATATAAAATACAGCTGATTACGCCCAAAAGCCATCAAGATCTCCATGGGCACCTGGGCGCCCGAGGAAAAGCGGGGAGTAGCAAACGTTCTCAGGAGGCAAATCCTAAAAATTGCACTCAAAATCATGCTAAATATGTAAACTTTATGGACGAACCGGATTCTCAGGAGGAGCCACGCTGCTTTCCTATTAAAATTATTTTCGGAAAGTGTAGAGTTCTTTGCTTAATCATATTCAGCAAAAAAAAATACATCAGACTATGGAAGAACTCTTAAAAAAATCACAAATGTGATTCCCTCCTTGCTGTGGCAAGTAACATTGTGAAAGCAAAAAGCTCATATAATTAATATTCATTTCATAAACATTTCAACTCTAGCATTTGAATCACTGGCGCTCCCAAAGAATCACTTCATGAACCCCATCCTTTCTCAGCCGCTCATTCCAGATTTAGCATTTTGTTTAATTGTAATAGCTAGAAATAATCATAACTCCGTGACAATGCATTACACACAAATGTTTGTGCTATTTATTCTGCCCGTTGCCTACTGACTTTACCTCTTGCGAGAGAATAAGATCTTAGGAGCGTCAATGGTTTGAAACATATTCCAATAGAAATCTTCAGGTTTTGTCTTATTTTAGTTTTAACGTCCATCGGCATTCCTCCGTCTCCTTGTCTAGCTTCCAACATACAAAAATCAAATCATCTTAAAAAATCTATTGACCCTACCAGTGTCCCGAGAGGTAATCTATACAGAGTGCTTCCGTCTTTTAAACGGACATAGCCAAATGGTAGGTGGTATGAACCAAGGCCTTATCATAATGAAAATAAAGAAGTTCTAAATACATTTTTCGCAAATTTACGATTTATCCAGACAGAAAACTGTAGAATTTAATATATCAGACCATAGCAGACATTTTGAAAACCTCTTGTAAATAACATAAATGAATAATAATCTGCTGTTCAGTAAAAATCAAACGTGTTTTTGTGGTTTTTGCAAATTTTTTTTCCGAAACTAACAATTTCTATTGAGCAGAGGGTTATCCAATTTTGGGTTCGGTTCTATTTGAGCCACAATTACGGTAGCATGTAGTAAAGCTAGGTTGATGAAATTTTTACGGTAAATAGCTGATACCGTAAGGAAGTTTTTAAGATACTTACGAATAGTAAGAACATGTTTTTTTCAATTTTTTATAAACGTTGCACTTTTTTACTTTTTTGTTATGTTCGAAGATTTTGAAAAACATTAAAAAGTAGTATTAGTTACATGACTTGAATGATTATATGATAGTTAAGCCTTAGGTCTTAGCTACATAATCGTGAAAAAAGCAGGCATTTATCACAATTATTAACGAAGTTATGGTAAAAATAAACACAGAACTCAAAAATTCTCGAAAAATCCGAAAAAAAATCATAACTCCTAAACTAAACAAAATCGGACCATATATATGGGGGTGATTTGGGTTCCTCTCGATGTGGGGAATCTAATTTTTTTTTATGACGTCACGTGTTTGGCCACCCTATATATATAATAATAAATAAATAAAAAAAATAAGGCTGGATTTTTTAAATGTAAAATCAGTTTGTGTTCCAAAGACATTGAGAAAATAGCAAAAACTTGGCCGACTATGATCAATATTTCCATAAATATTGATTTCTTATCTAAATAAACTCATAGGAAGAAAGAAAAAAATTAGGTAAGGCGCAGTTCGATTAAATTTTTGTTTTAAGTACCATCAACTGGCTATTTCTGTACAATGTCAAACTTTTCGATATGTACTTTCGTATATACTTATGGGTGTTGATTTTAACAAAATAAAAAATCTGCTCCTGGACCTTTTAGTACTCTTATCAGTTTTAAATTACACCTAATCACTCCTAAAATTGTGCAAAATCTAAGTGAAATCGCTTCACTTTCACTGTTATCTGAAATATTGAATTTTATAGTTTTGGCGTGTTTACAAAAATTATCCTGGATATTCGTTAAAAAAGAATTTCGAACAGAAGGCGAAACACTTTGTTTATAAGGATATGTCGTCTAGTAACAACGCTAGCGGCAGGCTGAATTATTCTGTGCTCGTTGTCAGTGCCCAATAGAAGACGAAGACGGGGTAAAGGGGTACAACCATGGTACAACCCTACGCTTTGTCGGTACGGAGGAAGACACTCAGCCGGCCGCTTGAAAAACAATAAACTCTGTTATCGCAACTTTGACAACGCCGCGTCATGCGGCCATCGCTGATACCGGTGTTCTGTTGAGCAGTAGGTTTGATTTAGGAGTGGCTATTGCCTGCTTTACACTTGGCATGTGTAACTCAGAAAAAAGTACAAGTGTCCGATTGCCGGCAAGTGGCAAGTAAAGTTGAGGAGCCCGCTACTTTACTGGTTGACTTTCCTGTCCAGACGCGTTTGTTTCCCTGTGTAGACAGTCCCTAGACAAGTTTAGAAAGTTAAAATGAAGTGGAACAGTGATCAAATAATAGCATTTTTAAATCTTTATGTAAAATATGAAGTACTGTGGGATACACGAAGCAAGGATCATATGAATCAATTAAAGAGGGGTACTGCATTTGACAGTCTATTGAAAGATCTGAAAGAAATGGAAGGATTTGAAAACGTAGATGTGCCCATGATGAAAACTAAATTAAAAACCATAAAAACTGTATACAGGCAAGAATTAAATAAAATTTTAAAGTCCAAAAAAAGTGGATCTGGTACAGATGATGTATATAAGCCGAAGCTTATTTGGTTTGCTAAGGCGGATATATTTTTGAGGAATGTCACCATCAGCAGGAAGACAACAAACAACATGGTAAGGGCATATATTTTGTTTTAATGTTTATATATACGTACATATTAGTTAGATATATTATTTAGATATTATGTAGGGCTCTATCAACACATTGCTTCATAAGCCTACCATTCTATCTTGCCACGGTACAGCGCCTTCTCCATTAAAAAAATCTGTGTATTTCTCACGCAATAGCCTTGCAGATTGTGAATAGTTATTTGTCCCTAAATTTGCGACAGATTGCAATGGTTCAACTTCAGAACGCCATAAACCATTTATGATTTCTCCTGTATCAATATCTTCTCTGTCAATCGAATCTCTAGGAATATATACCCTGGAACTTGTAGTTCGGAGCCAGTTATGCAATGCACAAGAAGCTTTCACTACCAGATCTACAGTATCTAGTTTTAAGTTAATAACTTTGTGAAATATTCGGAATCTTGCGCTTAAAATACCGAATGCATTTTCCACAACCCTCCTAGCTCGCGACAGACGATAATTAAATATTCTTTGTTTAATAGTTAGCGATCCGGTATAGGGTTTGAGAAGATTATTCCTCAAAGGGAATGCATCATCACCTATTATTAAGGAATCTTGTGGAAAATTTAATGATCCATTTATCATAGCCTTATTCAAATCAGAATTCCTAAATATAGTGCTATCATTTGCTCTACCATCGGCCCCTACTTCTATATATTTAAAGCAATAAAATCTGCGTCAACTAAAGCAAAAAGAATTATGATGTAAGTTCCTTTATAATTATAGAATTGGGATCCACTATTCGGTGGCGCTGCACCTGAACGTGTTTTCCATCTATCGTTCCGCAGCAATGAGGGAAATTTCACTGTACAGAAAATCCTTCTTCAATATGTCTCCATTCTTCTTCACTTTCAGGAACCTGTAACAACATATGTTTAAATTTAAAATTTTTATTTCTTCATGCTGTATTTATTAACGTTATATCAATAGGTATCGTGTTATGTACACGTAAATTATTACTTAAGTAATTTTGTTTTCAGAGCGAACAGAATAACAGAAATGAAGTGGACAGTGCAGAAGATGAAAATGATGAAACGCCAAGTGAGTCAAAAGGTATTGAATGTGACACACAATTCCACACCAAAACGAAAAGAGTGTAGTAAAGATAAGGCTGCTCGTAGTCTTCCCATACAAACTGCAATCGACAATCTAAAGGAGATTGTACAACAAAATGTAGGGAAAGTGGACGATGAATACGACTGTTTTGCTAAACACGTTGCTTCCCAAATGAGACAACTTCCTGTACCAAGTTTTATAATTTTGCAGGAAAAAATCCAAAAACTGATTACTACTGAGAGATTAAATCAATTTTCGTCAGTAAGCCAGAATTTTCAGAACAGCGAACCACATCAAACCTTACAAAATCCATACCATGTATCTAACCAGAACCACCACTATTCACAAAACAATTTCTCAGGCTTACGGAACCATCCGAATTTCCAGACTTCATCATCGATGCATAGCCAAAACAACCAGTATCAATGTGAAGCGATTACCTTGCACCAACTGGAAACTAGACCCTCGACATCGTCATACAATTACTCTCAGGACCAATCTTCTGACATCATCGAAGCTGCACTATCTGGTATTGATTATAGTGACATTTAAAACCGGCAAATATGTTTACTCATAGAAAATGTAATAATTTCCAAATAAAACCATAATTATATAAACCATGTTTTCTTACCTTTATGTAGTTGCCAGGCACTTCGGATACAGCCAACAGAACATCTGGTAAAAAAGCAGAAATAGTGCACCTCGGTAGTCTGTATAAGTTTTGTAGAGAGGCCAAACTGTCGCCACTAGCCAGGTATCGCAATGTCACCTCCAATTTTATGCGGGGAGGAAGTGGGGCTCTCCGATTTTGTAAGTTTTGATGCAACTAGTGTTAATAATTCATCAAATTTTGAGGGCGATAATCTCATAAAATTCTTATATGTTTCTGGATCTTCGGTTGCTATCTCTTTTAGAAGTCGAGCGGAAGCCCCTAGAATATTTCTGCGCTTAATAGAAGCCTTTACCCATACTGGTTTCTTTTTTTTTTCTTTTCAAGTAAATGATTTGCAATTGCGATAGCAATTACTTTAACAGCACCACGTACAACCGCACTTGGAGCCATTTTGGTTTTCTACTTGTCAACCAGTAAACTAGCAAAAGTGTAGACAAATATCCCACAGCACGTTTACTGGCGGCAAGTACTTTCCGCCAGTAAACTTACCAAGTGTAAAGCAGGCATATGATTTAATCCAGGGTATAATAACTGAGCTGTCACCTAGCGGATTACAAGTTTCTTTGCAGAGTGATGGATTCCCTCAGCGCAGGGACCACATTATCTACCTCTCAGGTAGGGATGGCAACGATACATCGATGTATCGAAAACATCGATACATCGGACGTAGAACATCGATGTTTAGGCATCGATGGTTTTATGACGATATATCGATGTATCGACATCGAAAGTATCATAAACATCGGTATACCCCGAGTATATCCTTAACTGTTCTACCATCTCTAAGCGAGGACTGGTAGCTTCTAAATTGAAAGCCCAGAAAGCTGTTTAGTAGTATCTCTATAATATTATGATTACAGCCGTGACATGGACTGTAGTCTTTTCTTTATTCTGTACTTCCCCAAGGGATATAATAAAATAAACGGAAAACAGCGCAATTTACGCATTTAATGATTTCAGGTTCTTTTGATTATTTTATTGTACGTAGTTGTAGTGTCGCTGTTTTATTGTTAATTAATCGAAATGCCACGAAAAAGTGATGTCTGGAAGTACTTTAAGAAACACTCTTCAACTTGTGCAGAGTGTAAAGTATCTAATGATCATCAATGTGTTCATAATTTTAACAATCTCATATCTTGCAGTTTCCTATAATCATACTTTTTTACTGAAATATATTGCAGTCGGTATCCTTCTTTTATCCTAACGTGAAGTTGGTGTCGCGTTTTTTATTCTTACTTAATGGTTCAGAAATCGAGAAAAAGAAAACGCGGTGGGAATTCCACCAACGGATAAAATGACCATTCCGCTAAAACCGATAGCAATCCATGAATTCGTTGCTGAATTGAAAGCAGAAAACGTTAATAAGAAGAGTTGTTTCGATGCATCGATGTATTTGTTCCGATGTATCGAGCTCCATCGATGTTGCGATGGCGATGTTTTTCGATGTCCAAACATCGATGTTTTCTAACAAATTGCCATCCCTACTCTCAGGTGACTGCGTCGGCCGATGCTATTTCTCCTCCGGAGCCTACTTGCACACACACCGATTTTGGACGGCCGGTAAAATATCGACCGATTTTTTATTGGTAGGCTCTTCTTAAGGCGGCATTACACGCTACGAGATATCGTCGCGATTTATCGATGATGTGATTGGCAAATTTATTGCTCCGATAAATCCAAGGTGGGGTACTGTTTACATGCTCCGAGAAATTGTAACAATTCCTTGTCACATTCTATCGACGACCAGCTATAGACCTGTCAGTATTAATCGGATGTTTAGTGAGTAAAAAAAGGAAAAATCGCGGAAACCCAAGTGGAGTCGCGAGTGGTTACTGAAGAAGAGGGAATTCTCTCATGTGAACTTATTGCAAGAATTGAGTAGTGAGTCAAATGACTGGCGAAATTATTTGAGGATGGACGAGGGGACTTATCTTGAGTTGTTAAGCTTATTTTCTCCGTTGATTGCGAAACATGATACTGTAATGAGAAGAGCGATATCCCCTCACAAAAGACTGTCAGCTACCTTACGATTCCTTGCCACCGGAAGAACCTTGAAGGACATGGAATATTCTACTGCGATTTCTCAGCCAGCTCTCAGCTCAATAATCCCAGAAACCTGTGAAGCTGTCCCGGATTTTTCAGATTTGTAAACTTTAGCCAATTCTTTTTTATAGACCGTACGTAAAGCATTAATTTTTTTAACAACAGTGTTTCTATCCGCCGATGTATCAAACTCCTGGTATTTTTTCACCAACTCAATATAACCTAAATCTTTTTTATTCCTGTCAGAATATTCTTTGTTCTTGACGCGCCACAAACACGTAAAACTTTGATAAAGTTCAATGAACTCTGTCAAAAACTCTCGAGGAGTTTGTTTCGGTGCATCTGCCATAGGTACGTCTGCCAATTCGTACCAAAAAGAAAAACTAAATTGATTCCGTACGGCCAAAACGCAAACTGAGTTAAATTGTAGCGACAAATCGCTTCCACCTGATTACAAGTTCAGACATGTCGGTACGATTCGACGAAATTGATCAGGGCTCGGATCAACCATCCAACCCAACTCCAACTCCGATAAACCGTTACGATGTCCCGATTACACACAACGATCAATTGAAACAACTCGATCGTTATGATAGATTACTCGCATTTATCGTAGCGTGTAATGCCGCCTTTACACTTTAAAATGTGCAAATGACCACATGAGGCACACATCCACGGTTCTGAAGGCATAGGTCATATATATATATACTTTGAAGTTGAGTCATTAATTTTCAGATAATGATTGTAGAAGGAAGATAAACCAAAATATGTGTGTAAAAATTAAAAAAAAATGTTACCTTGTTTTATAAAGTATCCTCCCGACAAGTATTTAAGTGCGGACCTGTATTTGATCGTGAGGTCTTGGAGCACCGGCATGCCGTCCATATGTGAGGTCTTAAGTCAAATGATTCACGAACCCGTTGTACTACATTAACAAAGGCACGAGGGGTTGGTTGCACTCGATTGTCAAACCGATCCGCATAAACATGTGCCATTTTTTATTTCGTTTGAGCCACGCAACAGACACCACTATTCACTACCGACTGACACTGACTGTATACAACTGAATGAAATAATTGTAAAAACATCGTTCCAAATTCTTTCGCTTTTTTGTTTCCGATGCGATGAACCGATAAGGCGGATTATATCCGTTGTCACCAAACACGAGCACATAATATTATTGAGACAGGGCGGTACTCAAACTTCCAAAGGGCTATAACTTTATTACTTTAATTTTACCAGAAAAATGGTAAAGGAAAAAACATTTCTTTTGATCAGATCTACTCACTGTTAAAATAAATGACTCAACTTCGAAGTTTCACGTTTCAAAAATATTGCTGCAATATTTTTTAAGGATTTTGAAACATTACGATTATTACAACATAAGATTTCTGAAATATTTCTGAAAAATATTCTTCTGTATGGGTAGGCACCGTGATGCTTTTTTCTCTTACTAACATACGTATTTCACGCTTCTTCAACATTACGACATGAGTAGTATATGGATTTTCCTGTATATTTGTTTAGATATCAAGGACCCTGAGATCCCAATAACAAAAATTCATATGTCGGAATCATAGAACAAACATGATAAAGCAATCTTAGTCTAGAATTGCAGATAAACGTTTATTTGCCGGTATGTATATACAGGGTGTCCCATCCATGTGTGGACGGAATATTACTCATAAACAAATACATTTTGGAAAGATCTATTTATGGCATATGTTATACATGACATTTGAGGGCACATTTCTAAAATATTGGCAATAATACAGTGTGTCCCAATTTTGAAGTACATATCTAAGTTGTGATTTTTTAAATGGAATGCCTCAAATTTTATTGCATATTTGGATAAACCAATCCAAAAGAAGAAAATTGATATAACATACTATGGGGTTTTGGTAATTAGCTACTGAGATGTTTTGTCCAGAAAAACCGTCCCCTTCGGCAACCCCTCAATCCGCCATTTTGAAATTTGGAGTGCTGAATTTTGTATCAAAAAAGAAACTTACACACTTCAGCTTTTATTTTATTTGCTACTTTTTCAAATTTTCACTTTTGCTCATACAGGGTGGTCAAAAACGCGAATTGTACTTTTTCTCAAAAATTTCAGATGCATCACCCTGTATATTTGTGCAAGTTAGGATTCAATTTTTATAAGTTTTTTATACTTAACACATAAGGGTTTTTACGGCTCCAACTGATTCGCCTCATTGGTGGGAAACTATTTTTTTGGGCTTCGCCCAAAACGAACACCATATTCACCATTTCTTCTTTAGAAAAATTCATTTTCAAACACGTTTTTATTATAATGCTCTCAAAGCTAATTTTGCCAGTTTGCAACTAATCAACAATCTACGTGTTTCCAAGGATGATGCGATATTTTAGGGAATTAAGCCGTTCCATAAAAGACCTGCTAATAACCGAAAAAATAGCCGTAAAAACCGTTATGTGTTAAGTATAAAAAAAACTTATAAAAAATTGAATCCAAACTTGCACAAATATACAGGGTGATGCATTTGAAATTTCTGAGAAAAACTACAATTTGCGTTTTTGACCACCCTGTATGAGAAAAAATTAGAATTCGAAAAAATAACAAATAAGATAAAAGCCGATATGTGTATGTTTTTTTGATACAAAATTCAGCACTCCAAATTTCAAAATATCGGACCGAGGGGTTGAGCATCCCATTTGAAAAATCACAACTTTGATATGTAGGTCGAAATTGGGACACCCTGTATAATATTTTAGAAATGTGCCCTCAAATGTCATGTATAACATACCATAAATAGATTTTTCCAAAATGTATTTGTTTATGAGTAATATTCCGTCCACACATGGATGGGCCACCCTGTATATTACGTTAATAGGTTGAAAGGTAAAATACACTTTTTTCATAACAAGTGAAAAACAAAACGGCAGTTTTATGCTGACCAAGTATTTTAAAACTTTATTTGCTCCTGGAATACAAAAGAAGTAATGTACCTAGTTAAGTACATTTTTACATCGCTATCTAGACAATTATTCATGAATGCACCTTTTTGATTCATTAAAACAACCTTTCAAGTGACTGATAAAGTGATGTTTTCGAAAATGTCTCCGTTGTTACATCCAAATTATATCTGTTCAACAACTTGTAATTCATCCTCACAACAGCGAGTCGCTCCTTGAACTCTCTGTAATCACAATCAAAAGCACAACCTTTGAACGTTATAGGATACAAATCCGGATGGTCTAATATTCTGTAATATCCATTTATAAAATGTTTTCCGTCTTTTTCTCTCATTTCGAAAATGATACTGTTGGCGAAAGCAGGCACATCGTACTCGAATTGGTCAAAGACGTCAAAAGTGTTCAACAGGCACATCAGATTGATGTCATGGCCACTGAAGAGGAGAATTCTTTCTTCAGTTGACTGGTTGGAGATTTTGTCGAAGTGATCAACCAGTACGTTCAAAAACGGTCCAACAGCTGCAAGAATGAAATAACCAATCAGAAATTCATGTTCATCATCAAACTAAACTTATTTATTTCAGATTAGATGTAAAGTTTCCATTTACACCTTCCGTGGCAACGATTCAAAGAAGATATAGACCTAGATAATTTCGAGCGATGAAGACCAACAGGACTGCTAAAAAATCATTAAGTGTGTTACAGTATATTTTTATGGTCGACTAAAAATTAACTATATCTTGATAAAGTAAATTATTACAAGGTTTTTTTTATTAAAATGATAATTTTATAACAGTTCTTAAAGTATCGAATTTTAATTTTATAACCAAAAACTTGGTGTAATAATTCTATGATAGAAAATCGTACTCCATATCGTTAAAGGTCATTTTTTATAATTTCTGTCAACCGTAAATAGGAAAGCTGCTTTTTTCGGTGCATAGGTTCAGCGACCACAAACTGTGAAGTGAGCAATTTCACACCCAGTGCTGGATTTTTCGGGTTGTGGAGACTTTGTTAGAAATAGCCCTCCTTTGGTGAATTTTGTTGTCGAAGCCGTTTTCTCACCCTCTTGGGGATTTAGCCGTTGTCATAGCTACGCTAAACCATCGAACTGATAAGTGACCATTTTCTCCAAGCCACGTGTTCATTTTCTCAACATGATGTCTAATTCTATAGGGAGGCATTGATACTCCGAGGCGATCTTTATGTAGGACTGTATATTTACTGAAATTTGAGTGAGCTATGCTCACGAGGTAAAATATTCCTGTTGTTCTCAAGTAACATTTTAATTGCCTTACTTATAAGATGAAATACTTTACCTCCGGTCCTCATGCTTTTTTACAGGTACATGATTATTTTAATTGAGATCAGGTTAATGTAAAAATTTTGGGTATTGCTAGTGCAATCACGATTCCCCTTGCCCCTTGCACGCCGTGATTAATCAGCAGCTTTGTTTTAATTTTAAATTTGGTGTTACCCCTAAATGGGTCTTCCTACCCTTGGTTACCTTTGCTTTGGAGCTTCCATTTGGGTAGAATTCCATAGCAGCTATCACTTCTCTTGTGTGGGAATCAATCCCACCATTCTGTAATATCCAAGCACCTACCCAGGTGATTTTTTTTTTAATTTTAGTTGTTACTGTAAACCATTTAACTGGGGGGTAGTACCAACTAATTTCCTTTTGCTTGTCTCCCAGGACTACTTTTAATTTTCTTTGTTCGTTCAATAAATATGTGTATGCCTTGTGAATTTGTGTTTTCCTTAGCCCCAGAGACCCAACATTTGACAGTCAGGTCAAGTTTTAATAGGCCGAAAGTCACTACTTGTTATTTCTTTTTCCTAGTTGTTGAAACTAGGTGGCGCCCAAACCTTAACCATTTGTTTCAAAGATCAAAGTACAAAGAACCATGTCTCTGAGGTCACTTTATCTACCAACTGAGCGCAGGGTTAGTTAGTTTTTCCCCAAATTATAACTAGAAATAAAGACAGACAGTTTAAGCGGGATAACAAGTGTCATATAAGCGAATTTGAGAAAACGGAAACGTTTCGTGGTACACGGAATCCTGACCTGAGAGAATAACTTACATGCTTTTTGCATCTTGCGGTTGTACCCCATAGTCTTGCCGAAAGCCCTCGCCAGCTCAGTAACGTTCTCTGGAAAAACTGACTTCGTCCACTCAGGCAAAGTCAGATTATTTCTTTTTTCTGTGGTCAAAACGTCGTACACCACATAAGAATGGGCGAGCCTCTCAGGAATCGGAACATCGAGCTTGCCGTATTCAAGCAGGTACTTGAACAATTTTTTATGTTCTTTCATGAAACTCCTGAATTTCGCACTGGTCACTGTCAATTTCAGGTATTGTAGGATAAAAGTTGGGCTTATAAACGCCTTGAGGATCGAGGAATCTATGTTTATGTCATACTGGGACTCGGTAATGCTCGGATAAAGGCCTTGCAGGTATTTTTGCATAGACTCTATGTTTCTTTTATTAGTATCGCTGTTTAACTTGAAAAATCCTGCAGAGTAGTTCTCCGGTATAAAGTCATGGTACCTTCGACGCATTAATCTGCCTAGTTCCACTAACTGTTGTTTACCTTCCTGAAAAAGAGAAAAGGAAACTCCTGAACTGAATATTGAACAAGGTCCAAGATTACAAGATTTGTTTTTTCCACATTTTGAGTATTTGTATCTCAAAGCTAGATAGTTTGATATAATTGATATCAATCAAAAATACGATACTAATTTGATAAAAAAATATCAGTACTACTTGAACATTCAACACACAATTTATTGTTATCCAACGTTACTAGTTTGCTTACCCTTGCCATCAATTAGTATTTGCTTTATTTTCGCTCATAGTAAAGGCTAACGCACATTAGGCAACAAGTGGCCGCTACAAGTTGGAGAATACATTTCGTTTCATATCGGCAGGGGTATTACGTAGCATGAAAAGTGACATTATGTCGATGTCGTTTTTTGACATTATGTAGGTTTTTTATGACATGATGTAGGTTTTCCTATAAGTTGTCAACAAAGAACTAGCTGTCGTTCACTTCATGCTGACTCGTAGCAGACTCGGACTATTTACACACTGCCAGCTATCTAGTCAACAAGTTGCCCAATATGGCGGGTGGTTGTGTATAATCATGGCATCGTCCATGTTGTCTTTAGTTTATTAGAATATTTTGGTGTTGCCTGCAGGTGTTATACAACAATTTGACAAATGTCAGAAATGAAATACCGACAGAGTCGAATGATCTACCTAGAATTTGTACCAGATCTATATCTTCTGTTTGAACAGTTGATAAAACCTTTTTAACCAATATGTATGCGTTGTTTGTCTTAAAACATTGGTTATGGCATTTTAACAAAAATATGACAGCAGAAAGTTAGGTTATGGTGAAGTTGTATACCGACATATTTAGCATATGTACAGCCTTTAACAGTTACTAAACAACAGTTGTATAAGTGCTTCCGTTGGGAGCAATTTGTTATCTAAAGTAGTAAATTTTCACAACATAACAACAAGGCTCGGGTTTGTGTTACAAACTTACCATGGATGCCACAACACAACTATTTTGACTAACCTGCAAATATGCCATATAAAATAGTTGTATAAACGTTTATGCAACAGTTAAAAATTTGTCCTATAAGGTGTTGTGTAACTATGCTATAAGAATATTTTAAACATCTCATTTTACAGCAGATATGTTGCAGAAAGCAAATTTGCATTCCACACAACATTAAGCCAGCATTTTGGTGTTCAGGCAACAACAATAGAGAGCTTTTATGGCTGAACGATTCTTTTACCAAAAGCTTATAGCACTACTTTGCTAGTTGGGTTGTGACGTATCACAGAAAACGTACTCCAGTCCGCCGCGATCCTGATACTACTATAATTTAGCAGGCGGAGAGGTAGACGCATTTCATGTACTGTGGGCTGTCAATTGTGACACTCTCTGCAAAAACCGACCTCATCCATCTGGGAGCAGAGGCACCATGATAAAGTCACCGTACAGTGACAAATAAATACTTTGACTGCACAGATATTTGGGCGTAAAATACGGTAAAACTAAAAGTGGTGGCCTCATGAGTGACCCCGAGACTTTCAAAAACTGAGAAATCCCAATTTCAATATTATTCAACCTAATCTGGATGTTGTCTGTTTCAATTAGTTTGAACTCTCTGACCTGAGGTTAGAGCTAGATGTGATGCTGATTTCCTCATCTAAATACTTAAAGAGCTTACCAGCAACCCCTTTGGTTGTTTGAGAACAACCCCAGGATCTATATTTCAGTTGAGATGGCCTCAGCCTGTAAATTCCCTTCAAAAAACATTTTATGTCTGCATGGTTAGTAACATTTTGGGTAAAAGACAAACAATTATATCTTGATCTCGTATCACACTGCAAGGTAAGAAATTTCAAGGTAGAAAATGTATTTCTTCACGACAAAGGTCCTACTATAGTCTAAGCCCACAATACTTGATAAATTATCGATGCTGATTGGAACGACAGCTTTCCAGTTACGACGATAATCAGGGTAAGCTTCAGAATTAGTGGGACCGGCGTCCTAGGTCCTCCATCAGATCCTTGCTTTACTTCTAGAAGTGAAATTTCAGAAACACCGAATACTTCAACCAAAATCAAGACGGTGACAGGTGTAGCTCCCACGCCGTTTCAACGTCCCACTGACGCAAAAGCTCATCTGTACCAGTATTACTCCTAGATTTTATATTTGACGCGAGGGCAGTAAGATTTCTCTCTTTACACAATTGCCATAGTTTTCCCGCAACCTGGTCCAGACGTGGAAACTAGAAGCTCTCCATTTTAATGATGTAGGATGGGGTATAATATGCGATAGCCCATCAATTCGGTAGTAAAGCATTCACCACAGAAAAAACTACCAGTGGTTCTTGATGATTAGCATGCGGGATCTTCTTCTCGGGTGGCCAAAAACTATGATACTTTTCCCTGGCCAACGAATCTGCCAGTCCGAGAAATTATACAACCAAAAATTGGATAATTCAATACCTCTGATCGCATCTGGCAGTTTCTTTGAGCCCCAGCCGAGGTAGACCTTAAGTTATATTATCTTAGTGGCATAGTAGCGTTAAAATTCCCTTGAGAATTTCACAAGGCAAGAAATTTCACTCGTTAGTGTATAGTCGGCTGAAATGAAAGACAAACTGACACCAAGATCTCGATGTTTACCGCAAAGTTTCGGACTCTGTCATGGTTGCTGTTCATTATTGCCCTTACTAGGTTTAGTAATATCTGCATCGTCCGCTCAAGTAAAGTTACTTTCTTTCTGTCACAATTTATTACTGGGATTGAAAGTGTTCAATTTTTTCTAAAGGTATTCCAGAAATGGCTTTATTAACTTTGTGAACACATGAGGGGCACAATTTACCCTAAATGGTATCGCATTGTATTGGAAGAGCTGTCCCTTGAATATGAATCTGCAATACCTATATTCTATGACTCTCCCTGACGGATAGCAAAATCTGCATATTCCAAATCCAGATTCGCTAAGAAAGTATCTCTACGGAGAAGTCTGATACCAGTTCAATAGCCCAGACTTAAGTATTCAAACGTGTTCACCCAATAGACTTGGAGGCTAGAAACAGTTCGATAGGTCCTGATTTTTAGTTAGCTCAACTTTTTTACTAATAGCACCGCAGCTAAGCAATTGAGAGAAAGTCGGTAGTTCATAGATGGACTAATGAGATTCAGCTATGGCAAAGTGCTGAACCAGTCGCCTTGTGAACGACAAGTGACCACTTGAGTCCAATCAGGACTTTAGCGCCACTCCTACAGCTCTACCATTGATGATGAATACACGTCAATGTCCCTGCTGATCTACATACCTCATCTACATCAATAACGGGTGATCTGATGTTGTCTGACCTTTTGGTCTTCAGTTGCTGCTCATGTTTATCTGATTTCTATTTAGAATTGACTTACTTGGTTAGACCTACACCGAAGAACAAGATATCAATGGCAGCCTCTGTCAGAGTATTCCTGAGTTGTTTGCTTTAATGTGAATATCTGCCAGCATGCGATCCTCTCCCTTCTTTGAACCTAGAGGATAGAGCATTGCTACTTGCAGTTAATAAACAGCTCATATGATGCTGTACACAGAACAAGCACGTATCCCTGCATGCGATTAGTTCTATTATGGCTTCCGCTATCTTACCTGGTTCACCTTAGGTGGCTAGAATAGAACAGAATTTATTCATCTATCGTTATCACAAGACCTGCCCTCGGAATGTCAGCCTTGGAACAACGCGCGAACATTAATTGAGGTCGCCGTATCATCGTGATGATGCGTCAACTATAGAATCAGACTACATGGCCTTTAAGACAACACAATCCAGAGCGCCCTGCTGTTCGAGTGCCACCTATGCAAAATGTAACGTTAATCGGGCATAATGATATTTTACCTCCGTAATTACTGAATATTCGAACTTTTGTGGTTCCCTAACCGGTCATGTTCATACGTACAGTCCTGTTCCATAGTTATAATATTCATTTAACTAGCACCTAAATCAGATCGGTTAGACGACAGTTACCTGATGATGACGCCCCTTCAGAAAAATAGGCCTGCATGCCACTATCTAATTTTGCTTCTCGACGAAAGAACCTTGAGGCGACCGTCGGTCGGTATCTCGTTCGACAATGCACATCTATCGGCCAACCTTCTGTCCTGTTATCTAGTTCTAAATGTTCAGCGGTTCCTCGACACTGCTGAAAACGTAGAAAAGATGCGCGCCGATTGACGTCTCAACGGTTTGGCACGAGAACAAGGAATGGGAATGGGAATGAATGTTTATAGGCAGCCAGAGGAGAGGAAGGTATGGGGAACGGGCGCGGTGCCGCTTTCTTTCGCTGAGTGCGTGCTTTGAAATCGTGGGGTTTCGTACCAATAACGAGGGTACTACGATATGTATTCTAAATATTTACCGACGAGGACGGAACATAATCATTTTATATAGCCGAACTTTGTTTATCAAACTCAATTTGGAGGATCTTCATAACAGAGGATATAGTTGCCGAAACGCAATTTGAAATTTTGTTTTCAAGGCTGCTGATTGTTTCTGGCAGGTCATGCCTTTGTCAAGGCAGAATTTGTCCATGGTACACGATTTCCTCTACCTCTGCTAGGAGGCCGCGACGTTTTTTGCTTAATTTCAATTAGCCACTGTTCCGCCCTCTCTGGTACTTCGTCTACCACACTCTGCAACCCATCGTGAATCAGATCACCAGTACACGACTGGGCGACAAGTGCAGTGTCGTCAGCATAGAGGTAGACTTCACAGATTCTGGAGCGCCCGGCACAGGTATTACGTATCATGAAAAGTGGCATTACTTCGTTTTTTTTGACATTTTGTAGGTTTTTTGTGACATAACGTAGCTTTTTCAACAAGATGTTAACTTACCACAAGCTGTTTCTTGACTCGGAATAAAATGAATATATAATTTAGTTATAGTAGATCTAATACCAATTTTAACAGCGAAAAAGCCTGGAGCCACAAAAAGATTGAAAAATCTCATTCATAGATAAGTGGCACAGCCAAGCGTGAGAACTGATGAACAGTGGATCAACTGTATCGCAACGTTAACTGTTAAGCAGTGAAAACGGGTATTCCGACAGCTTACTCACGCCTGAACAGACGATGCTACTGCTGATGTATCATTTTTAATCTCATTCGCAGCTCCGGGTTTCTTCTTGTTGTTTGTTTGGTACTTGACCATGTATGTTTAAAATCCCTCCGGTGACCTCTGACTGACGGGACCACCTATTCTCACACAGTTTGCTAAAATTGGACAGTTTTGCGTCTACAACATATTTTGGGGACACCGGGACGGAGCGGTGTAATTCAAAGCGATATGCAAAGTCACGTTACTCAGACCTATTGTTCCAAATTGAAGGAATTACTTACCTTGGTGAGTTGTCCTCTTCCCAAACCACCCCAATAGGACACATTTTTGTATGGATCGTCTTTAAAGAACATAACGGGTGTTCTAGCTCCATGTCTGAAAAGCTGGAAAACGGGTTCAACCAAAGTGCTATGGTCAACTTGAACAGTAAAGTCGCAATTTTATAACAACATTTGCATAATCCCCCATGCTTGGCCGGCCGAATAAAAACCACATAATATGTTTAACATTCCTGCATTGAATGACATTTCAGATCCAACGGTGGCCTTCTCGGGGATTATCAACATGGAAACCACATGATAAGTTTCAAATGTTTCATCAAAATTTCCATGACCTCCCTCATGCTATGAGCTAACAAAATTCAATATATTGAGGTCGGATTCGGATTCTTCGTATTTGATTCTCCCAAAAAGCGGATATTTTAAAATTGTTTATCATTGCAATACAAGGCTTTGCTATTAGAAAATTTTACTTATCCCCAAAAGCGACGTGGAAACGAATTCGGGGTTGATGCCAAAAATAGGTGTTGCTTTAATGGGAAATTGAGTCTTAGAGGTATTGTTCCACTAGAGATTTTGAATATTGGTCTGATCCCTACAAGAATCTGTTAAACTACGTCCAAAATTGACTGACAGATGCAACACATCCAAAGGATATTATTTTATGACTGCGCCGCCAGGTTTTCGATTTTTGAAAAAAGAACTGCATTGTAATTGTTATTCATATCTCTCTGGATCCCCATCTAAATTGATAGTGGTTACTTAGGCTATGTGATTGTAAAAGACTGACCGGCAAACATACCGACGAACACGAGCCACATCTACTTCCTATCTATGCTAATGCATGGTTGATAAAAAAACTCTTACCTGTACAAAAGACAGTAGTTTAGAATCGTCATCCTTAGTTTTCACAGAAGTACTGCATACAATCAGTAGAAGAAATATATGTATGAACTGGCACATGTTGCTTGCTCGTAATGAATGTTAGTATACACTAACTTAGACCTTACACTTGATGAGATTGGCTGATAAGATGCAAAGTGCGTATGGTGTTATGGTAATAGAACCACATATCTTTTGGTCTCTCCCACAAATTTGGCTGGCGTTATCTTGATTAAGTTAAAATGAACAATTGTTTGTTCAATTTTGAGGATGTCAATGATGAAACTGCGTAGAAACAATAGTAAATTACGTGATTCACTACTTAGATGTACGAGTCAGTAGCTTATTTCGGTAAAAGGAATTATTGACGGCTCATTAATTGGAAATGTATGATGTCATCAAAATATCATTTTCATGAACAATCAAATAATTATGTTCTCAAAATCGGTTCTATGACCATTCAAGATTTTGGGACGGTCTTATTCAAGTTTGCTGGGTGTAAGTAACAATGGGATACGTAAACTCTGAATCCAAAATCAGGAAAAAACGTTTCACTTATTTCCGTCAGTCTATATGTTCCAACCCAGTAATTCATCGTGCCTATTAGACGAACATATTTCACACAACCTGCATAACACCTTAAAACTTATAGATCGATGAAGGAATATTTTCGCCAAGCATCTCTGCCGTCTGGGTTGATCGGTGTCACATTTTTACCAATACGTGTCGTGCCATAACTTCCGTGCTGCCGAGCACCTTTCGAGTCTGATGAGTTGATACGTCAGCGGTCAAAGCGGTGAGGGGCGACAATTCGAGATGGACAGTACGATCTGTAGGACAGGAAAAACATGTATATGGGCTTATTCTATAGACTGACTTGATCCGTTTAATTTCTCTATTATACATATTCGTAGCTAACTTTGTTCTCTCAGAGGTACTAGAACTAGTGCCACACATAATCCTTTATGAACTGATGGCGTGGGTAGTGTAGAATCAATGATAATGGATGCCATCTTTTCACATGGACTGTGCGTCTGTTGGAATGCTTTGCGGTAGAAGATCAAATAGTGAGATGTATTGAACAACTGATGCCTCTCTGAAAGACTAGGTTCACAATCACATCTGGTGAAATTGAAGTCCAAACAGAGTTGGTATCATTCAGAAGAGGGGTCTTCCATGAGGACTATTCAACTCCCCTGCTCTGCTGCATCTCACTTCTGCTGCTATCTGTTGCACTGTGAATTGTGGGAGGATTCACCTGCGGCACGCCTAGCAACCGGAGGCACAAGGTCACCCACCTGTTTTATATGGATATTCAAGAACTTTACGCCTCCGGACAACGCAGTGTATAGCAGTCGCTCAGGCACAAAACACAAGACTCAGGGTAGTAGAGGAGTATAGTCGTGCAATCGGCATGGAAGCCGAGAAAGACAAATGCGCTATGGTTCATCTCAAAAAGGGACGACACGGTGATAGTGAAGAAGAGAAGCAGCTCGTGGATAGATTTTGCATCATTTTCATGACAGAGTAGCGCAGCTTTATATGCAGGAGATTAGCATGGTCAAGTGCCTGCGTCGACTCAGGCAGATCTGGTCATCAGAGCTATCTGATAGAACAAAGTCGTTGCGACAAATATGCTTGTTATTGTACACCTTCGGAGCCATCCACTGGAGAGTGAACGAGCTGCAACAACACGACTCTAAAACCCGTAAAAGGTTGGACATACATAGAAGTTTGCATCCTAAGTCCTCAGTTGAACGTATATACCTTCCAAGATATCAGGGAGGACGTGAACTATTCAGTTTGGGGCCTCTGCATGACAGACTGGCACTGAGCACTGTCTGTAATATAAGGAGTACCGATAAAAGCTTTTCTTTTTAGAGCAGAGAAAGGAGCAGCTGAGGAGCTCGGTCTGATACTTGACTTTAAGCGAGAATGCCATCAGTCCATTACAAAGCTGGCTCCTGCTCAACTGAACCAGGTCGCCCTGTTGATAGGCACCCTCTCAGGCAAGACGTCAGGTCACTCGCAATTTTTATTTGATTGCGTCTGTCCAGGATGGAACAACATCTTCGCCTAGGTGTACCCCATTGACTCGTTGACTGCAGTCGGAGACGCCATCAGGAACATGGGAAGATACCTGTCCCAATCACGCTGGTGGCGGAACACCATATTTGATGGGTACTCTCCAATTGTCCGGTACATCCTTTCTACCATTCCGTCCGATTTAGGGTATAACGCCGTGGTTCTGGTTTTCCTCATGCCCAGATTCTCGCAGACTCGTTTAAAGAGCTTGCTTTCGAAATTTCTCCCTGGTCAGAGTGCAGCTCTAGCGGCTGATAAGGCTGTCGGCCAGAACGTCTGCAACCAGAGCAGCTTCTTGTTTGGGAATAGCGTATGCTTCAACCCACTTACTGAAGTAGTTCATGGTATCCAGGATGTACTTGTTCTCACTCTCCGATTCTGGAAATGGTCCCGAGATGATGATGGATATCCCCTCGAATAGGCTTGAACACGATGTGCATTTCCAAAACCACTGCTTCACGTCTTCGTTTTCCACAGCTCGTCTCAGGACGTCATCTTCTAGTACCAAAGAGTTCCACTGGGCCCAGTATGACTTGACCGCTTGTGATGGTGGGGCGACTTCCTCCTAGGTTGGTTGACAGTCCTCTTTCTTCCACCGCTTCAGTCGTTTGATGTCAGATTCGCACTCATGGTCTTCACGAATATTGTCAGACAACAAAGAATCATCCACTACGGTCGCCTTGCAGATGGTCGCTGTCCTCTCCTCGAGCCTACTGCAGTGAGGCCACTCTGGTGGACACGGCCTCCTCGAAAAGGCCTCAGTGTTACGATTACTCAATCCAGCTTGATACTTAGTCTCGACATCATACCCCGAGAGCCGCTCGATCCATGTCGCCAATTGTCCTTCAGGTTTCTTGAACAGGAGCAGCCACTTCAGTGCCACATGGTCCGTTCTAATCAAGAACTTTCGCCCGTATATGAACTTATAATAGTGCTCCACTGCTTTGATGACAGCCAACAGCTCTCGTCTAGTGACGCAGTAGTTTCGTTCAGGCTCCTATGGGGTCTTGCTGAAATACCTGATGACACGTTTCTGGCCTTCTTGGGCTTGTGACAGCACTGCACCATACCGACGTTACTTGCGTCTGTATTATCTAGGATAAGCTTCCTTACCCGATTTGGATATCCTAAGGTCGATATGCTAATCAAATGTTGAGTTCGTGGCCCAGGGGGTTCATCTTCTCCCGGAACAGACTGAACTTCCTCGGATTTAACTTCCAATTTGCACCTCGGGGACTCGGGAACACCTATTACAAATTCTTCAGGTGCTCGTGTTACATCTTGCCTACCACGACGATGTCGTCCAGGTCAGCCCCGACAGCACCAACTGCATCATTACGGTGAACTGACAAAGTTTATGTCCGCTTGTAGGCAGCCTTCTCTCGGTTGGCAGGGTATGTCTACAGCCTTTTACCGCGTCGAGAAAAATCCAGATAGCGCAGCCTACGTGTCATCGTTGCGTGGCAACTTCCCATCCTTCTTCTTTACTGGTACCACAGGTGACTCCTACGGGCTACTGCGTAGCTCTATCACTCCTTTTCGCTTCATCTCCTCGACTACCTTAACAGCTTCCTCTCGTTTCGCCTCTAGAGGCCTGTGTCGGTCTTGTGCTTCGAGCCTTCGTCCATCTTGTTTTGGAGCACTGAACAGCCCTTTCACCTTTGCAGATTGACTCAGGGAAACACCTTCACAGACTGCTTCAATCATCTTCTGAAGGCAGCTGCTACCTTTATTCTTCTGCCCGCCTTCAGACTGGGCTTGATGAATGATCAGTGTCACTGATGAACAGGTACCAATGACAGCTCGTTTCTTTAGCGTAACAGGATTGGAGGTAATATTCAACAACCGGATTGGAATGACGTAATCAGCTGTCACCAAAACACTCGCCACCAGCACACCTGGCTCGTGTAGTCCACTCTCTCTCTGCTAGGACGGTCTCTCCCTTGCCGACGACTGTCTTGATTTACGCCTTCACGATGACCTCGCTCGCAGGTGTTTTAAGCCATGATCATATGGCCATACATGTCCTTACGACTATGCAGGATGACTTCTTGAAGATGCGGTGCCCCACGTCCAACTGGTATCCATGTCTGCCCATCGCATCCATTCCCAGTATCACATCCTCTTCAATGGACTGCTGCGACAGCCGAAGGCCAGCATCGGAGAACAGCAGTCAATCATATGAAAATTGTGAATGATCGGATGAAGGACCGTTGCGACGTCCGTGCCGAAGAGAGTGGCTATCAGCAGGGAGACCTGGTTTGGCTGTGGAACCCCAATGGAAAAAAGGCCTTTCACCAAAGCTGCAACGCTCCTGAGAGGGCCCTTACGAGGTTCCGAAAAGGATCAAGGACGTCGTCTATCGAATCCGGGGGGCGAAGACGCAAACGCTCACCGCATCCAAGAAGAAGGCACTGAGTCTTCGTTGGAACAGTTCCTCGGAGCTTAACGGAAATGGGTAAGTCTGGTTTTGACGTAAGCAGGGAAGTGCAGGAGGACTTGTTTTTGTTACCTTGGTAATACTCGCTGGCAAGGAACTAAACACCTCAAACAGCGTAGCTTCCCTGTTCCAGAAGAAGTGCCGTTGCCACTGAAGGTTCGAAGAACAACAGCCGCAGGTTGGGAAGATACCGAATGGTGGTCGTTTCGTCTACGTGCTGATTATCAGGGCAGCCCATCATCAGCCGCCAGCCTATCGAACAATGTGGGAAGTCCTAAAAGATCTACGGTAACACTTGATGGCCTGGAACATCTGTAAACTGGCGATGCAGAAGCTAGAATGTGAGCATGTGGAGTGGAGGACCGTTCGGAATATGCTGGAGGTGCTGTTCCAGGGCATGGAAACCCTGGTTTGCTGCTACGCCTTCCTGCGGAGAGGAATCAAGGGGAAGACGGTGCCATGCCACTTGTATTCAGCCGATTTAGCTATGATCGAGGGAATCCGTGTATGCTAGTGATGGGCTTGAGGAGGGGGCGGTGTAACGCCTCCGTATAGTTTTGATCTTGAGTGGCGATGGCACGGCTTGGCAGAGTCGACGCATTTTGGGCCGTTCGTGTCGCAATTGCGAGTATTCGATACCCGTCTCGAAGCACCTGCTGCAATTTAGACCACAGCCATGGAAGTTCCCGAAAACGATGGAACATTTCTCGACGCGTCGATAGTTAAACAAATACTAGACAAAACGGATGAATTATAGTCCAGTCGACACAGTGATAAATTTGTTATAAATTAGTCGCTGTCACGTGCTAAAATCACGTAATCTTTTTTTTACTATTTTGATCACATATCTGTAATTTGAATTTCTCTTTATTGATTATAGAGTGCCCATTCCTAGACCAAACCCTTTTTAATGATTTTATTTTGGTAAATTTCATAGCTTATTGATTGTGAATTTCACACGTATTAAATCTGTCATTCTCAGCGACTCAGTATTGTGTTAAAATTTTTGGACTCTAATGTTATAGTATTATTAATGACTATCTGAGATGACAGATTTGGTTCTGCCTACAGTCTGCCCATTGGTAACCAGCGCGGCACCATGTGACTTTACACGTATTAGCCGTATAGGGATATTTCGTTCTATCAACATACCTTCTTCAAGACCATTTATTTAACCTTATTCTAGTGTTTACTTTCCTATCAAGATACCTTCTGTTAAAATTTGATTTACTATCAAGTTACTTTCTTTTGAAATGTGATTTATTATAAGATACCTTCTTTTAATTACGTACGGCTGCGTCCAGCGCCATTTTACTTTTGTTTTTACGGTGTGATTTTGGTTGTGTGCGGGCGTTTTTTCGTTAACTTCCAGATTTTGGGATATCAACGCTCCAAACACCAGTTTATGGGGTAGTACCTTTTTATTTTGTACCTTACGTTTAGTTGTTTTAGTTTGGGTCTACCCCGTCCATCTTCGAATGGGATTTTAACCTCCAGCGGTAAGTTCTCCTTTGTATACAATCGGACTATGTCCATTAATGCTTGTCCTGAAGAAGTTTGTTTAATATCTCATTCCTTTTAGTGGGAAGCCATTGTGGAGAACCACCATTCACACTTCTCCAGCTTTGTTTTGTAGCTGCCTTGTAGCTGTTTCGCAGCCGATTTTGTTGGAAGCCATCCCTTCACCTTGATAAAAAACTCTGATGTGAACAGGTAACATATTTTAATTGGGTATTTTATAGATATTGATATATTGATTGTTACTGACTGAAATTATTAGTGTTCTTGATTTTCTTTGGCAGCGGTGGCCGCAGTAGTAGACTCTTCGGTCTCCTGATCAGTCGCCGTGCGCTGTGCGGGTTCGAGTCCCGTCCCAGGAGAAATTTTTATCTTGGCTATGGATGTTGTGATTGTCCGTAGGTGGTAGATGGTCTTTGACTGTCGAACGCGGAGGTACCACCCGGCGGTTCTCGTAGGCGGAGCCAGAATGTGTGCATGTTGCATGCACACGTGTTCCCTTGCCATGTATCCCCCTATAGCCCCACGGTACCCAATGGGTGCTTAGGCCTTAGGCCTTCGTGGTAGTTGGAGTATAAAAAAAAATTCATATTCAAATATAGGGTAGTGCCTGTCTTCTGGGCTTATTACATTACATTGATCATGATTTTGAATTTTGAGCTGCCATAACTTATTTTAGAACAAGGGATATATTTCTGAGGCTGTATCACTTTCGTAAATGTTTATCTTTTCTTGCCCTTGCAGAAAGAAAAGTAGTTTTCTTGTAAAAGATAGTAATAACAATAATATCGTCTTTATTTACAAAGATACAGAGTGCGATTCATTATGGCGAAGTTTAGCTAAAGCTACTCTTACACTTAACCATATGAATACGAAAAAAAAAGATGGTATAGGACAAACAAAAAAAACGTTTGGCTATTACAATGTCATAATAGTATTGAAAGCAGTTCAATCAAACAAGCAACTAATTTAAATGCCTACAAGCATATGTGCCCATAAACTAACTTATTATATATATTATTATTATTAACAAAAATTAGAAAAAGAAGAAGCATTATAATGTAGAACTCTGTAAATATAGCCTAACATGCTTACGGAAACAAGACAGATTCATGGTTCTGTAATCATCAGGAATATTATTGTAGCGACTAGCAGCATTATAGGAAAATGAGCGTTGGAAAAGCTAGGTGACGTAATGGGGTATTCTAATATTTAATGTATATCTAAGAGTTTTGTTATGTATTTCATTAGAAAAAATAAGTTTTTCTCTTGGGTATTTGGGTTTACCAGATGCGAGCAGCTTATGCAGGAAGACCAAATAATGAAAATTTGTCAAACACTCTAGCTTCATCCATCCAATACTGTTGTAAGCATGGCTAACATGGTCGTATTTTCTTAAACTACACGTAAATCTGAGGCAGTTGTTTTGAATCACTTGTAAACGTCTTTTAGTGAGCTGATCCAAGTAAGGCTGGTAAAGAATATTGCAATAATTGATAATTGGAAGAATAATGGATTCAGCAAGTTTTTTTACGCAAAGAAGAAGGCAGAACACGTCTGTTTGCATATAGAACACGTAATTCCCAATATGATTTTTGTAATATGCTAGAAACATGACTTTTGAATCTTAAGTTAATATCTAAAATGACACCAAGTATTTTAGACTCATTACTAAATTCTACTCTATCTGATCCAATTTTGGGATGAAATGTTTGGAGGATGCGCTCACGTTTAGTAATAGAGCAGAATAACATGATTTTGGATTTAGAGGAATTTATCATCAAATTGTGCTTTATAGAATAGCTATAAACTACATCAATATCCTCTTGTAACACGACGGCTGCTTGTTAATCATGTGGATCAAAATGATAGAGCAACTGGGTATCGTCTGCGAATGACTGTATTGTAGAGTTAGCTACTACAGAAGGCAAGTCTGCAATATACAGGGTGACTTTGAAGTTGAGTCATTAATTTTCAGATAATGATTGTAGAAGGAAGATAAACCAAAATATGTGTGTAAAAATAAAAAAAAAATAAAAAAAATGTTACCTTGTTTAATAAAGTATCCTCCCGACAAGTATTTCAGTGCGGACCTGTATTTGATCGTGCGGTCTTGGAGCAGCATGCCCTCACCTGTGAGGTCTTAAGTCACCTGATTCACGAGCCCTTTGCACTACATTAACAAAGGCACGAGGGGTTGGTTGCACTCGATTGGGAAACCGATTCGCATAAATCCGTGATGCATCCGGGAGCATTTTGTAAAGACTGCCCCCCCGTAAATAAGAATCATGTCCACAAGTTCAGCATTTTCGTAAACATGTGCCATTTTTGATTTCGTTTGAGCCACGCAACACACTACTATTCACTCAGGATTTATCGACTGACGAAAAACATCGTGATAAACGTTTCAAATTCTTTCGCTTTTTTGTTTCCGATGCGATGAACCGGTCAGGCGGATTATATCCGTTGTCGCCAAACACGAGCATATAATAGGCAGGGCGGTACTCAAACTTCCAAAGGGCTATAACTTTGTTACTTTAATTTTACCAGAAAAATGGTAAAGGAAAAAAACATTTCTTTTGATCAGATCTACTCACTGTTAAAATAAATGACTCAACTTCGAAGTCACCCTGTATATTAGAAATAACAAGGGTCCCAAAACAGATCCTTGTGGAACACCAGATATGATATTGGTAGAGTTATAAAAAGTATTATTAATGACAACACATTGGGACCGATTAGCTAATTATTCCGTGAAAAACGATATAGATATACATATTATCAAAACCTAAATACTCCAGTTTAGCAAGAAACAGCTGATGACTCAGTTTGTCGAATGCTTTAGAGTAATCGATCGAGACCAAAATGGAGGCAATATTTTTATCTTGAGCCCGTATTATATTATCTGTTATATTAACCCAGATACCCCTACCGTCCGTTATAACAATCACCTAATATTTAGCTTCAAATTTGAAACTCTGTCACTCCGCGTTAGATGGCGTTGGGTTATTCGCTGTTAGAAACACGTGTTTAAGCTAAATTTATTGTTCTAACCTCTTAAAGGGAGAGTTCTGTATGAGAGAAAGTGTTTGGAATAACAGGTGCTTAGTTTGTTGTGAACAATGGATAATTATAGGTGAGTATACTGATAAACTATTCATATTATTTTTCCATCTTGTGAATAAGTAATTTTAGAAAACATTAATCTTTATAATTGTAAACAAATAAGTTTAAAATTTGCATCTCACCGGCAAAAATATAACCTCAAATACCGATGTCCGTTTTAACGGACAGTAGGAAAATCCGGTGTTATTCGGGTTTTTTCCTTATATTTGCAGTTACTGGAACTATTGGAAGCGGCCCTTGAAACTTCATGAACTCATGGCAGAAATTGAAAACATTGATGACGATGGGTTGATTCCTGCTACTATTGCCAGTTAACGCAAATGAATATAACACTGATGAGGATTCCGGCGACGAAAATGAAGTGGATATAAACAACCTCCCTGGAAGTTAGCTGATGACTGAAGTTGAGGTTGTATTTGAAAACGAGGGATCAAACCAAACTACAGTTGAGAGTGATTTTGATAGCGACGATGACCTACCTTTGTCTACCTTTCTTACGAAAAAACGACCAAAATTATCAAAACCAAATTACTCTTGAAAAAAAGGTGACATCAACCAAGATTTTCCAGAATGGGTAAACACAAGTGGTCCAAAAAATTCTTTACCTCCTTTAGAACTATTTTTTCAGTTTATAGATGACGAAATTATTGACTTGGTTGTGAAATATTCCAATATATATGCTATTCAGCATAATCGCCGAGGTGATATACATTCCAGTGAAATAAAATGTTTCATTGGTGTATTACTGCTCTCTGGATACAACTCATTTCCTCGACGGTCAATGTATTGGGAAAATAACAGTGACGCAGGAAATAAGTTAGTCTATTCGGCGCTTCCTCGAGATCGCTTTAGCTTTATAATGCAGAATTTGCACCTGAATGATAACAACAATCTTGAAAATACCGATAAGTTTTCGAAACTGAATCCCTTGTTTTCTACTCTGAATGAGAAATTTCAGTCATTTGCACCCCTTGAAGAGTGCCATAGCGTGGACGAGTCCACAACTATTATTTCTGAAAAATATCGTCCTCCTGGCTTAGGGGCTAGTGTTGTACTTCAGTTTGCTGATATTATGCAGTCTCAATGTGAAAACGCTCCTTTCCATATCTTTTGTGACAATTTTTTACGTCATTACCTCTGTTGGCTGAGCTGACCTCCAGGGGACTCAAATGCACAGGAACTCTGCGAGAAAACAGACTATCAGATTGCCCCCTTGAAAAATCCAGTATGTTCAAGAAAAAATCCCGTGGTAGTTTTGATTATCTTTTGGATGAGAACCAAAATAATATTGTATGTAAATGGAATGACAATAGTGTTGTTACAATCGCCTCAAATGGAACATCTCCGACACAGCAAGTCAAACGCTTCTCTCAGAAAGAAAAGAAAATGATACATGTTTGATCAAACAATACAACGAAAACAGGGGGGTGTTGATAGGGCTGACCAAAGCCTTTACCGCGTAGGAATCAGGGGAAAGAAGTGGTATTTTTGCTTGTTTTCACATGCTCTGGATATGGCAGAACAAAACGCATGGCAACTTCATAAACATTCTGGCGGAAAAATGGACCATTTGCAGTTTAGGAGGTGTATTGCTGCGGGATTATTAGAAACTTATAAGAAAGAAACAAAACGGGGGCCATCTAAACCAGGCAAATACCTGCATTATGAGTCCAGATATGATCGAATGGATCATCTTGTGAATTATCAGGAAAAGCAAACCCGCTGCGCATTTTGCCACAAACAAGCAGTATTCAGATGCCAGAAGTGTGATGTTGCACTTCATCCAAAAATGTGTTTTTTAAGTTACCATACTAAAACTAACCTATTATTATTGGTTTAAAAATTTTTTTTCGTTTCTAAATAAAGTTTTATAAGTTCATAAGAATATTGAGTTTTAGTACCTTGTATTGCTACCGTACGTTTAAACCGACGGCTTTTACAGAAAAACCTAAAAGCGGAACTAAAAAATTTTACTAGGAAAATATGTTTATATTAAACCAATTAATAGGTTTACAAAAGTATATAACAAAAAACAAACATTACGAGTTTCAGGGGTATCTGGGTTAAGCAGAGCGGTAGTAGTAGAGTAAGATTTGCGGAAGCCCGATTGATTTTCTTTCAATATTCTGCATAATTCAACATTATTATTATTTGTTGCTGAGCTGAGCAGTCATTGAGGCTCTGGGATGGAGGTCGATATAATACACATACAACAAAAATTGATTTTTTATATGTAATCTTAATCCATAAGTGCTCCAAGCACTGAAGATCGTTAACTGCCACATCAAGAAGCTCTACGTATACATTTAAAAAAGATTTGACATAAATACCAATCCTCTGACTTTACGGATAAAGTTATAGCCAGCGATGCTGACAGACTCTGACGGAATGAGATCTGTAAGCCAAGTTTCACTGATAGCAAATATATCAAAGTCATCAAATCGAATAAGTTCACTGACAGCATCAAAATCGGAGAAAACAGAACGGACGTTGAGATGACCTAACTTAAACTCAGTAATAACCTGTCTAACCATAACTTATCCTGTTTTGTGAGCTAGTTATATAATTCTGATAAACGGCACAATTTTTATCAGTTGCTTGATGATCAGTACATAGTTTGGCTTGATACCTATTATTATACCTTACATAGTTAGAACACAATTTAATGTTAGACTGACATGCCCTTGTAAAATGATTGTCCGAACATTTAGAACAGATCGGGTCGGATTTACATCTACTAGCAAAGTGACCAAAAGCAAAGCATTTGAAACATTGAATAATATTCAAGTGGTTACTAACAGAACATCTTTGCCACCCTATATAAATAAAGCCAGCATTAACTAATTTTTTATGAAGTGCTGGGGGAACATCCAGAACATAATTGTAACATTTGTCATTTCGGCGATCTTTCAGTTTGATGACTACTTTTACATCGGATTTTAGATGTTCCCCAACATCATTCAAGGATAATGTATTATTTATTAACTTTTCATCCGAGTCTAAATCTTCACTGATGCACACATTTTTTATAGTTAAGCGAGGATTCAGTTTTTTCGAGGGATGATGCGATATTTGGACTCTAAACTGGTTTTTAATGCTTCTTCCAATTTCATACGATCGCTCTCAGTTCTGCAGTACACAGCAGCCCCAATCTTTATTAGTTTAGTCTTGTCGATGCAGATTTTGAAATTGGCAGGGTTGATAGATGCCGTGAGTGATTTCATCACATCATTATTAGAAACAAGGCAGCTAAGTTTATCAAGGAGCTTAAAGCAAACATTTTGCACAACATGCTCCATCTAACCACTCCCGGTTGAATTTGAAACTGTCAAAACTTCGAGAGGAAGGGGAAATTCCATCTGTTCCGGCTCCGGTTCACTACGGGATCTCGCGAAAAAATCTCTTCAGTCATTGATTGATGATTTAAAAAAAGAGGAAAGAGGAATCTCACCACAATTTCCTCTTATTTATAAAAAAGGCGTGGCATCGCATGTGTTATAAATTAGTGAAGCAGTAATAAATTAGAATTTGAACAGTAAAACGTTGTTACAATATCATCTGCTGGGTGTACTCCCGAGCTGGCCATAAGGTTAGTAATGCTATACAACTCTACTAGAGCGCTATTTGTGGAAGAAATTGTAATTTGGTATTTGCAGTATGTTGGCTGTTTCAATGTGATTAATCCAAGATTGGGGAAAACACATTAATTTCCCGAAGCTACCAAGTCACTGAAGCTTTCAAAACTTGTAAACAGCGACCTTACAATCAAATGTTGAATTTTAAAAGTACAATATAATGAATATCAATCATTATTAAAATATTCTTTTAAGTATTGCACCTCAGACTTAAAAACACCACAGGAATTGGTAATAATGATAACATGGTAGGTGGCTGGGAAAATTGACGCTGAATTCCACTTTAGCGCATATCCCATATATTCCATTCAACCATTTTAAAATGAAACATTAGGATGTAACTTGTACGAAACCTCTGTTTGCTATTTTATAGAACTTTGAAGTTGCAGTTTGGGTGGTGATACTCTCAAATAGAATATGTTTTATAGGCTGTTTTCTTTGCTTTTTGCACAAAAGGATGCTCTAAATTATAAGAATATAACATACTCTGTATATTATATTGTGATCGCAATAATGCAAAATTGCATTTTTTTCATGGTGAAAATAGTTTATTGTTAAGTGGTAACGTATTTTAGTTGAGATAAACATTCCCATCACTACACCGCCATCACTATTATAATTTCTCCATTAGTTGCAATGTTGCCAAATCACGGATAGTTAGTGTCGGCTAATATAGTAAAACCACAGTGAAACAAATGAAGGGTACAGCGGAAAAAGATAAATGTCGCAAATTTGGTGTTTTATAGTTAGAACCGGCAACATGTAGTCTTAACGCAGTACAATCCCGCGAGGTATCGGAAACATGCAAAAATTCATCCTGATGACATTCGCAGAGCGACGAATCTTGTTCATGAAGTAAGAAATGCTCTTCATGAATTCCGCAATGAGCAATGGAACGACTTTCTGGCGGGGATGCTTGACTCAAGCATTCCTCTCTGGAAGGTGGCGAAGTCGCTCAAAAACGGAAAGCGTGAACAAATCCCACACATTCACGGTCCTGGAGGCATTGTCTTCAGGACAGAGGAGAAGGTTGAGGTTTTCGCCGATGCCATGGAAAGACAGTTCTCTCCCAACTATGATCTTGATAATGACCTCGACGAGGAGCAACACATCGTAAGATCTGTCAGGAGATATTTTAGGGCCAACGGCGTCAGTGACAGTCGCGCATTCGTTGGTGATTTTTCTTCATCAGAAGATTCTTCTTCAGAAGCTTCTTCAACCGAAGATTTGCTTAGCACATCAGCGGTATCTCCTGAGATCCCGCATTGCACACCAGCAGAGATTCAAGGTCATATTAAAGATCTTAAAGTGCGTAAAGCACCTGGGGAGGATCAAATCACTAATAAGGCGCTGAAGCTGCTTTCGCGGAAGTCCTTAACTTATCTCGTGGCAATAGTCAATGCCATGCTCAGGATCCAGTACTTCCCATCCGCGTGGAAGACCGCTGAAGTTATAATGATTCCAAAGAAGGTGGGTTCGATATTTCCCCAGGATTATCGTCCCATTAGCCTGCTGTCAGCTGCGTCTAAGCTCGCTGAAAAGGTGATTCTACGTCACCTTGAGAATTTCTCGTCAGATCACCATGTGATTCCTGACGTGCAATTCGGTTTTCGGTCTGAACATAGTACGGAGCTACAGGCGGTTAGGCTGGTGGAACGTGTAACCAGAGGATTCACCCTTAACGAAAGTACTGGCATCTTGCTTTTGGATGTCTCAAAAGCATTTGACAAGGTGTGGCACGCGGGCCTCTTGTATAAACTAATCCAAAAGGGCTTCCCTTTTTGGCTTCTAAAACTACTGAAATCCTTCCTTGAAGGTAGGAAATTTCGGATCAAAATTGACAATGTGCTGTCGACAACACGGCTGATTACAGCCGGCGTCCCTCAGGGTTCGGTCCTTGGACCTATCCTTTACTCACTGTACATCCATGACGTCCCTAGTCCCAGCAACTGTGAAGTCTATCTCTATGCTGACGATACTGCATTGGTGGCTCAGTCGTGGTCTGGTGACCTAGTCCATGACAGGCTGCAAAGTGCGGTGGAAGAAGTATTAGATTGGGCGGATCGGTGGCTAATTAAAATAAACCATTCGAAAACGCAGGCAATCTACTGTACAAAAAGACGTCGCGGCGTTCCGTCTGAAGTTTCAATGAATGGACTTCGTATACCATGGGAATCCTCCGCTAAGTATCTCGGTGTCATTCTGGACAAAGGGATGACTTGGCGGAACCATATGGAAGCGCTAAAAACTAAATTCCAAATTACGTTTCGGCAGCTTTACCCATTATTATGTAAACGGTCAAAATTAAGTTTGATTAACAAGATTCGACTCTATAAGGTGGTCATAAGACCAGCAATGACATACGCATGTGCGGCTTGGTGTTTTATTGCTAAAACACACATGCGAAGTCTGCAGGTTCTGCAAAGCAGGACGTTGCGCACTATTGCTGATGCCCCATGGTATGTCTCTAACGAAACTCTACATAGAGACCTCGATGTCCCTTACCTAAAGGACTACATTAAGCAACAGGCGCAGCGGCGCTATAGCCTAGCGGAATCGCACAGCAACCCTCTGTTGCGTGATTCAGTGGACTACACAGTCGAGCAAGTTCGCAAGCACAAAAGGCCGCGGCTCGCACTGTAATCAAAATTAACTCGTGAACTTAGAACAACCAAAATTTGAGCATTTTTACACAATCTTTAGAAAAAATCAAATATTTTTAGACCATATCAAAATCTGTGAAGCGATTTTAACAATGCCTAAACGCTGCATATCCTAAACGATTCTCTTCTTCCCCTTTGCTCTCGTTCTTCCTTCTCTCCTTTCCTTCCCCTTTTTTCCTTAAAATTGTCTGGTTTCTGGGTTACCAGACCTGACAGACTTACAAACTGACACTGTGACTCAAGAGCTAAGGTCCCACGGACCGCTCTGACAACCAACGATGACTTGACATGCAAAAATGTGCCCATAAACAATGACAGTACGTCATATTGTCACAGCCGTTGTATGAATAAAAAGATGTACGTCCACTGATCATCACCGAAACTAGTAGCTACCTAGCTACTACAACAATTTACCATACACCAATCTGCGACAGAAGAAACAAACTTTAAGTGATCATTTTTAAGCAGTTACCATTAATTTTGTTTTGGTCCTATATTCTTTTTTTTTTGGTTCATTGTTTTTTCCTGTCCCAATTCTCTGAGCTATTAAGGTTAGAAAATCACCTTTTTCTCATGTTCTAGGCGCTGTGAGTTCTCATATTAGAACAGATCGTAAAACCTAAGATAAGCATTTTGCTGGTTAATCAACCAATATCTCAAAAGACGTTGAATCAGGCATGGACGTCGCTAGCATAAAAAATGTTTGGAATCATCTGGAGAATCAGAAAATACAAAAATGAAAAGGATTTTTCATTAAAAATCGTTTGGTCTGCTTTCACTTCTGGGCTACCCTTTATATCAAAGATATTTTTCTATTTATGATTAAACTTTTTCAAATTTTTTATAATAAGTAATCTATATTGTACTCCATTATATCTTTCACCCACCCTGTACAACGAGTCTAGGAGTTTTCAAACTTCTAAATTCACTTTTCTCGGAACTTACTTTTTGTGACATTCATCTTTTTCCACACATGTCGCGAGCGAATTACAATTTGATTTGGTTTGTCAAATTCTTACTTCCTAGGGCAAAAATGTGCAAATTGGTTTTATTACTGACGTCAATTTGACGCTAAGTCCCATGGGGAATGGCGACTTATAAATTCTGTCCCTTGACGTTTCGCGATTTTTTTTCTGACTAGATTCTTTTATGCGATTTGTTTGTAAGATTCTGTTTATGCCAGCCGCAAATAACCATTAAGCCCATCACTAGCATAAACGTCATTCGTCAAATCTGTTGACATTTTTTTTACAGATGCCGTTTGGACGTGTATTTGTTGCTATATAGGATTTTGAAATTCGTTTTGAAGGCGAACATAATCATATGTCTACCGAAAAAGCAGCTAGGGTATAATTTTTAGGTAAATATTAATGACAGTTTATGTACTCTTCAAAATTACTCCCTTAGCTAGCTCAAAAGCATGAATTGACCTAAATCTTGATGTATTGATCTCCATCTTGAAGATTCGCCAGCATAAACTGCTGTAAACAAGTTACAAAGGATGTAAAAGCGAGTATCTACTGGAGAATTTCATACAAGAAGTAAGAATTTAACCATCCGCAACTTCTCTGTTCTAAAAAGTAAAAATCAATTGTTTGTAAAAACCTTATCTTTTTTTTCTCCATACACTATTAAATCGAGATATATACCAAGTTTGTATGTTGCAATATCCTTTAAGTAGAATCTATCAATCCAAGCATGTGGGTAACATCATACATTTTTGGTACTTCTCCACATCAGTTGATTCAGCAATAGTTCAAAGATAATAGGAAGGCATCTACTATTTTTTATTCATAATACATGGGAGAGAGGCTCCAATATTTTTTATAGAAACCATTTCATTTGATAGCTGCATTATAAAAATCTCTACTCATGTTCGTGCATTGTGTTTTTGAGGCAACATATTTATTTTATTGTTTCATAAACATAATAACTTGAGATAGAAATTCACTTTGTTCCATAAATGTGTGAGATAACTTATGTCATATTGCTAATGTTTTATATTTCAGGATATTCATCGCGAATAATCTCTACCATGTCAAAGAGACATGCAGAGGAGGCCTCAGGCTCTACAGCCAGTCAACCTCCAATCAAAAAGATTCATTTTGAGCCACATCTCATTGGACCCGTGTCTACTTTGGAGGAAATGGACATCAAAGTTCTACAGTTCCAAAATAAGAAATTGGCTCAAGTAAGTGTATTGCTTATTAAATCTTGTATTCACCATATAACGTATTTCATTTAATATGTGTTTAAAATTTCACAGAACATCAAGACAAACAATTATGTTCTCTCTTTTCCCAATATTCTTCAAACACTTATTTTTGCCTATCAATGTTCAGTGACATTTAAACACCCAAACTACTTTTTTCTTTGCTAGAGAATAGAGCAGAGATGTAGGACAGAGCAGGAACTAAGACAGAGAATAGAGCAGCTAGAAAAACGTCAAACTCAAGATGATGCAGTGTTAAATGTTGTTAATAGATACTGGAACCAATTGAATGAAGATATCAGGATTTTGTTGCAGAGATTTGATGCTGAAACAGCAGATGAATCAGAAAATAAAAGTAAGATTTTACTGTTTTATACCCAACAAATAAAGTCACAAATATTCAGGGAAAAATTATTAATCAACAAGATTCCGTTTCAGTCTGACACAAACATTTTTATGCTCTTTAAATCTGTTTATGCTCTCATGTATGGTTATTGAATGCTTTTTACTTTATTAACATTAATCAAATTCAAGCAAATAACCAAATGAAAATGTAATTACCATTTACCAATCCATTCAAGTGAGTGTGGTTATCAGTTTGTTTATAAGATCTGGGACGTCATGAATCAGCTGTTATATGTCATAGTTATCACTGCAAAATTGTGGTATTTACCCAACTCAGGAGTAGTTTTATATTTCTGGTTATTATATGAATTGTGACAAGTTAGAATTTTGCCAGGTATTGGATATTTTTGTTGTACTTCAGCTTCATTTTTGGGAAATTTGATACAGGCTGACTTCAGTTGTAGCATAAAGTAGAGCACCTTATTAATTTTACTCATTACTGTTGTTGGGGATACTTTAAATCTAGTTCCTATGCTTAACAAAGTATCCTGTGTAGCCATATACCACAAGAATATTAAAATATTGCCTTATAACTCACTGGATTATGTCCACCTGTATATGGTTTGACTAATATCTTTTTTCATCGCTTTGTCCTATAATTTCTGCTAAATCAATAAATGTTCTCTTTGACATGCAGAAGTTTAGAGAATTGAAAGTTATCATTGCTACAAAGCCATGGTTCCATACACTAAAAATTATTTTCTTAAAAAAAAAACATTTCTCCCATTATTATTATGAAAGGTTTCTTTTTTAAACCTTCCATACAATGTTGTTGATTATTAAGTGATAATAAAAATAATCAGAAATTATATACGCGCTTTTCTAAAATAAACAACTTGCAACAAAACCGCGGTTAAAACCAACGCGTTCAAATCGAGTGACTGACATCATCAACCCGTGTGTCATCTTAAACACAGGAATTTTGATTATTCGGTTGAATTTGATTATAATGTTGGATATTCCTTTCTTGTGTGAGGCATATTGTTATAGTCTGATGCAGTCATTTTGTTGTATAAACAAATCAGTAATTGTTGTGATTCATAAATGTTTGACATAACTCGTGGTTCAAGCATTGATAAGATTTAGATTTCTATGGTAGACATTAGTCACATGCATTCTGTTTCTATTAATATATTTTGTTTACCTAGACTACATGAAAGAATGTTAGCAATGAATAAATGCAATCTTTTGGTTCCATCAAGTTATCTTCTGGAATCTTTCTGCCTACATCTTTTACTTGGGTGAAACATTTTTTAGAAATTCTTTAAGCACAAACTAATATTCTAATTTTTGTTTTAGATGAGAATGAGGCAACCACATCCTTTTTGATGCAACTGTCAACATGGGACAAAGATGAGTTGAATGACAAGCTTGCCAATAGAGTGCAAGTATCCAGAAGAGCAGTTGCAAAGGTGATTCAGGCTTTTGATAGGCTTATGCAAAGAAATGAGAAAATTACTTTGGCATTGAAAGGTGAAATTGAAGGACGTAAGTATATGTTTATTTCCCATTTTTGCCACATTAAGATTATGATTTCTCTGTTCAGAAATGTATGACTAGTTTCCCAAATAAACAACACACATTTTTTGACATTGACATTTGTTTGACACCATCATGAATCTGTTAAATTATCATATCTTACAAAATTATAAGTCTCAGCTAAAAAATGAGACCAAAGAATGCTTCAACATTCATTTATTAATGTAAAATTGGGATAGGGTAATTAAAGCATACTGGTTGAAATGTAGCTGCTTCTTTTGGGAATATGGTTACATATTTTGGCTCCAAGTTTTTGTATTACTTCAATAATAATAATAACTAATATCTTTTTTATTTGTAACAAAATTACAGAAGGTGAGATTTAGATACCAAGATACAAAATCTATTCTACCACCTAAGCCCCTTGACAGTGTGATATGTATAAAAACTGAAAATTTGTTAAACATTAATAACTGTATACAATAACAACAATAATAAAGCATAGTTAATGTAAGGGTTAAAGAAAACATAAGGTCAGTTACCACTTATTGATTACAAAAGATTTCGCTGCTGATCAATTGTTTCTTGAATTTGGGCAATGAATTAGTTTCTTTTAAACTACGATCTAAGAAATTATATGATTTGATTGCATTGTTCTGGAAAAGAGATGTGCTGTGGTATGGGATTGAAAAAGTCTCTCTCTATCTAATATTAATGCCATGCATATTTTCTCTACATTACTTACTACACCACTACCACTACTAAATATGACAATGTTTTTGAGTCAAGAACCAGAAAATAATCAGACTTAGCAGCTGGTATTTATACATTTTTATCAATTTTTATCCGGTTGAGGTTTTAAAGCATTCCTTTTTGTTTTATTTGAGTATACCAACATAATTTTCTGCAAATGGTTCAAACAGAGAACTGTTCAAGTTGGTAAATATCTTGATTAACGTTATTATTCACTATTTCTAAGTTATTACTCTACCATTATGCTGCATGATTTTGCCTCTTGTTTCTAAATCTGACATATACCGGGTGATTTTCTAAAGTGGCTCACCGCTATAACTTTTTTATTATTGAAATTAGAAAAACGAAACTTGGGGTTGCATATTATAGATAAATTTATATTTTTTCTTCTGGTTTGACTGGAAACGACTCCAACTTTTGATTTTTAAATGAGACACCCTATATATTTTTAATGATTTCGATGGAGAATGACACTTGTCAATATTTGGCAAATAAAGTCATTTTTGTTTCAATTTTTATTTTTCGATCTAGATTGCCATGGATCCTGTAAATTACTCCATTTTTGATCAAGTAAACAGGAAAAATACGATTTTGAGACTAACGACCTTACAGCCTTTTTCAAGATTTTCTAAAAGTTACAAACACTGATTTTTTCAGTTTACTTGATTTTTTCAAATAGAAAGGGGGTGGCTCGTCTGCTTTTTCTAAGAGACCATTTTCTGATGAATAGTTTGACACTACACACTCTTATTTTATTTACACTATTTTTCTAAATAATTGTAAGAAATTATCATACCTAACAACAAATAACACATATCTGCATTTGGTATACCTATGCACTAAATCCTATTATTCTAGTTATCTGTGACAAACAATTGAAGGTGTCGCTAGGGTTACTTCAACAAATACATAATCTAGGTTATTAAAAATACTGTCAGATTAAAAAAACTATTTGTTACATAGTTAATTCACAGTGGAAAACTATACTAAAAGCCAGAAAATTGACATGCTGTTGATTTACGGGGAAGCTAGAAAAATGTAATTGAGGCAGCTCGAATTTAGTCTCAGCGATTCCTCAATCGTCGCCATCCTACTCGGCATCACTTTCCAAAACTCTGGAACAGAAAATGCGAAATGAACAAGAATAAAATTCCAATAACTTAATCGTCAGTGAAGAAAAAGGAATAGACATGTTGGCCTATGTTGAAGTAAATTGTACAGCGGTAATTCGGCAAACTGTTTTAAAATGAGGCATAAGTTATTCATCCATTTGGAGAAGTCTTCACAAATATAATTATCGAACATTCAAGTACCAGTCACACCAACATCTTTACATTGACAACCACAACTGAAGATTAGCTTATTCCAACTGGTTTTTGACTAAATACAGGGACGATGGACGTTTTCTGTGTAAAATTATTTATTCAGACGAAAGGCGCTTTACCAACTTAGGTGTGTTCCACCGGAATAATAGAAGCTGCAGGTCACAAACTCATGTCTAATGCAAGAAAGACATTTTCAAGAGCACTTTGGATTCAATTGCTGGAAGAGTATTATCGGAGAGAAACTTTTGGGGTCAATTTTCGATGGACCACTTACTAAGAGATTTTTTTTGTAGGGACATTTATAAATCAGATGCATAAAACTACGTCAGCTACTCGCGAAGAACTGGAGCATAAAGTAAGGGCGGTATTCCGGAACATCCTGCACAATAGTTAATCAATGTGGTGCAAGCAACAAGTGATAAAGTTAAACTTTGATATGATCAAGGAGGAGGCGATTTTGAACACTTAGAACCTTGATGACGCATTTTTTAATTTTGTATGTTATAATAATGATAGGGTATGTATTTAATGATTTTGTATAGGTTACTCCAACATAGGCCAACAAGTATACATATTTCTTCTTCTTCACTTACGATAAAGTTATTCACATTTTAACGTCTGGTTCATTGCACATTTTATATTTCGAAAGCAACACATTCAATTGGTTCTCACAGATAACTAGAATAATTGGATTTGGTGCATAGGTATATCAAAAAAATAGTGAAAATAAAAGTGTGTAGTATCAAATTATTCGTAAGAAAATGGTCTCTTAGAAAAAGCCGACCAGCCACCCCCGTTCTATTTGAAAAAATCAAGAAAAATAGTCTTTGTAACATTTAGAAAACCTTTAAAACGACTGTAATGTCGTTCGCCTCAAAATCGTATGTTTCCCGTGTTACTTGATCAATCATGAAGCGATTTACAGGATCCATGGCATTCTAGATCAAAAAATAAAAATTGAAACAAAAATTACTTTATTTGTCAAATATTGACAGGTGAGGCGTTGTTGAGTTCAGAATGTCATTCTCAATTGAAATCAGTAAAAATACAGTATCGGATAAAAGTAAAGCGACGCTATAATATCATTAAAAAACTTGTTCACTGTACCTCGTATGATGACGAGCAATTTTGTAGTATCAGTACATACCTTGGTTTATCGTATTTAAATATTCTTTGCCTCTTGTGATAACATCGAGAGATAAAGAAATACCTTATATGTTTTTATGCATTTTTTCATGGACAAAAATAGAGCGACATTACCGATATTGTTCATACCATTAGTACATAAACATCGGTTGTGGTCGGTATCAAATGTTATTTTGTGTATAAAATGCATCGCGGTAAAAGTTTTTCTGTTGATCTTAAAGAAAGAATTATTGCATCATATAAGATGGGAATACCACAATATAAAATAAAACAAGAACTGAGGGTTTCAAAATCTGTGGTGTCGAGGACAATTCAGAATTACCGAATTAGGGGTAAAGTAGTCAACCTAAAACAGACAGGAAGACCGAGAAAAACTACAAAGAAACTTGATAGGAGAATTAAGAGGATCTCTCATGCAAATCCTTTTTTGTCAGCAAAACAAATTCTGGCTGAAGCTGGGGACTGTTTATTCTCGGACTATACAGCGCAGACTAGTTGAAACAGGCTTAACAGCATGCAAACCTGCAAAAAAACCGCTTCTTAGTAAGGAGAATATTAAAGCACGTGGTCTGTTTGCAGCCCAACATGCTCATTGGACACCAGATCAATGGAAAAAAGTACTGTTTAGTGATGAGTCAAAGTTTGATTTGCACAAAAGTGATGGAGTTCAATATGTTCGGCGTATTGCAGGTAAAAGACTCGACCCAAAGTATGTCCAAGGTACTATAAAACATGGAGGTGGAAACGTGTTAGTGTGGGGTTGTTTCTCTGGCTATGAAATGGGACCAATTTATCACATTGAGGGCATTATGGATAGGTTTAAGTATAAATATATCCTTGAAAATATCATGCTGTCTTATGCAGAATGGAATATGCCACTACGATTTGTTTTTCAACACGACAATGACCCAAAACATACAGCAAAATGTATAAAAGAATGGTTCAATGAAAATAGAATCACCATTCTTAAATGGCCAGCCCAATCACCCGATCTTAATCCGATCGAAAACCTGTGGGAAATTGTAGATAGGCAACTTAGAACCAAATCCTATAAAAATAAACAGCAAATTTTTGAACAAATTGAAAATATCTGGAAAACTATTGATCAAAACATAATTGATAATTTAATTTCTTCCATGCCTCAAAGGTGCCGCCAGGTTCTCGCAAATAAAGGACTGTGGACTAAATATTAGGAAGGCAACATGATAATGTATTTGTTTTTTGAATATTCTGTTTTGTATTATTTTTATTCTATGCGTCGCTTAACTTTTGTCGTTTAAGAATGTTTGATTTTTCTTTTTCATTTTAGAATCATGTCAATATGGGAGAAGTTTGGTATAGAATGTAATAAATGTATTTGTGTCAATGAATGTATTTGTTTTAATGAGTTTTAATTCCTCTTGCGTTATTGCGTTTTCAATAGAAGAAAAAAATATATCGTCGCTCTATTTTTGTCCGATACTGTATATAGCGTGTCCCATTTAAAAATCGAAAGTTGGAGTCGTTTCCGGTTAAACCGGAAGTACGCAAAAACAAGTGAATATGTCAAAAAATGTAAATTCATCTATAATTTGCAACCCCTAAATTTCGTTTTTCTTCAATAATGAAAAAGTTATATTGGTCAGCCACCTTGGAGAATCACCCGGTATAATGAAAATAACAGTGGTCCTAAGACAGATCCCTACACCAGAAGAAAATTTTTGTGCAGTAGAGTACTGTTGATTTAAACGAACTTTTTGAAACCGGTAGGTTTGAATAAACGAAACAGGTCTTCCAGAAAATTGATAACTGCATTTAGACACAAGAAGTGAATGATTAATTGTGTAAGTATGAAAGCAACTGCTTTTTGGTTGTCAAGCGCCGTTGCTATATTGTCTTAAATCGCAGAGTGCCGAAGTAGGCGCAGAGCTGTTCGTAAACAACACGATCCAATACTTTTGAGAAAATAGGCAGTAAACTGATCAGTCTCCATTGACCATACTTAGTAGGATTAGAACACTTAGGTAGCAGAACAACTATAACATGTTTTCACTGATCTGGGAAATATCTCCTCTGTAAACAGCATTTGATTATATGTGTTAAGTACAGATCAATTTTAGATATATGCAGGGTGACCCCAGAAGTACCCGGCCTGACCTAGAGATGGCGATAGTTGTTTGTAAAATATCATTGTATTAGAAAGTATGGAACCTATAAAGCATATGTGTCAAGTTTGAAGATGCCACGTGGTTTAGTTGTTTAGTATTTGTTTGGCAGCCATCGATACTGAACGTTTTCAGTGAATTTGTGATAATGGAGAAAATTGGTCATCGTTATGTGGTGCAGTACGTTTATTTCAAAGGCCTCAGCCCAACCAATATAAAAGCTGAACTGGATTCTACTCTGGGTGAGTCTGCTCCTTCGTTTACAACAGTAAAATATTGGGTAGCAGAGTTTAAACGAGGCCGTATAAGCTGCCAAGACGAGCATCGCAGTGGTCGACCAAATGAGGTGACGACTCCAGAAATGGTGAAGAAAATTCACAAAGCGGTACTGAATGATCATCGACTGAAAGTGCGCGAGCTAGCAGACATACTAGGCATTTCAAAAAGTGCGGTTCACCGCATATTTTCTGAAAATTTGGACATGAGAAAGCTGTGTGCAAGATGGGTGCCGCGATTGCTCACAGTCGAGCAAAACAGTGTCGTGAAGATGTTTCAATTGAGTATTTAGCGAAGTTTCACAGACACAAAGCAGAATTTTGCGTCGTTTCATAACCATGATGAAACACCCGAGACAAAAGAACAATCAAAACAATAGACTCAAAAGGCTAATAGGCTCTAAAGAAGGCGAAGACTGTTTCATCTGCAGGCAAGGTTATGGCGTCGGTTTTTTTGGGATGCGCGTGGGATAAACGAATTAAAGTTTGAATTGTTACCTCATGCACCCTATTCACCAGATTTAGCCCCCTCGGATTATTTTCTGTTTCCAAACTTGAAAAAATGGCTCAGTGGTCGAAAATTTTCCACCGATGAAGAAGTGATGTCGGCAGTTAATGGCTATTTTGAGGAGCAAGGCAGTTCTTATTATAAAAAGTGTATCGAACTTATTGAACATCGCTGGGAAAAGTGTATAGAGCTCAAAGGAGATTATGTTGAAAATAAATACATTTTTTACAGCATTTTTGAGTTTACTTCGTTGGGTCGGGTACTTCTGGGACCACCCTCGTACAAAGTAGTACTATATGCAAAGTTATGTTATCTGAACCACTATAATTTGACATTCTTTTATGAATGATTATAACAATGGTGTCAATATTCATTTTACTAAATTGAACTTCGTATTTTGAGTTATTTTTATTAGCTCGGTAATATGCAATTTTATCAGCACATCTCAGATTGCTGTTCTCAAAAATTGAAGTAAATGCCTAATCAATTTTATGCGGATCTGATCTTACGGGAATTTGTAGTCTTTCTGAGATTGCACTTTAAAACTCTTCAGGGTTTTATAAAACCTTATTGTAATCTATATACTTTTCTTTGTATAGAAGAGGCACCATCATTAGATGAAGCTATTAAAGAAACCAACATCCAACTGCAAGCAGAAAATCGCAATCTGCAAGCTCTCCATACATCTTTGCATGAAAAATATCACTTAAATAGCTTGAAGTTGGCTGAATTGCAAGATTCTGTCACTGCCAGGGAGACTGAAACAGCAGAACTGAAAAATCAAATTGATGATTTACAGTATGAATTAGAAAAGGTATTAGAAACATAATTTTCTGCTTAACTTTAAATTTGGTTTCACAACATCTTTACGATTTTTTAACAGTCATAAGAAAAAAGTAATTATATAGATTTTTTGTTTCCGAGGGTATCACATTGTTATCCCATTAAAACAGTGAAAAAATTCGAAAAAATCACGCCTGAAAGAAATGCTTCTGAACGAATTAGCAGATCGCAATTTGGAGGTTTTTTTAATTAACTAAACATATATTATGGGGCTTAATGCTTTTCACTCTTTAGTTACGGAGGTAGCGAGAAAATGGAAAAGTTGCTGAAAGTGTTAAAATTAATATTTTTCAGAACCATCAAATTTAAACACATCTCCGGACCCATCCGTTCAGCCAAAGACTCCTCAGAAACAAAAAACCCAGCCTGATCTGAGACATCTCCCATTTAGCAGTATCATGAAAATGATCAATTTTTGTACAAAATATTGAAAATTGACTTCAGAGGCTATTTGGCCATTTTAAAGGCCCAAGTAAAAAATTCAAATTACACAAGGGATAGGCTGCTCATTGTCCTTTACGAAAAATAAAAAATAGTTTTGTGGATTTTTGTTTTGTTTCGGAAGGCATTCGAATTATTATCTCAATAAAGCAGTGAACAATTTTAAGAAAATCACTGTTTATTAAAATACCTACCAAATTAATCATTGGATCATAATTTGTACGGTCTTTTTCAGATCCTTGGACAGTTTTACTTTGGAATAGTTATGTAATATGGGACCTAATGCTTTCCAGGAACAGGAGCATTGAGAAAATTGTTGCTAAAACGTTAATTTCTCATTATTTTTTAAACAAACAAAGTTTGAGTTCGATTATAAAAGGTACTCTCCAGAAAATAAATCTTATGACCAATCTAAGATATGCCCTATCAAGCTAGCTCGTGGACGTTTAGTTTTGACCTAATTTGTATAACGTTTCTCCGCAGATCCGCAACCGTAACGACAAACTGGAAACCCACTTAGCTGAAGCTGTGGAGAAGCTGAAAGCATACCACCAGCTGCACGGCGACGCGGCAACGCGGCAGCTGCAGCTTCGACAGCACCAGCTGCGCAGCAAGACAGCAATTCTAAAGCTACCAGAGAGCAGAATAGGCAAGCGACCATCTCACAAGCGAAGCTGGAAGATCTCACCAAAGAAGTAGAGGAATGGAAGGAGTTGGCCAACAACAGGTTGCAGGAGTTGGACAAGTTGCATCAGACGCATAGGGAAACGTTGAAGGAAGTTGAGAAGCTTAAGATGGATGTGAGTAGACGACATTCTCTTTCTTTTTTCCTTCCCTTATTTCTCCGTGACTTCTAGTACATGCTGGCGCAAACGAACCTTATGGTTCAAGTTCTTCATGACTTTTATTCAAGCTATAATCAAAATTAATTTGTTTTAAAAATATGCTATGGGAAGTTAGGGTAGAAAGATTTCATCTTTTAAATGTTGGCCAGATTATGCTTTTCGTAAGAGTTTGAGTAGAAGGTCAGCGATTTCTTTGACTTTCAAGTACATTGTTTTAGGCTGATAGATAAACACATATTCATTCAAATGTCGTCAAAGAAAGAACCCAGGGGCGGTTAAATTCGCTGAATGTTTAATGGGCTTTCCTCAAAATAATGCGGCCCTTCTTAACAGAACTGCTGACTTCTCCCTTGAAGTGTGTGCTGCAGTTTCATATTGTTGAAATCTCAAGCTTTGATAGTTTTCCGTAGCTCTCATTAAAAAATGTATTATTCTTCGATTTTAAGCAACAGTCATTGTAACTAGATCTTTACAAGAAAGTGCTTACAAAAATGTAAGATTTCTGAACTACCTGTCAGTAGAAGATTCACTACTGTTCTTTGTTGCCGAAAATGAATGAGATTACCTATTCTTGGTGCTGAGTGTTCCAAATCCTTGAATTGAACTAGCATGCACACTCAAGTAGAACAACATACTCCCAGTCGATAATAAAATACGATTATTATGATTCTTTACTGCGTATCAAATTTCCCAAACCTTTACCAATCCTAAAAAGGGAATAAATCCTGCGACAGCAGTAAAGAGGTGGCCGTGATCAACAGGTATATTGTTGTAACAATAATTGATACAGGCACGTCTTCTAGTTGAGTTGCCATTTTGACTTTATGAATATTTTTCAGCAACATGTATTTTCAGATTCGTCAACTTCCTGAAAGCGTCATAGTAGAAACTACGGAGTATAAATGTCTTCAGTCACAATTTTCTGTCCTCTACAATGAATCCATGCAACTGAAAACACAACTGGATGAAGCTAGACAGCAACTTCAGGCTAGCAAGAACGCGCATTTAAGAAACATTGAAATGATGGAGGTAAATAATCAGAACATCAACAAAGTGGGGAAGTAGTTAATACTGTGACATTTATCTTTTTTTGCTGAATCTACTTATGTTTTATTTAATGAGCTTTGGAGTTATGTTATGGAGTTATAAGTACGATTGTGTTAATTTGTGTTTAGAGTGAAGAGCTGATTGCTCAGAAGAAGCTGAGGCAAGAAGTGATGCAACTAGAAGACTTTTTAGCACAGCTGAGGAAAGAATATGAAATGTTGAGGATAGAATTTGAGCAAAACCTAGCTGCCAATGAACAAACTGGTCCTATTAACAGAGAAATGCGGCATTTGATCACATCATTGCAAAATAATACCCAGCAGTTGAAGGGGGAAGTTCATAGGTAAAGTCAATATTAATATGAACTGTGAACATACAATTCAAAAAGGTCTAAGAGTTAGATCCACAAAAAGCAGAGAATCCAACCAAAAATAAATTGTGCTTTGTCCATATCAAGCTTCAATGAGCAAGGAAGAGTCTGTCTCACCAGCTAAAATTTGCTTTTTTTCAGGTATAAGAGAAAATACAAGGAAGCCAATGCAGAACTACCGAAGTTAAGGAAGGAAATTGAAGAACTTCAAACAAAATTGGCTCAAGCACAAGAATTGAGCCAAGATTCCAAGGATAACATCAAAAAGGAGGAAATTAAAGAAGAGGATAGCACAAATAGTGAAGGCTCACAAGTTAAGGAGGAACCTATGGCTGAAGTGAAGAAGAATGAAGGTGAAAACGAGGTAATTGTTTAGGGAACAATTTTAAACTTAAAATATCACTCTACAATTTCCATCTTCATTGTTTTTTATCCTATAAAGCAGTCTGAAGAGACGGGTGACAACAAGGATCAAGCAGCTGGATTGGCTGGTTCTCCAACGGCTAAAAAAGAAGGTGGTGCCAAAGAAAAAGCAACAGTTAAGAAGGATCCAAATGTCAAGGAAAAAGAACACAGAGACGCTCAGCGTGCTAAAGAAGCAAAAATTGTAGAGAGTGAGATTGTCAGAGATCTCAAAAATCAATTGAAGTGAGTTGGGTCACGAAGTCCTTAAATATAAGCTAATTCTTCAACCATGGTGATTTGTTAATTCAAACATCGAATAATATTTTTTATTTCAGGAAAGCCTTGAATGAGCAAAAAGAGATGAAATTGTTGCTCGATATGTACAAGGGCGTTAGTAAAGAGCAAAGAGACAAGGTGCAACTAATGGCAGCTGAGAAAAAACTTAGAACCGAGTTGGAAGAAATGAGACAGACCCTTAAAAAGATACAGGTGAGCTAAGTAAAATTCAGTATGGTTAAGTCATTAATTGTTAGAGGACCTGAGGAGGACCTTAGTGCTTGTGTCATAGTGTCGTATGTGGTATTCCAAGAACCATATTGTTAAGGGAAAAAGGAGAGATAAAGAAGGAAATAATTCTGTTTACCATGCCGAATCCTCTAGGATTCAGTTTGGTATTTGTTTGTTGTTGCTTTTAGTAAATAGTGTTGCTTTTTGAAATACATAATCATACTGTTTTTATATGTATATATTTTTTAGGAGAATAAACGGGACGACAAACGCAAACTAGCTGAAGACGAAGCTTTAAAGAAAATCAAACAACTGGAGGAGCAGAAATACGAACTACAGAAGCAGGTGGCCAATCAGAAGAACGGTGGTTGCGGGGGAGGAATGGGCAGTGGTGGGGGTGATTGTTCGAGTGGTGGAGGTGGACAATGGGGAGGAGTGGGAGGAGTTGGAGGAGGTCCTGGTGGGCATGGCGGAGGAGGAAGGCCGTTTGTAGGGTCGCTAGAAGAGGAGGCGCTGTTGAACGAGATGGAAGTCACAGGGCAGGCGTTCGAAGATATGCAGGTAGTTTGGTTGATTCATTACTCGTATAGGTAGAAGAGTGTTTTACTTCCGGTCAGTTTAGACAGCCGTTCGCTGTTTTATGCTAAATTGCTGACTATTATACAACCTTAAAAGACAGCGAAAGATTAATCAACAAAAATCCGTTTACTCCCTATGTAGATTTTGCTGTTTTACAGGAGCAAAATTCAAGACTGATTCAACAGCTGCGTGAAAAAGATGATGCCAATTTCAAGCTTATGTCAGAAAGGATCAAATCCAACCAGTTACACAAGCTTGCTCGCGAAGAAAAGGACGTTCTCAAAGAACAGGTATTATTCGTTCCCTAAATTGATTTTTTGTTTTTGTTTTGATGAACTTGTTCTTGTCCAATTCACCAAGAATATAGGAAACATAATATTGAAAATGTTACCATTTGTTAAGGTGAGCACATTGACAACCCAGGTAGATGCAGCCAACCTTGTAGTAAGAAAATTGGAAGAAAAGGAGAGGATTCTACAAAATACTCTAGCAACAGTGGAAAAAGAGTTAGCATTGCGTCAACAAGCTATGGAGATGCACAAAAGGAAAGCTATCGAGTCGGCACAATCTGCAGCTGATCTGAAGTTGCATTTAGGTACCATTTATTGTTTCTCATTTTTAAAAGAAAGGCGTTTCAAATTTGGAGTCTAGATAATTGAGTTTATGGTGAAGATTTTGCACCTCGTCGCGGCACATTAATTTTTGATAAGTTATTTGTCTTCGAGGAATATTTTTAAGTTTAACACTATTTTTAGCAATGAATCCATATAATTCATTTGTTGCAGAAAAGTACCATGCTCAGATGAAAGAAGCTCAGCAGGTGGTAGCAGAGAAAACGAGTTCCCTGGAAGCGGAAGCGTACAAGACGAAACGGCTACAAGAAGAAATTGCGCAGCTGAAACGAAAGGCAGAAAGGATGAAGAAGATGGAGTTGGCCGGAACCACTTTAGACGAGGTTATGATGGAGGAGATCAGAGAGTACAAGGAGACGTTGACTTGTCCTTCATGCAAGGTGAGCGAATCCCTCTCTTTGTTTTTGCTTACCTGTTATCTCCCTGACTGTCTAGTTTTTGGGCAATCAAAACTATCAGACCGACTGACTTACAAGACAACCATGCTGAAGATTTATGCACTTTCATTTGTCTTTGAAACCACATCTTTTGACAGTGAAATTATTTTGTAGTCTTGGGTTGTAAAAGGACTTATGCCGAAGCTGAAGTATATTAAGTCACTTTTCCTTGTTGTTCTATCAGCAAGTAGAGGAATGTAATGAACAAAAAACAAATCCCACCTCTATTAATACCTTTCGTCGTCTATACCGCAAACAGGCGTAACTGATTTTATACAAATTTTCAGTAGAAGCAAAATGAATATCGACAATTATTTGATTCCATATATCTTTTCTACTTTGGACGATACGATCATGATTTCTGATACCTCTATGAGCGAACTACTTAGAGTTACGCTACTCTGCGGGATTGAAGATATGCTATATCATGTTGATTTAAATCCGTTAACTTGAATTTGACTTTTTTAATAATATGATTATTGGTTAAGTATTTGTTTTCTACTAGTTTTCTGGGTATTAATCTAACAAAACCTGTTTTATTTTTATTTGTTAACAAATTTACGTGAACTACATTTAATGATTTAGAAGCAATACAAAGTTGTATATTACTATAGCTGTAATAATGTTTTTCGGGATGTTGCACATGTGCCAGGTTGGATTTTCTCAAGAGCTTTCAGCTACATCTCCTATAGCCATCTTCATAGCGCTGTCATCGAGAGCGAAGTGCTCGGCTTGGCGGGTCGACTGAAACTGTCACTGAAGATGGCTACCGCAGATGTAGCTGAAAGCTCTGGAGAAAATCCAACCCGTCCCTGGCGCAACATCCCGAAAAACCTAAATGACATTAAGAATTCGCCATGAAAGCCTTCATTCTTCAAAGTTTTTCCGTTACTGTGACATAATTCCATTTATTTTTTTTTTATATGCAAAATCCTTATGAAAAAAAAACAAATTTGATGTGGTTTTTGGTCAAATATTAAATACTTTGCCGGTACAGAATATTATCTCAAATCCACAATAAGGTGCTCTTTTTTGTTATGGCATAACAACAATCATATTTTCCTTTTGCGTTTTTCTCAAAACCTAATTAATTGCACATAGAACAGGGTAACTCCAAGGTAACGATGTGTCAGGCAATGGTTCTTACTACCGGTGACCAAACAAAAGTTGTTTCCAAATTGTTCATTAATTTCTTTTTCTCAATTTTCGTGAATGTGATATTTGTTAACAATGAATAGCTCTCACAAGTCGATGTAATTATGAGCGGAAAATGTAGCAGAGTTCCCATCGGAAAAATTCTTGTAAAAAAGCACCAATTGGTGGTTGATAAGACGGATCGAATTTCGATAGTACAAAAGCATGGGATCAGATAGAAGTGGATTTTGATGCGTCTTCGAGTTCAGTAACAGAATCAATCTTCTGTTGCACGGATAGTTCAACTTATGAAAGAGACGCGCAACTAAGGTGTTTTTTTAATATTACAGGGGTGTACACCACACGTATACAGGATATACAGGATCTTGATATGCAGTTTCTATAAAGCACTAACGTGAGATAGATTGTAAAAGTTCCATCCTGATGGAAGTCTATTTCAATTTTGGCAACTGTCCACAACATTACAATAAAACAGATTGGCTGATATGTAGCTGACTGGTTTGTATCTTGAATATTTGTGAAATGAAATAAAATACGTCCATTTTTTAATCTTAATATTTTATTGAAACTCAAAACTTATGTATGGAAAATATCAGACAAATGAGAAGCCGCGCAAACCTGAGCTTTCTTGATTACATTTTCGATCACTTTTTGGAGGAATATTTTCAGTTGCTTCCGTAATATTGTTCTTCAGCTGCTCTATAGAATTTGGCTTGCTGGCATAAACCCTAGTTTTCAAAAATCCCCATAAAAAAGCCAGAAGCCGTTAAATTCGGTGTCCTTGATAGCCAGTTGACATCACCAAATCGAGAAATTAAACGTCCCGGAAATATTGTTCGCAAAAGATTAATTGTTTCCCTAGCTGTGTGACAAGTTGCTCCGTCCTGCTGGAACCACATGTTATGTAGGTTAAATTGTTGGATTTGAGGAGCCAGGAAGTTTTGCACCATATCACGGTAGCGCTCACCAGTAACAGTCAGAGAATTACCTGCAGCGTCTTCAAAGAAGGAAGGTCCAACGACATCTCCATACCAAACACCGCACCAAACTGTGACTTGACGAGGATGTTCATATCGAAGTGGGGCTCGTCATTCATTATCAGTTATCGGTAAAAATCGTTATTTTGGGTATTAGCTGCATGACTGTATTGTCGGCGACTTTCATGGTCCCTAGGCTGTAGTTCTTGGGTTAACTGAATTTTTTATGGCCGCAAATGCACGTCTTTTTTAAAATAGTACGAACAGTTCGGTCACGGCCTGACTTGGCAAGTATTTAACTTTACCTGTTTGTTCAAATTTCCGCACCTACTGACGTATGGCGTTGACACTGGGCACATTATTTCGACCGAAATCTTGTCCGAGCTTTCGAATCGTTGCAACAATGGACTATGCCTTTAACTAAAACGTTTTAAACAATACGGACGCGTTGTGGGATCGTGTAGCGCTCCATGATGAATTGGACACATGTGGTTTAAACAACTACTACGACGCCACCTACTGAAATGCGTGTATCAAAAATAGCGCGCAATTTAAATGTCAGTTATATATTGGCGACCCTGTATATACTACAAATAAGTAAAACGTGATGTACGCACTTCACGCCCGAAGTTGATATTTCCACTGAGAGTTAAAAACAAAGCTAAATTGTGGCCTAATTAATTTTTCCTGATTCCTCAACCTCCAAGAATGTATCTGATTTTTTGAATGTCTATAAAATTGACCTCCTATTTTTCATTGTTTCCAGGTGAAAAGGAAAGATGCAGTGCTTTCGAAATGTTTCCACGTTTTCTGCTACGATTGTCTCAAGACTCGCTATGAGACCAGGCAAAGAAAATGTCCAAAGTGCAATTGTGCTTTTGGTGCTAACGATTATCATCGGCTGTATCTCTCAAATTAATTTAATTCATTATTAATTGTACTCGATTTAGTTTTGTAACTTCATACTTTGAATATTAATTAGATTTATTTATAATTTTTATTGTAGTATATGTAATAAAAGATTTTTTAAATAAGTATATCAAGTTCTTCAAAGAGTTGCTTTTATTATTCCATTCTCACAATTATATTCTTTGTTATTTGTAAAAGCTATAGAATTAGCACTAAAAACTCGTATTCGAAATCAAGCAACAGTAGGTTATCCCGCGTAAACTGTGCTATCCTGTCTATATTTCTAGTTATAATTTGGAAAAAAATATAGCTAACCCTATGCTCAGATGATAGATAATGAGACCTTAAGCTTAGTCCACATTTGTATCAAGTAATCGTATCCGTATCAGGCGTATCGTATCGAGTATGCGTATCTTAAGTGTGGACGCCAATTTTGACCATATCGTATCTTTTATCGCGTGAGCCACAGTTCGGCCAAAAACCACGTCCACACTTTATGATACTGTATCTTGATGTCGTATCGTCTCGCCTATCGTCGTATCGATCTTTCATTTCTCGTTGTGATTCATTTAGTCAAGAACTCCCATACAGTGCAGACATGGACCCAGAACTCATCTCCGTTATAGCTCAGAGTGTGGCTACGACATGTGCTTGTTTTATTGTGATGAATAAACACAGGATACAAAAAAGACAGAGCCGTCGTTGGTGGCAGCTAGAATTGTTTAGGAACCGAAACCTACATGGCGGAAGAGCATTGCTGCGTGATTTACAGTTTCAACATATTAGTGGAAAATACAAAAACTTCACTCGGATGTCGCCGACCGATTTCGAGCATTTATTAAGAAGAATTGGACCAATGATTGCAAAGACTGATACCAAATTTAGACAAGCGATCACAGTTACGGATAGATTATGCATCACTCTGAGATTCTTGGCAAGCGGGGATTCTTTCACAAGTTTGCAATATTTATTCAGAGTATCGAAGCAAGCAATAAGTCTAATAGTTCGGGATACCTGTCAAGCTATTGTCGACTCATTAAAAGACGAAATAAAGGTAAGGCGATGTTTTCTTTACTTAATAGTGAAAAAAGACATAATTTTTAAATGTACATAAAAAATACAAACACGTTCATAAATTAAACCTTATTAAATCACTGAAGTCATCGGTGTCTCTTGAGTCACTTTCATTGGTTTCAACCTGATTTGGCGGTATTGGCGTATCACTATTAGAGGATTGATACCCTCCATGTTCACCTTCCCATTCACGATTGGTTGGCGGTTGCATTGGCGTATGATTATTATTAGGAGTAGATTGATATCCTCCATATCCACCTATTTATACAAAAAAATTGTTACTTGTCTTTTTTCAAAAAGTCCTTTTTTCATAGACACACTGGTAATTTCACTTTTAATGTCAATTTCACTCACAATGAGACCAGATACATTTTGAGGAAGGATATTTGAAAAAAAAGGACATATTGCTACCAAGGACATTTTGAGAAAAGGACATTTTGAGACTCGACGTAAACTACCATTTACTTTTGACAACTCTCAATTAAATTTTGAATTTTATTCAGTCTGGGGAAGCCCTGGGCTTGCATGTCTTTTGTGTGGGGAAACGGGACTAACAGTGGCGAGTAAATAAGAAACCGTAACTATTCTAAAATAGCTATAATATAGCTACATACTACTACTTCTGATATATGTGACCTATGAATGATTAATTAACGCCAATTTTTTTTAATTATTCAAAACTATTTACGCCAAAACATTCCGGTCACTGTGATAATTACAAATATGCATTTAGACAGTAATATCTACTAACCTTGACCCGTTGTCTTGGATTTTGCTATCTTTTGTCTTTCTCGACGAAGTGCCGAAAGCAAGTAATCCATTTTTTTCTTTATTTCTTCTGACGGACGTTGCAATTCGGTCCCTAATTCGTCCCAAGCATCTTTTTTAAGTACATAATCTATTATAATAGTTGCGGTTTTGAGGGTTCCACAATATTTCTTTAAGTTTATATGCTTCAATCAATAATTGTATCACACTATCGTTATCCCAACTCATGATTACAAAAGCATCCACGTACAGGAACTATCGGAGGAGTAGCGTGCCTTGCGCTCACGCGAAATGTACACATGTGAAAGCAAACTTGTCTAATCCTGTATTATTGTGTATCGCTTTTGATGATCGGGGAAAAACCGCCTCGAGATGGATCGCGGTGTATCACGTATCAAATGACATAGCCGTATCATGACACGGTATCAAAATGCGTCCACACTAGATCATTCTGCCGATCATGATATGCGTATCCAATACGACACGTATCAGATACGCGGTTAATAGTGATACGAAGTGTATCATGATCGCGATCATTTTGCGTCCACACTAGCGAACATGATACGCGTCGATGCCACGCGACGGAGATCTGATACGCGAAAATGATCAAGTGTGGATCCACCCTTAGAGTGTGGTTCTTTGTACTTGGGTCTTTGATACAAATGGTTGAGGTTTGCTACTACCCCCAGCTAAGGCCCGTATCGTCAGTCGTCCCTACAATTGTAGGGCGCGTTTATGGCCTCCTTGATTGTCATATTGCTTTTTCTCCTTCAAAAATTTCTAGATTACACTTGTCCCGTGTCAGCGTCAGCGCTCTCCTGTTGTGAAGATATGTTTTCTTTTTAAATTGTAGGAAATTTCAGGCTGATAAAACAAGATATAACTCAAAAGCAAGCCCAATTTGATGATGCAAATAGATGTTTGTGACATAACCTCAAAATAGAGTTCTGACACGGAGAAGTAGAAAACTATGATAATCAAGGAGGCCATAAAGGCGCCCTACAATTTTAGGGACGTCTGACGATACGGGCCTAAATGGTTTCCAGCAAAAACTAAAATTTAAAAACAATCACCATGGTAGAGGTGGCTATTACAAAATGGTGGGTTTGATTTCCACACAAGAGAAGGGATAGCTGTTATGGAGCCTCTTGAAGGAAAGCCTACCCAAATGGAAGCTCTGCAGCAAAGGTAACCAAGGGTAGGAAGTTCCAAATGTAAATCAGAACCCGAAGGTATAACCTTAAATAGAAAAAATCACTTGTTCAAAATAACCCGAAATAACGATTTGACTAATAATCCCCCCATTTAATTTGCTTGCAAGAAGTAAAAATTTAAATTTAAACCATTTAGTCTTGAGCTGCATCAATCAAAAAATTTCAAATTAAAACAAAGCTGCTGTTCAATGACGATATGCAAGGGAAATCTTGATTGTACTAGCAATACAAAATTTTTAAATTAACCTGAACTAAATTAAGATACCAGTAAAAAACCTAAGGACTCGGACGTAAAATATTTCACATCCTCCTCAATATTACTTGAGAACAACAGAAATAATTTTAGTAAATATACAACCAAGATCAGAATCTACAGCAATATAAAAATAACACTGTATTATTCTCAGTGTAATATAATAAAGAACAATATATATGATTATATGTTGCCAATAAGGCAACAGCGATGGCCACAGTGGCAGAGTCCCAAGAGAAATGTTTGTCTCTGCTATGGATGTTGTGATTAACCGTAGGTGGTAGATGGTCTCTGATTGTCGTACACGGAGGTACCACCCGATATACAGGGTGACTTTGAAGTTGAGTCATTAATTTTCAGATAATGATTGTAGACGGAAGATAAACCAAAATATGTGTGTAAAAATAAAAAAAAAATTACCTTATTTTATAAAGTATCCTCCCGACAAGTATTTCAGTGCGGACCTGTATTTGATCGTGAGGTCTTGGAGCACCGGCATGCCGTCCATATGTGAGGTCTTAAGTCACCTGATTCACGAACCAGTTGTACTACATTAACAAAGGCACGAGGGGTTGGTTGCACTCGATTGGGAAACCGATCCGCATAAACATGTGCCATTTTTTATTTCGTTTGAGCCACGCAACAGTTACACCACTATTCACTACCGACTGACACTGACTGTATACAACTGAATGAAATAATTGTAAAAACATCGTTCCAAATTCTTTCGCTTTTTTGTTTCCGATGCGATGAACCGGTAAGGCGGATTATATCCGTTGTCGCCAAACACGAGCACATAATATTATTATTGAGACAGGGCGGTACTCAAACTTCCAAAGGGCTATAACTTTGTTACTTTAATTTTACCAGAAAAATGGTAAAGGAAAAAAACATTTCTTTTGATCAGATCTACTCACTGTTAAAATAAATGACTCAACTTCGAAGTCACCCTGTATAATTTGGTGGTGGCTGTGGAGGTAGCAAATCATGATCTTCACTGGATGACGAAGAAGATGCAAGGCACACAGAACCTTCTTACAAAACTCCAATGTAGAGAACAGACAAGTAGACGTCGAGTCCAGAAACAAATATAACGAAGCGGTTAGCAATACCAAAGACCAGCACGATATAAAAGTTAGGCACAGGGTAATGCAGCGCAATGACAGTCGGTCTTTCTGGACGCTGGTCACGCAGATTGAAAGGAACTTCTTACGGAGTAGCCTCCCACCACTTATGTGATGGGGTGGAACGATTGAAACCGACTTAAAGGCTAAGGCGGAAGTGCTTGGCAAGATCTTTGCTGCCAACTCCACCATGGACGTCCCACTCCAATGTCCACGTGCCGTCAATTCACTTTAAAACCGTAAGACGGGTGCTCTTGTCGCTCGACATCAACAAAACTTCTCGTTCGGACTTGACTCCTGCCGTTGTATTGAGATATCATGAATCCTTCCCCGAAAACTGGAAATTTGCGCATGTCTAACCCATGTCAAAAAAGGATCTAAGACCGACCCTTACAACTACAGGCCTACAGCTCTGCTTTCTGTTATACGTAAGGTGATGGAGAGGAGCATAAATCGCGAGCTTCTAGACTACCTTGAACGTCACAGCTTGATTAGCGACAGGCAGTATGGTTTCCGGCACCACGCAATTGTGGAGTAAACTCATCCAGTCTTATAGTGAGGCTCAAGTCGTTGCTCTTGATATCACGAACGCGTTAGATCAGCTGTGGCACGCTGCCCTCTTATGCAAACTGCCATCCTATTGCCTCCCAGAGAAGCTTTGCAGATGGGTAGCTGAGTTTATCTCTGGCCGCAAGATATCCATCGTAATTGACTGGTTCTCCTCTTCATCCCACAACGTCAACGCGGGTGTTCCCCAGGGATCGGTCTTGGCTCCTTCCACTGTCCCCCTTACATATCAACGACCTCCTTTCCTGCACGATCAACCCAATCCCCAGCTTTGCTGATGACAGCTCTCTACATGCAGGAATTCAGAGCAACAAGTCGTCGATCTCTGCCGCTGAGCTAGAAAAAAGAATACTAGCGATGACTTCCTCTCTGACGAGAGACCTGGAGGTAATCGCTGCTTGGGGATGCAACAATCTTGTACAATCCAATGCTTCCAAAACACGGTACTGTACCTTGACGAACAAAAAGCGTCCTAGCGAACACTCGGTTTCGATGGATGGCCGAGCTCTGCCAAAGAGCAGTTCATTCGGCTGGTCGGAGTCCAGATCTCCGAGGACTGTCACGAACACATCTCCGTGTCAATAGCGGCAGCTGCTGGGAAAAAGCTAAACTATTTATTTAGGGCTAAGAAGTACTTTTCTGTGCATGTCCTTCTCACTCTATACAAGGTCCAGATAAGGCCTAGCCTCCAGTAATGCTCACACGTTTGGGTCCTGCCTCCCCCACTACATTATTGATGCTCGATGCTGTCCAGAAGATGGCTGTCCGACTGATCGATGACTCTTTACTAATAGACAGTCTCGGGACCCTTTCGCACTAGCGGCTTGTCTTTGGCTTCCCATCGTAACCGTGTCGAATTTCGCACATCCATAACTTGCCGATAGGATCGCTCCTTTGTCCCGAGGGTGTCGAGATTGCGGAATAATCTACAAGAGGAAGCTTTTCCCAGTTCTACTAACCTTAGGCAGTTCAAAAATCAGATTAACAAAATTTCTCATCCTCCTCCTTATAGCAGCCGCCGTGTCCTGGCATTTAGGCTTCTGCCTGCGCGGCTGCTTTGGTATATATATATATATATATAAGTATCAGTTACATTTAATTTGCATATAAAGAATCCACTTCACCAAACTTGTCTGAATATGTTATAAATAAGAATATTTTTCATTATTATTATTATTGTGTATTATAGAGATAACAACGAAAAAAATCCATCACAGCATATATTCACCACGTTACCAAAATTGCGTAGCTATGTAGCTATGCAATCAATGATAATAGGTTTTACTGTTATTGTCTATACTACAACGATAATTTGAATTATCTTATTTTTTACCACGAAGGCCCAAGGCCTAAGCACCCATTGGTACCGTGGGGCTATAGGAGGATACAAGGGAAAGGGGGGACACATTCTGGCTCCGCCTACGAGATCCGCCGAGTAGTACCTCCGCGTTCGAGAATCAGGGACCGTCTACCACCTACGGACAATCACAACATCCATAGCCAAGAGAAAATTTCTCCTGGGACGGGACTCGAACCCGCACAGCGCACGGCGACTGATCAGGAGACCGAAGAGTCTACTACTGCGGCCACTGCTGCTGTTGTAATGCTGATAATAATAATAGACGTTGCTGTACTATCTGTGAGTACAATGTCATTCGAAAAGAGGCCGAAAAACTCAATAAATGTAGAGACCTGGATAATGACGAATGTGGGATATGACGGCGAAAATAGTACCGATCATAATAGGTGTAACTGGTACCAAAACAAAAAGTATATCAACCTGAAGAGCTTACAAAAAACGGTGATACTTAAAAACAGCAAACATTGCACAAAAGACTAGTAGCCCTAAGGTAAAACTTGTCCTGCCCTACGAGTATATAGGAAAAGCGAGAAAAGGGAATGCGAAGGGAGGATAATTATAATAATAATTGTTCTTACTTATGATTGGTTGCTGAGATATAAGAGATTTAAGGTTCGAAAACACTCAACTTTGACTGAATGCCTGTTCGGCATTTTGAAATAGAAATTTTATACATATTTCTGAAGTACTCACAAGGAGGTTTCTTATGATCCTCCATCATTCCATTTAAAAATGTTTCAAGAAGGCGTTCGAAGCATCAAATTTCATCTTGCCAAGTAGACTCGTTCAAAAAAATAAGTGGGAGGGACCTTTTTGAAAAGCACAGTATATTCGTATCCGTCAACTGGAGTTTTGTTATATAGTTCTAAATCTACCATACAGTAAAATACTTTTAAAATGTTTTACATGTCAAAATCAGAAACAGATATTCCTTACTTATCTTGTGCGAGTTACATGTCGCTTTTCGGAATGTCCGAGGAGCCACTGGAGATATATCCAAAATGCCCATGCGCACCTCATATTGGCTGTACCCAACACAGCAGCGCTGTTGAAACTTTTGCACTGAGAACCGGTTGGTTTTGATTGTATTACCACAGCTTTGTTGCAATTTTTGCAAAAAATGAAGTTATGTTAGGTGACCATGTGTCAACTATATCCATTCTGCCAATGGTACATTTCTTATAATGTTGCATAATAGATTTATATTCTGTCAACAGATGGCCAAGGTTGACAATTCTTCGACCACACGAAATGTCAGATGGTTGTTTGAAATTTGAATCGCCTCCGCATCCATTTCGCCATGAACATCCAAAGTAAATAAAAGGATAAAGGAAAGGAATAACCTTTTCCTTTACGTAAACAAATTTCCGCATCTCTCCGTCTATTTCAAATGCCACAAGGTTCAATGTAATTATAACATATCCAAATTCCGAAAAATGCGGTGGTTTCCGAAATTTGTTTGTTTTCAACAATCCGACAACCAGGCTGGATACTACGAGATGCTTGACACCTTGGTTCCGGTAAGTGGGTGGAGCGAATAGTCGAAAAGATTTTTTCATCGTATATTCGTATATTATCTTATTCATTTTTTTAACAATCTCAAAAAAAAAATCACACACACAAGATGTGACAAAAGAAATTAGATAGAAAAGTTGTCAGATAATATTGTCTGAAAAAAAACATTTTTTTTTTCAAAAACAATGGGATTGTGACATTAACATACTTCAAATAAATGTGTACACGAAAATTTAACTCGGTCGCATTGATATTTTTCGAGAAAGTATGGATGGAAATAAGATTCAAAACATGACCAAAAAAAAATTAGTTAATTTTTGAATTATTAAAGCGTGTACCACAAATTCTATCAGCGGCCAGAGAAAAACAACATAGAAAACGTGACCAACCACCTTAATCTGGTATCTTTATTATTTATATTATTTAGGTATTGCTGTACTTCTAGCCCGGCACCTCTGCCAGTAGATGCTTTGCTACTTGAAATAAAGATTAGTCTTTTGACTCTTTTCATACCCCCTCTAATATGCCTACGATTTTTGTTTTTCAGATCGATTAATTTTTCGTGCTTCAGTCAGGATAGGTTCTTTTACATATTATTAAGATTTATTTATTAACAAAATTATTTTAGCAAACAGTATTTACGCAATACTAAGTCATCAAACGAAAGATAGAAATGCAAGATACAAAATGAATTTTAAAAAAAGTATTTTAGATATAAGATGAAAATAAGAATTGTGTATCTTGTATCTATATTTCAAATACTTGTATCTTAAATAAGTTATATCTCTCCCTAAAAAGCTAAAGGCTTCAGGTGCTAGCAACCTTAAATTGGCCACAGGTGAGAATGTCATTTTGTAAAGAAAACATAAGATACTAATAAATACGTTTATTTACAGTAATGGCATTTTTACATTTGATCTAAAGCACCAAAAAATTTACAAAACGATAATAGTACAAAAGGCAAGTATAATACAGTGTAATCCATTCTTAAGTTGTCAAAAAGAAATGATTACTCTGTATAGCACATAAATATTTTTAAAAGCAATAAGCAAATACAACTTACAGTATTATAAGCTACAATACACAACAAACGTTTTCATATTTGGACGTAACTTTTGAGTAAAATGGCAAAGATCAGACTTGAGAATTTTGACTCCTATCAGCTACAAGTTAAAAAAACTAAATGTACATGACCATACGATGACAGAAAATAAATGATATAATTACAGGGTAGACAAAGATATCGTGTAAACTTTCAATTGACGATGCATCTTAAATTAATATTTTTTGTTAATCACAACTGTTTAAGACAAAATATGAAAAAAAATGAAGATTACAACATTGATGAGTATTATGTAAAAATTAGAAGACAATCATTGCCATTAAAGCAATAATGGATAATTTTGTCATAAGGAACACAAAGTTTTCATTTTTTCTAAACGAAATAAGTGAGATTCTAGCATTAATATCGTGTTAAATCTTTTCTCATTCTAGAATTTTCATAATAACATCACAGTTTAAAGATTACAGTACTATATATATACTATATTTTGATTCTTATTACCAGTGTAACATTTGGGAAAAATCTTATTCGTTTTGTGTACATATGGTAGTGTGATACACAATGTGAAATCTGTTGTGTTTTCAAAAATGGTGTGAGTATTTGTTGACTGGTGTTAAAGGTGCAAAAACGGTTGTGCTATTTTTAATTTGTCAAACTTATTGTCACTAAGGTTTAAGACATGCATTCATATTTAATAGTGTATTTATAATCTGAAGAATATTGTACCTTTGTGATGTACCCTGTATGTATTATATATCTAACACACTTTTCATAAACCTAGACATGGAAGCGAAGGGTTTTTTCAATAAGAATTACTTTTTGATATTATGTAATGCTTTTTTATTTAAACATAGCACATGGCAATTTGTATGGAATATAACATGGGTCAAGTGCCTGTCATGACTTTGTATACTGGCATGGGTTACAGTTTCAATTTTCAATTATTGCATCAGGCTAAATTTGGCTGATGATCTCAGTTATATTTACTTCCAGAGTGCTCGCAGATCATGACTTATTAACAAAGATCTGCGAGCACCTACTTACACTTACTTCAAGTATAGTCTATATCGTTTCTGTATGAATTTTTTTAGTTGTAAGGTCCAAGATTTAGCATTTAATAGTAAGTGATATGAAAAGTTATAGGAAGACTTCATTTGATCACAATTAGAGATAGTGTCGATTCCTTTACAGGTCATTTTGAGGCCATCGAGAAATTAATTTTTGTTATCCTAAAACACCTTCCTCGGCATTAAATTGATAAGTGTACAAATTTTAAAACATTTTTGGGGTGAGAAATTGTTGGAGGTTGTAGTTACCAAACTTTGTGTTAAGCAGTTTTATACCAGAGCTTCAAAAAATTAGGCGCCTATGTACGGGCACGCTCATTGCTGCAATCTGGAGAAATGTTTTTTCACGAACAGCTCAAATAGTGCACTACTAGTTCTGATAAAACCTACGTCTTTTTATTGTCATTGAACTACATGGAAAATTGTACTAGACATTTTAGTAGGATATTAGTATATTTGTACGCACCCTCCTGGGACACAATACTGAGGGCGGCCGTAGTAATTGGTAGAATAGTTGTCAAACCGTTGGTGACACTCGTATGTAATATCTATATGGCGGATGTATAGGGGGCGCTATCTGCGCTCCCCCCTAGACGACCAAGTTTGTCATTTTTTCAACAATATTGTATATTTTTGTATCTTGGTCTGAACGTGACCTTGCTAGACCTGAGTCGTGCGCCACTTCAAAGACGTATCCCCACCCCATGCTCTTCAACTGTCACAAGGGCATTTGTTTAATTGCTCAAGCATGCATCTCCGTTCACGGAGACGAACATCTTTCTGAACATGAATCCTGTGACTATCACCGTGCCCTCTCCCTAGACAGATTCCTAAATCCACCCCTCGTATGGCAATGCATTACACAAAAAGCTGTTTGGTGCGGATTTTGTGTCAACGATGCAGGCGTTTTTGGCCATTTGAACTATGAAATATTCCTTACTAAATGGTGTACATCAGTCTATCAAATTAAAAAGAATTTTATGGATACCACATACAAATTATTCTCTTTTAGCATCATCCTATCCTTATCGAAAAAAACTTCAATTACATGAATGTTATCGTTAAGCGGAAGTGTTAATCGTGGCACTGATTTTCAAATTGGCGACGGCCTGCAAAAGCGCTGCATTCGCGTTGCAGTCAGACGGTGCCTGTGGAACGACAGGCAGCGCAGAAGCGCTTTGGAAACTCACTTCTTCTAGTTCTCGTTGAAGTTTCGACAGAGGAGCACACTGCTGGACTACCGACTGGATACTGTGCAGTACCTGGAAACAAAAAAGAAAATTTCAATATTATAATAATAACGAGCGAACAAAATTTAATTGCAAAAATTATACTCCTATAATATCAGTGATCATTCATGGATATGTTTTGAAGTTGAAAGTTTTGATGCTAACAAAGTGAAAGACATTACTAATATTAACTATGTAAAAGAAAAACCACAAATAACATTTATTTTAAAAGTACATAGAATAACCGCTTGGTACCAGCAAAAGGCTAAGCTTTGCGCGGGGTTACTATAATATTATTAACAATACAATTTACAAGATATTAAACATGTAATAACATGTCTTAACAATGTTTACATAAGTTTATAATACATGATACACATGATATTTATTAGAAGATTGAGGATTACTTTGGCAGTCCTAAATTAAGCAGTTCATAGACTTCCATTCTTGGTTGTTCATGAGGCCATTTAAACAGAAGTCTTTCATGTCAAATCTTTAGACATGACATAATTTCTTTGAGATTTTGCAGATGCTGATTAAGTATTTTGGGCGCAAGATAATCATAAGCAGTTTCGGTACTTCTAGTATTATACGCATGACTGACATACTGTCTATTGTGTTTGTGTTGATAAAGTGCTCAACAACGAAAGTATAATTGTTTCTCATCAATAACTCCAAATTCTTTATATAGCTCGTCAGATGGGTAAAGATATTTTTTTGCGCATGATACCTTTTAACAACCATTTTTGGGTTATCTCAACTTACTTTATATAGCTATTTGATGCTATGCCCCATCCAACAATTTCATATACTAGGTGACACTAAAGCATATTATATAAACTTCAGTTGTAAATTGTGAAATCCCTTTAGAATTTTAAATTTTGTTATAAAGTATCGAAGCTTGTTCATTAGATTTTTAACTTGTTCATCCCATCTGAAATGGCAATCCATATGCATTCCTAAATCTTTAATACTTCTTTCACAATTTATTTTAAGTAGCTCAATGTTCTTGAATATGGTTAGTAAACTGTATTTTGGGAGATTTCAAGTATATGAGGTGAATGGTACAAATTTGACCTTTTTTCAATTTAGTATAAGAATTGTATATTCTATAATACCTTTTTAACGTCGTTTTGATACATAGCTTTTAAACAGAGCATGGTATATGCCAGAGATATATCTCTAATACCTATATTTTCAAGTGTCTTAACCAACTCTTGATGATCGACAGTGTTAAACGCTAGCAGTTTAAAAAAAATATATTCCAGGCTTTGCATCACCAATTGGATTATTGCTGAGATGTGTTAAATGAGCTATGGCATCATGCGTTGACCTACCTGACTGAAAGCCATACTGTCTATCAGAGAATAAGTTGTGTTGGATGAAAATTTTTGTAATAGTTTTTCAAGTATTTTTCAAAGATTTTTGATATACCTGATATAAGTGATATTGACCGGTAGTTGCTTATATCACCTTTATTTCCAGATTTATATCTACGTTTAGCTGTTTTGAGTGATTCTGTTATACATATATTACAGATCAATTTTAAAATGTCTGAAACCTATTTAACTTATCCTTACTAAGGCGCCCTTCTAACAGATACACTTCCTCATCTTTACTCTCCCTCTTTCTTCCTTTCTTTCTTCATGACTTTGAACAACCTACTGACTTACTAGACTTCAACCATGAAGGAAAGACCTACAGGACACCCTGACTTGATGAACGTAGTTTACTTAAAATCCTGAAACGTCTTCTTGCACATAAAACATTATCAAAAATTGTGGGAAACATTCTCAGTAAAAAGAGGAGAATTAGACAAGAACACGTATCAGATATTGCTTTTGTGCCTACTTACCTCCAAAGCATTATCGATTGCTTCGTATTGCTTTTTGGATTCATTTAAGGCATCCTTTAAACTTTCAGAAAGGACCTGTCTGCTTGCCAAAAACTCCTGGGTCAGTTCTTTTAAGTGTTTCTCCTTTGCTGCCAGTTTGTCCTTCAGAAATGGTACCTGAAAACACCAAATTTAATTTAGAATCCGGAAAATGTATCATTGGTAACGAATATACCGCCGTAATTATTTCATTGCTTTACTTTCTGTGTTACAAATGTATCATTCTAACTAGAAGCTGAACCCTCTGATCACAACACTTTTATCTTTCTAATAAAACTTGGATCTACACTTTGTGATTTGCGATCCTTGGAAAAATATTAGCTACTAGATCATCCGACCATACGAGGCCAACCATGGACAGCTGTTTCGTGGTTTTTGAAACTCGTCAGCATGGTCATGTATCAGGTATAGCACAAAGCGGCGCCTGTTACCCGAATCGACCACTAAGAGAGTGAAATAGCAAGCTCCTGTGGGAGCTGTATCTGTTCGTGTTTGATACCTCAGTCACCGCTATGGCTGCTAGAAGCGGTCTACTCGCCATTGAAAAACTAATAATCTGGCTGTCGATGGTTAGCCGTCTGTGGTCAGACGGACGAAATGCGAACTGAGATACACTTCCAACAGACAGCTTGCTGTTCCACTCTCGCAGTGGTAGATCCTGGTATTATCAGGTAACCAAATAAGTTCGTGCGGTTGCTGTATATCGCACATTGCCATGGATGTTGTTGATCGATGGCGATTGTTTGTTACCTGTTGTCACTTTAGTATTAATCCTTCTTTTCTCACACACATAAAAAATTGCTGAAAATTGTTACATACCTAGTTTTAATAATTGAAAATGGCGACGAATAAAACAGTAATTCCAAGTTGTTTACTGTATGAGTACAAACTTCGTACAAAAGCTGCAGCGGCGGTGCGAAAAATATGTACCGCATTAGGAGATGATGCCGTTAGTCATCGAACACCACTGTTCAAAAAATATTCTTCGGGAGATCTCAGTTTGAGCGATGAACCGCGCTCAGGGAGACCAAAAATCATGAACAACGACGATCTTCGACAGGTTGTGGACGCAAATTCCAGGACAACATGCCAATAACTTGCAGAAATGTTCAGAGTGAGTCCTGAAACTATTCGTTTGCATCTTCATGAGCTAGGAAAGACGTGGAAGTTAAGCAAATGGGTCCCACATGCACTGACAAATGATAACAAATTAAGTCGTCTTACCATTTGTTCAGCAAACATTTCACGCAACGCTAATGAACCATTTCTTAATCGGTTACTAACATGCGACGAAAAATGGATCTTGTATTCGAATTCTAAGCGTTCGTATTATTGGTTGTCGCCTACTGATTCGGTACCACACACGCCCAAGGCTTCCTTGCACCCAAATAAAGTTTTGTTGTGTGTTTGGTGGACAGCAACTGGAATTGTCCATTATGAGTTTTTGGAAAGGGATCAAACCATCACTGCTAACTTGTATTGTGAGCAGCTTCAACGAGTACAAGCAGCACTCATCCAAAAACAGCCTTCTTTGATCAATCGGAAGAATGTGATGTTCTTGCAGGATAACGCCAAGCCTCATACCACAAAAGTGACCCGAGAAAAAATTTATGAACTCGGCTGGGAAACGTTACCACACCCGCCATATTCTCCCAACATTTCGCAAAGTGATTATCACCTTTTTTTGTCTTTTGACAACTGTATGAGGCACCGACAGTTCACAACTCGAGGTGGTGTAATAAATGCAGTCCGCCAATTTTTTGACTCCAAATCCAGGGAGTTCTACAATACCGGCATACAAGAATTGGTTCCACGTTGGCAAAAGGTCATTGAATGTGATGGTAATTACTTCGACGGATAAATAGTGTCTTATTGTTTCTCAATAAAAATTTATACTTTTCTACTAAAAACAGCACGAACTTATTTGGTTAAATGATAGATGGTACTTTGTGCTGTCTTATTTCGATTATTATCAACACACCTCATTTTGTGAGACGACCAATCGCCCCAAAATATCAGGCGATGGCATATCGCCAGTTCTTTCCCATTTCTTCATTTCTTCCAAAACTTCTTCCTCTTTCATTTTCGTTTCGTGTTCAGACTTTGCTAGAGCAGTAGACAATTCACAGACATCTTGGTTCAGTTTCTAGAAAAAAAAAATTAAAATAAACTTTAACGCCCAAAATATCAACATGGAATATTACTAAACACGAGATACCCATTCACAGGACACAAAAGCTTTGCACAATTTATTGCAATCAACAATATAACTACGATATATGCCATAGGCTAAGCTTATCAAATCAAATTCAAACTTACTTCAACTTCCTCCCTATGCTTATTCAGTTCAGCTTTTAGATTATCAATTTCCAAATTTTTTCTATTCATTTGAATCATCAGTTCTTTAACTTCAGCCTTGAGCCTTTCACCAAGTATCTCCCAATCCTTCAACTGTATTACCACAACCTTAAACACAAAAAACGCCACATATTTCACATAGGACATACAAAACTGGATATTTTAGTCTAATAAGCGTTGTATCAATGAGGAACTAGAAAATTTAGTTTTAGGCATTACGTATGAGACGGTGTCATCAACGTGAAAATGCAAACATTGATCATGATTTTTTAACACAGTACAAACCGTGCCTCTTGTATCCGTATTGATACCTCCTTTATACCGGTTTGTTTTTTTCTACAAAACAGTCTAACAAGAACAATTCATGTCTTACTAAACTTCGTTGCCTTCCAAGTTAATCCAGTGGACGTTTAGCCACGTCTCAATGACCGAAAGTCAATTTCTGTCGTCAGTCTGTCATGTCAGGCGGTTCAAAAGCTAAAAAATGTGCAGGGAAAAAGAAAGGGGTGGAAAGAAAAAAGTAATACCTTACCTTATTCGTCTCTTTCTGCTTCTCGATCTGCTCCAGCAAACCATCTCTCTGATCTTGCAATTCCTGCATACATTCGTCATTTTCTATTTGAATAATCCGAATCGTCTTTAACAGACGAGTGATTAAATTGTCGACATCTATCACCTGGTCTACTAACGATGGGAAATAATCGTGCGTTAAAGATGTGGCATCAGCAGATGTGAACGAAGTATTCAGACTACCTGTAATAAAACGGTCTCATAGAACTGAGAACGCTGCCATGACCGGATGACAGTTCGTAAAGATTGTGTATAATTCTCAAAGATACGTACCACAAAAGCTAGTACTGGCCCTTTCAGTACATCTGCCTGCTGAACAGGGCTTGTGAGAGATCCTTGAGACTTTCGCTGTGAGTTAGCCGGGAGCTAAGTAAACTGCCATGTCCAGATGAGATCAAGTTGTGAGAATGGCCGTCTGGAATTACCACGTCTTCCAACACATGTTCCATCATGAGGCAAGGCTCGGTTTCAGAGTCCAGCATTTCATTTGAACTGGAAAAGAGTACTGTCGTAGATAATATTATTTGCAATTTACGAGAATATTAATTGATTCCAGAAATAGAACAGGACATGACACCTACCCTACTTGTTTCACTATACCTTTTGAAGATTTTTAGGATTAAATATAGTCACCGCATTTTACATTACAGTAACATTTCGAGTACCATATATGTGGTTTCAAAGCCCAAAACTCATCTCTGAGGTAATATCAAAGCTTTGCACTATGAACCTTCATAAATATTTATCCCGTTATTCGTGAACGTCAAAAGCAATTTTGGATTCATTTAAAGTCTTGGAGGTCAGTAGGTCTATCGGATCTGGTTGCCCAAGCCACAGGCAGTCAAGAAAAAAAGTGAAAAAGAAAGAAAATGGAGGGCAACACAAGGAAGCGCATCACTAAGAGGAGTGCCTTGGCGTTGTTAACTACGCTTCGGTATTTTTAAATTGTTCTAGAAAATTCATTTTGAGGAATCAATACTAACCTGGACCTTTCCGTTGAAATAGTATCCTTGCTGACGTCTCTGGTGAACGGCGATTGAGCTGCGTTTTTGATGGCGTTAATAACGGCAGAAACGAAAGATGATCCTTTTTGAGGAGATGGCGTTTTGTCCACGAAATATCGTCTGGACCTTTCAGGAGTTGACTCTGGACTACTGCTACTATTTTTATACGCTTCATTGTGGAATATCACATCCTATAGATATAGATAGATTCCAGATTATATAGAAATTTCAAGAGCAATTTTCCATGATGCAAAGTTTCTAATACCATCAAAAAAATAAAATGCAAATAATGCTGTTGCGGAAATACCGTCGATATGGTTAAAGGTTTAGAAGAGTACAAATTCATGCGAGCTCATATAAAGGAAACTTTAAGAGCAACAATTGATCTCTATATTAATGATCTAAAAAAAATAAACAGCGACTCAGCACATTCCGACTCACGATGGAACAACACTCTGTAGACCACAATATATTGAGAATAGCAGTGTTTGTGATATGCCACCTTTAAGAGGAATTACTGAGAATGAGGTCATTTTTGGGTCAAAACAAAAAACTGAAAGACAAAATGACTCCTGGTGCCGATAAAACTCCTTCTTTTATAGGCAAAGAATGTATACATACACCTTGGGAAAAACCATTATTATACATTATGATGAGGAAGAGAGATTGAAATATTCAAAAGTATGTAGGTGCGTGAAAGACACTCGATTGTAGGATCTTATCTGGCAGCGTCAGAGTGTGACGGACAACGGAGTAAAGTAGAAGAGTGATAAAAGAGAGAGATGGCAGAACGGGCGCTGGCGCCTATCGCTTAGATGGATGCGCTCAACAAATGCGATTTGTTTCTCCCATTCGCAGAGTTGCCGATACCAATATGCCATATTTCTAAGAAATCTAAGTCTACCCAAATTTCGGGAAAAATAGCTGCGGATTCCACATAAGAGTATTCCAAAATGAAAAAGATTCAAACTATTAAAATTGTATTAATGTTTCATGGTTCAAATCATATTTTTCATGTTTGTATATTGTTGTATAAATGATTTTGTAATCCCTATTCTTGTTGCCAGTAGAGATACAATTAGTATTGAGAGAAATCATGGACCGCTAGATAGGGCTACAACTACCATATGACTATCAAATAGTAGTGATAAACAGGGTTTGTTTATAGCACAGTTGCCTGGTGTGGCGCAGTTGCGCCATAGGGGCGATTTGACAACTATAACGGTTACTATGGTGCACGCTATTCGGGAATCTGGCAATACCTAACGATTCCTAACGTTTATTACGCCAGATTGTTTGCTGACTTGTGCAGTACAACATGACAATCAACGTGACTGAGCACCTGGTAACCCTGGTTTAAGGTGTTATATTTAAAGAGCTTGGGGCAGTTAGGTATCTAGGTCACATATTTTAATGTATTTCGAGAAATCCGTAATGTTGAGTAAATACTACGTTAGATCACGTTTCTTGCTTAGTTTGATGAAAATTTGTTGCATAACTTTAAGATTCGATAGAACTTTTAAAATTAATGCATAAAGTCTATATAAACATGGGTCGAAAAATGCGTGCCTTCTGAAATACAGGGTGTTTAAATTTACTTTCTAAAATAGTTTTTTTTAAATATTTCGAACAATATTTGATGTATAACAGTGAAAATTGGTACACAAGGGTTTTTTGGTACGACAAAACGAACCATGGGCATCGTTTTACTGTAGCCGCTAGAGGGCGCTCTCTACTGTACCTGTAGTGTATTAAAATGACCGAAAAATTTTTTCTTCGTGCAATTTTTTGCTTTTTGAATGAAAAAATGATTCTTCGCACTTTTCAACATAAAAAAGCTTTCCTGTGAGTTTTCGTTATAGTTAGCCGTTTATGAGATATTTCGATTTTTAAGGTTCGATGCATTTTTAATTATTTATGGGAAACTAATATTTTTTTTACATTTTCGATTTGGGCATTACACGTAATTAAGATGATCGTTTAGATTGTGTTTTTAAACACAGCAATAATTCCTAACTCCAAATAAACACAAAAAAAAACAGAATATTGATTTGTTTAATTTTTCAATATTATTTTTAACAAATTAAATTAATTATTTACAACTAAAAGGCTATTGGATAGTTAGGACAAACATACAAAATCTAAAGTAGTTGCTCGAAATGTAAACCCAATTGTTCAATACACAATTCACATCTACGAATGATCGAACGTGGTATATAGCATTATTCAAATAAGGCCTTATTTCATCACATGCATTCCTGATTCTGTCTATTAGCATATCTCTTGTGGTTACGGGAGTCTGGTACACTTTTTCTTTTAGAAATCCCCACACAAAGAAATCTAATGGATTTAGGTCAGGGGATCGTGGAGGCCAGGCGACTGGTCCTCCACGGCCGATCCATCTTTCTGGATAATTTTCGTCCAGCCAGTTTCTAACTATTCTCGAGTAATGAGCTGGACAACCATCAAGCTGGAACCAGGCAAATCTTCTTAAATCTAACATAACATCATCCCACATATTTGCATGTTCAGCCTTTAAAAATTCCAAGAAGGTCGCAGCATTTAACCTTGCAGGCAAAAGGTAGGGTCCAAATAGTCGATTACGGTAGATACCAATCTACACGTTTACACTAAATTCATGCTGAAAATTTCTTTCCCGAACTGCATGCGGATCTTCATTCGACCAAATATGCTGATTATGAAAATTGACCACTCCACGTCTAGTGAAGCATGGCTCATCGGTCCATAAAACGTTACTTAAAAACTCCCTATTATTATCAGTCATATCAAGAATCCACTGACAAAATGTGATTCTTCGTTCTCCGTCCCCTGGCTGTAGTCCTTGCACAGGTTGCAAATGGTAAGGACGCCTATGGTCATTTCTAAGAACACGGTGAACATGGCTTGCTGAAATTCCCAAGGCACCAGAAACTCTCCTAACACTTGTAGTCGGATATCTATCAAACTTACGCAGAATCATACGGGTAAATCTGCGCTGACGAACATTTATGTTTTGATCCCTTTGGAGATTTCCAAAACCATTTTCAATTAATTGGCGATGCACTCTTACAAATACTGAGCGAGTTGGATGTCGTCTGTTTGGAAATCTTCGTGCGTACTCTGTGGCTGCTTCTGCTGCGTGTCCATTTACAAAGCCATACACAAAATGATTATCCGCTAACTCTTGATTGGAGAATAAAAATGTCATTTTTATAAAACTTACAAAAAAAACAGGTAAAAGAAACTAAATTTCGTGCATTCACAATTGAAAAAAACGTTTCAGGTTTCAACAGACAACAAAACTAACTGTCAACTAATTGACGTTTAACCTTATTCTGCTTTCAATTTCAAAAATATTTGCAGGCACAGCCTACTTCGAAAAATTATCGAGATACTGACTTTTTAACGTTATTTTATCATAAATAATTAAAAATGCATCGAACCTTAAAAATCAAAATATCTCAAATACGGCTAACTATAACGAAAATTCACAAGAGAGCTTTTTTATGTTGAAAAGTGCGAAGAATCAGTTTTTTTAATCAAAAAGCAAAAAATTGCACGAAGAAAAAAATTTCGGTCATTTTAATACAATACAGGTACAGTAGAGAGCGCCCTCTAGCGGCTACAGTAAAACGATGCCCATGGTTCGTTTTGTCGTACCAAAAAACGCTTGTATACCAATTTTCACTGTTATACATCAAATATTGTTCGAAATATTAAAAAAAAACTATTTTAGAAAGTAAATTTAAACACCCTGTATTTCGGAAGCCACGCATTTTTCGACCTATGTTTATATAGACTTTATGCATTAATTTTAAAAGTTCTATCGAATCTGAAACAACCTGTATCAATAAGTATCTTCACTAATATTTTAAAAGCAAAAATTTAGATAATATATTGACACAGAAAAATACGATTAATTTATTAGTCTAAGTCATTCCTCATGTCGTCCCTGGGTCTGAAATTACTAATAAAAAAATATATACAATCAAATCTGTTCATATTCTTATAGATTGAATATTACTAAAATATTTGGTAATAAGTATGAATTGTATTGTCAAGCTTTCATTGCTAAAAAATAAATATGTATATAAAAAAAATCTATTTAAACTATGTCCCTTGAAATGAAATCATTCCCTCACCCATTATAAATATTCGATTTGTGTGGGCACACCATTTGATATATTTGAACGCAGCTGTTATGTTCTTAAAACTTGGCAATACTGCTAATAATGTCAACATGCGGAATTTCTTAATAGTGAAAAGAGTTGCTGCAAAAAAGTATTGAATTTCAATAATTAGACCATTACATTTCTCTGTGTCATTACCTCACTGTTTATATTAAAAGGTAAGTCATTATACTGTTCGATCGCTTTAATGATTTTTTTCTTGTTTTGGGGAGTAAAATGCATTCACAAAATGCTAAATCAATTTGAGGTGATGTACTGTTGGTTACGGTGTCGTTTATGCAAATCCGTCATTACCTCGCGGTCACTCCCTCACTATATTAGAAGGTTAGGCAATGAAAATTATATGAGGGAATGAATGTTGCATATATAAAATTGTGGTTTTATTGTCTAACTTCAGGATGTATAGCATGTGTGTTCAATTTTAACAGATATCCGTATATCAAGCATGGGGCAAATGAAGAAGTTGAGTGAAGAAGAAAAGAAATTAAAAAAGGAGTACGACAGAAAGAGGCGAGAACAAATGAAAATTAATGCTGAGTCTCTAGAAGCTTTGCGTGAAAAAGAAAGATTAAAGTATTTAAAGAAGAAGTTAAGTCAATAAGTCCTACGAGTACAAGAGAAACTAGTCAAAAACGAAAACAATTAGAAAAGAATAGTAAAGTTTATAGGGAAAAGCGAGTTAAATTACAAAATTTACAGAGAATAGTTGAAACCAAATCCCTACCTAAGTCCTCCACCATCTTTACAGCACAGAGCAGAGAATTTGTCTGCTCTCAATAGACGTAGAATACGCAAGCGGCGAACTATTCTGTACGCCAAGATTAAAAGTTTGGAAAATAAAGTAAGGAACGCAGTCAAGCTTAGCGAAAAATATAAGAAGAGGTGTTTGAGATTGAAAACTAAAAATACTGACCCAAACTCTCCAGCAACTAAAGTGTCTTTGCTTTTAAAGAATATACAAGTTCCTGAAGTTGTAAGAAAAGACCTCATTTTCGGAGAAGCACTGCTAACGGACCTCAAGAATATCTATGACGATCTTGGAAATAAACATAGAGAAAAGAAAAAATATTGCATGTTGAAGCTGCAATAAGTATAAAGATACAAATTGCTATATAGATCGAAACATTTTTTCAAAAATGATACATACAAAATGAACTGTACTCGTAAAGTTAGCTCCAAATTGCTGAAAGTTAGGGGTGATGTGTTGATTTCTTAGAGAATGATGAAAATACGAGGATGTGCCCTTAAAGTATAAAACAAATCTCAATGTATCTATTAATAAATTAACTTATGTTTTTTATTGAAATTAAGCATCAAATTGTTGTCAAAATCATTCCCCCATTCTATCAGTCATTCCCTTATTTCATAGTTTTTTAAGTCATGTTTCTACATGTTATACACAAAAATACGGAGTACCTTCATTTTCAATGAACCTCACTAAAGTAAAACTTTATATTTCTGCAAAAAAAGGATATATTTTCATTATTTTTTTTAAGAAACGCAAAATGAAATTTCTAAATTTGTTGAGAAATACCCACATATGGATTAAAGTTCGTTCAGACTAAAAAAGATCGTGGTCATTTTTATTCGCATTAACCTCCTATATAAATGGCTTCATATTCATCCAAGTAGAAATAAATAGTCACGAGAAAGAAATCAATTGTACTGAAGGTCGTTCGCGTCAAATTCAAGTGCATAAAAACAGCGTACCGCTAAATATGGTTCGGTAATATCATGGCAATCAGTTACTATCTCTCTTCAGCCTGCCTTTGGAGATATCATCTACATATATCATAGATTCAATGTCTATTGCCGGTTAGGTGATCGAGTTTTCGTAAGTGTAATTTTTCACGTTCTATTACCATCCGGATCTCTGACGTTTGTGTTTTATCAAGTTTTGTTTATGCTCCATGATGATACAAGCTTAGATAACATTACACTGTCAAGTCAGCTGCTAGGAATGTTCTATAATATATATTCATTTTAATTCCCACGCCTACTGGAGAGGAAGTATCGTAATCGCGAAAAATTTCGATATTGAAATGTTATGTTTTTTGATGTTATATGAGATGTAGATCACGAAAAACCATATCACTCATTTCCGTCCGTCTGACTGTCTGTCTGTCCGCTGATCATTGACCTCTTCATAACTTGGAAGGTACCGTTCGGATTTTGATGAAATTTTATTTGACGCCATTTTTTTGGTGAAAATTCTATTTTGTTTTCATACAATTCTTGTCACTGTAAAGGGACTGTATCGGTTGGACAATAAACTGCAATTATTATTATTTTTAGGACATAAGTTGAGCAGTTTAATTAGACTGAACTAAGCCACGAAAACAATGTAACCTGTCATATTACTCCAAAGAGGCTGGCAAAATCATGATGTTCTTTTAAAGATGCATATTCAGTATAATTCAAGAATTGAATGTAGTTTCAACGTATAAGTTTGTGAATCTCAACTTCTTTCATTACATATGAATTAAAGTTCATTCAGACTAAAAAAGATCGGGGTCATTTTTCTTCGCATGAACCTCGTATATAAATGGCTCATATCCATCCAAGTATAAATAAATAGTCACGAGAGAGAAATCAATTGTACTGAAGGTCGCTCGCATCAAATTCAAGTGCATAAAAAGAGCGTACCGCTAAATATGGATCGTTAATAGCATGGCAATTAGTTACTATCTCTCTTCGACTGCCTTTGGAGAGATTATCCTAGATTCAATGTTTATTTCCTGTTAGGTGATCGACTTTTCATAAGTGTAATTTTTGATGTTTGCACAGATTCGCTGGGCAACACACTTTATTCTTCTCAAAAATATATGAAATTGACGAAAAGAATCATAAAAACAATCCTTATCCATTTGAAGCTCAGTTCTGAGTAATATCAGTCAAAGATCAGAGTTCTCTCAGTAGTATCGGGTGCAGCGAAATAGGGAGCTTTCGTCAAAAAAAAAAAATCGCCATGCTGTAAGTAAATACTTAATTTTTTAGTTTGTAACATTTCACAGATTTGTGTTAAAGAAATTAACTCGCCTCTAGCTCTTGTTCCGAAATGCTGTAAGCTGCAACCAGCTCTTCAACCAAGCCGTCCAGTCTTCCAATGAGAGCCGATAGTGCAACCGAAGCTCCTGAAACTGAGCTGCCTTGGTGTACCAGCAATTCTCTGCTTTTGGATTCCAGTACGCCCAGTCTGGCTTGGAGACCTACGCTTTCTTGTCTTCTTTGTTCACTGATTTTAGACTGTAAGGGATGATAAAAGATGAAGTAAAGATTTTTTGAAATTCCTATTTTTTGTGGTTTGGTGAAATGGCACTGGACCCCCTGAAGTCAGTATTAGAAAGGTGCGTATTTCACAGCATTGCCCAACGAATTCGAACATTAGAAGGAGCCAAGCGTAGATGTCATATTGCATTGTTTGTCGCCAAAATTGTGTAGCTTTAATGCATACTTTTGGCTAATTTGCCTACCAAAGTGATACACCGATTTAACAGCGTACATTCTTTTCTCTGTAGCTAATCATACTGGGTGTACTCACGCGTAGTAGGACAACCAATATCTGTGTTGCGATGCAAATCCCTCAATTATTTAATAAACAGGGATAAATTAAATAAAAAACAAAAGTAAACATTTACTAACGGTACAGAATATAATCAGTACTGCTTAATTCGTGATTTTGGAAGTAGAAAAATATGAACCATCCTTTCCAACAAACAGCAACATCCTGCATGGATTCTACTCGGTTCTTATATCTCACGCCTGTTGGCGGTATTGTAATAGCGAAAAATTTCGAAAATGAGATATCATGATTTTGAATGTTACATTATGATATGTATGTACATCACGAAAAACCATGTCACTCATTTCCGTTGTCCGTTCCTGTCGGTCTGTCTGTCTGTCCAAGGATGAAAAAGCGTTGCAGTTTTTGAAAATTGGTAAAGTGGCGGCGGAGAAAAAGGCCAAAAACGAGAAAAATAAAAATCGCCCAAACTTCCTTATTTTTGACATTTCAGAGTATCATGGCCATTTTTGAAATAACCTGCGAGTGTGCGGAAATTGCTAAGTGTTCTTGCCTTACTGCCCCGTCTGGCGCGTTGTACGGTCAGGCATTGGGGAGAGTCGACGTTGTTTGATTGACATGATCCGTTTAGTTTATCTCTTATATACGTTCGTAACTAACTTTTTTCAAATGATCTAATTTGCGTCAATCCTTTAAAAACTGATTACAGCGTAGCGTGGGAAGTGCATAGTCAATCTACTTGACGCCATTTTTCTAACAGTTGTAGAGCAGCAAAGTTCCTCTGCTATTATGTTATTGTCAATATAGTTATCCAATAAGAAGAAGATCTAGTATTTTAATTAATTTGAATTTCAAATTTTTTTTGAGCATACTGCGCTTTCTTCATAGAATCTCGTGGCATTAAAATGACATCGTAAAATTACTACTTATAACGCGAGAGAACTTTTCCTAATAACTTTTATATTCGAAAATCAAGTGGGCAAAACTATATTTTAGTTAAGATTAGTTAGATTGAAGTCACGTTTGACCCTTTTCAGAATCCACAAATAACTGATTTCTCCCCAATATTTTGAATTTTTAGGTACACAACTCTGGTGAAAATCGTTAGATTGGGACTGAGTGCTCAATGAAGCAAGAAATGAAATGAAATAAACAAAACTACCTGATAACCGTCCAGGTAAAAGATCAAACTATAAATAATATATATATATATATATATATATATATATATATATATATATATATATATAAACACTTATCGATAAAAGATCTGCTCTTACTCAACTTAAACTGCTTTTTCCAATCCACAGAAACCATCTTCATTTTCGGTAATTGTCTCGAACAGTCGCAGTATGTAGTAAAAACTTGCATCCTGACTAGGGTCTACGTAATTTTGGTTACAAAAAAATCGTATACTTGCCCCTTCAACCTAGTACGAATTCGTTGGCATTGACCGATTCATATTCTTCTCCTAACTACTCAGCTTACCAGCTTTTTACATTCTTCTTTAGCCTCCCTTAACTCCTGTTCTTTTTTCTCCAATGCTGTCTCAGCCTCTTTGAGCGCATCATGCAACGTCGTCTTCTCGGCCTGCATGAACTCCTGCAGCTCAGCGGCCTCGACTTCGACCTCCTGCTGGTGACGCATTAGCGAGTCTCGCTGAGCATTCGCACGGTCCACCTACATTGTTATAAATATATATATGTTATCATATTGTACGGCCCAAGTATCGTAGAATGTTTAAGTGGCAACGCTGCTACTCAACCCTCAACCCGTGTCAAGTTTTACCAAAGCCCTTGCTGATATATATGAACATTTAGTTATAATATCATAATATTCCCACATAGGATTGCAGTATTTTCCTTGAAAGTAACATAGGCGCACATGCGCCATTATCATTTCAAAGAAAATCGTATATTCTTAAATGTGACATTTCACTTCTACCTACTATTCCTAAAATTTTGTATTCTCAAAATTTCTCAAACACGCATTTAGCAAAGAAATATCATCATTTTTGCAAGTTTGACCCAGGATCGTTTATCCCGGACCATTAAAAAATACTTTAGTACCTCCATTTGAAGATGCCGACAGTAAGCGTGAAGTCGGGAGATCTCCTCTTCTTGATGAACCATTGATTGCAGAGCATTTTGAAAACGGGACTCTAAGGCCATGAGACTGTCGCTACTTGATGTCATCAAGTCTAAAAAATGTGAATTTAATAAAGCTTTTAATACCAAAAGGAAACAATAAACACGATGTGGCAAAACTTGAAGTTTAAACGTAAAATTTCACACCAAAGCTGTGACGTCATGAGGTTTTAACGTATCATAATAAGTTTTTCAATCTACTATTCCTAGTTTGTGATACATACTTCTGCCATGGACATGAAACTGGCGTCAAATACGACGAAGACAAACTTTATTTTTTAATGTTGACAGTTTGACATGAACTGTATGGTCACGTCCTATCGGTATTCGGAATAAAAGCAAATTCTATTGGCTGACTTCTTTGGCGAGAAATATCACTGTCTATCAAAATACGAATTTCAGATAATTTTTTTCCAACACATGACTGAAAATCAAGCCGCATCATCATTGAAATAATAGAAACACTTTTTTGAAAAATACCTTGGCCTTGTGTTACGCTTCCTCCCCCCAAAATAGCCATCACCCGTTCCGTATTACTCCTCAATTCCTCTTTCAATCCCTCCTTTTCCAAAGTTTCGACCCTCAGTCTCTCCTCCAATTCTTTAAATCTCTTTTTCTGTGCTTTGTGTTCAGTCCTCAGTGTCTCAAACTGCTCCGTCACTTGACTCAAACTTTGCTGCAACCTGCAACAGGACCTCATCAATTCAGCCACAGATATTAATTTTAAACACAGAATTCGAATAAGTTTCTCTCAGTCATAAGTGGAATCGTACAGCAGCCCTCTGTTGTGTCAGATAAGGGATTCATCAAGTAGCTTGATACTGTCATATCCTACTTGAAACGTTAATGCTTGGCTTAACTTGATTTTTTTATATTTCTTCTTGACGTGAGGTAAGGCATTTTCAAACTACCTGATGGCAAATTAGTAAAAAATCGAAAATTGCCACAAGACATATACTGCAATCACAAGTGATGCATGCAAACAGTGTTTCCAAACCAAACACGCGAAGTCGTAGACACATATATATAAATAAAAAAAAAATTAAAAACAAATTAAAATTAATATTCTTCTTCAAAAAAAAAAACTCAACAACTAATTTCATGTTTTTTACAAAATGTCACAACTTATTATGATATAAGAGTACAGTACAGAATCCGGACAGTTGTCACTTCCATTATTTTTAATTTTACCACAATTATAAATCCGTTAGGACCCTCATGTCTCTTAACCTGTGGTTAAATGATGAAATGAATGAAAACTAATTTAGAATTTTTTATTTTTTCAGCTGTTCAAATGTATTTTTTTATACGATGAACAAATTATTTTGTTCTATATGTATTATTTCCTCTGAGACAGGTGATAAAGTCTTTCCGTTGTTTTATTTATAATCTACTCTATAATACGAAAATTATCAAGTAATATCAAGGCTACTTGAATTTCCAAGTACTCGACTGACAGAGGTATTAACTACTTGATATCAGATTGCTAAGATGTATCTAATAGTTGATTTGAATATTTACTTGAGTTCAAGTCATGTCAATTAGCTTGAAAATCAAGCCAAGTAGTAAATCCCTAGTCAGGTACAATACTACACAGCCAAGTAATTTTAAATCATACAAGACCGTGGCGCGCACAGAGAACAAAATTAAACCGTGCAATAGCACAGACATTTTTCAACAGGTACAAACTTCAAATTGTAACCAATTTCCCATCCCTTCAACGCACTTCCTTCTATTTGATCTCTCCTTTCTGCAATTTAAGAACATATACGTCAAGTAAAATCTTGCACAAACCTGTTAATCTCTATCGTGGTCAAGTCTACGTGGACTTCCTTATCGAAAGTTTCGTTGTCCACTGGTGTCTTTGGAGTGATAGCTATACCTGCCAAGGCATTCTCTAAGTCGGACATGGTTAGTGCCGTCTGAGCACCGAGTTCATGATATATCCGTACTTTTTGTTTGCTCTTTGGCAGGTAAAGGCTGGACGATAACTTTGATGGTGATTCGCTAAAAAAAATTAAAAAAATATCAAGAATCTCGAAAGCATACGAAACGGTAACCAGTAGCGTAGTTGTCTGTGGCGAGATATACATTTCCATTAAAAATGATCTAGATTTCCTTTATATATTTTATAAATAAAACAAGATTAAAGCGTATCCTGCAGAATAATTATTAATTATCAAATGTAAGCCATTCCTGGACTCAGGGGATTAATTTTATAAATGAGAAATATCACGTGGTGACAAAAAAAAACAATAGTTCAAGCGACAATGTCTACGCCACTGGAATTGCTTGCTTGGATGACTTAGAACACTTTCGTGCCTTCCTACTATAGTAGATATCATCATCAAAACTTTCGTGATCTTACCGAGAGCTCCTTCTCGTCACAGCAATCCTCTGTAGATTTTCTCTACTAGAAGTTTTTTTTGGAGTTTCGGTCTTCTCTTTGCTTCTCCTAGGCAACGTGGCGTATTTTTCTATCGTTTTTGTGTCTGTTTGACTCAGCTTTCCTCTTATAGTAGTGTCAATATGGCCCTTCAAGGATCTACATTCAAAAAGTAAAAAAAAATCATTTGAATCAAAATAAAGGCCACTATTTCCACGTTTCATTAACTGCAGATTTTGGTCTAAGTACATCTGCTATTTATATTTCCAGTAGGGGCATGTCCACAACAGAATTGTTGCCAATATTTCAAGAAAATCGCTGTTTTAAAATATCTGAGGTGACCTGCAAAATGCGAAGAAAAGAATGGCTGCTAGCAACGAGGTGGAGAATATTTGGATAACACAAACTATAAGACGAAAATTTACATTTCTGGCGCTTTATTTCCAATAAGAAATATTTTTAATTCAGTTTAGAACTTCTAACTCTTTATCTAACTCCTGAAACTTATACTGAGGTTTTGTTTTCATGATCATAAGACTCCGTTGTCTGACCGAATCAAATCACGTATTTCTGTTTATTGTACGACATTTCGGCCACCATTTATTGTTATTGTGCTCGAAAAAAACCATCGTGGTGGCTGAAATGTCGTACAGTAAAGAGAAATTGAAATATATATTTGGTTTAAATGTCCTGTGGAACAGCCTCTTTGATGAAAATTTACCTGGACATAAGAGGTGCTGGTGTGCTGTGAATGCTGGGCCACCTGCCATCATCCGTAGGCGTGGCACTTGGCACCCTCCCTGTGGAACTAGTCCTCGTAGAAGACGATGTAGGCCTTTTCGTATCCTTCTTGGGCAGCTCCAGCGTGCTGGGCTTCGTGGTGGTCCTCGTGGGTGCCACTTTGGTCGTGCTCTGGGTCTTTCCCTGGACTCTGTCGATGGATTTTATGCGCACGGACGTCTTAGGGTTGGATGGAGGTTTGCTTTTCGATCGGTCTCGGATAGTCAGGGATTTACGGGCTTCAGTGGGGGAAAGTTTTTTCTTCACTGTTGTTTGGAGACGTCTGGTTGTTCGCGGGCCGCTAATTGAAGAACTCTCACTACCTGGTTTGAGACAAATAATCACTAATGGTTTACAATGTTGTACACGATTGATGAATTCGAGAAGGTATAAGCGTACTTTATATCCGAGAGTTTAATAAAAATATCAGGATTTATCTGAAATTAATTTATAGCTTCCTCAATCAATCAATAATAATAATAATAATAATAATAATAATGATAATAATACTAATAATATTCGGGTGGGGTTTCGGAGAAAGAATCGTTCCGCGATAAACTCTGCCTATCGTACGAGGTGACTAAAAGAGTAACCCCGCAGGAAGCCGACTAAGGTCAATAGGCTATCCGGTGCGTGGCGACACCGCAGGGGTAAATTCGATGCCAGGGGGTACTAATGGCCGGCAGCCTATATAGGTGTACCCCGGAAGGGAATTTCACTTTTTCCCATCTGAATGTCGGTCGAGGTCTTGGGTGGCTAACTACCACCCTAGACCTTCACTCCATTGTTCCCAACCCAAGGAGAAACCTCTACACCCGAGAGCACAGCGGCGCGTGCGCCAGATGGAAGCGAAAGTTTAGTTGGCTCGCAAGGAAGCATCCCGTATCCAGTTTGTGATGGACTTGGAAAGCCTTTCACGTCTCATGACCGCCGCATGGCCTCTGAACTTGGGCGCAACAATCATTCACTAAATGAGGCGATACTTGCTGTTATCAAGCAACATTGCCTCGACAGGATGCGGTTGCTAATGGCTGCTGAGATATCGTTGGTGGCGCGGACTAAGGGTTTGGAGCAATACAAATTGTTTTCTGAAAACATTCTCGCCTTTTCAGGCAGTCAATCCGGCCTTGACGCAGTTTGAGTCCTTTGTCAAAGGTTTCCCCGTGCAGATATACTGCGTAAAAATTTTTGCAGACATTGTCTTTCAAAAACATTGAACTTGATCCTACTCCAGACCTTAAACTTGATTTACATGACAAAGAGAAACTGACTAGACGATCTGAATGTTTGCGCAACAAGCGATCAAAAAGAGTCTTTCCACAAATATGCCAGAGCCGAACGTCAAAGGAGAAAAAGAGCAATTTCAAAATAAACAACCCGTGATTACCAACTGTTTTCCAGTTTTAACACAAATAGTTGATTTGCTTAGTTAATGTTCTAACAGAAGCTTATTCTAACATGTCGTTATTTTAGTTGACATAAATGCAATGACAAGTGGTAGGCATACCTAATTACTAACATGCGAGTGCCATTCCTGAGCTTACTTGACAAAAGTTTAATATGTATATGTAAGGGCATTATATTTCTTCTACAGGGGGTTACACATAAAAATCAAATATTGTTTTCATTTTAGTTTTTTCAAACAAGCTCTGTTTACCGTGGAAATTTTAGGAGTATAAACATATATTTGTCAAAACTTCAAACGAAACGAAAGTTTTAACATTCTGTAGGACAAAATATGCCATTGCCAAATATCCACATGTATGTACTCTATGATAATTTTTTGTGCGATAAAGAATGAAACCTTGAAATGGAATGCCCTAAATACTCCTAAAGAGGATTTAGACATCATTACATCATACATTAGTCATGATCCCTATAATACGTGGAACCATATATTCATAAGAGAAGTACTTATTTATCATTAGAAACATCTATGGTATAACTGTGTTTCAATTCATAGGTATATTAAAATCTAAAAAAATTGATTAGAAGGATTTAACTAATCATATAAAACTGTTTTATGATACAAGCAGCCATCATTTTATTCCCTTCAATTCCCAGTAATTCCTGACAGGAATACCGGGGAATTTGTAGGAATCAGAGGGAATTATGATGCATTAGAGGGAACTATGCGGCACTTATCTACGAAAAGAGGAATTATTGCCTCTGCCTTACCGTCAACCAAATCACTTCTGGTGTACATGGAGATATTCGCTCTCTTCTTCGTATCCCCACAGAATCTAACACAACTGTTCTGAATCTTCTGAACTCTATAAGTTTCGGCTTGAGTCAAACACAGAACTCCCATATTCTATTTTACTTAAAGTGAATGAATCGCAAAGCTTAATCTTAGTTTCTTGAGACAACACATGATTATAGCTGTAGATGCTTTTTAGTTAATCAAAAGAGCTTTGAACAACTTTAATAATTTATGATCGTGAAAAGTGCTCATCAAAAATTATTCCCAAGTTTTTACCGATGTTTTGAGTGAGCTATTCATTATTGAGACAGAGTTTTAAAGCATATCCACTGATCTGGTTCTGATTAGAGCGGAAGGTAATTATGGCCGATTTGCTACAGTTTACGTGTATCCCGTCGTCTCTAAACCAATCACTTTACCATCAACATTTGAGGAGGGATTGTAAGATAGATAAAGCTGCGTATCATCGGCATAAGAAAGTAAGGCGTAATATTCAGCCGACCGATCCAAGCCCGACACGTATAAAGTAAATAGCATCAGCCTTATGATGGAACCCTTCACAATGACTCGTTTTTCAGAATAGTCACTGCCTATTTTAGCTTGTTTAGATCGCTCCGAAGTATAATTCTCAAACCATACAGTCGAGTTCTCAGAAAAACCAAGAAACTGAATAGTTGTTGTTACGCAGGAATTATCTATAGCTCTCTATAGTCATAACAAATGTCAACTAATGCAGTCACTTTAAGATCATTTTTTCTAAATCCCGACTGCGTATTTGGAATTTAACTGTATTTGTTGGAGATATTCAATGATTCATACAGGATGCTCTAGAATTGGCACTCGCTATTGCTCAATTATTTCAGAAGATTGAAAACATTTAAGCTGCTGTCGTTATTGGAGAAACGTTCTTTACATAATTTATTGAAAATATGATTTTTGATCAACAGTTGCTAGGAAAATGCCGAGATGCTGAAATTTAGAGCTAGAAAGTGAAAATAATGACGGAAATCCTTTCACTGTTTTTTAATCTCTCTATACACCTAGTTGTCACGTGCCACGGTACTCTGGTACTCTATCTATGATTTTCCAGATACAATACACACCATTTTCACTCGTAACATCCTCATTCCTTCCGTAGTCTTCCAGCAGCGTAGAATTCTTCCTCAAAAGAATGTTGTAAGCCTCCTCGTAGCTCAGAATAGAAGAATCGCACGACCTAGCGTAGTTGAAATCCTGTGAAGCTCCAGAATTTGAGCTCAAATTCCTCTGGTAGATGCACTCGATCCCTTCAACCACTTCTACGCCACTGTCGCTGCCTTCGCATTGGGAGGTTTTCTTTGTTTTTTGATCTGGACCATCTGTAATAAGTTAAAAAATAAAAACGCATAAAAGACCATGGTTTTCAAAATTGATAAGTCCGGAAATGTGGATGTTCTAATGTCCTTCATTTTTTTATCACAACTGTATCGCCTCTGTACCGATTCTCAAAACCTGCATAGCTTGTTCGTCTCTGACATGATATAGAATCGGTTAAAACAATCAACACTACACAAGAAGATCCTACAAAAGCTAAAAAATTAATGGCTACTTGCTTCATCCCAGAAATGTAGTTCATGAAAAATGGCAAAGTTAAAATTCAATCATCCAAGATTAGCTGATGCTTATTTGAAAATATACCCAATGCTGCAAATTATATTAAAACGTCTCAGTTTTTCTTAATTAGTATTCCGGGTGTTTCAAATTGGGATCTCGAAACAGTAAGAGATACGAAGTGCCTTAAATGGGGACAAAGTCGCCTATTTAGGTAACTACCAAAATCCCGCGTAGAAAGTTTTGGAATTCAGAGTACATGCTCCCGGAAAGAGACGGAAAAAACCGATCTTCTTCTTCTTAAAATCGTTTCTTTTCCTTCTTGACTTTATTTGTAGTGGATTCCAAATAAATTGCACGTTAACATTGTCACTTTGTCTCCTCTATAAGATAGCATTATTAGAATTTCAATATGACGTTTCGCCTCTGGTTCTCCAACATAGACTTTATTTTTTCTTATGGACACCATGTTGGATTTTATCGCAGATGAATAGACTTTTTAACTCTAATTTCAAAAATGTATATGTCATACATTGATATTCCAAAGCTTAGTTATTTCGGAAAAACAGAAGCTCCTAGGTAGGCCTTGAACTTATCAGATTTCAGTTGTTTCGTATATCAGACCAGACCTCAAATTCAACATAGCAACAGAATTTGGGAGACTGAAAAGAAGAGAAATGAATCGAGCAGTGAATAATGCACAGAGAACAGTCAGGCTTTTCCGACAAAATAACCCACAGCATTTTAAACATCTATTATGATTTGCCTCTGCTTCTTTAGGATTATTGTTATTACAATCAATAAAATTTTCATTTTGTGTTCACGTTGACTTTTTATTCCCTTATAATTTTCCTCCAACAACAAATCCATGGCCAACTAAGGAAAAGTACAACATTATAGCGTCCTTGTGAAAACACGAAGTTGGTGATGGAACTCGAAAGATGGAATGGCGAATAAAAAATTTGACTATGTCATCTTGTAGAGAAGAATCAGTGACAATGACAACATGCAATTTAATTTGAAATCCCATCTCAAATAAAATCAGGAAAAAATTAAAGTGATTTTGAGATAAATCTGGTGGGCGAAACATATGACTATCTGATAATTTCACGGCCTACTTAGAAAATTCTGCTTTTGTCAAATAACTAAGGTTTAGCAATGTTAATGTATAACGTTTTCTACATTTTTGAAATCAGAATTAAAACCCCGATTTGTGCGAAAATCCAATATGGCGCCCATAAGAAAAATAAAGTTGATTCTGGAGGACAAGAAATAAAACGTCATACTGATATTTTTTTTATATACTCCAACTACCACGAAGGCCTAAGGCTTAAACACCCATTGGGTACCGTGGGGCTATAGGGGGATACAGGGGAAAGGGGGAACGCCACACGGACTCTGGTGACGGAACACGTGTGCATGCGACATGCACACATTCTGGAGACCGTCTACCACCTACGGACAATCACGACATCCATAACCAAGAGAAAAATGTCTCCTGGGACGGGATTCGAACCCGCACAGAGCACGGCGACTGATCAGGAGACCGGAGAGTCTACTACTGCGGCCCCCGCTGCTGCCTAAATATTGATATTCTAATTATGCCAACTTGAAGAGGAGAAAAAGTGGCAATGTTAATGTGCAATTTACTTTGGAATCCCACTACAAATAAAGGCCGAAAATAATTAAAACGATTTTCGGAAATTTCGGTTTTTTCCGACTCTCTCCAGAAGTACTTTGAGGTTCGAAACTCTCTAATCGGTATTTTATTGATTACCTTAAATACGCAACTTTGCTCCCATTTAAGCGGCTTACAGTATCCGATAGCCCAATGGTGAGGGTCGAATTTGAAACACCCTGTATGTATAAGCAATAAATTCAACTGAATGTGAACAGAAGGCGATATCAAGTTGAAGTCGAATTACCGTTGGAATGCTTTTGGTGGCATTATGGAAACAGCTACAAACCTGTCAACTTTTGATCTGCCCCACCTGATCCAGCGCCAGCACCCGATACGTTTTCGATGACAGTCACATTGGACATGTTGAAAGGGTGAATCGTGGTGTCCTTGTCCACTTCATCCGCCTCCTGGTCTTCGTTCCCTAAGAGTTTGTCCTCTGAAGAAGGTGGCGACTCACCAGCCTCCATAGTCGAAGCAATTGACTTGAATTTGGATCATTCTGGAACAAGAGTGCGATATTGTGAGAAGTGGACGATGCATATGCTTATTAGGAAATACATATATTGAGGCTATGGAGGCAGCAGTATATTTGTAGTATAAACAGATATTTCTTAATATAGAATTATTAGGCATTATAGACCGTGACGCCTTGGGTGTAAGATCGATATATTGTGGGGTTAGTCTTACTCATTTTTATACAAAGTTGTAGAGCACTAGTATTGCAAAGAAACTATGAAAATTCTAATAAGAAAATCATTTCTAGAAAAGTATTGGCCTTCTATGGCTAAGAAAAACTGCGCTATTATAGTGGGCGTTTTTGTTATAATTAATAGTTCTCATTAGAGAAATGAGAGTCATATCAATTTTTCAGGTTACTAGTGAGGAAAAATAAAAACATAACATTTCCTGTTGTTACCGTCTTCACGCAAGATCATCCATTAGAAATTGTTGGAATTTCTCTCGCACAGATTCTCAGGTGATTCGCGGAAGAGTAATAAAATGATAACAATAATTAAAAAGAAAGCTCTAAAGAGGTAATCAAGATATCAGGATGGAGACAAACAAATGTTATGCAACACGTTATTGCACGTTAATACATTAATATTTATCACAGCCTGATCAGAAAATGCAAGATTTATGTTTTATTGCAGAAATATAGCTAGAGCTATCATATACCAATAGTCGTCAATGGTTGTCAACTATTTTTTCATAAATATAAATTTTCCATTTATATTGACTTTAATCATGAAAATTATTACGTATAACCGTTAACAACAAAGCAGCATCAGTAAAACAATTGTAGACCAACGTCCTAACCTTAATCGGATGTCCAAAGTTATCATATGACAGACATTTTGTGACACATGGTATCTCAGACAATAATATACTAAAGATTAAAGCATATTTATTACTGTTTTTATACGAGAGTTTTGTTTGCAAACCTAATAAAATAATTTCGAGCTTTTAACGTCTGTCAAAATATCTCAAGGTTTGCTAAAAGTCGATTGGATATGGACACAATTGAATATAAGAATATTTTATACACACCTAGATATTAGACGCGAAAGTTTATTTTGTCATTCCTTTCCAATATGCAACTTTCAAAAACATCCAATTAAACAGAATGAATATAAAATATATTCAACAGCATTAAAGAAATTTTGAAAATAAAAAAATGTTGCATACGTGTTTCAAAACCCTTCCTACAATGTAGATTGTTTCATTTTGTATGATGAGAGAAGCGACTACTTAACAGTCCCTTCACCTTTGCAGCTCGTACAATGATGCTACCAAGCCCAGACACAATTATTGTTGAATTAAAATAGCACACATGGTCGGCCAAGTGTTACCAGATTGCGATAAGGATTATCAGGCATTGAAATCGCCAGTGGACGCAGCTGGGTATTATACGTCTAGGTATCTTATAATCGATCTTAGATCTTATGGAGAGTTTATCAGCATTTTTGCACTAGCCTTATATATTCCATGATTTATCAAAAATATATTTCAATTCTACTCAGACAAATTTTTAAACTCGCTTTTAACATTGCAATTGTAAGCTTAGGCATAGGTAAGAAGTCTATTACCGAATTGAGTCAAGTAAATTGACTCTATAGTTCCCACATCTAGTACAATTTTACATGTAGTGCATTGGCATCAAATAGACGCGGATTTTGTCAGAAACATTAGTGCACCATATCGGATTTTCATGAAAATAAATCCCTCAGATTGCAGCAGTGAGCCAGTCCGTAGACGGTAGCCTCATATCTTTGGAGCTCTGGTGTGAAACTGTCAACAACGTTTTGTACCTCATGAAATCAAGTAACCTCATTAAATTACACTACAAGCATGATCTACTGAACATGATGAAACTATTTACTTCTAAAACAATTTATTTTCTCAAAAACATTCTAGATTCACTCTAGTCGTAAAAAATACATATTTGAAATCACTTAGACCTATAACTAATAGAACATCTGAACAAATAAACAATGTGCGAATAAATGATATATATATATATATATATATATATATATATATATATATATATATATATATATATACTAAGTGACATATAAATCCGAACACCCAGTTTAAATGGTTTTATTTTAATAAAAGTTGGTGCATGTATTTATCTTACTGTAAATAACAAGTGAAAAAATTTTCAGCCTTATCAGTTGGACATTCCGGTTTTTATACTGTTTTCTTTTAATTCACTAACGCTCTAGAAATGAATATTTCAGCCGCAGTAAAGAATCAACGTTGGCGGATTTTGGTTCTTGACATCCTTTACAATCGGTTACGATGCCTAGAGTACGGAGACCTGTATGATTTCGTCAACTTAGTGAGTTTGATAGGGGCCGTATAGTGGGACTTCGGGAAGCTGGACTTTATTTTCGGGCAATTGCAGTTAGAGTGCAAAGAAGTGTAAACACTGTGGTTAGGTGTTGTCAGGTAGGGCTTCGAGAAGGCCGTACGCAAAGAGCAAGAAGCACTGGACGCCTCCGTAAAACAACAGACCGTGAAGATCGCCGCCTAAGATTATTGGCCTTAAGGGACCGTTTCTCCACTACCAGGTCCATTGCAAATGAATGGTTTGCAGAACACGGAAGACCTATTGGCATGCGAAGTGTTTACCGACGAATGAGAAGTTTTGGCTTGTTTTCATACCGGCCACACTGGGTCCTCCCTTTAACTCGAGAACACCGACGTAATCGCCTTGAGTGGTGCAGACAACGGTCACTCTGGGATCAGGAATGGAACAGTATTGTCTTTAGTAACGAGTCTCGATTTTGTTTAGGCATGCACGATGGTCGTGCCAGGGTTAGAAGGCGACGTGGTGAAAGGAGGAATCCACAGTTTTTTGTTGAAAGACATGTTCATCACACTGTTGGAGTTATGGTTTGGGGTGCTATAGCTTATGGTTCCAGGTCACCTTTAATCTTCATCAGAGGTAACATGAACGCGCAGCGTTATATCCACGAAGTTCTAGAACCCCATCTTTTACCCTATCTTGACACCCTGGCAGATCCAACTTTCCAACAAGATAATGCCCGACCACATGTTGCAAGAGTCACAATAGACTTCTTTCAACATAATGATGTCACATTGTTACCATGGCCAACAAGATCTCCCGACTTATCCCCCATTGAGCACGTGTGGGATATGATGGGTAGGAGAGTGCTCAATTTGCAACGTCCTCCTCAGACTCTAGAAGCACTTCGAGAGGAGTTGGTGGTTGCCTGGAATGAGATACCACAGGAGGACATTGACCACCTGATCAGAAGCATGCCTAGGCGCGTTGGAGAATGCGTAGCACATCAGGGTGCATCCACACATTATTAAAGGTCAAAGGGCTTTAAAGCAGTGCAATCATTTTGAAATTTTTATCATTTACTTATTATGCTTCATTAAGTACTTATACAAAATTTTATTAAAATAAAACCAAGGCGGAAGCTTTAATTTTTCACCTATATATATATATATATATATATAGGTGCTTCCGCCTTTTGTTGGGTACTTCGACAAAATTTAAGCAAAGAGGACTCTTTATACTTTTTTAATTCTCTCTAGCTTTCAATGGACTTTGCCATCATCATCAGGAGCTGCAATTACAATGATAACAGTAGCAACAAAAGTGTAAAATGAATTTAAATTGACTCAACTTACAGTAGTATGTGAGGATGTTGCTAATTGTTGTTTACGTATAGGATGAGGGAAACGTCCAGTAACATGGTGAGAGCTGGATAGATTGTACAATGGTCAAAATTATATAAAATATGACAAGAACAAGTTTAAAACAGATTAAAAATTATTTAAAAAACATTAGAGCATTACATCGTGAAGCCACTTGATGATTGCACAAATTAGTGGTCATGGAATAATGAGTGAGATGAAATCCTTTGACAGAAGGCCGAAGGATGTCAATGTCTGTGTTGAAAGATGGAACGAATTGTGGGCGTGTGCCAAACGTTGCCAAATCACTTCAGATGATGTGATTTTCAGAATTTTATGTAAGAATTTGTTAAACCGACCAGAGGCAGTTGAATAAACTATATTTTAATTAATGGGAATTTAAATTAACAATTATTAATAAATCGTGAGAAGAGAATTATTATATTTTGAGTGGAATGAAATTTACTGGTGGAATCGGCCAAAACACAGATTCTAATTATGGTTGTGAAGAGTCGAAATTTGGGGAGATATGTAAGTTCTCCAATTTTTCGCAGTTTAGCAAATATGAGTAAATGACACTCAGTTGTTTAACATCTGTCTTTTTGTTGATACAGTTGTTATTCATGAAGATGTGGGACATTTCCAGGAATAAACGTTTGGAAAGGTGTTTTTCTTTATCAAGAACTTTGATACTTGTGTAATTCATAGAATGCCCTGTTGTGTTAACATGAGATGCTAGAGCGCATCTTTCAGGATGAAGCCTAGCATCACTTTTGTGTGATGTAATCCTTCCTTTAAGAGATCTGGAGGTCACGATTTATTAATAATTGTTAATTTAAATTCCCATTAATTAAAATATAGTTTATTCAACTGCCTCTGGTCGGTTTAACAAATTCTTACATAAAATTCTGAAAATCACATCATCTGAAGTGATTTGGCAACGTTTGGCACACGCCCACAATTCGTTCCATCTTTCAACACAGACATTGACATCCTTCGGCCTTCTGTCAAAGGATTTCATCTCACTTATTATTCCATGACCACTAATTTGTGCAATCATCAAGTGGCTTTACGATGTAATGCTCTAATGTTTTTTAAATAATTTTTAATCTGTTTTTAACTTGTTCTTGTCATATTTTATATAATTTTGACCATTGTACAATCTATCCAGCTCTCACCATGTTACTGGACGTTTCCCTCATCCTATACGTAAACAACAATTAGCAACATCCTCACATTCTACTGTAAGTTGAGTCAATTTAAATTCATTTTACACTTTTGTTGCTACTGTTATCATTGTAATTGCAGCTCCTGATGATGATGGCAAAGTCCATTGAAAGCTAGAGAGAATTAAAAAAAGTATAAAGAGTCCTCTTTGCTTAAATTTTGTCGAAGTACCCAACAAAAGGCGAAAGCTTAATTTTTCACCTAACTGGTCTAGACGACAATGACCACGTCTCAAGTTATATATATATATATATATATATATATATATATATATATATATATATATTTATATATTACGAGGAAAATATGCGTATGTATAACGATTGTGGATATGTTTAGATTGAAGGATTATCGACGAATTTCTATGTAGAAGTTCCCTAACTGACGAAATAAAAAAAATTAAGCAATTCTACAATGTTTTAATAAAATTGAAATTTGCTGGTGATTTTTTCGTAATTTATTCATATATTAGACAGAATCCGAAACAGTTAATTCATAGTACCTATTATAGAATCCACTAGGCATAAGACAGAGTATTTCACATTCCAGAAATGATTTGATAATGTCCTAAGGAAATCTAACCGAGCTGTAATGGATATGAAGGCGTGCTTGGGTTGGAATTTAGAATGCACCGCAACACAATCTGTGTCTGGTAATAGCGAATAAACTGTTATTTACATAATTTAGATATCCACATTTTGCGGAGAATCCAGCATTCAAGCATTCAGATCTATGTCTGACATTTTATTTACTGTTATACAGCTCAAGAAGTACCCAAAAGCATAGCACTAAATTGTCTGTTCCCAGTTTTGTATAAGCAGCTTGAAATATGAGGCCACACAAAAGCCTCAATTTTTGGAAATACTGAAAAAAAAATGGATAAATAAAGTGACAAATAATACTGAATATATAACCGTTGTAATTTAAAACCAAAAAAACCTTCTTGAACTCCTAAAATGTACACGTATCACATAAGATCGATGTTTCGTTTTGGGACGAATCGTAAGTAAACCTGTATATTCAGGTTTTCTGTACCTGGTTTTGGATTATACAATCTTTGCCCAAGATTTATGAATTTATCGATCACAGAGGTATGTTAATGAATATAATGTGTTGCATTACAAATATTTTCGAGAATGAGGTATGTAACTGTCTGAAATTCACATATTTTTTTCGCATTCTCGTTAAATTAATTCCAACTATTTTTTGTCCAATTTAGATAAAGTAAGGATACCTCCTTGTACCAGTATTTCGTGAAAGCAAATTCAGTCATCGAAATAATCAAGAGATTTTATATAATAACTATAGGCAATATAATATTTTTACATTTTTCGATTTGTCCCATCCAAGATAACTGGGGAATCAAGCAGAATTTGTATATGATTGTTGTTTTGCAAAAAACTCATTGTACTCTAACTTCACCATTACAACACTCTCTGACAGTTGCTGTGAATACAGAATATATAATAGAGGATCCCAAATTTTCCTGTAGAATTATTATCATGCCTGACATTTCAGATATCACACAAGACAATAGGTTATAACAACAACTAAACGCAGTCAAAATTCATGTACCTACACACGTATTTCTACAGACTTTTTCCAATTCACTTTCATTTTGCCTATTCAAATTTAAACACAATGAGTGTGAGCTTAAAATATCGCACATACGTGTAATATAAAGGCTAATACGACAAACAATTATAGGCTAACGTCCTGATTCACATGGGAAACATATATGAGTAAAACAAAGCTCAAAGCTATAAATTAAGACTTTTTCTAAATCTAGATAAGGAAAATATAAATATCATCAATTGATTATTTGATCTTTGAAGAAATGGCAGTTCTTCTATTCGTGATCTGTTTTATTGTTTACCAGCCTATACCTCCTCGTGGAAGTAGTTTCAACCACCGACGATAAATAGAGATAGACATATCTGTTTACAAAATTTCCATTCCAGACATTCGAATATTTTAGTTATGATATTTAACGCTGTTGCCATCATTGACAGGTGGAAAGCCGAACAAACGTTTATTGCCGTAGATCGTTGATATACAGGGTGGCGCATCGAAAACGAAACAGACGCATTTACTGGCAGCTCAGTTTTTTTTTTTAAAACGCTCAGACCCGTCGATTTTGTTTTCGAGGAGGACACAAGTTTGGCAAAAAATCACGTTAGCACGTGCAGCTCCCTAGGCGGCGGTGACACCACCCCCAAAATCTTAAATGGAAAAGGGGGTCGAGTGATACCTTATTTTAAAGGTCTCTCAATTCCCTTTATAATGATACAAAATTAATGTACTTCAGTTCATTAGTTTTGAAGATTTATTGATTTAAAGCTTAAATAAAACTAATACATCATCATTAGTGGAGATCAATACATTTGGCAGCAAAGTAATTTAAACATGAAGAATGAACTGACCCGTTAGGCAAGTAAATGTTGAAAATGGTCACCATGACTCTCCATGCAATAATAAAGATTTTGCTCAAAACGTTGCAGCACATTTTGCAATATTTGAGGAGTAATTTGAAGGCACTCATTCTCAATTCTTTGTCGCAGGTCTTCTAATCATGTTGGCTGAGTAGCATAGATTTTGCTTTTTAAATGACCCCACATAAAGAAATCCAAAGGTGATAAATCTGGCGATCTTGGGGCCCATTCAATGGCAACTCTTCTACCAATCCATCGATCTGGAAACGTCTATTTTCAACAACAAAATGATAAACAAACCATGGGCGTAGTGAAGAAAAGCATTTACTTATTAAGTAAATTATTTTAGTCAAATTTCTTCTGAAAGTAGTACAAACTAATCTGATGTTCCTATTAAAGTCTACTTTAAGCTTTAAATCAATAAATCTTCAAAATTACTGAACTGAAGCTCAATTATTTTACATCATTATAAAGGGAATTGAAAGACCTTTAAAATAAGGCATCACTCGACCCCCCTTTCCATTTAAGATTTTGGGTGTGGTGTCACCCCCGCTTAGGGGGCATTATATTTACGGGAGGTATCTGCACATGGTGATGCTTTCATTATTTTGTATAGTTCCTCTTTTTTGTTGGCAGACTTTATCAAACTTTTAGTTATCCAGGGATTCCTGCTTCTGTCAAAATGTTTAGTTTTAACTCTGTTAGTACTACATTCAATTAAATGTTTTATGCTGTCCACGATTCTAAGTTGATATTTGCAAGTAGTTTTTTATTATCGACAAAACACCTAAATTTCACTGTTTCATTATTGGAGGTGGATCTACTTTTATTTTTTTCTGGTGATGATATAAGTATTACAGTGGGTAAATGATCGGTAATATGGTTTTCAACAATTAATGATATGTACCGAAAGAAATTTGAAAAATTTTTGATGAAACAATGATCAATGCAAGAACCAGAACTATTATTGACTACTAAGTTTTGTTGGCAAATTTATATGTGATATGAATCCATTGCTCTGCATTACAGTGAGGTATTTGTTTACTAATTTGGTATCTTGCAGTATATTAATATTCATGTCTCTTATTATGATGTGGTGTGACTGTATGGCAATTTTGTTATCTAACAAAAAATTTTCAAGATTTTCTACAAATGAATAAGGGTTTGATGATGGTGGTCGATAGACAGATGTGACTTTTACACCTTTGTTAATAATTCTCAATATCAAATCCAACACTGTGATACCGTCATTAAATTTAACAAAATCACATCTGTAGTTGATATCATTTCTTACATATACTACCATCCCATCATTCTGATTGTACGTGTGTGACCAACATCATTATTCTTATTATGCTTAACGTTATAGTTCATACAGTTAGAACATTTTAAAATGTTTACAGTACAAATTTCTTGTCCACATTTAATGCACATTTCCGCGCCCCTACATTTTTTGTCTGTGTGACCGAACTTCAAGCATTTCCTACATTGCGATATCTGGTTATTGTCATAGACAAATAAGTTTTGCCAACCTACTAGTATTCTTGATTTCTTGTTGACAAGTATGTCTCTATATGTATAGCTCTCCAGAAACTTCAGCGAATCTGGTATAAGAATTTCGGAATGATATGTGTCGTACAAAAGTGATTTCGATTTCGTTTTCATTAATGAATGTATTCTGGGATATGATTTATTCTTTAATTTCTGCTTCTGAAGGTTTTTTTTTCAGTTTTGTAGCCTATGATTTTAATTTTCGGTCTCATTTCTCTTGCTCCTGATATATTGTATTTCCCCTTTAACTTAGTTTCTAGTTCATTTTTGAGTCTCTGATAATAACATTGCTCAACTTGAATTTCGACGCCGCCGTTTTTATAATTATTTACTTTCTCTACCTTGACTTCAATACTTGCTAGATTAATGTTACTAGTTAGATCTGTTCTGGTGTCATTATAATGTTGGGTCCTTTCGGGAGTAACTAATATGGATTTGATGTCATTGTTGTTCTTCTTGTTGCTTTTGATTTTAGGAGTATTTTGCTAATAAATTTGTGAGTATGATATATTCTCTGACGTTCTTTTCTCAAGTTGCTCTAGTTGATCAGTTACAATAGCCAAAGTAGATACAACGGATTCCTTCTCTACTATGTTGGTAGAAATCAAGTCATATGCTTCCTGTAGTCTACGGTTTTCATTTACCAATTGATATATAATTCTTTCCCTTTCTTCCAAAAGCTGTTTAAGATAATAATTCTCTTTGACAATAGTTTCTTTGGTACTATTTTCACTTACGCTAATTTGAATATTTATTCTTTCTCTTAATTCCTCTACAGTGTTAATGGGCTTGTTTACATTACTCTTATATCATTAAGGAACACCCTGTATATCCATTCGTTCTGGGCGGTGTTGACCTGGCTCCTGCTTATGCCCAGCCTAGGCGTTGGACCGATGCAGGTGTTTCTGGCCCCCAGCCTAGTCATTCGATCAGCTTTCTCGTTTTCCGGCACTCCGCTGTGTTCATCACCTAAATCAGGGTCACTTCTTTAGATCGGGCTAAGCTCTGAAGGACAGCAGTACATTCCTGAACTAAGGGTGACCCTGTTCTCAGGGATGTCACTGCCTTCAGGGCTGTTTGGCTTCTCGGAATCTGCCACCATTAAGATGGCAAATATCCCTGTCCGGAAGATTGCTGTGCTTGTTCCAAGAGCGAAGTTCCCCTGAACGACTTTTCTTCCAAGTATATTCCCGCCCCACTGGATCCTGTTTTCTTGGATAACGGATCCCTCAGTGAAGCACAGAGTACGGCATGGATACTACGAGTATTAACATATTTCCTACGTTAATAGGCAAAAGGTAAATTCTTTTTTTTTTGAATAGCGATGCCGAAGATATTTTTGAAGCTTCTTATTGATGCACTGCTCCATCACCTTGCTGATCACAGAAAGCAGAGCAGAGTTTTTAGAGTCGGTGTTCGATCTTTTTTATGGACGGTTTGAACATAGGCACACATCCAGTCTCCTGGCAAAATATAGTCATCTAAGAGACGAGAAAGACCGGACGCAATATGTGTTAGAAACTAGAAGCTCTGTTGGTGTCGAACAAGTCCAGTGCCTGCCTGACGGGTATATGCCTGAAACAGTTGACCAAAATTCCTTCGAGTTACGTAATATGAACTGTATACCCAACTCTAATACACTCTTCAACTCATTTGCCATTTCTCTCGTATTCTAAATTGTACGTAGAAACATTCACTCCACTTTTCACGAGTTATTCTTCTTAGAGGCGTGCTTGTGCTGTGAAATATCGTCGCGTCGTCTGCGAAAATAACGAGGAATTTCTTCTTCGAGGCATGCCAGTTGGTACAGAAATAGAGGTTGTATGTAGCCTGGTTCTGCTGCATTCAGGAGGCTGATTTGTTACATAAAATCATTAGAGCGGGAAGTCTGCTCCTTGCTTTCCATACGAGGGATGTCTTTAAGTTTTGCATATGGAATTAAAACAACGCGGTAGGTAGTCTTAAATGACTTTATTGTCTTTCGAAGTATTCTCCACGAAGATTGATACACATCTGCATGCGCTCTCGAACCAATTTTCGAAGCACTTATTCCACTCGTTTGCTGGCAGATAAAAAACGGCATTTTTGAATGCGTCAACTGCTTCTTCTGGTGACTGGAACCTTTGACCACGCAGTCTGTTTTTAATTTTCGGGAAAGTAAAGAAATCGTTAGGACTTAGATCGGGACTATATGGAGGATGGTCCAATAATTCCACGTTTTCTTCCGTTAAATACTGTCTTGTTTTTTGGGCTGTGTGCGAGCTTGCATTGTCTTGGTGGAGGATGATTCTTATTTCGGGGTTGATTTTTCGAAGCTCGGTGATGACTTTTGGTAAACAAATGGTGGTATACCAATCCGCAGTAACAGTTCTTTGCTAATTAAGAGGAATCATTGCAATATGACCCGCTTTTGACACAAATGTCGCGGCCATCTTTTTCGAAACACTTCGAGAACGGATGACTTTTGTTGGCCTTTCTTCACCTTGGAACACCCAAACAGCCGACTGTCGTTTATTTTCTGGTTCATAACAGTAAATCCACGATTTATCACCACTAACAATGCTGTACACATTTTTTGAGTTTCCGGAATTGAAACGGTCAAGCGTTTTTTGACACCAATTAACCCTGGCTGCTTTCTGTTCTTCAGTCAACACTTGGGGTATACAACGAGAAACTAATTTTCTTACTCCTAATTCTTCATATAAATTTTTTTGAATTTAAGTCTTTGAGATCTTCAAGGACGCCTCAATCTCGCGATATGTCACATGTCTATCTTCAATAATGAGTTTGCGCACAGCATCGTCGTTTTCTTGGGTGACTGCCATTTTTGGTGCACCCACCCTGGGATCGTCGCTAAGGCCCGTATCGTCAGTCGTCCCTACAATTATAGGGCGCCTTTATGGCCTCCTTGATTGTCATAGTTTTCTGCTTCTTTTGAAGGAGAAAAAGGAAGATGACAATCAAGGAGGCCATAAACGCGCCCTACAATTGTAGGGACGACTGACGATACGGGACTAAGACTCACCCGTCCACGTTTGAATTCTCCATACCAACGGGAAATTGTCGACTGATGTGGCGCTTCGTTGCCAAAAATAGACAGTAACTCAGCAAGGCATTCTTGTTGCGATAATTGTCTCTGAAAGTTGTAATAAATTATGGCGCGAAAATGTTCTCGGTTGAGTTCCATTTTTCTAATGACTTGGTGACACTTAAAAATTCACTGTAGTGAGGACACTGCACGTATTGTTGTGAAACTTTGAATTTAATTTTACTAAAGAGTGAAGTTAAGATTCAGTACTGACGTTCGATCCGCGCGGCCTACTATGTTTCTATATGCATAATTTAAAAGACATCCCTCGTATAAAGACATCTGGACATCTGTTTTTTTCTTTCAGTCATCGAAACATGCGGCAGTTTTTAAGGTAACCTTGCCCATAATTAAAGACGTTAAGTTATCAAGGGACTTTAAAAACAGGGATTACTCCTTGAAGTTTGACCACGTATTTAAATAACACAATATTTGTACTGACGTGTTCCATAATCTTACATAAAATGACAAACAGAATATTGGAAAGCTGCAGCTCGTGGGTAGAGGACATAATGTTCAGAAACAGTTACCGATGATTCAAAAACAGTATAGTCACGATTATTACTCAATCAGTCCAAACATGTTCGTTCGAAATCTGGTACCGCCCACTAGCAAAAACTACTCTGACCAACCTCCAACAGAGAAATGCACCGCTTAGCTGTAAATGCTGTAGATACACACTATACGAAAAAGGGTAGGGATTTTTCATAATGTGAACATCTTTTCATTTTTCTTTCATCGACGTTTCCTGTAGTAGTCTAATCATATTAGCAAATCTTCCCGAAATAATTGTTAAGTCTGGTTTTAGTGGTGCAAGTTGTTTAAGGATGTATTTAAAACAAGGACGCATAAAATGGGTACACCAATTTTTGTGGGAAAACTTTTTGTTTGACAACAAAGAATGAGAAAACGTGTTTTTTGGGATTCAATCGAAAGTGTTGACAGGAACGGAAAAAACTTTTCAAATAAGATTTTTAGGTATTTATGAGACCTTCAAAATGCAGGTTTTGGCACTTGTTGGTAATGCGAAACTACTTGAAGTTCTTCAAATCCGTAGGATTCATACTTCTAAATAACAACAAAATTGGATTATACTGGTCAAGTAGTTTTTCGAGAATGTCTGATTGTTTAACCCAAAACACCTGTTTTCTGGCCATCACAACTAGTTTATTGAGCAATATACAGGGTTCGTTCAAAGAGCATTTAATAGCAAAATACACATGTTTAGCTTGCCGCAAAAGAATACATTTTTTTCTTCTAAACAAATTCGAAAATTCGTATTTGTGAGTAATTGAACAAATGCGCTTCGATATTCAAAAAACATGCTATACTATACACATTTTAAAGCAAAACGGATGTGTCTATCATCTTTTGTTGAATTACTCACAAATACGAAATGTTTGAATTTGTAACCCATCCTTTTCTGCAAAAAATTAACATTTATCTTGCGGAATGTTTGCGATTCATATCGGCAAGGTAAACTAGTGTATTTTGCTATAAAATGCCCTTAGAAGTAACCCTGTATATTGCTCAATAAACAAGTAGAAAAACAAAATAGAAATTCTCAAAAACTACTTGACCAGTCTACTCCAATTTTGTTGTGGTTATTCAGAAGTACGAATTTGAAGAATTTCAAATATCTGCGAGAAACCATCGTCGCATTACCAACTATTAGTCGGATCTTTTTACGTGTGGTCTCATACCTAAAAACCTTATGTGAAGAGTTTTTCCGTTCATGTCAACACTTTCGATTGAATCCCAAGAAGCACATTTTCTCATTCTATATTGTCGAATAAAAAGTTTTCTCACAAAAATCGGTGTACCCATTTTATGCGACCACGTTTTGAATAACCCCTTGAGCAACTTGCAGCAATAAAACCAGACTTCACAATTATTTCGCAAACCAGGGGTATTTTTGTCTAATATGATTACACTATATATAGTTATTTGGCTGTTCAATGCTCATGATCTACAGGCAAAATGAAATCACAGATGGCAAAATGAGAGTTTAAACGCTTCTGTTTGAAATGCACTTTAAAAAGGAATATAGAAGTGGTCGAAACGTTAGTAACATTTCATTTTCACATCTCTGGTTTGGTTTGGTCAGCAGAACACTAAGATTCCTCTAATTTCCGTTTTTGTAACCTAATGTTACAAATCGTCGAACGATAATCAGTCTCAGCGCAAAACTGTAATCGAATTTGAAATGCAAAAAAGGGATCTGAAAGGTACCAGCACCATCTATCAGAGACAGTAGTAGAACCAAACAGTCTAAATATTTTCAAAGCAGATTTCTAAATTCATTTTTGGACGCCGATATACAGTGTATGGTTGGCTATCAAGCAGAACACATTAATCACTGCCACTATGAGGAAGCCTTTGGATTTATTATTAGATATAATGATTATAGGACTTTGTACAGTGTGGTGTACCCAGCTTGTCGAAAATGCACTACAGTGAATTAGTTACTTTTAGTGCAACATTTGTGCAAACAGTGTATTGTAGTCTCACTATGAGTCACTGCTGTAAAGTGCATAAACATTCGAGTCTGGTCTGCAAACGCAGATGGCATTGGCCAGTATCGCGCCGCGAGGGTCAACTTTCCATACAGAGCTAAGTCCTATTAAAAAAACCATAAATCGATCCGAACGCAACGGTACATGGCTCCTGCGTGACGTATGTCCATGTGTGTTTCTATAAATGCTAGAAGGATATGTACGATGTTGTTTTTGTCATACTGAGATTAAAGTAGAACTGGGTAGAAAATTGAATAATGCAGCAATCGACACTACGAACTTCCCGAATAAAAAGCTCAATACGGTAAATAAGCCCACTTTACTGCATATTGGTCTTGGATTTTCTTTTTCAAGATATACTAAATGACAGAAAATGCAACACCGACTAGGAGTGATGTTATTTTGAGCAAGGTTTTTCAAGTTTTAGGTCTACTAATAAATAGACAATGATTAAAATATTACCTCAAAATTTCGCAAAATAGCTGAGATATGCCACCTTAATGTTAATAATGTATTGAAGCTCATCTGTTCGCTACACATTCGTTAAGTCGTCACGGCATTGATTCTGTTAACTGATTGATGTAGTGTATCCTAGGCCATCTGAATCTGGTTTCTTTCCATGATGTCCCATACACGTTCGTTGGGGGGAAGGTCTGGAGATCGAGAAGGCCACTGAAGCAGATTTAGTCCGGACGCTTCTAAAAAGTCTAAATACTAACACGTACGACCTGCTGCCCTAAGCAATAGCACCCCATACCTCAACACCCACAGTGCCATGGATATGCCGTTCTTTCACCACGTCTCCTCCTTACTCTTGTTCGGCCATCATGTGTGCCCTAACAGAATCTGGACTCATCGCTGAACACAACTGAGTTCCATTCCATATTCCATTCAGGTTTCTCCCTACCATACGAATCGTATGGGTGCTGGTGCTATTTCCTTTTTGAAGCCAGACTGATTTCCCGGGATGATGTTGTTCTTATAGTATTAGTCTTTGCATTGATTGCATACTATCCTTACTAATATTTTCGGAAAAATTGGAAGGAGGCAGGTCAGAATAAGCGGAAGGATTACTAGTTTTTTCCAAGGGATCAATCACTGCCTGCTTCCATGCCCAGGGAAAATAGTGAACTTCCAAACAAGAATTGCCTTAAATATTTACCAATCACAGGAAAACAATTTTATTATATTGGGCGTAATACCATGATGACTTCAGGCATTAGATTTTAAGTAATATATCATCCTCAGTGGTCAAGACCAGATCAAATTTAAGCGATTTATTAAGGTACTGTGATATTCTATTTCAGTAGCACAGTCCTGGGTATTTTCTTGAAAAACAGATAAAAATATTCATTTATTTCCATTGAACTATCAGGTACATGGCTGCACTTCTTATTATGGATATTAAAATTTAGAGACCTTTACATACATTGCTTTTCTTTAATGTCCCCCTCCCCTTTGATTTTTTTAACGGATCAATTCAAAATATTGAAACTTGAGGTAATGAAATTGATGCGTGGGTAACATATTTTAGAGTAAAATTGACAGATGAAAATGTCAAGATGGCCTTAGGGCGCCATCTTGGAAAAAATATATGAAAACGGGGTCTTGTGGCACATCATTTTGAAGCTCCTCACGAGTACTTTATAACCCTAGAATATAAAGTCAATACCTTCATCTACTACAAAATAGTGGTACATTTAATAATTACTTGAACACAAACCCACTAACGTGCATATCTCTACAAATAATTGTAATTCTTTGCCATATCCACAGCAACAGCGATAAAAACTTGTTTTGTTATTTTTTGTTGACAGTGGCAAGAATATCATGAATGTACATTTTTTCTCAACGGTAATGTGCATAGACAAAATTGTCGTTATTGGAGTGACGCCAATCCTCACGTTTTCCGGAAAACTCATACTCAATATCCACAAAAAATTTGGGCTTGGATATTGGGAAATCATATTGTGGGGCCTCTATTCATCGAACAAACTTTAACCGGGGAACTGTATTTGGATATGCTGGAAAATACTATTGACCCTCTAATCACAGAAATCGTCGAAGCAAGTCCTAATGAATTCGATACTGATATTGTATTCCAGCAAGATGGTGCTCCACCACACTACTACAGGCAACTTAGGAATTATTTAGATAACACTTTCCCCGGTCGCTGGATTAGCCGTCGAGGTCCTGTGGAATGGCCAGCTCGCTCGCCAGATTTGACACCTTTAGACTTTTTTTATGGGGCTATTTGAAGCAAAAGGTGTACGAAACTGAATCTGCTCCAATATTGGATATACGGCTGAGAATAACAAATATTTGTAGAAATATCGATCTTATTATGTTACTAAGTTTGAAAATGTTCGACGCGAAATTACGGACCGGCTGTTATTGTGTCAAGAAGTTCAAGGCAACCATTTTCAGCATCTTCTAAACTGAACTCAACGTATCTATTCGAATTATTAAGTTAAATGCCAATGTAATTATTAAATGTACCACCATTTTGTAGTAGGTAAAGGTATTGACTTTATATTCTAGGGTTATAAAGTACTCGTCAGGAGCTTCAAAATGATGTGCCACAAGACCCCAGATTTCATATATTTTTTTCCAAGATGGCGACCAGCGGCCATCTTGACATTTTCATCTGTTCAAAAAATCAAAGGGGAGGGGGACATTAAAGAAAAGCACTGTATATTTAACCACCGACCTCCACTTTTGACTTCAGATTCAAATTGAGCGTGAAAAAATACATAAGAAAAATAGTGAAACCATATGCACACCAATTTTTTATCAAACAAAATTTTATTACCACATTCTTTCCACGAGTATGACGCTATATTGTGTGCTATGTCAATCATAATGTAGTTCAAGTTCACAGACGCTAAAATTGATTTTCATGGAACTATACTTCAAATGGAAGACTGAAGGAAGTTGAGTATGATTAATTTTGTACGAAGTTTTCCACTCGTGCTCGCTCTTAAAAGAATAACAATAGCGATCAAGAGAATTGAGCTGTTTTATAAAAAAATGTTCGATATATTTAAATTCAGCTTACTTATTACTCAGTGGGGTCCTAAAATGAATGTGTTTATTGTTGCTTTGCTTTTACACGGTGTAATCGCGAAAGATTTAGGAACTCAGAGATATTTTGGAAGTTATATGACATCTACATCTCTAAAAACCATGTCACTCATTTCCGTCGCTTTGCCTGTTGGTCTATCAGTCTGTACGCTAATCCTTGTATCTGCTATAACTTTAAAATCACTGGTCGGATTTTGATAGCATCTCGACACAGCGTCAGGACTGTGCAAAGGACGAAAGAACTTCAGTGGCGGCAGCGAAAAAACGAAAATAAAAATCGTCCAATTCCCGTTTTTCACGTTTCAGAGGCTCCTGATCATTTTCAGTAAATAATGTGTTAAAAATTTGAGGTCGGGGGTAGGTGGTGGAGGATATTTATCTGAATTTGTGCTTCCCATGCCTACTGTCGAAGAAGAATTGTAGTCGCGAAAAATCTTTAAAATGAGATATCTTTTCGATGTTATATGCCATGTACATCACGAAAAACTATGTCATTCATTTCCATCGGTCTGTCTGTCGGTCGGTCTGTCCGGTAATATTTGGACCGCCTATAACTTGGAAAGTAATGCACAGATTTGGATGAAATTTTCACACAAGCTTACTACTAGGTCGAAAAGGCTTTGTAGTTTTTGAGAATCAATCCAGTGGCAGCAGAACTAGGGAAAAAAGCACGAATAAAATTAAAATCGCCGTTTTTTGACGTTTCAGAGACTCCTGATCAGTTTCAGAAAAAATTTTAAGGGTTGAAAGTCGGATGTTGGGGTTGTAGGGAGTGGGGGAAGGTATATCTCATTTTGTTGGCAGCGGTATATTTATAGTCTTCCAGATCCAGCAATTTTACACACCTATCAGTACATATATCACACATCAAAGAATGTCCTTGTAACTTGGAGAAATATAGACAGTTAACGCGGCCGGTCGGGACGATGAGTTGCAACGGCGACTGTTGCCTGGTGTGGTCCTGCTCAAATGCCAGAAGGGCTGGGAAGAAGCTAGCGTTAGCGTTATCAAATGAATGGGGACTATGGAGTATGTACTAATTGTATATGGGCCTGTTTGGCTAACTTGACTCATTCAATTCTTGTGTTATGCATGTTTGTAGCTGGTTCAAAGGGACTAACCTGGGCCGAACATCTTCCTTTATGAACTGATGTCAGCGTTGGGTGGGAAGTGTAGAGTGAACCTATTTGACGCCATTTTTTATCGTAACTATTATCTATTTAATTGCGTTGGAAGTGAAGAGTCAACCTACTTGATGCCATTTTTTATACACTATACATACTATAGGAATCGCAAACTGTTTTCTCACTTTACAAGCGAATCTATTTAACACGGTTTACATGTCAGCTCAGCAGGGGAGCAAAAGCACAAGCACGAAATGCTTTCTATCGTCTAACTAAGCGATTCTTGAAGCCAGAAATAGCAAAGTCGTTTGCCCGTTTCTTAACACGAACCAGCACTGTAGAATGCAGAACGGTTCTTGCAACGACGAGGACTGAAAATAAAACCGTTCTTACCGGCAAAAATTCACTGCAAGTCTTCTCTAGTTCGCTGACAGCGCTGTTAGTAACTCAAGTGGATGTTAATGGCCACTCATAGTGCGCGTTATAGCTGCATTATTCATTTAAAAATGATTCAAGAAGTGAACGCTGTTATTTAATAAAGTCTAGTTTAAATTATTTCGTGCCAATACAATTGAACGTTTCTTTGACCTTTAGATAATCTAAAATAGGAACAATCTCAATTGATTGAATTCACTAGAAATATATTTCAAATCTGAATTTAGCCTCGTATTGTTTCAATCTACATCGAAATATCCCTATTGCAATAATGATTGTCTCAAATACTGTAAGATTACAGTGGTCTTATCCTTCTAGTTCCTTATAAATAAAACACAATGAAGTGCACCTTACCAGCTAATCCACAACCTTGACTTGTCTAATAAACAAAAACCCTTTGAAATGATCCTTGATTATGGAATATACTCGTATGTATTCCCTGGTATCACTGATGTGGGTCAATAGGCTAGCTTCTACATATGCTACATCCATACCACCCACCCGATGTAAGTAAACAATATTTTTGTAGATATTTTTTACCTTTTCATTTTAATTATGCAAATATTTGTCGTCAGTCATTGACCTTCAGCAAAATAAGGGCAGTGCGGACAACTCCAGTGAGTGCAAAGGAAATTCTGCTGGATTTCCTACCCTAGGATCTAGCAATCCGCAGAGAGGCGAGAGTAGTCGCACATCGACTGTGGAAGTCAGGGCAGCTGGGATTTTTTGAATCCTGTCAAGGGCCACATTGCCATCTTAGTAGAACTGCAAAGAGAGGATCCTGTCCTGAGCAGGGGTAAAACTGATCACCCCTAAATTTCGCTTTAACTGCAAGTTCAATGTGGAGTATCCGACGATGACGGAGTGGGACTCCGGAAGTCGGAAGATCTCCGAAGAAAGTGGGCAAGTCTGGTACACGGACGGCTCGTTACTGAAGAGGCTCTGGCGTCAGAACCTTTGGGCCTACACCTAGTCTATTTCTGCCTCTCGACCGATACACCACTATTTTCCATGCCATTCTGGCTTGTGTATACCGCATTTTGAAGGGGAAGGGCTTAGGAGAAGAATAGCTCTTCTCCGATGGCCAGGATGCGATGAAGGCACTATGTGCCTGCAACATTACTTCGAGCCCTGTATTGTAATCCAGAGAGGCTCTGGATAGACTAGCAGCGAGGCATCCGGTATCGTTAGTGTGAGTACGGGGCACGCTGGGATAAAGGGCAATGATATGGCGGACGCTTTTACCAAAGCAGCATCAGCATGGCAAGCTTGTTGGTCCTGAGCCAGCCCTAGGGGTGCCCACGTAAACAGTCAGTAGGAAAATGGAGAAGGGTATTGCTAGACAACACTCTCAGAAATGGAGAAGCATCTCTGACATCTTCGTCAGGCAAGGGAGCTCATCGTAGAGCCCAGTGTTAAGGATGGACGCTTTTGCTTATCTATGGATAGAACCAACCTAAGGTTGGTGGGATTGTTGTCTGACCATAACACGTTGAGGCGCCACCTGCATGTAGTAAGGGTGGTTGAGGATCCCACGTGTGAGCGCTGTGGGTAGAGGCTGGGCTGAGCTACTACAGGGTAATTCGTTCAAATCTTTCTGTATATTAATTTTAAACCTAAAAAAAAAAACTTATTTTGTACTGTAATTTGTGGCGCTTCTGTGTAATTCTAGGAAATAACAGGTACCTGAAATTGATGTTTAAAGTCGCCCAAACGTTGTATTTATAATAAATGTCTTAAGTTGACCGAATCCCAAGAATTTATATTTTGAAATGGACAAAAACACATTTTTGCTGTTACAGGGGTCTGCTCTTCCACTTGGGGAATATACCTTTGTTCAAGGAGTCCTGGGTACGTTTTGATGCTACCTAAGCGATCATGTTTAAAAATATGTCGTTACTTCCTGGCTACATACTTTATTGTGTTAATATCTGGTCCAGAAACAAGCCAAAATAGAACTTTGTGTACACGAAGTTTGTAATAACTAGCTTTTGCGGAAGCATGAAACTAATCAGCGCCGGTGATGAAGAAGGAATGTGCAATTTCAGTTGATGAGTTACCAACCAAGCGACAGTTGTTCACGGTATGGCATCAACCGAGGTAATGAGCAGGAGAAATGACAAAAAATATGAAGGCAACTTTTGTATACTCTCGGTCTTCAAGCCTAAATACCAAGGCACCGCAATAGAGAAGTTTAAAGTAATTTTGTAGGTCAAGATGACAAAGTTAGTAGAACTGGATAGCTCTCCATATTCTCTACAGCCTTAGAATGAAGGAGCGGTTATATCGATCACTTTGCGATGTTTGAATGAGGAGTAGAAGCCCGGCAGGTTCGACTGGTAGGACATAAAACCCGCCGGTGTCATAGACGGAAGATAATATTGAAATGTTCAAAATAGAACTTTGATGATGTCGGTTTTATTTCTTGAAAGATCCATAGATTGATTTGTTTGAAAAATAAAGCTGCTGATCATGACAATTATTGGCTATATAATCGTTGGCCCTGTTTGCCAAGCTTTGTTTCAGATGATACGTAATCTCGAATATCTGGGTTCTGAGCTTCCCGAATTAAATTATAAAAGCTCAGGAATTATGCAAAATGTAATACATTCAGTGCTGGTAATCCGGTCCAAGAAATATTATTTTATCTGTGAGAGATTCAACTGGTGTTAAAAACGTGGACGTTTAATGCCATGCTAGAAAAATGACTGTGGACGAATGGTCAAAGTTCAAACAGCCATTGAGAAAGATAACAGTCAAAACAAAGACGCGTCTGTTATTCAGGCCGTGTTATTTAGAGCTTTGATCTGTTTAAGGTTATTAAGACTAACTTTAGATATATGTGTATGTATTTACTTCAGTTGGTGATATTAACAAAAAATTAGGATTTTTACCTACGTCGTTAACAAGGATAAAAGGAGAAATGCCCACAGATATGATTTCAGAAGAGAAACAAAGATTATGCATATCAAAAAGGCGGCCTCGTCTGCTAAAGTTGTTTGTCTATACATGAAAGAAACGAGCGCACAGAGCACAGACAAACACCACGTGGCTCTTTTCCAACGACGCGCTTTTCCCATCTGGTTTAATTTTGAACAGAATCGATTTCTTCCAAATTGATTCCACTCCCGATATTCGAGCTTTTAAAGTTTGCTTTGGAGGTTGAAGGTTAAGTAAATATGTTTAGGAACTTTCAGATATTATTTTGGAGCTCAAGCTTTGTAAAGGCTGTTTCAGTTGCGCATTATAGTCCCAAAATAGACTGTATAAAGTCACTATACACGTAGCCGTATAGCTTATTAAAATAGAGTTTATAGAAATACTGAGAGAGCAAAACATTTTTTTTACTCATTGTCATAAAATATTTTGTAGTAATCCATATGATTGTTTGAGGTAATAATTTAAAGCGTGTGATATTGTTATATGCAACCTATATCGTACTGACGAACTTCAGTAATACAAAACGGTGACAACTGCAATTGATTTATGATGAATGACTCTTTGTTTATACCTGCTTTAGTCTTTATCAACTTGTGAAATAGTTTCTGTTCACATATATATGTCACCAGAGATGAGTGACTCGCTGTTGTTATACATATCGCTGAAAGCGCGAGATAAACCAGTGAATCCATCCTCTCTGTGATATACAATATTTACCGTATGTAAATATATATATTTGCAGCATTTATAGTAGCTGTATTGTGAAGTCTACATACATGAGTTGCACACGGATTGAAGTTGCATGCCACCTGAAAAATTTGTCTGCCGAATACTGTTCAGCATTTCAGTGCGTAACAAAAAATCTAATCCCTCTAATGTGTGTTAATTGAACAATCACAAGTATTATTATATGTATTATAGTGCACTTTAAGCCGATCAAATTTAGCTCAAATTCAACAAACCGCTTAACCAATTGGGCTTACTCAATTGAAACAGGCAGTTAAAATCAGACGCCAAAGGTCAAATTGTTTACTCAAAATGTTCTGGCGCAACGAAATATCAATTATTCGATCTATGGAGGACCTTGATGTAACTGCAACAATATAGGTCGAAAATATGCCTTTACTTCCCACGCCTACTGTCGCGGTATTACGTTTTATTAGATGTTATACGACATGTACATCACGAAAAACCAGGTAACACCGTGTGTCTGTCTGTTTGTCTGTCGGCCTCACCGCTATTCTTAAAACTTGAGAAGCACCGCTGGGATTTCGATGACATTTTTACACAATGTTACCTATTGATAAGCCAAGGATGCAAAAGCTTTTAGTTTTTGAAAATCGGCCCAGTGGCGGCAGAAAAAAGGCTTAAAACGAAAAAAGTAAAAATCGCTAAAACTTTTTTTGACGTCGCAGAACACCCTTGAAACAATTTTAGAGGTGGGGGTTGGAAGGGGGGTGGGGAGGGTTGCCTCAATTTTTTTGAGCTGGTACATTTATGCGTTTTGTATTTCGATGTACATTATCCCTGAAAATATTCTCGGAAGACGGATCGCGTGCCTATCGGCTGCGCCTGGTGCTGGCGTCGTGCGCCGACCGTGATGACTCTTCTGATATGCAAACACGCGTATGTCTACCGCACAAGAACATAGTGTTTTCTATGACTGACTTTTTTCTCACAGGGGTCTAGTTTGTGCTGAACATATTCCTTTATGTATTGATAAGAACGTTGCGTTGGAAGTGCAGAGTCAACCAACTTGACGCCATTTTTAAGCCTAATTTCATGATTTTTACCTTGCAGTTATCTTTTTGTTGGGATTTGAGTTAAACTGGTGATAATTTTCTAATATATTTTTATAGCTGTTTGACTTGAATTGCATTTAAAGTATTGCTACATTGCCAATTCAACTATTTAACTCTTTTCGGAATTTCTACGTGATTGAACCTCACATCGTTCAGTGCTTTGGTGCGTTCGGAAAAATGCTCTAATCTGTTTTTCTTGAACACACCTCGTATTTCACTTAGTGAGCGAGGTGGACGGCCATAGCCTACCATTGATCTGCCGTTCCAGTAGGGTGCAGTTGCGTTACATACATCGTACATACACGGTGTTCCACGCTGAACTGCAGCGATCGGTTACTCGGACTGTTGACCTTAGGGACGTATCGTCAGTCGTTCCTACAATTATTGTAGGACGCCTTTATGGCCTCCATTGAATTGTTCATGCTTTTGATTTATATCATCTGTAATATAACCTGAAATTTATATAAATTATAGGCTTTAAAAAATCGGAAAAATATACAGCCTGTGATGATTTTTTAGTTCCCATTACAAAAAATTTCAATGTTTTCTTAGACGGACTGACGTAGAGACAGCAAAACAGATAGTAATGCCACTTTTATTAATTCGTGAATGTATTTATTAAATTCACAATAAATGTTCCTTCAGCAGCAATGCAAGCTTGAAACTTCTTAAAAATGATCGGGTTATCAGAAGTGCGAATATTCCGTTATTATCAAATTCAGCTGCTTCCGTTATTCTATACCGTAGCCCAGCTAAATTTTCACAGTAAAAAAAATCGAGTGGATTCAAGTCAGGTGAATGGGTTGGCCACGAAATTGTACCAGACCCCCCTATCCATCTGCTCGGGTATTCCGCATCAAGATATTCTCTAACTAAATGGGCCTCGTGCGACGGACAGCCGTCTTGCTGGTACTATACTCGTATCTCTCTGTACATGCTTAGTGGCACGTCTTCCAACGAATTTACTAAATGATTTTGTAAAAAGCCTAAATAAATTTCGCCATTCAAGAATCTCAGTTCAAAGGGTACAATGATTCTTCCATTTAGAATCCCGTTAAAACCATACTGTGATCTATCTTATTCTTGACTCATCAAATGTAAATTTTCGAAATGCCACTCGTGTAAGTTGTGTAGATTCATCTTTTCTAAATATTGACTCATCAGTCCATCAAATTTTCTCTGAAAATCGCAGATCCTTCCGTACGGTTATTATGTAAAAAACCTATAAGAAGTCAAAAAAAAACGACGAAATTTCATCTTGCAGACTAGGTAGGTTTTAGTGTGCAAATAGTTCATTCTAGTTCCGAGTTTCGTGGTCTGCGTTCCCCGTTCTTTGTAACTAATTAATAGATCTCTAGTCCCGCAGACACCGCCGCAGTCAGACCGCGCCGGTGAACGCGAACGTAAGCGAACAGTGATAATCAACTATTTGCACAGTAAAAATTATCTAGTCTTTAAGATGACATTTCGTCGGTTTTTTTGACGTTATTTAGGCTTTTTACATAATACCCCTACGGGTGTTCTTCGACTGCTTGTAGTACGTCGTCCTCGTAAGGAAAGGAAATTCTTCCTTCACCATGTGCTTGATTTGGAAATCGTTCCTCTGAGAGTAACCGGTGCACATTCACAAAAACTCGGTGATCGGGATGACGAGCAGCATTTGGGTGCCTCTCACGATAAAACATAACTGCAGTACTAGCATTGCACCTACATACCTCATAAATGAGGTGCATGTTGGCCTAATCCTATAGGGTATACACAAACATGGTGAAACTACACAATAAAAGTGGCGTTACTATCTGTCTTGCTGTCTCTACGTAGAATGACACTGTCCGCCACTCCGACTAAGAAAAAATTGGAATTTGTGGTAATCGGAACTGAAGCATCACATGGTGTAGATTTTGCCGATTCTTTTTTAAAGCCTGTAATTTCAAAAGTGCACGACATATATTTTTTTATGTTATCCTGATAACTATTATGATTTCCGGCTTGACGTCGACTTCTGGGACACCCTGCATAATATCAAACTTTTCGACTATGCGCGAGATTTTAAACACTACCTATGTATATCGTCCTACACCTAAGTCTAAATATTTTTGAGATATCGCAAACTTATCGTAAAAATGACAAATGCAGGCCAATTAATGATTTCTTCTCGCATTCCTGCCTTTGCCATATGAACTATTGAAACAGGTTTCTTGTAGTAGATTTTACTGCATATTGCTATAATAAATAGTACAGAGTGGTAAAAAAAGAGGATGGGAATCAAATTTAAAAACATCCAAAGGGTCAATTATTTCAAATGGAAACCACTTTGATACTATACTAATTTCTTAATTTCATCGTATTAAACTTTGAAAATAAGGTTAATCTTTTATAAGGTTTTCTACTTCCTGTAACTTTCACCGGAATTGAGACGCTAGAGATACTAGAATCTAAAAAAACGGACATATTTTGTATTTTTTTTACCCGCGCACAAGGGTCACCCTTCTGAGGTTTTTTTCATTTATTTGTCTCGATATCAATCTTTTTTGAGTATAGTGTATATTTTGAAGACAAATAAATATTATTATTATTACTTTGACTATGTGAGTCAGTATCAAAATCAGGCGAAAAGAGGTGTTTAGGTTAATCTAGTTTATAAACCGCATTTGAAAACCGAAACTTCATTTGATGTTAGTTTGAGATCCTACTGATGCTCCGCGAGTGTATTCGAGTATTCAGAACATCGCCGTCGTTCTCGATATTTTCATCAGAGCTGCGTAGATTTGTTTATATCGTGAAAAAGTCGTGGACACAGTATAGAAGACCTATATAGCCTCAATCGTAACAAGTTTTGGAAAACTGCAATGGGCTGCCGATTATACCAATTGACAGAGGATAAGTTCTCGATGAGTGAATAACGGTATATTCGAAAGAGAACACGGTTTATTGAAATCTTACAAGAAAGAGCAATTCTAATCAAAACTTAAAGAGAAACATGTGTCGCGACCCTGTCCCGACGCGTGTTCAGCGTGGACTGCCGCTCCAAATTCTAACTAAGTTTCCAACTGTCTTTGCATATTCACCTCAACGTCGCACACATCACTGAACCACTACAAGACGTAAAAAATCGAACAGCGACAACTTCAAGCAGTTTTTTTTTATACTCCAACTACCACGAAGGTCTAAGGCCTAAACACCCATTGGGTACCGTGGGGCTATAGGGGGATACAGGGGAAAGGGGGAACGCCACACGGACTCTGGCGAGGGAACACGTGTGCATGCAACATGCACACATTCTGGCTCCGCCTACGAGATCCGCCGGGTGGTACCTCCAGGTTCGACAGTCAGAGACCGTCTACCACCTACGGACAATCACAACATCCATAGCGAAGAGAAAAAATTCTCCTGGGACGGGACTCGAACCCGCACAGCGCACGGCGACTGATCAGGAGACCGAAGAGTCTACTACTGCGGCCACCGCTGCTGCCTGCAATTGCAAATTGCAAACAAAATATATGACAGAGGGTGGGTAGTATTTAAAACGCTTGCACCGTACCAGATACATAGTGAGTATTTTTCTTCATTTTCTATTTTATTTTCGGTGCTGTTTCAGTGGCAAATAACTTTGTTGTTTCGCGTGTAGTGCCAAGGACAGTATTTAGAAATCTCTTTCTCTTGCTTGAATGTGTATATTTTAAACCCAAATCATAACTGTCTTTCTCGCCACTCCCTGTATATCGTACATATGTAGATACATGCAAGCAACATGCGGGTTGGCCCTCAATCCCTTTTGACATTGATTACCACCAGGATACCGACTGCCGATGACGGTGAAAGATAAGGTGACCCTAAGGGCGGTATCAATACGATATTGACATTGAATACAGTGGAGGGTGTATTGACAGAATTAGAGTACATTAGAAAGCAGAATTTTCAAATAATCACCCATACTAATAGTACTTCATGTTCCTCAATGGCGAAATCGATAAAATCTGATTGCATAAAACGCTCGACGCATCACAGTCATTAGCAGATTAATAATCGTGAGCGAGAAATTAGAAATGGGCGGTTACCTTTCTTTTTTGTTGTTCTTCACAGCCGGCAATGATATCATTAAACAGAGAGCTGATGACTGCTAGAAGCGCGTCAATTTGCAGGTGAAGTGGCCATAATAACATGTAGACGAGTGATCGTTATATAACCTTTATAATGAATAATAATGATATTTTTTTTTGACGGAACAGTCAGGCACTTCCTGGGCTGCATTCGTGAGTTGTTACATAGTGTTCTTTATGTTTGTAACAATTTCAGCGTTCATAATTGTTTGATGTACCTGTCCCATGCGTTCTAAAATAGAACAAAATCATCCTTCTGGAACGTCAAAAGTGCACTATTCCTTCCATGCTCATTGGAAATAAGAGTGGAATGAGTGTAGATCTTCGATCTCCATTGTAATCAAGTCTCATTTAAGCCCCGTCTAAACAATCAGCGCACGACGTTCAAATCCGCGCGCTTCTAATATTGATCTGCGGGCAGGATAAATGCCTGAGCAGGAGCGACAAGCGGATAGAAGCGACGTTGCTGTGCTCATGTTTGTTTTGACGGGTAGTGAATGAGCTTCGAATAGACTTTAGTGACCAAGACTACGTAAAAAGGGAGGTGTAGTTATCGCAAGTGGCGAGACGCCTTACAAGACTTGACGATGCATACCCACTTATACAAAACTAGCAACGCGGTGGTAGAGGCAACATCTCTACTAATCAGTCGCTGTGAGCAGCGCGAGTTCGAATTCCGTTCAATGAGATTTTGTCTCTTGGCTATGGATGTTGTGATTGTCCGTAGGTGGTAGACGGTCTCTGACTGTCGGACCTGGAGGTAGCACCCGGCTGATATATGAGGCGGCTCCAGAATGCATGCAATCTGCACACGTGTTCCCTCGCTAGAGTCCGTGTGGCGTCCTCCCTTTCCTCTGTATCCCCCTATAGTCCTAAGGTAACTACAAGGGTTTAGGCCTTAGGCATTCGTGGTGGTTCAAATATAAAATGTTTCTTTAGCAATGGCCATTTTTTATTCAATATTTTAATGCAACAATGAATCAATATCAAATGTATAATCATAATCACAATAAATAACACATGAAGTATATCACAGCCTGAGTGGCATATATCAACGTATCCTAACTTAATAACTATTTATTCACAGTATTACATTTGATGTAAAACAAATCACCAAGCAAATCTAAAAATCAAGACGATCGCGATGAGAAAACGGAATGTCGAAATCAGAGGAGTGTAAGTAATATACAAGGACTTGTACCCTGCTTTGAGTGACATCTGATGATTGCGCCTAATCACTGTTTCATTTAATAACGTTACCTATCGGTTATGATTTTTTCATGATAGTTGATACTCCTCATCCTAGATGGCACAACGTAACTTATTTACTCAAATACTGGTAAAAAGAATTGGCAAAGACGTAATTTGGTTTAAATTTAAAATAGTACCCAGATAACAAAAGAAATTAGCAGATCAGAGCGAGAGTGCCCGTCGCTATGCAGTAGAAAATGGTTTGTTTCTTAATGTGAGAGCTCATGTAGAGCAGTGAATGGTGTCTATCTACTGAATAAAGTTCTATAGACAACATGATGACAAATGCAAGTGTCAAGTTTCATTTCAGTGCACTTAGAAACGAAGTGGGTAATTTTAATTTCAATAGGTAACTCGACTATTTACATACATATAATAATGTGAATGGTGGTATTTATTACTTATACTGATTAAGTTTCCGTTCTAGTCTAATTTGTAAGGTAATACATAAAGTCCAAATGAAACAGTCTAATAGTTATAACCGTTTTCTCCTATTAAATGATCGGAACTTATCAACCCACTTGGCCTACAATATAAGAAAATGTCACTTCCTCAAATCATTTACTTACAATATCATTAGGCTTTGCCACAGAAAATACAATTCTCAATATTCCAAAGTGAGAGGTAGGTATATAAAACATCACCTTCTGTCATTTGTCGATAACTCCGTGGGAAGTACAGTGAATCTACTTGACAACATTTTTTTGTACACTAAACTATACAGCTTCAAGTATGGACAATTTAGTCATGGTAACACAGAACTTTGAAGATATTAATATTCAAGGCCAAGGTTTGAGTGAAAAGATATAGAATGATTGCTTCTTATTATAGGAATAATGATTTCATGAATTAGTGGGAAAAACTATTTTCGAATGCATCCGAGCATCATGTGCGTCTTGGAATAGGGAAACCACACAACCTCTAATTTTCAAGTAATTTTCAGTATACCGTCCAAAGCCTCATCATAATAATATAGACCATTAAATTCAAGTTATAATAGAAAATTCCGGTGTTCATCCATCTAATTTCATAGCATTCTTGCATCGACTACAACAAGTCGAGTGATTGCACTTTCGTTTTCTATTTTTAGGAAGTCATTTGCTGACCGGTAATGTAAAAATGTTCCGTTATAGAATTATTATTCATTGTCTAGTGTCTGGCCGTGTACCTAGCTAGTATGTTAATTTGATGACTAATTGTTTTTACTTGTTAGGTAATAATGATCATTGGTTAAAAATGTTAGAAGTATTGCAAAAGGAAACAAGAATTAGTAAGTGTCAGGTAGACTGACATATCGGTGCTTTCTACAAACTAAAATAACAAGACTTCATCAAACCTTGCACAGAGAAATTCTGAATATTCAAATTGATATTTGAAGAAACAATACAAAAATGTTGTTCACAATATTAATAAATGCATCTGCGATATCTATCTAGAGGTAGAATGTAAGAATAGAGCCCAATTGGAGTAATAATAATAATAATTTTCTTTATTGGTTTAACCAAAAGGCGGAGTTCACAGTGCGTGCTCACCCAAACTTACCAAGAAACAAAAAAAAAGGGAAAATTAAAATAATGAATGAGTTCAATGGTCCAATCAATTAAAGAATAAGTTATGACATTTCATTCTTGCTGTTTTTTTTTAAATAAAAGATTTAATTGTCTTCTTAAATGGGACTTCTCTCAGCCCCAGAAACTCCTGAGGATGTTGTTATATTCCTTAGCAATTTGGTAGCTGAAACTCCATTCATATATAGTGGTTTTATAGGCAGGAGGAGTGATGAGGAGTTTAGATCTAATCTTTATATTGTGAACTTCTGTTCAAAATTTTTGTTTTTTTACAACAGTAGGTGATCGCAGAAATTTTGAATCTGTTTCTCATGTTGATCCATTTAGTTTCTTAAAATTTTTCCGAAATGTGATCATATTTTCTTATGCCATGAATAAACCTAACACAATAATTTTGAACAATCTGAATTTTTCTGAGACTTTCTACATCGAAACTACTATGGTCTATAGGTGAAAGGTACGAGAACTGTGACAGTACAAGACTTTCACATAAAGTTTTGTTAGGGTCATAATTTAAATACTTGCGATGAGGATACAGTGAGGGAAATGCATTTTTTATATTGGTAAGCACCTGTTTTCGGAAACCTAATTTTGAATCGAGTAATAACCCAGAGTTATTTATATCTTCTAATGGTTTAACTGGAATGTTGTCAATTGTGGCACTGGAATTATTTTTTATTGTTTTTCGAACTCGTTTGGGACCAAAATAAAAGAAGAGTAGATTTTTTCGGATTTAATAATAAACAATGTTGATTTAATATACATGAAAGATTATACAAGTCTTAGTCAATTTTTTGCTTCGCACGCTGTACATCATCAAGTTTAAATTTGTAGTATAACTGAGTATCGTCAGCCTACATTTATGCATTTTACAATGATGACATAGCGGTGTAAATATGAAGTGTAGATAGTAAATAATAATGGTCCAATTATAGATCCCTGAGGCACCCCTGACGATTTTGGAGATACGAGTTCACCAGCGCCGCTGACTCAGCATTAGCACAAGAGTTCAATATTTCTATTAAAATTGTGTGACCTATTGTATCGAATGCTTTGCATAAGTCAAGCAGCACTAGTGCCATCCTACCTCCGTGATCAATAGCTCCTAAGATTTCATCAATAATATGCTGTCGTGCAGCTGCGTCCGCTTCTAAAGCCAGACTGTTCTTCTGGAAATAGATTATTTTCTTCGAAAAAAGATCTTAGTTGAAATTCCATAATCTTCTCCATAATTTTAGATAGCGCTGGTAAAATGCTAATAGGTCTAAAGTCATTATGTCCCCTAGGCTCATTTATCTTAGGAAAAGGAGTAACTATGGATTTTTTCCATGATGAGGGAAATTTACAGTCCGAAATTATACAATTAACGATATTTAATAGGTAAGGGATTATTAATGGAGAACACATTGTTATGAAAGAAACTGGTATACCATTAAATCCAGCACAACTATTTTTGAGACTCTTGATAATGCTATATAATTGTTGCTCATCAATATGGTCAAATTTGGTTATGTATTAGTACTATCCGACTGTTCGATGACACTTCCTTAACAGAAGGTCTCAACCAAACACAAGACTTCTCTATTTGTACTAGTAGTGGCAGATATTTCACGGACTGTGATTTAGTAACGGTTATTTCTAAATCACCAATCACGACTGTCACCTTGATACCTTGATACCGTGAAAAAGCGTGACGTGATCACGACTTCAGAAACTACCGCGGCGTTAACGTTTGAATATGCTTTTAGGATTTTATCGCGGTATTTTGATCAGAGTATCAGCATTCCCGTAATCTCATCGTCATTCGAAAGTCGTCATGACGTCACGGTTTCAAATTATTGATATCAAAACATAACGATATCGGATATCACAAAAAATAACTATATCCGCCATCTCTACGGTGGACTGTATCAATAAATTGTTAAGTTAATGCCGATATTGATTGATAAATCAGTATTTACCTAATTGCAGATTGTAGAATTAAGTCGGATAACAACGAAAATTGACAATCAAAATTGTTTATCAAAATAAATGTCATGTCATTTTTCCAACAATTTATCAAAAGCTAACAATTCAAAAATTTTCTCAGTGGGTGCGCTTTTTCTTGTCTTCCCATAATTTCTATTCAGTCATGATAATGCAAGCCTCTCGTGAGCTAAAATTAATTTGCATACCAACAACAATGTAGGTTCATCGTAAATTACTGATTAGCAGCAAAGTGTACATATAGTATAACTTTTTTTTAATTAACAAGTTGGATAGTGATGAATGAAATGATATTCGGTTAGTGATGGTTTTATAGAGCATCAGACTGAGAAATAGAGGCTAAACGAGCTGGTCTAAACGCTAAAAAACGGGATTATGTTAAGCGTTCACATATTTCTACAGCCCCCGCCTCCCTGAACATGAATCCCAAGACCACCACTGCACCCCTTCTAAATGGTTTAGTTTAGACCATGCTACATTGATGTATACAATAATTTCGATGCGCTTGTACGATTTTCTCCCGAAAAGTCTGGCAATGCTGCTCGGGGGTCACCCGTCCCATCGGACAGTCCGTGACGCAGATACGTACACGCGTGTTGAAAATATCCGTATCATTCCACGTTTTAAGGGGACATGTACGGGGAAATCAGTGATAAGTAAATATTCGAGATGGACAAATGGACACGTATAAATATACTAAGCCCAAAGAATTGAGATATACTTTCCCAAACTCCGTTCAACCCCTAACCCCCAATTTTTAACCACTACATAAAAAAATCCTAAAACGCCAGAAAACGAAGTTTGAGCGACTTTTATTTTTGTTGTCTTCTGGCTATAGCTCCGCCTACACTGGATTGATTTACAAAAACTACAAAGCTTTTTCATCCTTCGCATAGTGTGTTAAAAGTTTATCAAAATCCGACCGGTAATTTCAAAGTCATAGACGGTCCAAGGATTAGCGAGCAGGCCGACCGACACGGAGTCAAACCGACGGAAATGTGTGACATGGTTTTTCACGATGTACATGTCATAATAACGTTCAAAAAACATCGCATTTTTGAAAATCTTCGCGATTACGATACTTCCTCGCCTGTAGGCGTGAGAAGCAAAAACTAATTCTATTCAACGCCGTCGCTATGTATGGGCCCTCAGCAGATGGGCACACGGGAAGCTCAGGACCTATTGCTGAAATTCAGAGGGCTGAGTACCGGGTATTCGGGGGGTGATTTGCTCAGTGATATTAAGATTATGTTTGCGTTTTTGAAAGGTCCCTTTATCGAACAAATTGATGCACACAGTTGTACAGCCCAAACATTTTTTTGTGAGTAAACTGTGTCAGGTTATCGTATTTACGGTATTTTCAGAATTTTTAATTTTCTAAATATACAGCTATAATAAGAGTCTTGCAGCTGCTTAGACCTATGTTTTCACTGTGAAGTTCAGAAGCTACAATATTGGAATCACATTTGTAGGATATCAAAAAGTTATCTGAAACGCGTTTTTGATGAAGACTGGCAAGCTGCTCATTTTCAGAAAATTGGTCACCACGAATCCTGAAATTGAATCCTATAGGTTTATTAGCTGGCTCTGGGAGGAGTGAACAAATCGAAATTGTTCGATGTCGTGGCGAAACCAATTTCGATTTGGGATGGACTAAACCCAAATTATATGTATGGGTAAATGTTTTCTTTGCAGCAACGCGGGATACTCGTTATTCTCGTTACTTTTGCTGCTTTAATACCATTATTTTACTTTGTTTTGTGGCTTTTGTTGTAATTGTCGTGTTCATATACAAGATGCAAGATCAAATAAGTAATGCAAACAGGCAATACTAAAATGTGGTTTCAGTTAAAATTAATAAAGTATCTGCCACGTATTTCGTTTGAAAACATTTCAAGCGTAACACCTTGTATATGTATAAATAAAGCAAATATCAAAAATACAATTTAATGAACGGACGAACAGTCGATATACGTTAAAAATCATCTAAATCAACTGATTCTGGAAAAATGTGCTGTAACAGAGGTTGTTTTTCTGATGCGTTAATTTCTAGAAGAACATATCAGGAAGGATTGAGAAAGGCATATCATCTCAGACTTTATACATACATGACATCTGCAATTCTTTGACTTACAAAAGTTGTGTGCCTTCCGTTGCCACATAACAGCTTCTGTATCCATTATGTATTTTTCTTGTGGTCTTTTTTCAAAATCCGACCCCTTGTGGTATATAAAAGGTAGATAATATCGCGTTACGGAACTCTTCCATGTTCCACAACTTTTCTTTCAGATTAATCATAATAATCTGCAAAGAGTAATAATGATTTTGCAATGCTGAGTCTCACCCACACTTGGTAAAATGCCATTTTCGTGCACTGTAAACACAGCTAAAAAGTTCATTCCGGCATCACAAGTGAAAGCATTCACATGCACCGACAACTGCTATTACCTAACAAAACGTGCTTCAGGGATTCCAACAAGTGTTCATTCATCAGATGATCAATTTTGTCCTACAAACCTTATTTTCTTTCGGGTGCAATGCATTGCATAATAATATGCAGGTACTACGTCTGAATAAAATTATATAACTCATGAATTAAGATAATAGGTACAATTTTATTTTTCGATTTTATATACAACTCGCTGTTACCTGCGACTTCGTACGCGTTAAATTCTTACTTTTATATACCATTGTATCTGAGTATTGCTCTAATTACATTAAATTAGTAATTTGACAGTCAACTTGCAAGCTTGAGAAATTTGTTCATTTTATTAATGGAACTACCTATGCGCTATGGGGGTAAGACCGCAGGGCGGAAAGCTAACAAATTAATAATATTACCAATTTTCTGAAAGAAGTATTTTAAAATAAACTGAATTTTACATTGCAAAGGCTACCTCTCCTCTAAATTTTTGGTTACAACATAAATTCCTCCAGTACCCTCTAATCCCTAAAGTCAACCCGTCCCAAAATTCGTTCTTAGCTGAAATGTCCTGTACCTAAGCTACCTTACTGCCCATATTCATATTTGTAGGTCAAATAGTTTCGTGATTAGTTTGTATCTTTTCGCTTTTACATATATCTGCCCTTAACCCCCTTAATCTAGCCCTGTTGCAAACTGACATACCTTCTCGATGAACTACCTCTCTACCAAATGTCATGTTCATAGGTTAAATAATTCCCAAGATTCCCAAGATTTCGTGATCAATATGTATCTTTTAGTTTTTATATGTGTATATTTGGCCTTAACTCCCTTAATCCGGCTCTGCTCTGAAATCAGTTCTTAATTGACAAGTCCTGCCCATAAGCTACCTCCAGCTATACAAGTTGTTCCTTCGAGAGTTTTCTAATATCCCTCATAGATGATGAGGCTGGAATAGATGCCGCTCTGGCAGAGTGGTCAAGTTTCATTCAAACAGCTCTTCAGCGTGCAGCTGTACTTCCTGTAGAACGACACGGCAGACCTTTTTTGCCTACGGACATTCGTCACAAAATCTCTGACGAAACAGCCGCTATTAAGCACGCAAAAAGGTCTTGTCAACCTGATAATATTCGTAGGGGTGTAGGGGTACAAATCTTGCCCATGAAGTGAGAAACGCTCTCCACGAATTCCGCAACGAGCAATGGAGCGACTTTCTGGCTTGATTCAAGTATTCCTCTCTGGAGGGCCGCAAAGTCACTCAAAAACTGAAAGCGAGAACACCTCCCGCATGGTCCTGAAGGCATAGTCTTCAGAACGAAGGTTTTCGCTAAGGCCATGGAGAAATACTTCTCTCCCAACTATGATCTTGATAACGACCTCAACGAGGAACAACGCATACGATCCGTCAGGAGATATTTTAGGGCCAACGGCGTTAGCGGAGGCACTGAATCTTTTTCAGATGACTCTTCTTCAGAAGATTCGTCTGAGGCTCCACATAGCACATTAGCGGAACCCTCCGAGGTTCCACATTGCATACCAGTGGAGCTCCTAAGTCATACGAAAGACCTCAAGGCGCGTGAAGCACCTGGGGAGGATCAAATCACCAACAAGGCGTTGAAGATGCTCTCGCCGAAAGCTCTGCTGACATATTCAGTGAAGATAATCAATGCGATGCTCATAATCCACTACTTCCCTGCTGGGTGGAAGACTGTGAGGTCATCATGATTCCAAAGAAGGTGGGTTCGATATTTCCTCAGGATTACCGTCCCATTAGTGTGCTGCCAGCTTCTTCTAAGCTCGCCGAAAAGGTGATTTAAAGTCACCTTGGGATTTTTTTATCAAATTACTATGTGATTCCTGACGTTCAATTCTGATTTCGGTACGAGCATAGTACCGAGCTACAGGCAGTCAGGCTGGTGGAACACGTGGACAGAGGATCCATTCTCAGCATGAGTACTGGCATCTTGCTTTTGGATGTCTCAAAAGCCTTTGACAAGGTGTGGCCTGCAGGCTTCCTCTATAAACTAATACAAAAGTGTTTTCCTTTTTGGCTTCTAATATGACAAATCCTTCCTTGAAGGAAGGAAGTTTCAGATCAAAAAAAATGTTTTGTCAACAACACGGCCAGTACGAGCCGGTGTTCCTCAGAGCTCGGTCCTAGGACCAATCCTTTACTCGCTTTTTATCCACGACGTCTCTTGCCCCAGCAACCGTGAAGTTGGAGGTAGGTAGTTTACATGGATTAGCGCTACTTAACATTGAACGTATTCTTCCGTTAGAGTTCCATTTAAACGCTCTGCAACATCATTCTGGCATGAAGAGGAAGGCAGCGTTTTTCCAAGCACAATGCTATTTGAAGCAAGGAATTGTTCAAATTCATTACCACAATATTCTCCAGTCTCAAAATTTGCATGCCAGCTTGCTTGTCAAGAAACAATTTAAATTTATTAAAAGCATCCAGAGCTTCATCTTTAGTTTTAAGAAAATAAACAAAAGACTTCCGTGGTTTGTCATCCGTAGAACTGATAAAATAGCATGCACGTCTTCAAGTAGGTTCAGCCATACGAGGTCTGTAAATCAAGTTATGAGACTGGCAGCGTAGCCTTCGATCTGGCGACACTGAAGGCGCCGGGGTCGGAAGGGAAGCAGGGGAACATGTGACCAGCCTTCAGTACAAGTTTGAACTCGCTCGAGTCATTTGATTATCCGCAGCGATTTTTTGGTAAAACAGTTTTTTTTCTTCTTGCTTCACACTTGGGCTCAGAGCAGCATAAACTCTTGCCAAACAGTCGACGGGAGATAGTGTTTTGTCAAGAGACCAGCTTTTTCGTTGGTTTAAGGCATTTTCAGAAGGGAGAGAGCCGATTGAAGAAGTACCATGAAGCAGAAGGCCTTCATCTTCAAGAACCGATGATGGATCAGGATCTTATGCGTTCAGATCATCAGTTGACAGTTCAGAATGATCCGTTCATCCACCGTTCATCAGATCAAGAACAACTGGGTATTGCATGACTTCGCATGACTTTTTTCTCTTCCCGAAGTGGAAAAATCACCTCAGGGGAACTCATTTTGGAACAGTCGAAAACATGTAAACGGCAGTAACCGACCAGCTGAAGGGTATTCCAGTATCGGAGTTCCCGCACTGCTATGAGGAGTGGTAGAACGATCTCCAGCGCTGTGTGGCTTCAGAAAGAAGGCATTTTGAGGGTTGCAGTATAAAATTGTAATTAAGTTTGGACAGAACAATTAAAAAAGTCAATCTCATCACGTAATTTACAGACCTCGTAGGTCCACATAAATCAGAATCGATAAGTAAGAAATTTAGAATCACCTGATTTAAGTTTGAATATCAGTTTAATTTCTCTATTAAACATATTCGTAACTAACTTTTTTCTCAGAGGGTATAAGGCTTATGACACTGTCTAATTTTTATAGTCTAACATGTGCTGAACATAATCCTTTATGAACTGATGACGGTATTGTGTGGGAAGTCTATATACTTGACGCTATTTTTTGCTTGCCGCTGTAGTTGTTATCACAATGAACGCCCTAAAATCGTATTAAACGGGGTAAATCATGCATGCAAAGAACAAATAAAACAGTTCGATTGTATTTGAAATGCGAAATGGAAGTTTGAAGAGCATCGTTGCTTACTATGCCGGATGAAAAATCAAAAACAACGCACGCTTCGGTGTTGGCTTTGAATGTTTAGACTATGAGACGGAAACGTGGTTACAACTTATAACCGATTGTTGGGCAATCAACGATCGATTGATTCTGTCTCATTTGGTAACTGAATTTTGGGAGTGTTAGAGAATCTGTTAATACAATCAGCTCAATAACCAAATTATCTACATGAGAATTATAGAATATTTTATGATATTCAAAGATTGTAACATTTTTCAAAAATCATTTCTAAAACTATTTTATTATCTACCAAAAGGAACTTGACTAGTTCTAAAGGATCTGAAACTATGAAGCACTGTAAATTTTCTTGGACATTGCTTCATAAAAAATATTAAAAACTATATATTTACAAGTGATAAGTGATTCAAAACTAAATAATAAGTAAGGAATGTTTTGACACGCTTGTTCACTAAATTCCATGGAATTTGCAACAAAACGCACATGGTTTCGAAAAATGTTTAATATCCTGATATTTCCTTCATAATTGATTCCGTAAGCTAAATCGCACTCATTCAGAAAAACTTGCATTTAAAATTTAACTAATGATTGCATACGTTTTGATACAGGATACGCAAAAACATAACTGGCAGTCAACGGTCTGTGTCAACAGTTAGATATTTCTCTTGATTTACATACCTTATAAGAGCTCTTCATTTTAAATACGTTTCTACTCTATTTAGATAAATTCAGACCTCTGATTTTATACAAATGAGACGAGAATTTGCAACTATGCAATTTTTTATTATGTGGTGGGGGGCAAGGGATAATGGGTAGATATGTAAATGCGAAAAGATGCTCGCTCATTAGTCACGAGATCTCGAAAACTATTTAACCTATGAACATTCAATTTGGGAAGCTAGTTACTATTCGTCATTTGTTTATCTGTCAGCCTTGGTTGCCCAGAAACCAGACAGTGTCAAGGAAAAAGAGAAAGGCAAAGAGAAGAAAAAAGGAGAAAAGCAAAGAAAAGCAGAAGTGTACGAGTTTAAGAGGAAACGCCTATGCTTTTTGATTTGATACACGGATTTTGAGGTGAACTAAAAACAAATTTTGATTCAGATTTTGTTAGAGCGTAATTTTGAGTTTACTAAAAGTTCGCGCTAATTTTTGATCACAGTGCGATCCGTGGCCTGGAATGTTTACGAAGTTGCTCGACTGAGTCTCGCAATAGAGGGTTGCTGTGTGATTCCGCTTGACTATAACGTCGCTATGCTTGAAGCTTGACATAATCCCTCAAGCAAGGAACGTCAAGGTCTCTGTGTAGTGTCTCATTTGAGGCATACCATAGAGCGATGCAAACTGTTCGTAAAGTTCTGCTTTGCAGTACTTGAAGACTTTGCATATGTGTTTTGGCAAGAAAACACCAAGCCGCACATGCATAAAAAATGGCTTTGTCTAATAATCATTTTATATAGTCGAACTTTGTTTATCAAACTCAATTTGGATAATCTACACAACAAAGGATATAGTTCCCGAAACTCAAATTGGAATTTTGTTTTCCACTCTGCTGAATTTGTCTGCCAGGTCATGCCTTTATCAAGGGTGACACCGAGATACTTGGCAGAATGTGTCCATGATATACGTTTCCGTCTACCGAAACCTCGGCTGGGGGGCCGCGACTTTTTTTGGTACAATAAATAGCCTGGGCTTTCGAATGATTAATTTTAATTAGCCACCGTTTCGCCCACTCCAGTACTTCGTCCACCGCACTCTGCAACCCATCATGAACTATATAGATCACCATTACACGACTGAGCGACAAGTTGCAGTGTCGTCAGCGTAGAGGTAGGTACGTAACGTTATTGGGGACAAGCTTAAATACTGCTAATTATTTGAGAAATAGATGTCGCACAGTTGCATTAGATAATCCCACCATAGAAAAAGCTTGGTCTGGTAAAAATATTTCAAATCTCCGGGTGCTGGGTTGTAAAGCCTATGCCTTAGAACAAAGAAGAAGAAAAGTAGATTTGAAAGCTAGCTCAAACATAATTATAGGTTATGTAGAGGGGACTAATGGATATATTTGCAGATCCTCATGTTGGAGGAAGATTGATTGAGACGCATTATGTTGCATTTATTGAATCAGAATTTTTTTTACATTAACGTAAATAAAACGTTGATAATATCGATAAGGATGTAATTGTAACTTTTCCTGGCAGGCTAAAACTTATGAATTCTGAAGGCATTAAGCTTGAATATTTCTGTGAATTTTGAGCATATTGAACTTGTATCTGTTTCTGTGCATTCAGAACATATTGAACCTAAGTCCATCCCAGTCCCTGCCGTCGATGTAATTGAACCAGATAAATATCAGACTATTTCAGATGCTGGTACTACACCTAATTCTAGTAGTTCTTCTTCATCTGCTTCAAGTAAAACTAACAAAGAAGATAAGTGTTCGAACATTTCTGATATTAAAGCAAATGAGAACTTTAGTAGACAGATATGTTCGTAATGTTAGAAACCTGGATGCATTATGTTCCCTTTGTCAGTTTACTTGCTATTAGGTATGATACGTGTGATGTTTTTGAACATTCAGCTTTTTGACAATTCCTGGTGAACCTCTTACAATTCAAGAGGCATTGCAAGTACTGTTAAAGGCAAATGTGAACAAACTATTTTAGATGAGTTAAAATCTTTAACATCTACATGGTGGATAGACCTGAAAATGTTAATGTTGTAAAAAGTAAATGAGTTTTCAAAATTAAACTTAATAATGGTGCCCCCATCTTTAAAGCTTGGTTGGTAGCACGGGGCTTTAGCCTAAAATTTGAAATTTACTGTGAAAATACAGTTGTTAGACATTCAACTATATGGTTTTTATTTGCTCTAGCTAATGATAAGAGATATGGATATAGAACATTTAGATGTTAAAACTGCATTCTTCCATGGTAAACTGGATGAAGAAATCTTCATGGTTTTTATAAGAACAGCGGTAATGCTTGTAGATTAAATAAGAGCATTTATAGTAGAACCTGGAATGTCAAGGTTCATTGCGTTCTTGTAGATCCAGGTTATACCCAAAGTGCTTGTGAAAGATATATTTATATCTACAAAAACTATAAGAAGTTGATAGTGATTGCTCTTTCTATTGATGATTTTTTTCATATTTAGTGAATGTGCTACTTTACAGAAAGAGTGGTATGATAGTGTTAAGAAGAATTTTGATATAAAAATTCTTGGTGAGGTACAAAACTGTCTAGGCATTAAATTAGTAAGAGTAACTTGTGACAAGGAAGCTATGTTGACAGGTTGTTACCATGTTTAATATGGAGTAATGTAAAGCTACAAGACTCCTTACTAGTGAGATTACCACGTGTGCTGATGCTACTGGGGTGATAACACAATAGAGAGATATTCAATTTTCTGGGAAGCTAAGAAACAAAAGAAACTGGCACATTCATCCGAGGCTGAATATTATAAGTCTCTGTAAGGGCATTTGTTTTGTGCGCAATTCGATGAAAGCGTTAAAATTAGATTTGTGATTAATACCAGTATACAGGGTGTCAAATAAGTACCACGACAAACTTAGGGAGAAGGTAGGCTTTAGGCTGACCTCCCAAATAGCAAAAACTTACCTATAAGGATTTTTTCGCGAGTCCACGGTGTAGCACAGTGCACTACCGGGAACCGATACTCAAATTTTCGCGAAGAACGGGAATAGGGGAAGACGGATGTGACGTCGCATAGTGGGACAGAATCCCAAAAAGCTGGCAAAAATTCAGAAAGTGTCGTAAATGATCTCAAATTCTCTTCTGGAAGGCTTTTGGGGTCGCTGAATATGAATTTTTTATCAAAATTACGATTTTCAAAATGGCGGACATAATTTAACCAATTAGTCAAATAATCCAGTAAAAATACCCAATTGTATTTGATTATGGTTTTTGGAATCGCTGATTACGAATTGGTTATCAAAATGTTAATTTTCAAAATAGCAGACGCGATATGTGGAGGATTCCGGAAAAAAATTTAATTTTTTAATATTTTTAAATAGAAAATCTTTTGTAATATTTTTAGATTTTAATGAGTAAAAAATCTTTCGAGCAATGTTTCTTATTTATCAAAAATTTCTTTTATAAACAATTTGCAATAAAATGAATACCTATCTGTTATTTACTTCTAGTAACAAAAATCTTGTACGTCATCTTCAATGTTTGAATCATTCGATTCATATTCTGATGTTGACCCACTTGTATCTAAATCGGAATCGTTCATTGTCTTTTGTCTGGTGACTTCAGGTTGTTTTAACAACCGTAGAGCTTCTTTATGTAAAGATTTCGCCGGTCTCTGGGGCAATTTCCTGATGCTTGAGAGAAATGGATCTGATGTTACTAAGAGCCTATTGAAGATATCTCTCAAATTCGATTCTCTAGAGCATTTTCTTGCATTATTTAATCTGTATTTCTTGATGTTCTTATTGCGTGACTCTTGAGCCTCTTCAGAAAGTTGTCCGATCGGTAATAATAATCAATGCATTACAGTCACACGTCCATTAATGTCGCGCTACGTATTTCTCCCTAAAAATTAGTCTAACTATTCGTTGAGCACACCTGAGCAGCCAGATTTTTACTATATTATATGTCATAATATACACTATCACTTCCTTGTCGAAACAAGATCGACACTCGCGAAGACATTTTTAAAACTACTTTAGAAAAAAAATGTACAATTGTTTATCTTTATTTGTTGTAAAACTTACATATTTCAAACATAAAATAAGCAACAACTATGCATAACTAAATATTCTGCATACCTTCAGAAAGTGATTCAATTTTGCACAATTCAAATTGAGATAGTTTCGTCTGTTTTACAGCACTTCGAAACAGGCCAGAATTTTTCGACGTGTACACATGCTTAGTGCGTACCGAACGACGTCTGAATGACGACTGATGTCAAGGCGACCCTAGAGCAAGTATATACCTGCCCTGTCCGGAATGTCATTCTCGGACTATCCGTAAACAAGATCTAAACGTGTATAGACGAATATGTACAACTCAAAAATTTGATTTTTGGCCAACTTTTTAGGATTCTGCCCCAATGTGCGTCGTCCGAATGTTAAATTATTATTAAATCATAAATGGAGGAACACGTCCACCTGATTTTAAATGACGAGTGAGAAGGTCATCGAAGATATATGAACCGCACCTGTCATATGAAATGATTGATTTTAATGATATATATGTACATTGCACAAAAAACGATCGGTCTTTTTATTTCAGATTCAAACAAGGCAGCTAAGTTTATCAAGGAGCTCAAAGCAAACATTTTGGGCAACATGCGCCATCTAACCACTCCCGGTCTAACTTGAAACTGTCAAAACTTCGAGAGGAAGGGGAAATTCCGTCTGTTCCCGCTCCGGATCACTACGGGATCTCCCGAAAAATCGAAAAAGTGTCACCGTTTTTGAGATATTGAATTTTTTCTTAGATTTTAAAAAATGTTGGTGCTTTATCATATAGGTACAAATGCAATATAGTTAAAAGATATTAAGGAACCATGATGAAATAAGGTCTGTTTTGGGATTTATATAATCTTCTGATATTGTTTCCTCAACTTTCATAAAATCATATCAGGAGCACGTAATAATAATGTAGCTTTGTACTATTTAGCATGTCATTGATCGGTAACCAGTGCAACTTGAATTTAAATCCGATAATTACATTGTAGTGTGTGTCAGTCACTTACAAACGCAGCTATCACTTTTTTCTATTCCAAACAGTACGTGTGGTGCCTTTCTGAAGTCTGTATTCAATGAGCAATCTTTTTATTAAATATAATACAGTTATAGCCCAGTACATTTTTGTTTTAGCACAGATGGTCAAAGTTGAGGAAAAAATATCAGACGGTTATAAATCCCAAAATAGCCCTTATTTGATCATGGTTCCTCAATATTATCTTTTAACTACACTGCATTTGTATATGATAAAGCAACTATCTAAAAGAATTTTATAGAAAAAATTAAGAACGTATAACCTTATTTGTATATGCAGCTAAAGACCACAGACGAAAAGTTCCCTTTTTTTAAATTTAAGAAAAAATTCCATATCTCAAAAACAGTGACACTTTTATATAGGTAAGTTTTTGTTATTTAGGAGGTCAGTCCAAAGACTACCTTCTCCTTAAGTTTGTCATGGTACTTATTGGACACCCTGTATAGTGTCGTTCGAGTTTGCAAGAATGAACATCATCATGGTAGAACTAAACATATAGATATAGCATATCATTATACATATTCGAGAAATGTTGACTTGTAATGAAATAAGTTTGTCATACAGGTCAAATGATAATATGTTAGCCGACATATTGACAAAGCTATTGAATGTTGAAAGACAAGATTTTTATGTACATCAGCTAGGATTGTTTTATTAAATGTCTTTGTATTATAGTATACATGTCGAATCAAACAATGTTAGTTGATGGAGATTCATCTCTATTGATGTATGTTCAGTTTTGGTGTTTCATATAATGTACTTATTTATTAGCTACTGGTGTTTTATGTCATGTCACTGTGGAAACGATATTTCTGGTAACTGTTTTTTTTAAAATTCCTGTTTTGAATTAAAGCCTTAGAGTTTTCAATTTATCTTCCAGATAATCTTTTTATCGCCTCAACATCAAGTCCATCAAACAGGTCCATACAATTGGGTTATTACGTAAAAAATATAATGTCAAAAAACCACGATCTGTCAACTCCTTGACTAGATAGTTCCTAATGTTCCACTTTGCTCGCTTTGAGCACTGTGAGCGTCACCAAAAGCGTTATCTATACAGGAATGACTCAACGACACGCTCAATGACCAGCTGCAAGTCAATTTCCCAACATGCTTTGTTGGTTGCAGAATGCCGAGAGTAGAGTATAACTCTTAGAGAATGTGAAATGGAAAATTGGCTGAGTAGCAGAATAGGAAGATCGCATATGGTTGATTGTGCGTACACTGGTCTACATGTGTAAAAAATGGAGTATTTCTATTAGCAGTATCAGTCGGGTTATTTGTGTTGTCCTTTCTGAAGAGAGGTTATATTCAACGTTATAGTTCACGATTTCTCCCGGTTTTTTGAATTTTCAAAAACTTTGGGAAGCATTACGGGAAATCAGCACCGCACCCGTGTTGTGTCACAAAAAAATTAGAAATGACGCACGACACAAAAAACATTTTCGCAGTACCTCACATCTACGTGCTGATTTGTATTATATCCTTGACATCGCAAAATAAATTTCTAAGAAAATTTAAATGACTGGAAATAAAAAATAAAGTAAAATGAATTACATTTTCACGTTTCATAAATATTCCTGTGGCATATTTTCTCACCTGTAATATACTTCACCAGCCAGTTATTTTCTTTTCTCATCTCTCTCAAATGGATGCGCAACTAATTTCTAGCTTTGAAGTAAGTGTATTTGAGACAAAAAACCATTGGAATTATCATCAACACATATTATAAGCACACAAATCCTCTCTATGCATCCATGCACTGCCGTTTCCTTCCAGCTATAGTATACAACTTACAGCGTAGACCTCCAATAATGCCATCACTGAAGCAGATGTTACATCACATCAGATAGTTTAAGCGTCATGACGTTTAGGCAACACGTGTAGCTAGAGCGTGTGCACAGCAAGTGAACAACAGCTAGGTCCAAGTTCTACTTTCTTACGAAAATAACACACCACAGTTGTGCAGCATAGATATTTTTTTGTTGGTAAACCGTCGCAGGTTAGTGTGTTTACGGTATTTTCAGAATTCAGTATTTTTTTAATATATCCTAATCAAGCGGTTCTGTTTGGCAGGCAGATCGCGCGGTGGCATCATGGAGGAGAGCTATGTGGAGCAAAGCCCGTTGGTGTAGCGGTAGAAGACAGCTAGATCGCTGACGGCCCGCGGGTCGAAAAGGTCCCGAACCTGTCTGTTAGAGAAGAGTCATCGATCAGTCGGACAGCCCTCCTCTGAACAGCATCGAGCATGCCTAATGTAGACTGGGCGGAAACACCCCAAACATGTGAGCATTACTCAAGGCTAGGTCTTATCTGGGCCTTGTATAGAGTGAGGAGGTCACGCGGAGAAAAGTATTTCTGAGCCCTAAAGAAATAGCCTAGATTTTTTCCCGCATCTGCCGCTATTGACGAGATGTGTTCCTGCCACATCAAGTCCTTGTTGTGGGATGAAGAGGAGAACCCGTCAATTACGACAGACATCTTGCGGCCAGAGAGAAAGTCAGTTACGCATCTACAAAGCATCTCTGGGAGGCCATAGAATGGAAGTTTGCATAAGAGGGCAGCATGCCACACCTGATATCGTGATATCAAGAGCAACGACATGAGCCTCGCCATAGACTGGATGGGTTTACTCCCGAATTGTCTGAAGCTACGAGGTCCCCTGTGTATCGCTGGTGCCGGAAACCAATCAAGTCGTAACGTTCGAGCTAGTCCAGAAGCTCGCGATTTATGCACCTCTCCTCACCTTACTTATAAGAGAAAGCAGAGCTATAAGCCTGTAGTTGTAAGGGTCGGTCTTAATCCTTTTTTTGGAATGGGTTTGGGCTCGATTTCTGGGAAGGTGCCGGATTCATAAGATATCTTGAAGAGACGCAAAAGAACTGCTCCGCTGCACATCTCTTCAGTACAATGCCAGGAATCAAGTCCGGACCAGAATCTTTGTTGATCTCGAACGACAAGAGCATTCGACTTACGGTCTTATGCCTGAATGTTACCTCCCGCATAGTGGAGGGAACCCTTTGAATTTACAGGCACTTTTGCGTTGGGGGGGACGTCCATGGTGGAGTTGGTGGTAGGGATCTTGGCAAGCACTAACACCTTAGCCTTTTGAGTCGGTTCCATTCTGCACGTAAGTGGTGGAAGGCTGCTCTGCGAGAAGATCCTTTCAATCTGCTTGGCCAGCCTCCAGAAATACCGACTGCCATTGCGCTGCGACATTAACCTGTGCCTAACTTTCATTTCGGGCTGGTCTTTGGCATTGCGAACCGCTTCGTTATATTTGTTTTTGGACTCGACGTCGGCTGGTCTATTTTCTATAATGAGGTATTGTAAGAAGGTTCTGTGAGCCTCCGAGCAGTGTCGCAGGATTTGTTGAACCAGCTATTGAACCCTGGTTGAGGCACTTTCACTGTATAAGAGATGAATTCCTCCATCCCTACGTGGATTATTTCAGCTATCGATGAACAGACTGGAAGGTGGAGAAGAAGTCTCTGAGCCCCTCTCAGTCGGCATGTCCGTAATACCAAATTTTGCGGCCTCGCTACTGAGGTTATTCCCTATCGCGTATACAATCACTTGAACGGGAAGAAATTGTACACTGAATACAACAACTTCCGGAACAAGCATTTGCTACGGCCCCGTTCAGTAGGGTAATGGTATTAGCTACATTTTCCGACCGCTCGCTGTCGCAAAATGTAACAATAACTCAGGATGTGTTGATTTTATCACCATCGGTGGAAATCAAATGTATTTCTAAAATAAATTAAAACACTAAGTCGCATCAAAATTGAAATAAATAATTCTAATCAAAATGAAAATAATATATTAAATTAAATGTTCGAACAGACCTTGGGTTTGACCTAACCTATTGTAACAGCGTGTGCGAAAAATTTCTGGTGTAACATATTGACATATGACCTTCGCTCTTCAGCCGGCTTATATCTCTTTCTAATATATAATAATAATAATAAACCGTCTTTTATTAGAAAAAACAAATTACAGATAATGCATATATTATTATCTATAATTAGATTAGTGAGCAGCTTAATGGCGAAGTTCAGCCAGGACAGCTATTCTTACACTTAAACATTTACTGCATAAGAATAAGAGATGGTAAAAAAGTACAGCTGTAAATAAAATAAAAGGAGGAAAATGCCCATGTAACTGATCACAACCTAAACAAAAATTAGCTTAAAAATATAATGCTGGAGAAAAACACCTTTAAGAAGCACCATTGAGCAGAAGAGCTTTTAAGTGTTTTTAAAACTATACTAAACTAAACACTAATATGTGTTGATACATACTTTCTCGCGATTCTCGCACACATTGAGCTCAAGCCGTCAGACAAATTTAGTTTTCCCTTATGTTGTTCAATGTGGAACGCAGTAGATACAATATTGAAACAACGTCTTGGCAAAACATTTTTGAAACAATTGTTTTTATTGTTTTATAACAAAGTTCATTCTTCTTTTTTGTCTTCTTGCAAATCTATTTATGACTTCTTCCGTATCGACATGTACATATCTTTATCGACATATAAAAGTGCCGGTCCAGTTAGGCAATCTTCTGTCACAAAGGCTCGCAACCACGTCTTGAGCTTCCTGAGCGTAGAAAAGGGCATATCTGCTATGCTCTACATTAACTGGTAATGTAGCAAAGATACATAAGAACTTTTTCATATTGGGATACATTTCAGTATACAATTCTTGAGGATCTAATATCGACGTATAAAAGAGTGACTATTTTGCTTCATCGAAAAGTTGTCTAAAAACTATGTCTATCTGTTCTCTCTCTTGATTCAATACATTGATTGTATCACTAATGGTATCTTTCCAAATCAATAGTGCTGGACTGGAAAACTCTGCTTAACGACAGACACCCAGAAAACGTAAAATAAACATAGACGCTAGAATCTTAAATCGATATAAATATTAATTTAAGTTATTTGTGTGGAAACATATCTAACAAAGTTTAATTGAAGAATAGCGGACAAAACCCTTAGCGCGGCTATACCCCTAAGAGGGAGGTGACAGGTGATGGGTGGTAGATGACAGGCTACAGGTGATCGGTGATACCTTTCACGGTGTTGTCCAAGCATAAATATTAGTAGTCAAACTAGATTTGCCTTGGATCCGCGTTTGGTCATTACCCGATCGAGCAATCGATACTAGGCGAAACTGGGTACTCGGTAAATTGAGCTGACTATGCCGAGTACCGGCAGGGGTATTATGTAAAATCCCTAAACACACGTCAAAAATGACCGTCGAAATGTCATCTTCCAGACTAGGTAGTTTTTAGTGTGCAAATAGTTCATTCCACGTTTGCTCGCTATGATCGCTGTTCGCTGACATTTAAGAAACACAGCTACAAAACGAGTTCACAACAAGTGTACAACAGCTTGTGCTAGTTAACATCTTGTAGAAAAACGTAAGTTATGTCACAAAAAACCTACGAAATGTAAAAAAATACAACAAAATGTCACTTTTCATGATACGTAATAGCCGTGCCGATAAAAACCAAGTACTTGCGCGGGAACTTACGAAGACCGCCACGTCGGCGGGTGAAGCCAGAGAGCAGGCGCAGGGATGTATGTCGAAGACATTTCTCTATAATCTTAAGTTTTAAGGATAAATGTGCGGGGAAATCTATGATGTGTGAAATATGTGTAACAGGTGCGTGGAATTTCTAGTGTTGGAAGTATATTAACGTATTAACGCAAAAAATGCACCCATCCGCCAACACTCCCCGACCTTCCAATTTTTCACCCCTAAACGCTTGTGAAAAATAATCAGGATCCTCTAGAATGTCAAGGAAACGAAGTTAAACGATTGTTATCATTTTCGTGATTTTACGCAGCTCCCCCGCCTCTGAATCGATTTCCAAAATCGACTGACAAACAGACCGACAGAAATGAGTGATATTTTTCTTGATGTACGTGTCACAATATAACATATTATTCCCATTATGAAATTTGCAATGCATCCTTGCCGGTAGGCGTGGGAGGCAAAATTAACTCAACAATTACCAGAAACACAACAAAAAATTTTGGTTTATAGAAAACAGGGAAAACAGCTGATCTTTTCAGAACGATGAACTTGGGAGATTCCCTTGCCTACTAGCGTGGGAAGTAAAACGGATGCATTTTTTCTCTAAGTCGGAAAATTAAGACGATACACTGTGTAAACGATAATCAAACTGTTGCTCATCATAAAAAACAGCCCCGTTATTCTCCAAATAAGTCAGACAATACCATGAATCTGATCTTGTAGACATGATGAATCATGACTAACCAAGAATATCCGCAATGTGAACCAGTCTGTGTGCGACCTTGAAGGTCATTTTTTATATACTTAGACATATTCCTTCATCTTTTATATCCAAGTTGGCCGTTGACAATATCAGAAAAACCTTGTTCTTATTGCGTACTGCTACGAGTGTGGACGTTAGTCTATGTTTGGAAAATTATTTCTTTATTATACAGACGTGCCATTTCTAGGGTAGAATTTACATCCAACAATAACAAAAAAAGTTCCTATATATATATATATATATATATATATAAATATATACAGTAATGGACAAAAGTATTTAGACAAATATGAATATTTACCTAAATACATACCTTTAGAAACGAATTCATACTTCATTGCTCCATAAACAAATGTGTTATTAGTAGAAAAACTAAATTCCTTGTTTTTACATTATCTGCAGTGAACACAATACAAGTCTGAATATAAGCACTTTTTTATGAGGGACAAAAATATGTAGACAAATTCTTTTCAACATTAGTTTAGTACAGTTTCGTGTCAGAAGAGGATTAGTTTGTGTTCATCAAGTATTGTGGAATAAGTTGAGTGATTTTGAGACGATGCCGCGTGGTCCAGAAATTTCTTTCGATGTGAAAACTAAGATCATTGAGTTATACAAAGATGGTGAACGTCAAGTCGACAATGCCAAAAATTTGAAGCTGAAGCGTAAAGCAGTTTGGGCAATATTGAACAAATATACACAAAAAGGTATCTTGTAAGAGAAGTGGTCGGCCTAGAAAACTAAATGCCAGATCAGTTAGATTAATAAAAGTAATTTCGTCCACAGATCCGTTTGAAACCCCAAGACAAATAAAAGCTGAAATCGAGACAAAAGGAATTGTCAGTGTTTCTACGAAAACTATAAGTAGAAGATTAAATGATTTGAAGTTATTTGCACGTCGCCCCCTAAACTCGAGAAAAAACCGTAACGCCCGATTACAATTTGCACGGTTGCATCTTGATTAGAGCATCTGTGACTAGAAGAGGGTATGTTTCAGTGAAGAATCCAAGTTCAATATGTTTGGATCAGTTGGTGTTCATCACTATAGATGTCCTAGTGGACAAAGATTGAACCCCAAGTACACTTTGCCCACTGTCAAACATGGAGGCGGGTCTGTTATGGTTTGGGGGTGCTTTTCGGGGTTTGGGATGGGACCTTTACATAGAATAGATGGCATTATGTAAGTTTGTATACACAGACATACTAAAGCATGTCATGTTACCCTATATGGAAGACAATATGCCCTTAAGATCAATGTTCCAGCAAGATAATGACCCGAAGCACACTTCAAATCTCGCAAAGAAATTCTTTGTGGATGAAAAAATACCAGTTCTCAAATTGCCTTCACAGTCTCCCGATATAAACCCCATTGAAAATCTATGGGAATACTTAGATAAGCAAATACCAGATAAAAATTATTCAAACAAGGATGAACTTTGTGCCACTTTAGAGCAAAAGTGGAGACAGATTGATGAATCTTTTATCAAGAAACTTCTACAATCTATGCCGAGACGACTCCAGGCGGTAATTGATAATAATGGTTATGCTACAAAATATTAACACAAACATGGTTGATTTTCTATAATTTAATGAAGTTTGCTTCTTTTTTCTATAATTGTGTTGCTTTGTCTATATATTTTTGCCCTACATAGTTCCAGTTTTTTTCACTTAATTTTTTATTGAAGGGTTAATGAATTTATTTATGTATAAGTGAGTATTATGCTATAACGAATTATGTATACAGGTTGGTCTATTAGTAAGAAGTTAAAAAAGCAATACAGCACAATATTAATTTGTCTATATACTTTTGTCCATTACTGACTTTGAAGTTGAGTCATTAATTTTCAGATAATGATTGTAGAAGGAAGATAAACCAAAATATGTGTGTAAAAATTAAAAAAAATTAAAAAAAAAATGTTACCTTGTTTTATAAAGTATCCTCCCGACAAGTATTTCAGTGCGGACCTGTATTTGATCGTGCGGTCTTGGAGAACCGGCAGGTCTTAAGTCACCTGATTCATGAGCCCTTTGTACTACATTAACAAAGGCACGAGGGGTTGGTTGCACTCGATTGGGGAACCGATTCGCACAAATCCGTGATGCCGCGGCAGGATTTTGTAAAGACTCCCCCCCCCCCGTAAATAAGAATCATGTCCACAAGTTCAGCATTTTCGTAAACATGTGCCATTTTTTATTTCGTTTGAGCCACGCAACAAACACCACTACGCGTTACTGACTGACTAAAAACATCGTGATAAACGTTTCAAATTCTTTCGCTTTTTTGTTTCCGATGCGATGAACCGGTCAGGCGGATTATATCCGTTGTCGCCAAACACGAGCATACCTATAATATTATTATTGAGACAGGGCGGTACTCAAACTTCTAAAGGGCTATAACTTTGTTAATTTAATTTTACCAGAAAAATGTTAAAGGAAAAAAACATTTCTTTTGATCAGATCTACTCACTGTTAAAATAAATGACTCAACTTCGAAGTCACCCTGTATAGTATATGCATTTTGTAAAATATTAAATTTTCCATAAATTTTGCTTCTTAAGGAATGTTTGCCAAATCAATCGTTTTGGAGATATTTAGGTTTGAATATTTGAGTTAAAGTAATATACTATTCCTATGAAAAGGTTTAGCTTCCCCTATTCTGAAAACACTGAGGATTTTAGACGTTCAGTGAGCACATATTAAGAGAAACAGGTAAAGTAACTTTTAAAAAGTACAATCTGCTAACAGTAACAACTATGCACTGTTAAGAATGAAGTCGATTTATCAAAAAAATGTAATAAAAGTCCTACAGAAATCAAGATAATAAAATAATACAGTTTAACAGTTCACTTACTTATAAAACCTGTTCAAAATTGTTTCCATTGACTGCAATGCAAGCTTGGGCGCGTCTAATGCAATTTCGGCGCACTAATTCAAATACACGTCCTTCCTGCTGTGTCTGAAGGCTCAAATTATCGGCAGCCACTGTGATTCGGTCACGCAATTCTTTAATATTCTGAACTACAGTATGGAATACCTCGTTTTTCAAGTATCCCCATAAAAAGGAGTCCAGAGGATTTAGATCGGGAGACCGTGGAGGCCATGCAGTTGATCCACCCCTTCCGATCCAGCGTATCCGGTATACCTGATTCTAAAAACACGAACTTCTAAACGAAAATGCGGAGGTGCCACATCGTGCAGAAACCACATTCGTGCTCAGACCGCCAATGGCACATCTTCAAGAAGGACCGGCAAATCATTCCGAAGAAATTCCAAATACTGGTGACCATCTATCAGATCTGACAATATGAACGGTCCAATTAAACGTTCATCGATAATACCTTCCCACACATTTAAAGAAAAACGACGTTGGAAGTGTGTCTCGACCACTGCGTGAGGATTCTCAAAGGACCAAACGTGTGTATTATGAAGATTGGTTATCCCATTACGAGCAAAAATAGCTTCATCGGTGGCCCAAATATCTGCTGCAAAACGGGAATTTCGAGCATTTTCTTGCAACAACCACTCACAAAATCTTACTCTTAGGAGGTAGTCTACAGGTAGCAACACCTGGACTCTCTGGACCTGATAAAGGGTACAGTACAAGTTTTGCATATAGAAACATAGTAGGCCGCGCGGATCGAACATCAGTACTGAATCTTCACCTCACTCTTTAGTAAACTTAAATTCAAAGTTTCTCAACAACACTACAGTGAATTTTTAAGTGTCACCAAGTCATTAGAAAAATGAAACTCAACCGAGAACATTTTCGCGAGATAATTTATTACAACTTTCAGAGACAATTATCGCAACAAGAATGCCTTGGTGAGTTATTGTCTGTTTTCGGCAACGAAGCGCCACATCAGTCAACAATTTCCCGTTGGTATGGAGAATTCAAACGTGGACGGGTAAGTCTTAAAAATATATTCCTCTCGAGTTAAAGTGAACGAACACTAAAATGAATACGCGACTACAACACTCCAAGAAGCAGAAATCAGTAACTGAAAAAGTAAGCCGAACACACAATAACAGTTACATACACATTCAAGTCGATGATCCACCTGACGACAGTTCAAAAACTCAAGAAAATATAGTACTAGATATTAGGAATAAACTAGCGCTGAGCGAAACAAAGGTTGAAGAGCTCACAGTTACGATAGCCGATCTCAAGAAGAAAAATGATAGATTAATCGACGAACTTGTAAACAAAGAGAAAACTATTGATCACATGAAGGAAATAGTAGAAAAGCTAGCTAAAAAAAAAAGTACAGTTGAAAATTCTACTCAGACCATAAAGGAACTTAAGACGAGTGTAAAGGAGACACAAACAGAAAAAGGAGTAATTAATATTTCAAACAACCACTTGAGAGATCCTAAGCCCACTCATGACCAGCCTGCTAAGTACCAACAACCAAAATTAAACAAACAAGTCAAATCTAGAGTATTAATTCTGAGTGATGATTTTGGACGAAACCTTGTATATGTATTGAGGAAAATCCTACCCGCACGAATGTTTAACATCGAGATGATTATCTATCATAATGCACTAATAAATAATGTGGTGAAGAATATTGATCTACTTACCGCCGACTTCAGCCAAAGTGACTTTGTCATTGTCATAGGCGGATCCAATGACGCTCTTCAAAAAGGCTCCATAAGTACAAACGATATGGGAAGTAAATTGAAGAGCGTCAAAGGAACAAATATCATAGTTACAAGTGTTCCTTCCTGGAAGTCCCAACGACCTGTCTTGAACAAGATTATTCATGACATAAATAAGCAGCTTCACTCAATTTGCCAAGAGTCGAATGCACACTTCCTAAACATCTCAAGCAGCCTACGAGGATACCACTTTCGGAGTAATTCTAATCTCCTAAATAATGAAGGAAAGCATAGACTCTGCTATGAAATCATGGATATCATCTCTCACAGTAGTATCATCTTACAACAACTACCTCCACAGGTAAGAAACACGGATAGAATACAGAACCTGGCACTGAATGAAAACGTCTCATCAAGGAATAGTCCAAATGCCACAAGCAACACACAGGATAAAATGACATCTAGTGAACACCAAGCAATACCTCCTACACATAACACCACCACGGACAGCACAAAAATCTTAAACAACACAACTGCTACATCTTCCACCGTTACTCCAATAGCGTCGCAAACAAAGACCCAATCTCCAAAAAAACGTGCAATTTTTCAAATGCGAGCCTCACAAAAACAAACATCAAAGTAATACATATAAATGTTTGCAGTCTCCTGAACAAATTTAACGAAATTGAACTTCTCGTATATGAGTGGTCGCCAGACGTATTATGTGTCACAGAAACGTGGTTACCTTCAGATGCCATTCCGATATTCAACTTAGAAGGCTACCGGCTCGTATCGTTCTTCTGTCGATCCCAGTATATACATGGAGGGTGTGCCATATATGTTAAATGTGAGCTGGCTGCTAAAAGTATACCATTTATCAACCACCAATCAGAAGAGAAACACATAGAGGTCTGCGGAATAACTCTGCAAATAAATGGTTTAGAGGAAAAAATCACGGTAATGTGTTTGTATAGATCACCATCTGGCGAAGTATCAACATTTCTGGGTAACTTAACAAATATCCTGGATAGAGTTCTAATCGATAATAATAGAATAATACTATGTGGAGACCTAAACATTGACAACTTGAAACCAAACATGAACCATTACCTGCTTCAAGATCTGTTAGCATCTTTTAACTTGCTTAACCATTGTCATGGAGCTACTCGTACAGCTATCAATAAACACAACAAAATAACGGAAACAGCAATAGACTATATTATTACCAACATTAACGTAAACCATTTAAAGTGTACAGTCTTTGAACCTCACATATCAGACCATACAGCGCAACTCTTAGAACTAATTACATCGCCAATAATTTAAGAGCACCGTAAGGAATCAAATATTTCGGCTTACACCCATAGAAAAATAAACGCTGACCACCTGAAAACCTTCAAATCCAAGTTAGCCCAAGAAGCATGGGATATCAGTGATCAAGATATTGATGCTGGATTTGAACAATTTATCAACACTATCCTGTGGCACCTAGATATAACATGTCCCCGGCGAAAGTATGGTATTTCAAAAAAAAAGCAAAATTCAAAGCCTTGGGTAACTCCTGAGATACAAAAATCTAGCCAAAACTTAAGATCCTTGTACTCCTCATGGAAAAGGCAAGACACTAGTCAGGAACTCGGGCAACTTTACCTTGAACAGAGAAAAGTTCATAGAAGGCTGATATCATCAACCAAGAGGATATACTATGCACATACCATTTCGGAAGCTACAAATAAGCCCAGACGAATATGGGATATAGTAAATCAGGAAATTGGACGGGCGAAGACGCAACGAAATATTGCAATCAAACACTGTCCCAAGGAAATTACAAACTTCGAGATACCTGATCAATTCGGAAAATACTTTGCTACCATAGCACATACGAAGTTGGAAACGCACTTTCAAGGGATGCCGGCATCGCATTGTACAGTTCAGCGACTTTCTACGAACTCGATGGTCTATGAAGAAGTTACGGCTGCAGAGATCATAGAAATAATAGATGACCTTCCAAATAAAAAATCCTGCGGCAGTGATGACATATCAACGCGAGTGGTGAAAACTATAAAATGTGAGATATCAACTCCACTTTCACAGCTTATAAATAAGTCAGTGCTGAAAGGTAAATTTCCAAAGTGTCTCAAACTTGCCATTGTAATTCCTATATTTAAGAAAGGAGATCCGACTGATATAGAGAACTACAGACCTATATCTCTGTTATCTATTATATCAAAAATTATAGAAAAGTGCCTGCTTAGACGAATCGTTAGCTTTTTAAATAAGTATAACACCATATCAGACAGTCAACATGGGTTCCGGTCTTCACGATCCATCGAAACAGCGTCATTTGACTTTTTTAACAAAGTTTACGAGGATATTGATTCTAATAAATATGTTGCAGGCTTGTTTTTCGATCTTTCGAAGGCATTTGATATAATAGACATAAACTTCGTCGAGCAGAAGCTGTATAATCTCGGTATTAGGGACTTTCTTTTACGCTGGCTTGTTTCTTTTCTATCAAACAGACAGCTTAAAACAAGAGTGAATGGTTCTTCGTCGGGGGTGTATGACATAAGCATTGGTGCAGCCCAGGGCTCGGTACTAGCGCCACTCCTGTTCATTTTGTTTATGAACGACCTAAAACTATCTGGCCATATGGTCAACTACGCTGATGATACGTCAGTAGTAGTTAGTGCAGCAACACCAGTTGACCTGCTCCAAGCAATTGAGCGAGTTGAAACAGAAATGAACGACTGGTGTGTATCAAACCGCCTTATACTAAACGCTGATAAAACAATGTATGTGCATTTCTACAATAGCAAACCACGGTTGCACAACGATATCTTCTCAGACGGAACCGAATTCTTAGGAACTCATATTGATGGGAAGTTGGGCTGGCAGTCACATGTGAATCATGTCATTAAGAAACTCAATAGTGCATACTTTGCAATCTTGAAACTCAAACAAAACATCTCCCAAACAGCTCTAATAGATATCTACTACGCCTTGGCTTACCCGCATCTTAGCAATAATATAATACTATGGGGACAAGCAGTCATGAACAACAGAGTCTTCATCTTGCAGAAAAGAGTACTCAGGCTGATTTTCAATATCAACAAAAGAGACTCTTGTAAAGATATTTTCAGAACATATAATCTGCTAACATTAATATCCATCTATATATATAAATGCGCTCTCTTCGCATTTAAACATAGGACCAGTTTTATTCAAAATAACACAGTTAACAGGCACTACAACACCAGAATAGGTTTTGACTTAAGTATACCAGTCCACGCAACAGCCCAGTTTCAGAAATCACCACTCTATGCCTGTACAAAAATTTACAATAAACTACCAATTAAGTTCCGCAGAAGCACTAATATGTTGACATTAAAGAAACGTCTGAGAAGATATCTATCAGAAAAGTGTTACTACACCGTCGACGAATACCTAACTGCTTAATTTTATTTATTTATTCTTTTTATTTATTTATTAAGCTTAACGGAAAAGAAACAGTCTATTTATTGCTCCTCTTCTAGACATTTTAAGCGCTCAATTGTTTTTATTTATTTAAAATAGATTTTTTTTTTCATGTTCGTTAGATGTCATTGAGAATTTGTTTGTGTTTGTAATGACTCCTATTTTATTTATTTATTTTTTCATGTTCGTTAGATGTCATTGAGAATTTGTTTGTGTTTGTAATGACTACTATTTTATTGATTTATTTGTTTATTATTTATTATCTCAATTACCGTTTTAATTAGCTACCTGTTCTTTTTCTGCATATCGCATACTTATGTATTGTATATGTAATGTTGACAAGTCTTATGTCATAGCTATTTATGACCAAAAGACAATAAAGACTATCTATCTATCTATCTATCTATCTTAGCGACGATCCCAGGGTGGGTGCACCAAGAACGGCAGTCACCCAGGAAAACGTCGATGCTGTGCGCAAACTCATCACTGAAGATAGACATGTGACATATCGCGAGAATGAGGCGTCCTTGAAGATCGCAAAGACCTCAATTCAAAAAATTTTACATGAAGAATTAGGAGTAAGAAAATTAGTTTCTCGTTGGATACCCTAAGTGTCGACTGAAGAGCAGAAAGCAGCCAGGGTTAATTGGTGTCAAAAAACGCTTGATTGTTTCAATTCCGGAAACTAAAAAAATGTCTACAGCATTGTTAGTGGTGATGAATCGTGGATTTACTGTTATGAACCAGAAAATAAACGACTGTCGGCTGTTTGGGTGTTCCAAGGTGAAGAAAAGCCAACAAAAGTCATCCGTTCTCGAAGTGTTTCGAAAAAGATGGTCAAGACATTGTGTCAAAAGCGGGTTATATTGCAACAATTCCTCTTAATGAGCAAATAACTATTACTGCGGATTGGTATACCACCATTTGTTTGCCAAAAGTCATCACCGAGCTTCGAAAAATCAACCCCGAAAGAAGAATCATCCTCCACCAAGACAATGAAAGCTCGCACACAGCCCAAAAAACAAGGCAGTATTTAACGGAAGAAAACGTGGAATTGTTGGATCATCCTCCATATAGTCCCGATCTAAATCCTAACGATTTCTTTACTTTCCCGAAAATTAGAAACAAACTGCGTGGTCAAAGGTTCCAGTCACCAGAAGAAGCAGTTGACGCATTCAAAAATGCCGTTTTGGATCTGCCAGCAAACGAGTGGTGCAATAAGTGCTTCGAAAATTGGTTCGAGAGCATGCAGATATGTATTAATCTTCATGGAGAATACTTCGAAAACAATAAAGTCATTTAAAACTACCTACCGTGTTGTTTTATTTCCATATGCAAAACTTAAAAGACATCCCTCGTAATATGCGCCATGCTGTTGCATGTGACACTTCTGGAACCTGTTGGGCTAACAGCCTGGTGCTTATTCCCGGATTTTCTTCCAGAATATCTAAAATTTCGTCTTCGGCATTTAAAACGCGTTGTGGGCGCACCCGACCCCCATCCACTCCACGTCTGGGGCGCAAATCTGTACTAGCACGTGTACGTGAAACAATTGAACTAAATGTTTCGTGATGTGGTATGCGCTTATTCGGAAATTGGTGTGCATACACGAGAAGCCGCTCGCGAATTTTGCCTTGCTTCTCCGTACGCTGACACGATGTCCACTAACTCCTGTACACATGTGCCATTTTTATTAATAAATAACTAAAAACATACACTCGCAAAATACTTTCTTATTTAACTTCACAAAAATCGACCGTTCTTCTTTCAGATCACCCACGATACATATTAAACCTCAGTTACACGTTCTTATCAGTATGAAAAGACAAAAAATTCCTGGTATTTTGCTTTCGTCCGTTGTTTGGTACAACATTTGCTACAACAAATTATTAATGTGTGTTCTAATATCATATGTGGTTAAAATTTGTCGGATAAGTTGTGAAACACCCTGTATACATACTTTAGCAGAATGGAGGCAGTTCGAGATCTCAAGACGGTAACAAGGTGCCATTTTGGAACAGTTTTCCAAATGGAATGGGGGGTTGTGTGATAACTCATTTAGAAGCCCTTTATAACTCTTCAATATAAAATAACTACCTTTCAAAATGGCAAAAGGTTAGGCTGTAAAAGTTAAGCGTTTGTGTACATTCAGTCGCTTATCAGCCAATCATCACAATGAATACCAATTTTCTTCTCTTGGAAGGGTCTATCCGAATATTCAATAAAATATGAGACATTCCATTTAACAAAAATTGTCAAAATCTGTCATTTTTTTAAATCTGAACGTCTTATATGAATTGAAATAACATACTATAACACTTGATGATTAGTTGTTGAGTTAGATTCGATATACAAACATATTCTAAGGTTATAAAGTACACAGAAGGAGCTTCGAAATAAGGTAGCGGCCATCTTGAAATCTGAAACTGTTGTATTTTAAAAAATAGCTTACATGCGTTAATTTCACCACTCTGTATTTCAGCTTGCTAACTTGACCGATATAACGTCAAAATCGGTGAAATAACAACATGTGCACTAGGTAGTCACTAGTGTGGCGCTAGTTGATTCTTCGCCTACTACAAGTGAGCATGAATACTTATGCATGTGCGGCTTGGTGTTTTCTCGCTGCAAAGTAGAACTTTGCGAACAATTTGCAACGCTCCATGGTATGTCTCAAACGACACAGTGACCTGGACATTCATTACTTGAGGGATTATGTCAAACTTCAGGCGCAGCGACGTTATAGTTAAACGGAATCGCACAGCAACCCTCTGTTGCGCGACTCAGTGGACTACACAGTGGAGCAAGTTCGTAAGCATTCAAGGCTACGGCTCGCACTGTAATCAAAAATTAGCGCGAACTTTTATTTTAGTACACTCTAACAAAATTGAATCAAAAATTTGTTTATTTCACCTCAAAATTAATTCGTGTACCAAGTCAAAAAGCCTAGGTGTCTTCTCTTAAACTAAATACTACTACTGTTTTTCTTTGCTCTTCTCCATTTTTCTTCACTTTCCCTTTCTCTTTCCTTGACATTGTCTGGTTTCTGGGCAACCAGTACTGACAGATTCGACTAACGTACATTAGACCGTGACTAACGGGCAAAGGTCCTACGGACGGCCCAGACAAACAAATGATGAATAGTATAAGTGAGCATGAACTGAATGTCAGCTAGTTTAAATGTGACATTTTGTAGTAAAACCTAAAAAATGTCATACAAAATCGATATTATGTCACGTTTTAAGTTACATAATCCGAGTACCGTTTAAGAAATAAGCAGAGGGGCTTCCTGAAAAGAATGTCTATCTTGTGATGCGTATTTCCTCAAAATTGCACAAAACAAAAATAACGGATAGTTGCCAGTTTTTTAGGGGCAAACTGACATTTGACTGTTAGCCCGCCACACAAAAATGTTTGAAAATAGAACTAAAATGTGTTCATCACTTGTCTAATTAAATGTATATTTTTTTATTTTATTTACGATTTTGAAAACATAATGATCATGAAAGTCGAATATGCAACTGACATGATTTTTTTCACAACCCCCCCCCCCCCCCCCTAAAGTTCTAGATATGCCACGGGAACAAGTCATCTAGTCGATTTTTGATACATGCGTGTTCTGAAAATAAAGGTTCACGAGATAAAACAAATATGGGCTACCCTACATTATATTTGTAAGTGCAGAGTCACATGCGAATGACGTGGAGATATAAAAGCAGGCATTTCCAATTTGTTTAATTGCGTTCGTGTTCTGGCCTAAAAATAACAGCAGTAGGATGGTCTGCAGCATAAAAAATAAAATTCTACCCTTTCCAGAATGCTTTGACTGTTTTTGATACGGATATAAATCGATGCATAAAATACCAACATTACAGTTCTTTATTTGAAAATCTATTTCCTGTAAATACATGTTGGATTGATGAAAAAAAGTCAAATCGGGACTAGGAAATCCATGTGCAGGTGGTGTTTTTGAAACAAGAAACAAACTTCCTGTATTTTCAGTGAGTGAAAGCGATTAGATGGTTAATCCAACTTTTCAGGTAGAAAGAGACAGACCCGAGTTGAAAAGAAATTGATATCGTTCTCAGTCGAAACGATCGTTGCTACAAAGAAACATGAATTTAAGAAAATATAATTTTCTACTTATGACAGGTTCGTAACCAGGTAAGTTTCAGTGCGAAATGAACTTGAGAAAATAATCTTGATCTACAGTACTTAATTGAAATGGTACGAATAATTAAGTAATCAAATGTTTTGATGGATTGACATTTTCACTTCTCAGAAATCATAATAAAAAATACAAATTTATTGAGAATAAATATACGTAAAAGTCATAAGTAGCACTTTATTTGATAAGTATGCGACATTATACAAAACTATCCGTATTTTCAACGCTTAATACGATGATAGAATTAAAATACGTGGTTTCCATTTAGAAAAAATCAACAGGTTCAATTTTCCTTATTTTTAAAACCACAAGTTTTACCATTATACTAAAGTATATACCCTCCGTTACCAGTTGTATGACAGACATAAATACAGAAAAAAATTTTTTGACTCTGCATTTGTCATTTTGTTTATATAAAATTCGAGATATCTCAGAAACGCCTAGACATAAGCATACATGAAATACTTGTAGAATCCCCGCCGAATCAAAAAATTGCATAACGCACAAAGTATCCAAATTAAAAGGAACAAGATTTACTTCAGGTACCTACAACCAAAGGTGGCGCCATTTTAAAAGTTATACTTAGGGCCGTATCGTCAGTCGTTCCTACAATTGTAGGACGACTTTATGGTCTCCTATTTTCATAGTTCTTCTTATCTTTCAGGCAGGGGTTTTTCTAGACTTCTACTGTTTTATGTCACCGCTCTATTTTGAGATTATATTTTCTTTTCGAATTCTAAGTAATTTCAGGCTGATAAAACTTCTCAAGATTCAAAAAGAAAACATAACCTCACAATAGGAGAGCGCCCACACTGACACGGAACCGTAGAAATCTGAAGAAGAAAAAAAACTGTGACACTGAAGGAGGCCATAGACGCGTCCTACAAATGGTAGGAGCGACTGATGACACGGCCTTTAGTTCGTTTTTTTTTTTGAAACTTCACTTAGACTAATTTTTCATGATTACAGTCCTGTGTTTCAAGAAGAACAGTAAGTTGTCACCGAAGCAATCTTTCCGTAGCAATATTTCGATTACTCGCCGTTTCTTTTTTTTTTTTTGTTCTCTGAACGAAATTATTGGGTCAATGCCTTCTCAAGGTGATTCTCGCTATAGATGAGATACACCTGAAACTACTGCAGTAAGAAGATATGTTGGTTCAATGTTTCGAAATCGTTAAACTTGTTTTTGTACATAAAATGATGGAATCAATTAATTATAAAAATCGGATTGGTTGTTGGTGCGCTTGACCTGGGACGAAAATTCCTACAGAGTGGGACAGCATAATCGACATGGCTCAGAAATTAAAGCAATCCAAACTGCATATAATTTGAAACAAAACTGTACATAGACATACAAGGACGTTCCCCAGTTCTTCAAGATTAGATATAACCATACGCCAAGATCATATCTGTTAAAATGTCTTATTAAAAAGTAAAACATGGATGAAACTATACAGGGTGACTTTGAAGTTGAGTCATTAATTTCCAGATAATGATTGTAGAAGGAAGATAAACCAAAATATGTGTGTAAAAATAAAAAAAAAATAAAAAAAAAATTTTTACCTTGTTTTATAAAGTATCCTCCCGACAAGTATTTCAGTGCGGACCTGTATTTGATCGTGAGGTCCCCTGTGAGGTCTTAAGTCACCTGATTCACGAGCACGTTGTACTACATTAACAAAGGCACGAGGGGTTGGTTGCACTCGATTGGGAAACCGATCCGCATAAACATGTGCCATTTTTTATTTCGTTTGAGCCACGCAACAGATACCACTATTCACTGACACTGACTGTATACAAATGAATGAAATAAAAACATCGTTCCAAATTCTTTCGCTTTTTTGTTTCCGATGCGATGAACCGATACGGCGGATTATATCCGTTGTCGCCAAACACGAGGACATAATATTATTATTGAGACAGGGCGGTACTCAAACTTCCAAAGGGCTATAACTTTGTTACTTTAATTTTACCAGAAAAATGGTAAAGGAAAAAAACATTTATTTTGATCAGATCTACTCACTGTTAAAATAAATGACTCAACTTCGAAGTCACCCTGTATATAAACAACTGTTCCTAAGAGTCCAATAAAATACCAACGCTTATTGCCCAGGTGTGCCGTACAGAGATTCTTACTTAAAATTCTACGCATAACTGCATTCCAGTTTTCAATCGGAACTTCAAGGCACGCCACTCAAACCAAGAATACTTCGACAGACCTAATTTGATTATTGGTTTTTGAACTGCACACAGAATCAGAAACATTCTGGAAAGTTATATTGATTTGTACTTAAGAGGAAGTACCGTTCGGATATTTGATGAAAACTATCAAGTTTTTGAAAATCGGTCCAGTGGCGACGGAGAAAAAGGCCAAAAATGAAAAATTAAAAATCGCACAAACGTTTTTTGAGGTTTCAGATGGACCCGTTCACCTTTGAAATTTTCTTTAGGGGTCAAAAATCGGAGAAATCGCAATTATTTGCCCACAGCATATATTTATAAACAACTCTCCTAAACATATTTGACATATTTCACACATATATTACCGATAGGAGTCGTAAGTGTCGTCAAATATATATGGAAAAAGACATACTTCTATTATACATATTTTAACTGCGTGTATATATTTTGTATACCAAACTAGTCGGAACATATGAAGACAGCAATGTTTCAGCAACAGCTACTATATCGAAATCCATATCATTAACAGTGGATGAACGGTCCACCATTCAAGGAAGAATCATTCTGGTATAAATGTGATTAAATTTAATGTCAGCGATAGTCCAGATTATCAAAATAATTCTTGAAATCTGAGCAACTACTAGAGAAAGACACGTTATCAGTTGACAGAATTTACTGGTTTTGTTAACATTGAGATAGTTTATGCATTTGAAAACAGGATACTTACAATCGTCATTAGCTTTATGATTTTAGGAGCAATAGGACTATGCAAGAGCAGATGGAAAATGTTTGTCTTAAAACACTTCAACACACGAATATGATCACTCACATGCGATTTCTTCCATCCTATAAACAGGTTATTTTTCTGTAAGAAGACATTCAGGACACAGTTCTACGACGATGATTGTAGTGTCGCAATGCTTCAGTTTTATAACGAATTTTATATGACTGATGCTTGTCATCAAGATTGTTCAGAACGACAATATTTTTTATTATCAACGCCGGTGAATCAAAACCTTCGAGGATACCGTTCTTGACGAGGATACGTGAATTAAGATTCTTAGCATCCAGGATTGAATTTTTGAACACATGCTCTTTAACCAAGCTTTTTGAATGTTTGACATATTACTTGATTTGTTGGTATCCTCACATGCATAAAAAAATAAAATGATTTTTCTTCTTCAGCATGACATGATCCGTGTCTCTGTACCTATTTCGATCGAAATATCCAACAAATCCTAAATATAGTTCACCATACCACCGAGATCATAGACCTTCTGCCACAGAAGACATTTTTCGCCACAAGCACTCCATTTTCACCATCTGTTGCCAAGTATCTAAAGGCTGAATGCTATTTTAGCTTATCTTTTAAGTAAAAATAAATGAGTATGATTTTGTTTTGGTCACTATTAAATGGCAATGGTTAAATATAGGTGGAGGAATTCACTTCCTACACCATAACAATGTTTTAAATAGATACTTATTTACTGTTACTACACTTGTTACGCATCTGCTTATTTCATTACTGCAATCAAAAGTGGTGTATTACTGCCAAAATTAATCAGAATATTGTAGCAAACAACTCATTCCTGAGCTTAATCTTTTATACTGGCGATGCAAAAAGAAATCATTTACATCACATAGAACTGACCATCTGACCAAGATTTAAGATCACTTTAAAAGTGAAGCTTATCCATAAAACATTAGATACATCAGATTCGGAAGTTGTTCAAAAAATCAGATGTAAAAATTCACGGCTCATCAAAAAAAAAATATTTACGCAAATTGAGATTACTTAGCGCGGTTTCACACACACCGATATTATCGGTGTCGTTATCGGTATCGGTATCGGTTTGCCTAACAAATACAATACATTGCCTTAAATGAATAGTTTTACACAAAAACCGACCCGATAAATATATCGGTGGCCGTGTTCGATATCGTTGCGTCTGTCGGATGGTCGAGTTAAAATCGGCCAGTAAATTATCGCCCGGTTTAGTACGCAATGCAAACTAAATAGGCACATTCACACGTTCCGACTTGTCGTTATCGGTGTGTCATATCACTTTTGAAACTCAGTGTCGCACGAGTAGTTTGGCGTATTGACTGGTTGCTGGAACACGGGTTATACTTAATATGAGTGTGACTAAATTTAATTACGACATTGTTACACTCATTGAATTTGTGGAAGCAAGGCCCTGTTTGTGGAATAAATTTTCCGAGACTTACAAAGACAAGATATTGAAAAAACGTGAGTGGAAAGAAGTGCATAAATACCTTGAAGCCAATTTCGATAATTTAAATGAACAAGAACAGCAAAAAATTGGTAAGTGCATGTTTTTACCTGTATTTATTCACATTTACAGCCTACGTTACAGATCTAGGTTAGTACATATGTACCTATTTGAGCTTTAAACTTAAAGAACACTTGCCTAAATGTAAAAGTAATATCTAAGTATAAAGACATTAAATAGAACCAGAAGCAGTAACTTATGCGCTAAATTTTAGACATTTGCCATGGTAAGGATCCCTCTGGACTTACAAAGAATTCTGCAAATTTATCGCGAACATCATTGGCAGCTCGTCCACCGCGACATGCTGTAGTTGGTGGTAGATTTTGTAGCTCTCTGTCTGGTGCGTACATATCTTCTACACGAGTGCCATCTTTTTCTCGAACTAGGTTGTGCAAAATTATGCACGCTTTAACAATATCTTTTGCGTACTCCTTACCAACATTTATGGCTCTGTGAAATATTCGCCACTTATTCACTAATATACCGAACGAACATTCTATGTACCGTCGCGCTCGACATAAGCGATAATTGAAAATTCTTTTATTAATATTTAAACTATGGCCCCCATATGGCCTAAGTAAATTCTGGGAAAGTGCAAATGCTTCGTCTCCAACTAAGACGAATGGTAGATTGTCTCCTGTTGAAATTAGGGGGCTTGGGTGGGGAATATTCAAGGCATTTTGTTGTAATAATTTCCAAAACACGGTTTCTTTAAATACTGATGAGTCGCAATCCTTACCAAAGGCACCTATGTCTACGTATATAAAGCGGTAATTAGAATCCGCAATAGCCATTAGGACTATCGAAAAAAAATGTTTATAATTCAAATTCATCGATCCACTGCCTGGAAACTTCATAATGCGGACGTGTTTCCCGTCCACAGCTCCTATGCAGTGCGGAAACTGAGCATTTCTTGTAAATCCATCAGCAATGTCCTTCCAATTTTCTACTGTTGGAGTTGGAAGATATTCATCTTTCAAAATATTCCAAATACTATGACAAACATCTTTTATAATCTTGCTTATGGTTGAAACTCCTAATCTGTAGGCATAATGCATATCCGTGAACGTGTTTCCACTTGCCAAATATCTGAAAAAAATATCTATGTATACCATCTATTTCAGGTGACGCTATTACAACAAAGTGGCAAAATATAAGAGATGCGTTTGTTAGATCCCTTAAGAAAAAGAGTGGACAGGGTGCACAACGAAAATATGTTTACCATGATCAGCTGCAATTTTTGTTACAAGTTATGAATAAAGATGAAACGATCTCTAGTATTTCGGATGAGGAAGTGCACCAAGGAGAAGAAACTGAAAATTCAAATGAGGTCCCACCTACACCAGCAATATCTAAAGCCAGTTCAAGAAGTTCCCATGCAAGTAAAACTCGCCAAGGCCGCAAGAGGCTTGCAGACCCCATTGAATTGGAAATTAGGAAAAAACTAAATGAACCTTCCAATGAAGATGAGTCATTCTTCAATTCCGTTGTTCCTATGATAACAACAATGTCAGAAGAGGAAAAAATTGAGTTTAGGATGGGAGTCCTGCAGCTAATTCAAAAAATTAAACGAAATCGTCACATAAGCACCTCTAGCATCACCTTTTCTACTTCTCCTGTGTCTGATTTCTCTGCAGTCTCATCTCCGTCATATACTATTCTACAAGCAGCAAACCCATCAACGACAAACTATCAGTCGTTTTTTCAAGAAGGGTCATATATATCAACAAGTAGCACCTCACAAGATGTTTCACAACATTGCCAAAATAGTGTATGAATTATTTTTATTGTCAAAGATAAGTTTATGTAAGAATTTTTATATGTTATGTTACTTTAAATGCAAATAAAGAATTTCCTTAATCACTTACCTCAGTGTTATTGCCAGCATTTCTTTTGGAGGTACACATAATCTCATTTGAGTATCTTGTCTTTGTAAGCTACATGATAACTTTTCTAGTAAGTAGTCAAATGTAGCTGTGCTCATTCTGAAGTAGTTAAAAAACTTTTCATCATGCTCGCGAAATTTTTCAAACATTGTATAAAATGCTCCTTCTACATATTTTTGAGATAATATGGGATGGACCCAATATCGTCTTCGTCTTTTTTCTCGACACTTCTTTTTTCGCAAATACAGCAAATATAATAAAAACACAGCTTTTTTGTTCATATTAAATAATAAACTGTTCCGAGACGCTACACACACCGCACTGATCCCTGGCCTTTTATGAAAGACGGCGCAAAGTTTTACTTTTTTATCGGTGTGTAAGAAAGCACTCTCCGATACCGATTCCGATAACGACACCGATAATATCGGTGTGTGTGAAACCGCGCTTAGTGTGATTCATTTTAAAATTTCTGTTTCATTATTTTAATTTGTTACTCGATCAGTTCAGTCCGCTGCATTTGATACCGTATATTATTGTTTTGTGAATCTACTCTTATTCTTATACGAGTCATTTAAAGTTGACGATGTTCTGCTTTTTTTGTTTTAAACGCATAAGCGCGGTTTCACACACACCGATATTATCGGTGTCGTTATCGGTATCGGTATCGGTTTGCCTAACAAATACATTGCCTTAAATGAATAGTTTTACACAAAAACCGACCCGATAAATATATCGGTGGCCGTGTTCGATATCGTTGCGTCTGTCGGATGGTCGAGTTAAAATCGGCCAGTAAATTATCGCCCGGTTTAGTACGCAATGCAAACTAAATAGGCACATTCACACGTTCCGACTTGTCGTTATCGGTGTGTCATATCACTTTTGAAACTCAGTGTCGCACGAGTAGTTTGGCGTATTGACTGGTTGCTGGAACACGGGTTATACTTAATGAGTGTGACTAAATTTAATTACGACATTGTTACACTCATTGAATTGGTGGAAGCAAGGCCCTGTTTGTGGAATAAATTTTCCGAGACTTACAAAGACAAGATATTGAAAAAACGTGAGTGGAAAGAAGTGCATAAATACCTTGAAGCCAATTTCGATAATTTAAATGAACAAGAACAGCAAAAAATTGGTAAGTGCATGTTTTTACCTGTATTTATTCACATTTACAGCCTACGTTACAGATCTAGGTTAGTACATATGTACCTATTTGAGCTTTAAACTTAAAGAACACTTGCCTAAATGTAAAAGTAATATCTAAGTATAAAGACATTAAATAGAACCAGAAGCAGTAACTTATGCGCTAAATTTTAGACATTTGCCATGGTAAGGATCCCTCTGGACTTACAAAGAATTCTGCAAATTTATCGCGAACATCATTGGCAGCTCGTCCACCGCGACATGCTGTAGTTGGTGGTAGATTTTGTAGCTCTCTGTCTGGTGCGTACATATCTTCTACACGAGTGCCATCTTTTTCTCGAACTAGGTTGTGCAAAATTATGCACGCTTTAACAATATCTTTTGCGTACTCCTTACCAACATTTATGGCTCTGTGAAATATTCGCCACTTATTCACTAATATACCGAACGAACATTCTATGTACCGTCGCGCTCGACATAAGCGATAATTGAAAATTCTTTTATTAATATTTAAACTATGGCCCCCATATGGCCTAAGTAAATTCTGGGAAAGTGCAAATGCTTCGTCTCCAACTAAGACGAATGGTAGATTGTCTCCTGTTGAAATTAGGGGGCTTGGGTGGGGAATATTCAAGGCATTTTGTTGTAATAATTTCCAAAACACGGTTTCTTTAAATACTGATGAGTCGCAATCCTTACCAAAGGCACCTATGTCTACGTATATAAAGCGGTAATTAGAATCCGCAATAGCCATTAGGACTATCGAAAAAAAATGTTTATAATTCAAATTCATCGATCCACTGCCTGGAAACTTCATAATGCGGACGTGTTTCCCGTCCACAGCTCCTATGCAGTGCGGAAACTGAGCATTTCTTGTAAATCCATCAGCAATGTCCTTCCAATTTTCTACTGTTGGAGTTGGAAGATATTCATCTTTCAAAATATTCCAAATACTATGACAAACATCTTTTATAATCTTGCTTATGGTTGAAACTCCTAATCTGTAGGCATAATGCATATCCGTGAACGTGTTTCCACTTGCCAAATATCTGAAAAAAATATCTATGTATACCATCTATTTCAGGTGACGCTATTACAACAAAGTGGCAAAATATAAGAGATGCGTTTGTTAGATCCCTTAAGAAAAAGAGTGGACAGGGTGCACAACGAAAATATGTTTACCATGATCAGCTGCAATTTTTGTTACAAGTTATGAATAAAGATGAAACGATCTCTAGTATTTCGGATGAGGAAGTGCACCAAGGAGAAGAAACTGAAAATTCAAATGAGGTCCCACCTACACCAGCAATATCTAAAGCCAGTTCAAGAAGTTCCCATGCAAGTAAAACTCGCCAAGGCCGCAAGAGGCTTGCAGACCCCATTGAATTGGAAATTAGGAAAAAACTAAATGAACCTTCCAATGAAGATGAGTCATTCTTCAATTCCGTTGTTCCTATGATAACAACAATGTCAGAAGAGGAAAAAATTGAGTTTAGGATGGGAGTACTGCAGCTAATTCAAAAAATTAAACGAAATCGTCACATAAGCACCTCTAGCATCACCTTTTCTACTTCTCCTGTGTCTGATTTCTCTGCAGTCTCATCTCCGTCATATACTATTCTACAAGCAGCAAACCCATCAACGACAAACTATCAGTCGTTTTTTCAAGAAGGGTCATATATATCAACAAGTAGCACCTCACAAGATGTTTCACAACATTGCCAAAATAGTGTATGAATTATTTTTATTGTCAAAGATAAGTTTATGTAAGAATTTTTATATGTTATGTTACTTTAAATGCAAATAAAGAATTTCCTTAATCACTTACCTCAGTGTTATTGCCAGCATTTCTTTTGGAGGTACACATAATCTCATTTGAGTATCTTGTCTTTGTAAGCTACATGATAACTTTTCTAGTAAGTAGTCAAATGTAGCTGTGCTCATTCTGAAGTAGTTAAAAAACTTTTCATCATGCTCGCGCAATTTTTCAAACATTGTATAAAATGCTCCTTCTACATATTTTTGAGATAATATGGGATGGACCCAATATCGTCTTCGTCTTTTTTCTCGACACTTCTTTTTTCGCAAATACAGCAAATATAATAAAAACACAGCTTTTTTATTCATATTAAATAATAAACTGTTCCGAGACGCTACACACACCGCACTGATCCCTGGCCTTTTATGAAAGACGGCGCAAAGTTTTACTTTTTTATCGGTGTGTAAGAAAGCACTCTCCGATACCGATTCCGATAACGACACCGATAATATCGGTGTGTGTGAAACCGCGCTAAGGCTACTTGCACACACACCGATTTTGGACGACCGGTAAAATATCAGCCGATCACATTTTAATAGTAAACCATTGGAGGGCATTGAAGCTTGCTCACTGGCCGACCACCGACCGGCACCGGAAAAAAGCCTGTTAACAGCCGGACGTTGTCAGCCTACTTGCACACACACCGATTCTGGACGGCCTGTAAAATATCGGCCGACGACATTTTGATAGTAAACCATTGGAGGGTATTGAACACTGGCCGACAACCGACCGACACCGGAAAAAAGCCGGTTAGCAGCCGGACATTGTCACTGTGATGCGCCGGTACCGGGAATATACAGGGTGTTCCTTAATGATATGCGAATATTTAAGGGTGTGAATCTACATGAAAAATTAATGTTAGTTTGCTTTATAAACTATGGTCCAAAAATATTTCCTTACAAAAACTCCGGGTGTTGAAGTTTTAGGAAAAAAAATGGAAATTAACTAATATTTTCAGAATCCCTTCAGATATTTCACTGATATTTAGTACGTAGTGAAAGTTAATAAAGTTGCATATTTTTCAATGCAAATTCGATATTTTTTAAGAAAAAATTGGTACGCCAATGGTTTTTTGCCAGATAAAACTTACTTTTGAATTCCACGTTCAATTTAAAACAAATGATCTCTCTTGAGTTGCTTTCCTTCGATGCGCCAGTTTTGAGTAAAAAAATAAAAACCGTTCTATTGTCCGAGAAAATTAATGTAATAATTAATTAGTAAAAGAATGCAATTTAGCAATAAATATCTAGTTGCTCTGGAGTATGTCACTGGCTTTTGACAGCACCGATAAAAAAACGGTTGATATTTTACCGGGCGTCCAAAATCGTTGTGTATGCAAGTAGGCTGACTCAATAGCCAGTAGACCAATTTACAAAACTTACAAGCGTTGTCCATCATTGGTACGGTACGATTTTGTACGACCTAAGAAGGTCGCCAACCGTTGCGCAACGGCCGACAAACCCTGCAAATAAGTAATAATTGTGCACCAATAGAGGATATTTCAGGACATGTGCTAGTTTTTCAATGTTTCAGTCAAAGATGCGGAGTTATCATCCGAAATGAAATTCAAACAAATGTTCCTATTAAAATAGGTGAAAAAAATAATAATCAAGAAGTAGGGACGTTTAAAATGATGAAAGGAAACTATTGTTTTTATTTTGTTGTCTCTGATAGAAGACAACAGTTCTATTTAAACGGTTAAATTGGCTTGTGGCCTACAGGTAGACCTACGTAGGTTTAGGCTGCTTGTATGATCGCACTCAGAAAGGGGGAGGGGGCTGAGATCATTGGCAAGAGACAACCTCTTGTGAAAGCGTACTTGCTTCCAAAACTTTCTGAAGAGAGAGAGGGATAGCCAATTATCTCAAGGGAGGGGGGCAATACAAAAAAAAACAAAATTCCACAATCCACATATCTTGGAATAATGATTTTGTAAGCGTAAATCGCCTGATTATCATCAAATCAGTCCATTCCAAATCATGCAAAAACAAAAAACTTCACAAAATTTCATTCCACATCACACTACAGACATACATATAGTCAACGCCAAACAAAGTGGCGTACACGTCATCACGATAAAAATTCCCCGACCTAATGCCTAGGTTTCTATCACAAACAATTGCTCTATTGCAGTTTCATATTAATGTGATATATAAATTGTAAAATGGTCATTACTCTCTTATTATGGTTAATAGTCATATAAACATTGTTATTAAAATATCACATAAGTTGCTTTATGATAAATTTAGACGCATTATGCGAAATAAAATGTTTTGCAAACGCTCCAATCACTTATCGACATGTAAACGCACTAAACCGATTTCGCAGCGTTGACACATTGTCACCTTGAAACTTATTTAAACTGGGAACTGACATTTGTATTAATTTTGACACTGAATCAATTTGTGGCATTTCAAATCTTTATAAATCCTTTGGCCCCGCATACGGTAAATCAACAACTGTTTGTTTCAAAACAAAATTATTCATTTTACGAGTAGATAAAGGCAATTTTGGTATATAAAGATGCCCAAACAGTTAAATAGTCGGTGTAAGGAACTCGTGGTCTCGTTAATGCACTACTTTGAGCAAGAAAGGGACAACAACGGGCCTTTGTTGCCTTTAAATGCTGTTCAAGAGGTAGGTTACTAATAATTATATGTAATGTATATTAATAATAGTGAAATTTTATTTCATTTTTTGTAGCGTGTTGCTGCTGCTTTAAAAATTAGTTTAAGGACAGTTAGTCGTATTTCCGAGGGTGTGAAAAGTGATGCAAATTTAGAATCGCCCAAGAAAAAGCGGAGTTATATTAAACGTGTAACCAACACAGCGACATTGGATACAAGTGCCATTCGAGAAGTGATCTATAATATGTATCACAAAAGTAAGATCTTATTATAATAACTTATCAGAAATTTGCATTAATTTGTTAACTAAATTATAATGTCATATTACACACATGGTTTCAGAAGAACAAGTTACGATACAAACTTTATGGTCTCGATTAAGAGATAGGGCATTATTTGATGGTAGTGCCACGTCTTTAAGGCGGTTGCTTAGAGATCTTGGATTTAAGTGGCTTAAGGACAATCCGCGACGAGGGCTCATGGAACTACCAAGTATAGCTTTGAAAAGGGTGGAATTTCTAAGGCAATACAATCAAGCCAAGGTTGAGGCCTTATACCAGTTTGTCTTCCTCGATGAAACTTGGATATTTCAAAATGGGACCATAGGTCGCTCTTGGCAAAATGGAAACCAAAAAACCGTGAAAGCTATTAAAACAGATGGTAAAAGGTATGTACTTTTACACAATTTGCACTATAAAATTTAAAACTAATATATTTTAGATACATTATATTTCATGCTGGAAATGAAAATGGGTTTATTGAGGGTAGTGAAGCGATATTTTCTTCGAAAACAAAATTGAGCGATTACCATGGAGAGATGAACCAGGACAATTTTTTGAAATGGTTTCAACATCAGTTATTAGAAAAATTGGAGAGTCCATCTATGATTATACTGGATAACGCCCCTTATCACAGCATGATATTGAACAAAGTGCCCAACAATGCATGGACAAAAAAAAAATATCCAAGACTGGTTGACAAATCAAAACATACCATTTTTAAACACAATGTTCAAAACAGAGCTATTGAGTATTGTTGCTCGGTACATAATGCTTCTTAATTATATATATTTTGGTCGACAGTTTATATTTCTTTTGTTTATTCCTATTCTTAAAATAACTGCTTTTTTAGAAACAAACCACCTAAAATATACGTGATTGATGAATTGGCGGAACAACATGGGCACAAAGTTCTTCGTCTGCCTCCTTACCATTGTATATTTAACCCTATTGAGTTAATTTGGGGCATAGCAAAAGGTTACTATAACAGACATATTGGTAGAGATGGTAACAGTGAAAAAGACTGTTTGGATATGTGGAACGAGGCTCTACAAACGGTTACCCCAGACATGTGGAAAAATAGTGTTCGACATACTGAGCAAGAAATTTTTAAATGGTATGAAAGAGAACGAATTTTTGATCGACCAGACATCGAACCTTTAATAATCAACTTTGAGAGTGATGAAGATTCAGATTCAGACAGCGCTGAAGAAAGAAACTCCGACTAACTTTATTGTACAGAAAAAGCTTACACCAGTAGCTTACCTAATTTTAGAATGCATTTTTCTGTATGAATTCTGTAAAATAAATACCATGCATAAAATTTGGAGGACCCCATTTGGATTTTTATTCAGTACCTTTAAGCTATCAATTAAATATGGTAGTTTCATAGTGTCATCTGATCAATAATTGTCATACTTAATGATTATGCAAGTACAGATCTATAATTTTATTATACTATTATTTTTGTTCTCATTTGAGGTTAATATTGCTTATAAACCTAGATATGTAAATAATAAATTTTATTATTTTACAAAAAGTTTGGCAACAATGTAAATTTTTCAACACACCCACCTTGATGACGTGCACGCCACTTTGTTTGGCGTTGACTATAGATATATAGTATCATATCATTAGGGTGATGTACTTTTTTTAGTTGGACAGTATTTTATTTTCAAACTCTGTACCCCTTTAAAAGTTTATCAAGTACACCTAAATGTACTTTTTTTCAATAAAACAAAATTTTGTCCTACTTTTTGTTTGAAGAAATAAAATAATTATAACTGTTTTTGTGTTTTCGATGTATTACATATTTGGATTTCAATCCACTGTGGAGTGAAAATTTAAGTGAACTAAAGCTTTTTGGATGGGATCACCAGAGAAGACAAATTTCTTGGGCAGATATTTTATATTGAGGCTTTGAAGGGCTACATAGGTCTGGTATTGAATCAGGATGAACTGTTCGATGAAGTTAGTCTAATACAAATGAACATTACAGAAAACAAAATTGCTGATTGGAATTTGAGAAATATTTCTACTGAAGATCAGTGGCTCGAATTTTTCCATGCAGAAAATGGATTGAAAAATGTAAAAATTTTGTGTGAGTTTGTTTTTTGTCTGCCTGGACCACAGCCTCAATTGAGAGGTTACTCTCAAGTATTAATAACTATTGGAGTTCTGAAAAATTGCAGTTGAAGATATCTACTTTGGAAGCCACTATGCAAGTCTACACAAACTTTAATGATACTTGCATTGAAATATTTCATTTTTTAAAGGGTAAACCACAAATTTTAAAGGCAACATAGTTCCCAAAAGTATGACGTACCAAAATGAAGATTTTTTTATAGATGTTTTGTTATATTGCTGCTGCATCTGTATTATAACATAAATGCCTTTATTTTGTTTGATGAAAAATGTGTTAGATTTAGACAAAAAATTGCTCTAAGTATCAGTATACTTACTTCTTTTTGTTTAAAAATTATGGTCACCTTAGGTACATATAATACAATCACCAGTAGAACATTTTATTTGATAGGGGGTACTAGAGGGATAAGTCAATAACGAAGTTGATCGTAAATCGTAAGGGTTAGAATATTTTGTCGACACCCAATTCAAAAGTACGTAGGTATAACAACAAACAAACAAAAATTGCAGATGATTATAGATTTGTTCGCTGTAATTAGCTGAAAACTCATTACTCACGTCACTGGAAAACAAAACAAACTGTAATCAGACATCAAAAATCAGAAACTCACCAAAGTCTGCTCGGTTTTAGAGCGGTTGTTTAGTACAGGCCGAATTCAGGAACAAACAAATGAACTTTTAGTCAAAACGGGCGACTTTGGAGGCGGAAGATCATGAAAATTATAACGGAAAAACGAATACCGAATAACGAACGAAAGAACACCCGCAGATCCCAGTTATCTTCTCCCACGATACGCGGACTGCCTGACGGACTGCGTGTTTGATCGTGTTTCCTCGGTTTTCAGACCCCTCAGTGTTTCATCAGACCCTGTGTTGCCATGTTGGTTGTCTTGATTATGGATTTCCTGATGTTCTAAAAATTAAAGTAATGGGCTGCGTACGTAAATTGTTACACAGTGTACTTTGTACAACTCTGTAACAATTATAGCGTTCGTAAATGTTTGACGTACCTGTTCCATGCGTTCGGAAATAAAACAAAATAATCCTTTTAGAACGTCAAAAGTGGGCATTTCTTCCCATGCTCAAAACTTTGGGAATAACAATGTTGTCACTTGTCACTGCCATGGTTCATTAATCAAATCCAAGCGAATAACCAAAATTTCTGTGTTATTTACCGTGGTTATAATATGGTTCAAGATGACACACGGGTTGCTGACGTCAGTTACTCGAATCGCTTGAACGCGTTAGTTTTAACCGCGGTTTTGTTGAAAGTTGTTTATTTTAGAAAAGCTCGTATATAATTTCTGATTATTTTTATTATCACTTAATAATCGGTGCTTTTTCGTCTACAACGTGTATGTAAAGTTTAAAAAATAAACCTTTCATTATATTAATGGGAGAATTGTTTTTTTTTTAGAAATTTTTTTTTTAATGATGAAACCATGGCTTTGTAGCTATGATAACTTTCAATTCTCTAAACTTTTCCACATTTCAAAGAAAACATTTATTGATTTAGCAGAAATGATAGGAAAAAGGGATGAAAAAAGACATTAGCAAAACCGCATACAGTGAGTTTATGTGACCATATTTTAATATTCTTGTGGTACATAGCTACACAGGATACTTTGTTAAGCAGAAGAACTAGATTTAAAGTGTCCCCAACAACAATAATGATTATAACTAATAAGGTGCTATACTTTGTGCTAAAACTGAAGTCAGCCTGTATCAAGTTTCCCAAAAATGAAGCTGAAGTACAATAACAATATATCTAATACCCGGCAAAATTCTAACTTGTCATTTCAAATAATAACCAGAAATATAAAACTATACTCCTGAGTTTGGTAAATACCACAATTTTGCGGTGATAACTATGACATATAACAGCTGTATCATGACGTCGCGTATCTTATAAGCAAACTGATAACCACATTCGCTTGAACGGATCGGTAAATACCAATCCAAAATGGTAAATACCATTTTCATTTGGTTATTCGCTTGAATTTGATTGTTTGCTTACTTTATTTGATTATAAAAAAGTGCTCAAAATTGACAGTTTCTTATAATAAATACAATGGTCCCAGAAAACGGGGTTAGAAATTAGCCTGCTGTCATCAAATGTCAGCATAAGGCTCTGTAGTAATTTAGGCATGCTAAGAATAAAGTTACACAGTATTCCAGAGTGAAATTTCATCTGTCAATTTATACTCCATTACTGTAATCAAATCCAAGCAAATAACCAAAATTTCTGTGTTATGTGCCGCGGTTATAATATGGTTCAAGATGACACACGGGTTGATGACGTCAGTTACACGAATCGCTTGAACGCGTTGGTTTTAACCGCGGTGTTGTTGCAAGTTGTTTATTTTAGAAAAGCGCGTATATAATCTCTGATTATTTTTATTATCACTTAATAATCGGTGCTTATTCGTATATGGAATATACCATATAACCAAACTGATAACTACACTCGCTTGAACGGATTGGTAAATACCAACCCAAAATGGTAAATACCATTTCCATTTGGTTATCCGCTTGAATTTGATTTGTGTTTGGTATTACATTACCAGGTGATTTACAAACGCACCCCTGCGCTACAAGTAGATAGATAGTATTTATAGTTCAACAAAAAGCCTTACTTTTATTTCAGATTTCATCGAAATCCCAGCTGTATTTTTCAACATATTTTTAATTTCAGAACATTCCGGTACGGCTATTATGTAAAAAACATAAGAAACGTCAATAAAAAAAAACTACCCATTGTCATCTTGCGGACTAGGTACTTTTTAATGTACAAATAGTTCATTCCACGTTTGCTTGCTATGATCGCTGTTTGCTGACGTTTAAGCAACACGTCACGTACAGCTACAAAACGCGTTCACAACAAGTGTACAACAGCTTGCGCTAAGTTAACATTTGTAGAAAAACCTACGTTATGTCACAAATTAACCTACAAAATATCAGAAAACCGTCGCAATGAAACCTTTCAAGATACGTAATACCCGTGCCGAACTTTCCGATGTTTTTTTGAGTTACTGATAATTTTGAGAGTTAGATACGTTTTCTTGAGGATGAACATTTTTCGAAAACATCAAGACCTCATTTTTCAAAAATTTTTCTCATTTCAGGCATTTCAGGGCGTCATAAAATAAGCAAAAGAAATCACGTGTGTAATTTTTGAGGATTCGATTTTTTATAAATCAGTTGTTTTTCAATCCCAGTATTTTTCTTTTCAAGCTACTTTTTCCTAAATCTTGGCAACGTTGCTCGCAAGAATTAGCGGCATGGTGGCGCGAAAGAAGTTCACAGATGTTGGGAATTGGAATAAATAGGCCTCAACGACCATGCGCTTTGAGGCTCTCAAGATATCTGCATTGATCACAATAAACAACTAAATTTATAAGAAAATGCTACAAGAACCACTATGTCTTTATTATACTTTTGCTGTTTGGTTCACCTACGGAATAATTGCTTATTGCTGCATAATGGAGTCTCTATCGTAGCATAGCTCAAGCTATTAGGCTCCATATTTTTATCATTCACCATTTTCTTAGTTACTGCTTATTTATTTATAAAAACTGCGTTTATTCAAGGTATTTATTCTGATTCAAATTCAAATATGGGAGGGAAAATTATTCGAGTCAGGTGCGCCATCTGTTGATCAATAAATTTAAGTAATTCTCAGAGTTAAAGTTCATCTCCAAGTACAGCGACAAGGAAGTCTGGGCTGTGTTCAAATTCAAACTCTACTAATTTAGAACTTCCTGTTATTTTATGATTATTTAAAGAAAATTCGTTCTATATAACTTTGATTATTTGGCATTGGTATTTTTTATAAATATGCTCTTAAATGTTATCAATGCTTGCGTATGTAGCGAATGTTTTTAAACACTCTGCCATTAGTGCCATTTAAAGATTTTATTATTCTACTGAATTAACCGAAATTTCTGGATTTTTTTCTAGAAAATACAATTGTTATGCGGAACGCACTCTGACAGTTGACAGTGCAGAAATCTGCATTATCGGCATTTATTATGTCTATACGATGTCTTTCTAATGTCGTTTGTCGCATTTATTCGTATTTAGTTTTCCGCTTTTATGTGAGAATTTGTGTGAGAGTTGTGGAATCTGGTATTTTAATCAGAAAACGGGTGAGAAAGTGGTAAGAAAACTCTTCCATTCATCATATTATCATACTTAATAACATCATACTTTCGCCAATACTGCGTCTCGACTTCATACTTCCAGTGGTTCTACAAATTATTGGGTTAACATTTTCACCTTTCTGGAAACGTAAATATGAGCCATATAGTGTTCCGTCTTGGTTTGGAGTGCACCGAAAGCGACAGTTTGTGAAAAAACCGCATGAATGTCGGTAGTTTACGTTTCTAGATCAGAGGGCAAAACGCGGGCTATGCCTGGTACCACCATGGAAGTTCCTGGTTCATCTTCGAAAAACGTGATTTTATGGTCGTCACAAACTGAAAATACCATCAAAACTTCGTGTTTACCATATCCCAAGTATATCAGCAACAAGCTGTTCAGTTCAAACTTTTTATTCACTAGAGGTTATTACTCCTACAACAGGGGTTCAAAAGTAGCATTTTACAAACAAAATGTCAATTTTGGGCTTAGTGTATATTAGAATAATTATTGTGAAAATCTTCATCTATATTCTATATTATTAAATTCTGACTTGGCATTGAACGCTAATTTGGTTATTTTTTTGCAGACATTATGCTATTAGGTATCTTAGAGATAATGCTAATATTGTAATGTTTCCATCATTGCTCTCCTGTTAATTTCAGCACAAACCTTATATGTGATTCACAATCTGTGTACCTGGTTTACCCCAGAACAAGTTTTCTCACATATTGTGTAAGTATATACATAACATAATTTAAAAAAATTTGTTACTTTCCTGTGAGGTTCTTTACAATGCAAACTTTTTGTCCCTTGTGGTTACAAGTACATAAAACTTGCTAATTTGTGGTGCTAAATTTAAATGCGAATCAAATAATCATAAAATGTTAAGTACTATTTGAACTAATAAAATCGGCTTTGAGGAATCTTTGTGCTAAATATCACTTGAAAACTGATTTTAGATTTGTGATCAATGCATCAGGTTTACCAAAGAGGTTAGTTTTGGTTGATCTTGCTGATAGGTAGTTTTTTTTAATACTCTCTTTCTATAGCTTCCCATACAGCACAATATGTTTTTCAGAAATATTCCAGAAATTGTACATTGTAATGGACATGTTTCAAAATCCTTACAAAATATTGCTGCAATATTTCTGAAAGGTATATATATATATGTGTATATAAGATTGTGAAGTAAGTAAAAAGATTCCCAATCAACTGTTTTTAGTTCCTGATGATGGCAGCAAGCTTTCGACAGACTATGTCAAAAGCTTGAGTAATTCAAGTCAGAAGGGTACACTTATTGTCAATATTCCCAAAGACAAGTCTTCCACATATATATATATATATATATATATATATATATATATATATATATATATATGTGTATACATACGAAAATGTCTGCTTTTGTAATGTACATTTCACAAATATATGGGAATGTTACAAACTAAAGTTCAGTGGTCATAACTTTGTATGGTGCCAGGTACTGTTATTGAATATTTGTTCAAATAAAACGTAACAGTATTTCCAATGAATCTATTAAACATATAAACCATATCTATAATATTTGACCCATCTATCCACCCATCTTATCTGTGGCAGTTGAGTCATCTATGAATCTATCTATCCATCGGTCTCATCTGTGGCAGTTGTCCTATCCCTACAAGTTTTAACATTAATGTTACTTATTCTGGAACTGGTAATGTTTCAAAATTGTATGTAAAATGTAGGAAAACAATCATTACTGATGTTTCAGTTGCCCATGAAGGCTTATCATAGTATATTTATTAAACCTCAGTAATGATTGTTCTGTATCATTATGTCTTGAATTAGTACATTTTCATTTTAGAGATATAATAATTTGAGTTTCCATTCGGTAGTGATTAGGATTTTTTAGTTAATCCATCTTCATGCTCTAGGACAGGTGTGAAAATTCAAAATCAGAAACTTTTACCATATTAAATAAAAATCAATTTTATTATTGATTAGTGAATATTTGTTTCAAGCTATTTTGGTAAATATTAATAACCCAGAACATTTTATCAACTGTTGATTATACACCAAGAAATTGTATTTCATGGAATTCAAATAGATTTTTGAATTATCTTGAAAAAACAACTTTTACCTACATTTCTCTAATGAATCTCAACATGCATTGTGTAATCCACTGGTAAATTCATGAACATAAACTCAAGCACTTGACTTGAAGTTAGCAGAGGACACAAAAGGTGACAAAACAGGAAGACCCAAGACCATCATGGCGAATAGCGACGGCGGGACACGCGCACTGTTGCCAACTCTTTATCAATAAATTCGCTGGATGTATGTTTGAAACTCGAAAGTTATCATAGCTACAAAGCCATGGTCCCATCATAAACATTTTTATAAAAAGAAAACATTTCTCCCATTAATATTATGAAAGGTTTCTTTTTTAAACTTTCCATACACCGTTATAGACGAAAAAGCACCGATTATTGAGTGATAATAAAAATAATCAAAAATCATATACGCACGTTACTAAAATAAACGACATGCAACAAAACCGCGGTTAAAACCAACGCGTTCAAGCGATTTGAGTAACTGACGTCATCAATCCGTGTGTCATTTTGAACCATATTATAACCGCGGCACATTACATAGAAATTTTGGTTATTCGCTTGTATTTGATAATATATTGATTACCTAATATGGGCTCAGCCAAACAAAAAAAAAGGTATGGGTGTCATTGATAAGCATCTATCACTGGCTATTCGGCAATTCGGAAATTGATCAAAAACCGATCTTTTTGCGCTGAGGACACCTATGTTTTCCGTTAAAAAATCTGCTATCGGAAATTGACATTTTTGTCGCCAAGTACAATTGACATTGCTGCATTGGCAACATCGGACTTCTGTTACATCATGTTCGACTTCTGATGGCGCCAAATTTAAAATCAGCTGTTCTTATACGAGTATATTATGTAGTATGTGGATGTCTTCTTCGCCAATATATTTTTCATGCATTAACGAAATGGAACAACACAGTCATCAAAAATATAGCACATACAAGAAATTATACAATAGACGAGAAAACACTTTTTTTAATTATTCGTCGTAACTACACCCATTGATGTGCATGGCCACAATAAACCAATACATTGAAAAGATCTATTTACCTAAATATGGATCAAATCACATGAAATATTTTAAACTATCAGTGATATTTCAGAAACAATATGAGTGAAATATTCCTTATCCCTCATTTCAGTAATGTCTCTCAAACATAAATTGCAAAATATTACAAAAAGAGTATTTACAAAATATTAATTTTGAAAAGTAATATTGGGAATGATATGTAATATCTCTGAAAACTAATGTGCTGTGTAGGTTCTAAGCTCACATGTATGGATTTCATTTTTGTCATAACTGCCAACAAGTAAATGAATCTGTACACTAGGATAATTCGGAATTTTGAATATAGCAATTAGAGAACCCTAAAATGTTGGGCTACAAAACAGGAATTTTGAGATCTTTCATTGATTTTGACAAAAAACTAACATCATATTCCACAAAGCAAAATATCCTTTTTGTCACCTGTGACTACAGGTTAAAAATTCTGGATATTTGTTGCAAATGACAGATATTTCGTCAATTTGAGGTACTCAGCCTAATTAATTCTGTAATGCTCAGTACCATATTGTTCCACTTTGTATTCGCATACAAATTTTATAGACGAGTTTGGAACATATCACTATTAAACCAAAAAAAACTGGAAATCAGCTCAGGTCTCAGTTGGCCCACCAGTTTTGAAGCTTTCAATATAATAATTCTCTTTTTGTCTTTGTCTCACTGCTATCCACTTTGCTTCTGTCGAATCCTGGGGTAATTTAGAAGCCTGATTTTCAATATGACCATCATAGGTCCCTTAAATGTTGCTGAGCTTTATTTGGAGTAAGTAAACTCAATACACAGAGGTATTTTAAAATTTTAATTTTGATATAGACAACAAAAATGCTAGAATGTTGCAAAGCTATTACAGTAGGAACATGGGTTTTTGGAATCTTCTTTTCCAAGATACATTTTACAGTCAAAATTGTAGAGCTACAAAAATGCTCAACATTTATTTCAATCTATATTTCTGTTTCAGTTGCTGTTGATGGATTGATACTTAGTTAGTAAGAGTAAGAAGAGACTGAAGCACGATGGCTACTTTAGGACACCAGGCTGCAGCAGTGCTGCTGGACTTCAACCAGAAGCTGGACATAAACCTCTTAGACAGTGTTGTGGTGAGCATGTACTCTGGGAATGGAGAGACTCAGAGGATTGCCCAGGAAGTGCTGACCACATTGAAAGAACACCCAGATGCTTGGACCAGAGTGGACACCATCTTGGAATACTCCACTAACCAACAGACCAAGTATTATGCCTTGCAGATACTGGAACAGGTCATCAAGACCAGATGGAAAGTCCTGCCTAGAAACCAGTGTGAAGGGATCAAGAAATACATTGTCTCGCTTATCATCAAGACCAGCTCTGATCCTGAGACTCTAGAGACGAATAAGACTTATTTGAATAAGCTGAATATGATTTTGGTGCAAGTGTTGAAGAGAGAATGGCCTAAGAATTGGGAAAGTTTCATTCCTGATATTGTAGGAGCAAGTAAAACCAATGAGAGTCTCTGTCAGAATAACATGATTATCCTTCAGCTTCTTAGTGAAGAATTATTTGATTTTTCTTCTGGGCAGATAACCCAGACAAAAGCAAAGCATTTAAAAGATACTATGTGCTCGGAATTTTCCGCGATTTTCCACCTATGCCAATTTGTATTGGAAAATTCGCAGAACCCACCTTTGGTTAACGCCACATTAGAAACTTTATTGAGGTTCCTAAACTGGATACCTCTCGGATACATTTTTGAAACTAGCCTCATCAACACACTCATTTTTAAATTCTTACCTGTTCCGTTGTTCAGGAATGTCACACTGAAATGTCTTACAGAAATAGCTGGTGTGAATGTTTGCAACTATGACGATATGTTTGTGAACCTTTTCTCACAAACTATGACTCAGCTTGAGATCATGTTGCCCTTGAGCACTGATATAAAGACAGCATATGCCTGTGGCCACGACCAAGAACAAAACTTCATACAAAATCTTGCATTGTTTTTATGCACTTTCCTCAAAGAACATGACAGCATTGCAGAGAATCAGGGAGAGATAATAAAGAAGGCGTTGAGGTATCTCGTTTTGATATCTGAGGTAGAGGAGGTCGAGATATTCAAGATTTGTCTGGAATATTGGAACAGCCTGGCGTCTGAATTGTATCCAGAGGTGTTACCGCATACTGGAGCTAGGCCCATTTTCTTTGGGCCAAGACAAGGAGCAAATAGGTGAGAAAAATATTTTCTTATTATCAACATGGTGTGTTGCAACTTTAACCAGTTTTTGTCAAAATCGTCAGCATCTTGAGGAAACAAAACCTATTTGAAATTAAAACATTATACTGATATCTTATCAACTTCAATAGTTAGGTATAAAATATGATGTTCATATTTCATTATAGGTACGAAAACCTGTATCAAGAGGTACTGAACAAGGTCCGTTACATTATGATTTCCCGCATGGCAAAACCAGAAGAAGTACTTGTAGTCGAAAATGACAATGGCGAAGTAGTCCGAGAATTTATGAAGGACACAGACTCGATAAATCTATACAAGAACATGCGCGAAACTCTGGTCTATCTGACCCATTTGGACTATGCTGATACAGAGAGAATCATGACTACTAAACTACAGAACCAAGTGAATGGTAGCGAATGGTCATGGAAGAATTTGAACACCCTTTGTTGGGCGATAGGAAGTATATCGGGAGCTATGCACGAGGAAGATGAAAAACGGTTCCTTGTTACTGTTATTAAAGATCTTTTAGGATTGTGTGAACAGAAAAGAGGTAAGAAATATTGGATAGATTTGCTTTAAAATTTGGAAACTAGCCGCGGCGAGTGCGGTACACGATGCGTATGCCGAGAATGTTTTTCTAAACATGTCTAATAGTTGCATAGAATTACTAAGATTGGGAGCTTATAAAAGTACTAACAAAAATTGAGATAAAAACTCCCCACCCCCTAAAACCTCCACGTCTTAAGTTTTTTACCTCTAAATCTTTTTTCAAAAATTACTTGGATCCTTTGAAACGCCAAAAAGGGAGGTTTGAACGATTTTTACTTTTTTCTCTGCCGCCACGGGACCGATTTTCAAAAACAGCAAAGCCTTTGCGTCCTTGGTATAGTGTTCACATTGTTTAAAAGTTTCACCGAAATCCGAGCGGTGGTACTTTTCAAGTAATATTCGGTAATAAAGGCCGGCAGACAGACCGACCGACGGAAATCAGTGATGTGTTTTTTCGTGATGTACGTATCACATAATATCCAAAAAACATATTTCATTTTAGATTTTTTTTCGATAACAATGCTTTCCCGCCAGTAGGCGTGCGAAGTAAAATTGAAAAATCACTTTTTATTAAAAGTTGCACTAATAAGTTTAATGAATAAAAATACCAACCCAAAGTATAAAGCAATCAATGAATATACAAATGACGGGGTGTCTATTTTTTTCCTGGCATATCTACTGGGTTGGCAGGCATAAAGAGGTATATTGATATTACGTAGTTATTTGCACTGATTTGTTTAATAAGTGAATCTTATATCAAAGCAACCACCATATTCATTGTGAACACGATGATATAGGGTTGTCTGCTTATTTTTATATAAGATTTAAATAACTAATGTTAACATACCTGTTTATTTCTGCCAACCAAGTAGTTACGCCAGGAACAAAATAGACAACTCAACGTTTGTTGCAAAACTTATTAGTGCAATAAAAAGTAATTTTTCAAGTTTTAATCATAGTTTCTCTTCAGAGATTTTTTAGCCATCCCACAGCCACATGTCTTTTAACGTACTAAATTTGACATAGATACTTTTCATCCATTAAACAGATGGGTGGTCGCTTCTAATTCGGATCTTAGACTAACAGGATGTCGCGGACATTCCGTTGTTCCCATCACAAAATTGACATTGGGTATTTGTAATCAATGGTCTGAGTTACTCAGGAAATGGTTTTCCATGTTTGTCACTTGTTGTTAGAAGTGAACGAAACAAGATATACCGGTGTAATTCAGGATATAGCCATTAAAAAGAATTAAAGTGTTGCAAAGTACTTATTTGTAATAGTAATTTTAGGACTTTTCGGGTATTCCGTCGATATAGCAAAATATCATATCTAGAACTTACATATTCGGTTTATCCACGAAACGAGTTTTAGTCGAGATTTAAAATACTTAAATTTTTTTTAAAAATATCCTTTAATAGTACTCCAAAGCATAAAAATGCTTTGGAATATGGTATCGCGAAGTGTCAGATGGGGTCGAAAAATCCTGCTTCGCGATACTTTGCACTTAATTTTTCAGACGATCCATTCTCTAGTTTTTTTGTCTACATAATGTTTGAAGTCAAAAGCTTATTGATATAGTGTTGAAATTCATCTAACCCCATTTGTGACACTTTTGATTTTCAGGCAAGGACAACAAAGCGATAATAGCCTCTAACATAATGTACGTGGTGGGGCAGTACCCCCGATTCCTGCGCGCTCACTGGAAGTTCCTTAAAACCGTCGTAAACAAGCTGTTCGAGTTCATGCACGAAACTCACGACGGCGTCCAGGACATGGCATGTGACACTTTCATCAAGATTGCGCTAAAGTGCCGCCGGCATTTCGTCACCACGCAAATTGGAGAATCTTGTCCTTTCATCGAGGAGATCCTAGCGTCGATTTCGACGATTATTTGTGATTTGCAACAGCAACAAGTGCATACGTTTTATGAAGCGGTGGGGTACATGATTTCTGCGCAAGTAGATGCAGCGTCTCAGGAGGGGTTGATTGAGAAGTATATGCTTCTTCCCAATCAGGTGAGTGGTATAGACCTCAACATACTTTACACACCTTACACTATTTCTTATAATACTTAAATGTGCCAACAAAGAACAGCTGATCATTTACAGCGATGACACACTCAGCGGTTTGTGCCGACTAGGTGGCCGAGTCGACTGCCGAGCCGTTCAAATGCTGCGAAACGCACGCCGCAATCGTCGCCTAGCAGCTGCAGTGCCGATTCGGCACACCGTCTACTCCAAGAAACGACTCGGCTTTATTACTGTCGCGGCACTAGTTTACATTGTTTTATATGGACGAAGACACACACATCGTTTTTTACAAGCTCAAGCGCCTTAGTGCCTGTTTTACCATTGAAAATGTCATCAACAGAAGCATTGCAGTTCATAGAAGCGAATCTCGATGTAGATAAACTAATAAGTCAGATTCAGAACCATCAGGATTATGGGACATGACTGGAAAAGATTATAATGATCGAATTAAAAGTCGACAACTTGCATTTGGTCTCTCCCAACAGCGTTTTCTCAATGACCGTCCGGCTGACGACTGAAAAGCCGTTGTGTGTGTCAACGTTGAAGTGGCAGTGGATTCGGCAACCGAATCGGCACAAACCGCTGTCTGTGTCATCGCTCTTAGCGACGTTGACGCTTTTGCGCGAATTGTTTTGCATGGAGTAATTAGGAAGTCTTGATAAGGATACATATGATATAGCTGGTATGTGGTAATGTTAAAGACTACATTTAAAGTCAGAAAAGAATTCAATTTTAATTCGTATATTCGTTATTGCCAACTGTGCAAAGAACAAGTGACCACTTAGATAGACTTTAGAATTTGTTGAAGTATTGTGTTTAATATTTGTTTTATTTATAATAATAGGTATGGGATGACATAATCAGTCAGGCAAGCAAAAACGTAGACATTCTCAAGGAAATAGAGATCGTGAAACAGCTGGCTAGTATACTGAAAACGAACGTTAGGGCTTGCAAAGCCCTGAACCATGCATATGTTTTGCAGCTTGGTAGAATATATTTGGATATGCTGAATGTATATAAGGTATGCCACGTGATATTTTTTTCTGAAATGCCTTTTAGATGCGTTTTATACTTTATATAAAGTTTTATTGAAACAATGTGTTGTTTTTAGGTAATGTCTGAAAATATAACGGCGGCCATTCAACTTAACGGCGAGGCTGTTACAAAACAGCCTTTGATCAAGGCAATGAGAGTTGTGAAAAAGGAGACGTTGAAGTTAATTTCTGATTGGATATCTCGTTCCAGTGATGATATTATGGTAAGCATTTTTATGTTAAGAATATTAGCAATCATTTTCTGCGTGATTTAGTAGACTACACTATCGAGTAGGTTCCCAAATATTCAAGATCGCAGCTTGTCATGACTCATGTTTGTAACAAGTTCAAATATTAATGATATTCTGTTTTTTTTTCAGGTATTGGAGAACTTTATACCTCCCTTCCTAGATGCTGTGTTGCTTGATTATCAACGTACCAGCGTACCTTCAGCTAGGGAACCTGAAGTGCTCAGCGCAATTGCTACTATTGTCAACAGACTGGAAAATCACATCACTCTAGAGGTGAGTGTTTAAAAATAATAATTAAGGTGTTTACCTGTTGATATTTTTTTAACTATGTTTTGGTCTAGTGTATGTATGGACAGGTGCTGTGAGACTTTTCTGTTTCGGGTCATTTCAGTGTAGGTGCATTGCAAATGTTCATATTTTAGCAAATCCTATACTGTATTATATGCTGCTCCAGTTTTAGTCTTTCCTCTTGGACCCTAGCTTCTTTAATGTCGGTAGCAGTTTTGGTTACAATTAATTCCCTGTTCATCATCGTTTGGTTTCCGTTCCGTTATTTCTCCATTTTTTGTGTGCCTATCTCCCAACTTATTCTACGTCTTTGTGGTCAGATCAAGAGGATGCAGTTTTTACGATGAATATTTGTGTTTCTTAGGTTATTCATACCAGGAAAATGTTTCCTTTCGGCATCGAAAATATCTCTTTTATGACGTCGTGTTAATCTAGCGTTTTATATAAAATAGAAAGACCAATAGGCCTAGTATTTATAAAATTCTAATTATACTACAGTGGTCTATCAATATAATAATAATAAAAATAATAATATCGTCTTTATTTACAAAGCTACAGAGTGCGATTCATTATGGCGAAGTTTAGCTAAAGCTACTCTTACACTTAACCATATGAATACGAAAAAAAAGATGGTATAGGAGAGACAAAAAAAAAATAAAGTTTGTCTATTACAATGTCATAATAGTATTGAAAGCAGTTCAATCAAACAAGCAACTAATTTAAATGCCTACAAGCATATGTGCCCATAAATTAACTTATAAATGTATTAACAAAAATTAGACAAAGAAGAAACATTATAATGTAGAGCTCTGTAAATATAACCTAATATGCTTACGGAAACAAGACAGATTCATGGTTTTGTAATCTAATCATCAGGAATATTATTGTAGCGACTAGCAGCATTATAGGAAAATGAGCGTTGGAAAAGCGAGGTGACGTAATTGGGTATTCTAAATATTTAATGTATATCTAAATCTTGTAACTCGACGGCTAGCAACTGGGTATCATCTGCGAATGACTGTATTGTAGAGTTAGCTACTACAGAAGGCAAGTCTGCAATATATATTAGAAATAACAAGGGTCCCAAAACAGATCCTTGTGGAACACCAGATATGATATTGGTAGAGTTAGAAAAAGTATTATTAATGACAACACATTGGGACCGATTAGCTAAGTATTCCGTGAAAAACGATATAGATATATTATCAAAACCTAAATACTCCAATTTAGCAAGAAGCAACTGATGACTCAGTTTGTCGAATGCTTTAGAGTAATCGATCGAGACCAAAATGGAGGCAATATTTTTATCTTGAGCCCGTATTATATTATCTGTTGTATTAAGCAGAGCGGTAGTAGTAGAGTAAGATTTGCGGAAGCCCGATTGATTTTCTGGCAATATTCTGCATAATTCAAGATACTCGATTATTTGTTGCTGAGCTAATTTGTTCAGAACTTTAAAGCATAAATTCAAAATATGTGTAACGTGGAATAAAACTCTAGGGAGACACACAGTTAACATATCAAGACGCATTACATCAGAACCCATTGCACCAGATTTAATCTGCTGGATGGTTCTGTAAATTGCATAGGGATCAACGACTTTAAACGAAAATTTAAAATTATGATTATACCAGTTACGTTTGTAGTAAATTAAAGGTATCATCATCTAGCTCACCCGCATCATATACATTGTGAAATAATCATTGATCAAGTTTGCATCATTGAGAGTATCGGGTATCAGAGGCCTCGAAGAAAAATTAAGATTTATACTCTTCAATGCAGCCCAGGTTTTTTAGACTGCCTGCTTCTTTGAAGATGCAAGAAATAAGCTGTTTTTTCACGCCGCAAGGATGAAAGAGCGAAATTCCTCAACTCCTTATAATAGCAGAAGCTTTCCCGAGTTTTTTTGGCTTTATGGTTAGACAGAGCAGCATCTCTTTCTTTTAATATTTGCTTAAGCCCATAAGTAAGCCATGGAGAGTGAGGTTTATTGACTCGTATAATTTTTGACGTAGAATGTTTATTGAAGAGTTCAGTTATCAAATTATTGAGGAATTCTACTTTTTCGTCTATTGACTGCAGATGGAATATACCATCAAATGGAAGATCATAAAGGTCCCGTAGAAACAATGCCTCATCGAAATTAGTGAAATCACGTAACGATATGTACTTCTGTTTCATTTGATAAGGCGGAATCTGCATTGTGCACGAGCCCATCTTGTCGTCAGATATATGATGAGCATCAAAAGTAAGGCAATTAGTAAATGATCCAGGTTGATTTACATATATTGGATCTAACAGGCTTCTACTGCTAGGTGCCACCCTAATTGGTGATGAAACCAATTGTGCGAAGCCATGAGTCTCTAGACATGAAGATAAGGGATTGTCAGGTTCTAATAAGTTGACATTAACGTCACCCAATATAATAATGTTTTGAAAAATGCTTGAGTAGTGTGAAACCGTGTGATCTAGTATAGCAATGTAGTCATTGAGGCTCTGGGATGGAGGTCGATATAATACACATACAACAAAAATTGATTTTTTACATGTAATCTTAATCCATAAGTGCTCCATGCACTGAAGACCGTTAACTGCCACATCAAGAAGCTCTACATTTAAAAAAGATTTGACATAAATACCAATCCCACCACCACGTGATCCTCTGTCTTTACGGATAAAGTTATACCCAGCGATGCTGACAGACTCTGACAGAATGATATCTGTAAGCCAAGTTTCACTGATAGCAAATATACGTATATCAAAGTCATCAAAACGAATAAGTTCACTGACAGCATCAAAATCGGTGAAAACAGAACGTACGTTGAGATGACCTAATTTAAACTCAGTAATAACCTGTCTAACCATAACTTATCCTGTTTTGTAAGCTAGTTATATAATTCTGATAAACGGCACAATTTTTATCAGTTGCTTGATGATCAGTACATAGTTTGGCTTTATACCTATTATTATACCTTACGCAGTTAGAACACAATTTAATATTAGACTGACATGCCCTTGTAAAATGATTGTCCGAACATTTAGGACAGGGTCGGATTTACATCTACTAGCAAAGTGACCAAAAGCAAAGCATTTGAATCATTGAATAATATTTTTTTGCAGTTGCACCATTGAGAGAAATCAGTTGACGTTCAAGGTCGCTTACCTTAGATTTCAGCAAATTATTGGTAAACTCAAATTCATCAACGATTTTTTGAAGATGTTTCTCACGGGAAATGTACTCCATCTCCTTTTTGCAGATAATTAGGTCGACATCAGTGGCGATTTCCTTGCCTATACTGGGAGAGCTAACACTTTGCACTCCGTGTAGTTTTTCCTGACAAGGTTTTGTAACGTATTTTTTGCGGCTATTCATCATATTCTGAATAGTACCTTGTTTACTGATGACTTCATAAACAAGTTCTTGAACATAAAAAAATATTTGACTCCACCTTTTGTTTCCTTCACAGGAAGCAGTTAGCTTCAGTAGATTCTGGTTAGAGTAGTTTAAATAGTTTTTTTATTTCATATATTTTGTAGCATACACATAATGGTTCCTGATTCTTTATGCCTGACAGATGACTAATTTTTGGCAAAGTGCCTATAGATTCCCCTGACGAGACGTGTCAAATAGTAAGACTGTTGAAAAAGCTTTTCACATTACCTGATTATTGAAATGGAATATTGAAATGGACATGTTTGCTTTCCATCTCTTCAACCAGGGCCGCGCTGTTGCTTACTTAGCAGCAACTCATCAGTGCGGTACAGGCCTAGTTAGTCCTAGGGACAGGTGAACGGAAAGCAAGCAAGTGGGTACTGTTGTTTAAAAAACTTAAAATACTGTGCGAAAAATCGGCTCCAGCTACCAATGTCAAGTCAACTTGGTAATCAATTATTATTGATTACCAAGTTGACCTACATCCCCGTCCCATACGATGAAAGATGATGTAAGAACCCGGTAGCGTATACCTGTTCATAACTGCCCGAACAAATAGGAAAAATAATGGGCATAATTCGCAAAAAGGAGGAAAGTGTATTCGAGGAGAAAATAGGGTAGGTAACCAGAGAGATACGTACTTATGTTTGTTGTGAACGCACATACGCAACTACAAAAGTAGATATACGTGCCCATACATCCGGATACGGGTGTAACCTGAGGAATCGAAGTTGATGAGGGAAAAAATGACACACGAAGTCACCAACAGGAACCAAGCTACACAATGTAGAGAGCAAAATACGTATCGCTCGGGTTACCTATCCTATTTTCTGCTCGAGTCCAGTTTTCTTCTTTTTGCGAATTTTGGCCATTATTTTTTGTATTCATTATATACCTTTCTCTGCATTATCCTTTTCTCTTTGTAGATCTTTTGGGATTGAAGTACCACGGCAAGTGGCTATAACCGGCCGCGTGGTTGTGGGTAGATGTCGCCTTAAAAATTCGAGGTCTTCTGGCCATTTTATACTACAGTAATACAATAGTTTCAAACGGCCTTTTGAAGTCCAAGAACGCTGTCACTGTATGTTTCCTGTTGTCCATACATCTCCTCCAGTCTTCTAAAACCATTTGTATTGCCGTTTCAGTTAAGTGTTTCTTCTTGAATCCAGCTTGAAATTTGTTTAAAATTTTATTTTCCTCGATAAATTCGATGAGCTGTTCGTAAATAATTTCTTCAAAGACTTTTTTAACATTTATTTGGTAGAACACTTTTCGCTGTATAACTCAGAATTCTTAACTTTCGAAACAGGAGTTATGGTAGAACACGTCAGTTTTGTTGGACATTCGCCATATTGTAAGCAGTAATTCATCAGAATTAATATTCTTGCTCCAATAATATCAAAACGCTCATTAAGCACCCTTTTAGACAAAATCTCACTCTTATTTTGATTTGATTTCATTTTTGATATAATTTTCTTCAGACGATTAATGTTTATTGTTCTGAATACACTGAATGATGCATTATAATCTGAATGGGAAATTGGTGGGGATCTCCGTCAATAATTGATCTTACATGTCTTGACACCTTCTATGAAATAGGTATTCATTCGATCTGCTATTATTTGTTCAGTTTTCATTACCCCATCGTCGAAATTCATTTTATACATTTAATGTCTTTCCTCCAATAGGAGAAACACTAGTTTTTCAATGTTTTCCACATCTGTTTGCTATTTTCAATCTGTTGCAGATTGGTTTTTTGATCTTGTGTATTCTAGCCAATCATTTTCACTTCCAGTAATCATAAACCTTTTATATTTGTAGTATGTTTTCAATTTAGAATCCTTAAACGTCTGTGAGAATCAAGGTGTTGGATTTTACCTTTTATAAATTGTTGTCTTGACTGTTGTTTCTTTCATGCAAACTTCAACATTATCCAACAGGCTTGCATAGTGGCTATCAACGTCAACAAATATTTCTGTCAAATCTTGCAGTAAAAGAGCTCCTCGTAATTTTACATAGTTAATTTTAGTAATTTCTTCTACTTTGTTAGCATCAAATTTACTTTCAACTTCAAAACATCCATGAATGATCACTGATTTTAGGAGTATGCATAAGTTTTGCAATTAAATTTTGTTCGTTCGTTATTATCAAATCTATAATCGTTCTTGATTGATTTGTAATTCTGGTGTGATCATAAGCTTTTTGCCATAGCCTCATCACTTATTTTACAGACCTCCTATGTATAAATACGCACGATTGAAATGAAAACGTTTGCTTTCATGGTATGGGATGAGGATGAATATCAACTTCGCAAACTATTGATATGTGGAGATCGTCCGTATAATACTTCACTTCCAAGTGCCCAATCTCGAAATTGTAATATTCAAGTAGCTGTGAGACCTAGGTTCATCAGTTCGCGTTATATTGATTGTTTGTACGGCAGTTATTACTGTTTTCCATTTGAACAATATGAAATAGGTGAATGAAGAAATGGAAATTTATTTTTTATACCTTTTTCTGATGAAATTCTCGATATTCAGCAAATAACTGCTAAAAATGGCAACAGTGAAGTAGGGGTACTTAACAGATTCGGCAACATGGTGCTCCTGTGCGACATCTATGAGGTTGTGAGTGCGCGAATGAAATACGTGACAAACAGTAGAATTTTTACACCAGCAAAATATCATATAGCTAAGCAAAATATTATTCGTACAGTAAATCCGTTTTCCTGAATTTTCTGTGGTTTTTAGGGTTTCAGTTAGGTGTAAAAATTTTACTTGGCCATAATACGAAGTTTGTGGTAATTTGCGAATGTGGGTTTATTTTAACACCTAATAAGCAACATACAAGGTCCCAAAGTTATATAACAAAGAGCATATTGAGCGGTTCCGTTAGTTATTATCACTTAGATTTTGCAAAATCGATATGGAGATATGCGACATACTACCGCTAGCATTGTATATATATTGTTATAGACGACACCTCTATCACATATTATTCTATTTCAGGTTCCGAAAATATTCGACGCGGTATTTGAATGCACATTGGACATGATCAACAAGGACTTCGAGGAGTATCCAGAGCACAGGACCAACTTCTTTTTGCTACTGCAGGCTGTGAACAATCACTGCTTCGCTGCGTTCCTAAATATACCGCCCACGCAGTTCAAACTGGTGCTGGACAGCATCATATGGGCTTTCAAGCACACCATGAGGAATGTCGCAGACACAGGTATGCTGCAATTTGCTTTCAAGTTGAGAAAGAATGCGGCAACTCGCAACGAGATTATTTTCTGAACTTTCAAAAATTGGTTTCCCCTTTGGTGATTGTTAAAATCGATTCGTTTCGGAAGTACAGTGGGACAAATGAATTGGGAACATTTCCCTGATTTATTTTTTATGTATGACTAGGCGCACTTAGCTGCAGGACAGAAAAATTATGTCCCTATTCTTTCGTCACTTTCGAAAGTAAGTATTAATAAACTTCTTCATAAAAATATGAATTTGGCGAATGTTTAAGACTTCAAGTTTTGTTAGCGTTCTATCACCTGTTTTGCGGGTGGTTACTACTTAAACAGTTTGTTGGAGTCAAAGAGTGAGATTTACAAACATCACTTCAGAGTCCTTTGATACTTGAGAAACACTCAATGGTTATTTCCTGTTTCATAGTGGCTGGGAAGCGACAGCTCACTTGAGGGTCACTCACGGGAATTTTTCAGGATAAGCAATTTTCGTTGTCACCTAGTCATTGTAAGCAAGAGTCATGAAGGGGGGTTTCTGGAATTTATTGAGAACAACGAGAAATCACCTGCAGAGGGCGGCAAGAAGATACTTGAGGGATGCTACAAATCCGTTCATTTTTTTATGATGAACAAAAGTTCAAAGGCACGATATAGATTCCCAAAGGCACAATAAGAGACAACATAGCCTCATTCATTCATGAAGACTGGAATAAGCAGACTGGTAGAGGATTATCCATTCTGCTAATACAATATTTATTTGCTGCAATCCGTTTTTATGTAAATGGAAAATTTCAGGTTTGAACTTCTGAGAAACTATTTGTGTATATTTGCCTATACAAATTCTTTGTTCGTTTGTAAATTGTGTATGGCGATTTACAGAGGATATAACAAGCAACTGTTTTCAAAACTATGAAGAATAGTCAAAGCATATTAGACGAAAATACATGGACGCATAAAATAGGTTCACCAATTTTTGTGGGAAAACTTTTTATTCGACAACAAAGAATAAGAAAACGTGTTTTTTGGGATTCAATCGAAAGTGTTAGCAGGAACGAAAAAACTCTTTATATAAGATTTTTAGGTATTTATGAGACCTACAAATTAGACCACACGTAAAAAGATCCGACTAATAGGAAAAAAGTTATGGCCGAGAATCGAGGCAAACTGCAGGATTTGGCACTTGTTGGTAATGAGACGATAGTTTCTTGCGCATGCTTGAAATTCTTCAAATTCATAGGATTCGTACTTCTAAATAACCACAACAAAATTGGAGTAGATTGTTCAAGTAGTTTTTGAGAATTTCTAATTGCTTATCCCAAAACACCTATTTTCCGGCCATCTCTATTAGTTTATTGAGCAATATGCAGGGTTAGTTCAAAGGGAATTTTTATAGCAAAATACACTAGTTTACCTTGCCGATATGAATCGCAAACCATTCCGGAAGATGAATGTTATATCTATGCAAAAAAGGATGCGTTACGTTTTTTCTTCTGAACAAATTCAAAAATTTCGTATTGGTGAGTAATCCGCAACAAAAAAGATAGACTCATCCGCTTTGTTTTAAAATGTGTAATTTGTTTGTATCTTCCGGAATGGTTTGTGATTCATATCGGCAAGGTAAACACGTGTCTTTTGCTATTAAATGCTCTTTGAACGAACCCTGTATATTGCTCAATAAACTAGTAGTGATGGCCGGAAGGCCGTTCCCGTGAATCCGGTTGAATCCCAAAAAACACGTTTTCTCATTCTTTGTTGTCAAATAAAAAGTTTTCCAACAAAAATTGGTGTACCCATTTTATGCGTCCATGTTTTAAATACCCCATTGAACAACGTGCACCCCCTTTAACCAGACTTTACAATTATTTTGTCCCAAAACTTTTAGGACATACGTTAGTAGTAGTAGTAGTAGTAGTAGTGGTGGAGAGGTGAAGTCCGAACCTTAGACCTTTCTTGTCGACTTTATAGTACCAACACTGCACTACTCCATGAGCCATCTACTGGTAACTGATATAATATACCAGCTCCAGCGATGAGATATAAGTTAATATTGCACGACGTGCGTGATACAGACAACACGACATCCATGGCAAGGAATTAACTTCCGAGGTGGAGATTCGAACCCGTAAGCTCCGGGTTACTACCTCGTCACGCTAACCACCGAGCTACTCAGGCTCCCTAATTATGGCTAAGAATATTTTTCTTCGGCATGGAATTGGAATTAACCGCTCAGCACTCTATTTGAATTTTAACACAAGAACTGAATTCGAAAATTCTGAATCTCTGACAGCTAGTTCCAAAATTCCCTGTAAGATAACGGTTCTTCTTTCCTTAAAGTTGACTCTTTGTACATTCCTGCACTGTACTGCGAGTACCGTCGACGGCTTGTAATAGCTGATCACTGTATATTTACTTTGCACCTTGAACGCTGTGTTTTTTGCTTATAGGTCTCCAGATCCTCCTGAAACTCCTCCAAAACGTGGAACAGCACGAAAGTGCAGCGCCCAGCTTTTACCAAACCTACATGACGGACATCCTGCAGCACGTGTTCTCAGTGGTGACTGACACGTCTCACACTTCGGGCTTGTCCATGCATGCCACCATTTTGGCGTATATATTTTCATTGATCGAGGCAGGAAGGGTGAACTGTCAGCTGGGACCGACGCCGGATAATATGCTGTACATACAGGTCAGTTTTATGCTACTGTTCTTATTTTCTACCCTTAAATTCGGACTACCGACGTTATATCTCTAGACACTGCCGTTCATTCATGAATATACATTTGTTTAATTTCCAACATTCCTTGATGACCGGGATAACGGACTACCGCGATGGAAATAATGACTGAAGAAGTGGGGTATCATAACGAAAATATTACCACAGTCACAACAAAATAATGATCGATTATTCAAGCTGTGGAATTCGCGTCGGCCATATTATTTATATGAAATTCCCCTGATGTATAAGAATCTAGCAGGTGAATAAAGAATCGATTTTAGGATCATGCCGTAAGATGTAATAATCCGTGAAATATGTATTTTGGTCTCAAAAACTAAATTGATGAAATACGTCAGAGTTATTTTTATTTTTTGATTTCCATGTGAATACCAAATACGTATTTCTTTTTTTATGATTTTGGATAGATGTACAGAATTTTGGAAGATTTTCTACAATAAAAATACAATAATTAGTAGTCATTGTTTAATTTCATAATTTATTTTGTAAGTTTATAATGCATTTGCACATCGTATTGTGGAGCGTGTTAAACTATATAACAATAATAATAATAGTTAATAAAATATCTGTGTTTCATCTGGCGGAAATAGTGGGTCGGATTCCAACCAGGACTCATATTCTTTAAACTGGAGTGGAACTGAGTGGAAAGAGGCTGTGGCTCTCTTTCTGCTGAATGATCTGAAATTCTGACAGATGTTGACATTTGACAAACAAGTTTATTAAAAAAATCTACGCTATTACCTACTAACTAATATACACAAGATACATCAGTCACTTATGTAGGACTTTTCGTACAAGATGCTCAGAAGGCGCTGTTAAACATCCTCACTTTCTCCCGCGGGGAGTTTACTTCGACTCGAAGTTCATGAATCCTCTTTCTTTGACCTGTATAATATTCGTCATTACGCGAATTTTTTCTGCTCTTACAGGTGACGAAAAATTAGTACTGGGCATATCTCCAACATAAGGACTTTTCCTAAAAAGAAAATCAAAATCACATCCTTCAGAATCGTAGTTTGACAAAGCTGAATGTTTTTTCAATTAATTGTCCAATATCTCAACAGTTTGAAATCAAAACCCCTTAGTATGTCATACCAGATTGCCTTGTTTGAAAGAGCCTATCCTAATCTGCAATAAAATGTAGAGCATTCTATTCAAAACATGTATGTTTGGGTTGTAACATAGTATTGATCAACATATTCCACCAGCATGTAGTCACGAATCACTCTGTAGAGACAAAAATATTTTCCACGTCCGTAGCATTCTGTTGGATACCATTTTTGTATTCAAATTTTTTAGATACCATTTGTACTGAGTTGTCCTCCAAGCACGCACTAAGAACTCATCCTGTATATCAGGTAGAAAATTACCCCCTTAGAGTTAATAGGTTACATGTGAGAAATTGATCAAAATAAGAATTCCATGCTTCAAAGCTTATGCCACGACTTAACACGTTAACTGACCATGGATCATATGTGATTCATTAGACATGTTTGTCTACACGCCCTTGAATCATATATGATGCATTGTACTTGCGTTGCATTACGATATGTTAAAAACGGGACGTGATAATTTATAGAATTTTACACCATATTTGCTACATTTTGAGGGGTTGCATTGTATAAATTTTAACCTTCTGAAAGAAATCACTTGCTCGGGTATCATCGGACTTATGTTTACATATGATTCATGAACATGAGATATATATTATTTTCCAACTTATACGTTCATGAGTCATATGTGATCATGAAAGATGGAGGGGAGAGAGTGATGAGATTTTGTCTATAAAACATAGTTGAAAACATGTCATAATGGTATATTAAAAAAAATATGTGTCTGGCGTACTGGACGTGTTGCTGGAATTCCGAGAATATGCTTGTACAGTTAACGTGTTCTACACTAGTGTTCTCGACATGTTACGCCGCCAGATGGTAACTACCTAGTGATTTCCAGTGGTGGTTAAACGTTTTGGTAACGTCACATTCATTTTTGACATGATTCGGGTGGTTTCGGAACTCGTCTTACCCTTGGATAGCCCTTTCCATACTGTTTTATGCTCGTATTGACGTGAGTATAATAATTCTGTGGCATCTCGTGTTCCACGACGATTTACGGACCAAGCCAGGCGGTGAATCATCTGTTGTTTTTGTTTGACTTGTTGGCGAATTTGCGGTAGAGATTTGTTTTGGTGTGTTTTTCTGTGTTAGACTTGCTTTTTTGCGAATAATTGAGGTTGGCCATGCCTAGAGCAAAAAAACGAAAAGCCGCGCTGGTATTAACTCCTGACCTTAGTGAAGAGGTACCTGTTGAAGGCACGTGAACGCAATCCGACATCGCCAGAGGAGTGCCTAATGATGACCTTGCAGTAAGTATTCAAATCTGTACATTTTTGCATGAATGACTGAACATATTGAGGTTATGGTCATTTTCTTAATTCAAGGTCACTTCTTAAAATAAAGTTGAATATATTGAACTTTTCCTTAAGAACAAACCAATCACATCAGCCTGGAATTAGAAGATGGGTAAGAGCCATCGATACTGTACAAACGTCGATAGTCGATATTTATTTCGAGATGTTCGATCTATTTTATATCGCTGTTTGGGCAAATGGTTCGTGGATAGTTGTACTTGGAAGAAACATGATATGCCCTTTCTTACGCATGACAGTTGAGAGCTGAAAATTGGGGCGGCTGGATTACAAAAATCAGAGATGTATGTTAAAAATTATAATAGTCAGTGGTCATGTTTACTTCATCCCATAACAAAGTGCTTATAGTGGTAGTTTCAGCAAAACATATCAGTATTGCTACAGCATAAAGTAGATAAAAAAAAAAAATTGCATAAAAAAATAAACATGGGTCCTAACTTGCTCGCTAACCAAGATAGAGGATGTTAAAATTATATTCTAGAAAGCGAACAAAAAAATATTGATGGAATGGTGTACACCTGGCCAATGCTGTTAATTCGCAGCCCACCAAATATGTAATCTATTTTGATGTTTATTGAAGTAAACAGATGAGTAGCACGTAACTTCTTTTTATGACATCTGTAATGTTGGTAATAACAAATCTGGTAAAGCCCAGGACCAAATTACGGACTGGTGTTTGGTATCACCAATGAAAATTTGTTTACGCATACATGTTTTCTCTGACTGAGAATTTTGGCAATCAAATGTATACTTGCTAGATTGGGAATTTATACATATGTACAGAGCAGTATCATCTGAAGGGCCGTGGTGAGATGACTATGTTTCTGTTTACTGTTAGCTGACCAAATATTTTTTTTGTTTCACAGTGTCAACATCCTTGGAGGAGACAGTTGGAATGAAGATTATCATTTATTTTATGGATACCAAATTAATTGTCAATGACATCAGGAGTTTGTTTCCTAATTTGAAGAAACAGTTTGTTTTTTACGTGTTTTTTTTTTTTTTTGAGGACAATTTTGTTTGCTTTCACCCTTTAACAGTGTATGCAAAATTGTTTTGATCCTCCTCCTTTAACTACAGATGTATTTTGTTGTTATTTTAGTATTTATGATGCCGCGATAAACATACATGATCAATTAACAAGAGATAGTGCTTGCATGATATTGCACTGATCAGGTTCATAATACAGAGAAAAATCTAGATGGGTAGAATACTTCTATGTATGTACAAAGTACTGTAATGAAGAATTTGTTCTATTATTGCTGGGACTGTTCAATAAATATTTTTTTAATTATACATTTTTTTTATTATCCTGAAATTCATTACTAGCCAAACTAATGAAAGAAATACTTCCTTAATTGAGGATGTGTTATGCATCTATGATCATCGAACTGCCTCAATATCGCCAAGATCATCAGTCATATTTCATAATGTAAACATATGAAATCGCCGGCACATTCCTGGCATTCCTGATATGCGGAATAAGCATTCCACCGACAAATCGTTTTTTTTCGACGGAGAAAAGTCCAGATAACATTTTTCAAGCTAGTGCTAAGCTTGCACTGCATTTTTCCCATTAAATAGCAATCTTTTATCAACTCACGAAATTCGGGTTTTTCTCATTTTTAACACGATTTCAAAAGTAGCATCTGTAGCTTAGCTGTTTATGGTCCGATTGAGATTATTTGAAGGTTAGTTCTTTAAAAAAACGAAGTTGATTTGATACTACTAACGTAAGCTGTAGAGTGGTCGCGGGACTTGTTGAACGATGTGTTTTACGAAGCCTCATTGGCTTGTAGCAGTGAGAGACGAAAATTGACATTATGAAGTTTTCTATACTTGTTTACAAATATTACTGCACAATTCATATTTCGACGAACGTTATCCTTTTGCATTGACATGGTTATTATTTTTACAGGAATTCATAGCCACATTGCTAAGGTCCGCTTTTCCACATCTCACTGACAACCAGATCAAAATTAACGTACAAGGCATGTTCAATTTGAATCAGGATATTCCTGCATTCAAGGAACATTTGAGGGATTTCCTGGTACAAATCAGGGTAAGTGTTTTTTACTATTTTAGCATCTGTTTTTGTTTGATGCTAAGCAAGCTTTTGAGGATAGTTGAAAATAAAATTGTCATCCTGATTTAAACTTGACCCTGTCCCAATTTATTTAAAATCATGCCAACGAACATCTATATGAGGGATTCATTTAGAGATTTTATATTAAAAATATGAAAAACAATAAACTTTATCGGGTTATCCTTATTATCGAAGTAAACATTCTTGACATTCGATTAACAGTATGTAAGTGAAGTAAAATAAATACAACTAAAAAATAAAGGTATGAATAAATCAAGTGAAACTTCGAATTAACAAATATTTCCCTTTTTTATCCTTTTGGCGTCCTAATGTAAACACAAATGCTTTTTTTCGGTTCATGTTTCATTTTATTGATGAACGAATCTGAAGAAATTTTAACGTTGGAGCTCTCTCGGGATCATTTTTTTGAATTGCCTAACCTATAATTCCGATATTTATTTACAACTGATTTGTAAGTTTGCACATATTTGCAGTTGGAATTTTTTTAACAATGGTTCTGAGGAATTAAGGAATTGTCAATGATGAAAAACTACCGGGGGCGATTGGGGAAAGCACATTATACCTATTTCTTTAAAATATCATCACTACAAACCGAAAGTACATATACACTACCCTCCAAAAGTTTGGAAGCACATCTGTTTTTGGCCAAAACGAAACATTACCTACTATATGCGGTAAAAATTTGTAATAAATGTTATCTTTATGGCTTTTTACTATTGTTTACACAAGAACAACGTTATCATCTGCTCTCCTTAAACGTGTTTTTACAAATTCCTAGATGTTGACAAAACACCTATTTTATGACTTAATCCTGCTGTTGCTCTTTTGTATTTTGACGTGTTGCTATCGGTAGTATTTGTTGTTTATAACTTGTTTGGGTTCTAGTTAGTCGCATTTGAGTTTTGGCACGTGCAAGTTGTGACAATGACATTATCAGGATTCGAAAATTGTTGACTAAGCTTTTCCCATAATTTTTCGACGCTTAACAGCACCACAAATCACCGCAACTGTGAATAGCAAGCGAGGAAAGCCCATCTCAGTAACAACTGAAACGACGACTTCTGTCTGTGGGTCTAAGGGGATGTGTTGCTTCAAAAAAAAAAAAAAATAACAGACACAAGAAAAATATACTTTAATGGGCAAAGGCACGTAAATACTGGACGACAGGTCAATGGGAAAATGTTCTATTGAGTGATGAATTAAAGTTTTAGATTTTCGGATCCAATAGACGTGTGTTTGTACGCCGTACAAAGGAAGAGAGGGCTTTAGAAGCCTGTACAGTACCAACTGTGAAACATGGTGGTGGTAATGTGATGGTTTGGGGGTGTTTTGGAAACAATAAACCGGGAAGTCTTGTGAGGATAACTGGAAAATTGAACAAAGAAGGTTACTTAAAAATTCTTCAGGACTCAACCTTACCCTGTGGACTAAATCTCATTGATCCTTAATTCACGTTTCAACAAGATAATGACCCCAAACGTTCATCTAAACAATGCCAGAATTTTTTAAAGAACAAAACAGAGGAGATGGTTTTAAAAATCATGCAGTGGCCATCGCAGTCACCTGATCTTTCTCCAATAGAACTTGTCTGGGATGAACTCGACAGTAGGGTGAAAGATCGGTCTCCTACGAGCTCAGAACATTTATGGGAGTTATTAGAGAGTGAGTGGAACAAGTTAGACGAAGATTATTTTAACAAATTAATCAATGGAATGTCTAAAATATGCGCTAAAATATTATTAAAGCAAAAGGTGGGCACTTCGATGAAGCTAAAATTTGATTATTTTTCACATTATTTGTTAATTTTCTGTTTTGTCTAAGTTGCTTTTAATTAATTTTTTAATTTTATATGAATAAAAGTCATTGAAGATGGCTTAATTTTGTTTTATTTGATTTTACCCCGCGGCTTCGAAACTGTTGGACGGTAGGTTATATTCATACTAGTACTAACATGCTATTAAACACATTATGTAAATGAGACTTACATACTATTTTTTAAATTAATAATGAATGATTCTGAATTTAGTCTATTACATTAATAAAATTTTATAAATTGGTTTCAGAACCAATACTCTGTAAAACTACTCTAAGAGACAAAATATTCGGATTAAGCCTTATAGTAATGGTATATAAAAGGCCTTCAGGGTACATTACACAAGTTAATTTGCATCTCAAAAATCTTTTAATTCCGCTCATTTTCCACCGTGCAGCGTGACGTTACTTGCGAAACCATGGCTCCACTGTGACAACAATCTGATGAGCAGTTAATTTCTTGTTTTTTGGACTGATAAATTGGCTTTTTTTGACAATTTGTGCAATGTTTACATGGTTAATACAGTATGATTTTAGAAATTACAAGTCGGCATTACTGGGGATTTGAGCTCAAAATGCAAAATTTCAAAATATATCACGTTACCCGCAGGTTGTTTAATATTACAGATCACCCGACACAGCTCGTTGTCATTTATGCTTTTGAAAAAGTAGATCTAAATGAATCACTGATCATTATAGCATTTGACAAATATGCATTTTATTATTTTTTTTTTGATAGGAATATACAGGTGAGGACGATAGCGACCTGTTCCTAGACGAGCGCGAAAAGGCTTTGCAAGCTGCCCAGGACGTGAAACGGCGCATTCAACTGTCAGTGCCGGGCATCCTCAACCCTCACGAGGTCCCCGAAGAGATGCAGGACTAGCCCTCCTGCTACTGCTTCTATCCCCTCCGCTACTCCTGTTTATCAGCATCCCAATGTTCATCCCTCACTCCTTCTACTCGAGTCGTCGTCAGATGTCAGCTTTGTCAGTACGGTTAGGAGAAATTTGTGGATGATGACAATAGGTGGCGCTGCTTGTTAACATTCGATTGATGCATTTTAACATAGCGTAATGTGTATTTAGGAAACTGCCCGTAGAAGAATTTTAGGCTCAAAGACGCTTTTTTCTTTTTTAACATCCAGAACTCACACATTTTTGACAACTATTTTCTATAATGATTCCAAAAGTTCTTTGCTTTCAGCATCTTTATTACATAACTTAAAAATGACATTGTATAGTTTTACAAAAAAATGTCACCTTGGAACTAGCTGTTATTCACTTCACATTCATTTGTAGTGATATGCGTAGTGCTTAAACATCATGACACTTGAGCTATATGACTTGTCTATGTGATGAAACATCTGTTTCAGAGATGGCACTCTTGGAAGCCATTTGTAGCTTCTATGGCCATAATCTATGTTGATGATAATTCCGTTGGTTTAACGAAGCATGCGGGTGAAATGTAAGTAGCAGAATCTTAGGCAACGTGGTTATTGAACCATTCCTCCATAGATGTCGCTCACAGCTTGTAGACGCGAAAGGGGCTAGCTACTACTTAGTACAAGTTGCCATTGTACCAATTTTTAATAACGCTACGTAATACCCGTGCCGGCGCGTTAGTTCGGTATTCTATGTCATTTCGATAGGCTCTTCAAGAAAAAATATATTGCCTGAAAGTATGCAGAAAATTAGTTTTTGTATTCAAGTTGTGAGCACAGTATGGCTGCGCTGGTACTTATTGTAGTTTTTGGTATACAGGTGTTGACAAAAGTAAATCATAAAATTAAGAGTATTCCTATGATTCTTTTATATGGTGGAACTAATGTTTTTTCCTATATTACACGATAAATCGTTTTTCAGATATTTTAATATAATTTTCCATTTCAACATGTCCAACAAAATCGTGAATCATTATCAGTGGCATAAGACTGTAAAATGTGTAATATTTTTCATTACACTTTTAGTCTAAACATTACTATATGAGGCCTTGTCGATAAGAGACTGAGTATAAAAAATACCTATGTGGCATATTATTAAGGGTTCTATATGAATAGATATTCTTTATAGCTTATAGGAAAACTAAATTTTCATCGGAATCTGGAGGTATGTGTCAGAATTTTTCCCACACATTAACAAGGACACCTTTGGTGAAAAAATAAAGATGATGAATACAAACATTTCCATCTAAATTTGTAATTAGACTTAAAATAAGTTAAGAGCTTTGGAATGTCGTGCATTATAAGTATTTGGACCAATTTATTACATAAAATCATATAAATATATCAACTTTTCATTGTTTTGTCGCATTACTCTCAAATTATTTCTGAATCTTAAATAATTTTACTTTTCTGATGAACTTGAAAATCACCACACCTTTCGTTTCGCCAACGAGAGTTATATAATATATAGAAAGTGATACTTATCAATGATAATTATACTTTTTTTGTTTTCAAAACATTTTTTTAAGTTACTAAATTTATTCCTGATTGAGCTAATATTTATAAAAGTTGTGCCCTTGTCGTAGTAACACCGCCAATCCGAATGACATGGAGTGAGATTATAGAAACATCTTGTATGATATATTATATTTGCCCATGAATGGAACAAGTAGCGCCCAGTCATCAAAATTGGATAGTTTTTTGGACTAAGTCGAAAAAAAAAAGAAAATTTGTGAACCCCATTACCCTGGTACAGTATAAAATCATTGGAATATTTTATATGCTTGCAGTTATTGTTGTATACGGTGTGGTTCAAATTTGGCTGATATCGTAATGTATATGAGAGAGAGGTATGCAATATGTATGTCCGTGGGCTTGACACTTGGGTCGCTAGGCAATGAGGTGCTTCAATCTCTTTCTACCACACGTATACGCTTCTCGAGCTTCTCTCTCTTACACATTACGACGTCAGTGGTATATGGATTTCACTGTACATATATGCAAAAATGATCATGTACTACTGTTGTATTTTCCAATTATTGCAGTGCTCGAAAATTCTTATCAACCCAATATCACTTTGATTTTTTATTCAGAAATTTTAAAACGAAGCTAATATCTAACAAATTCCATAGCTCTGTATTAGAGATCACTAAGAGTATCCGATTTTAAAAATCTGTTTTTTTTTTTGTCTACCTTCTGGATAGATTATGTTATTGCCAAGTGTATATCGAAAAAGCAGCTTTCTAAAAATGTTTCGTTCAAAATGATCGCCATTTTTCTAACGATATTTTTAGCTGTGCTAAAATGGGAGGTCTATATAAAGCTGCCATGAATTTTTGACAGGCGGCAAAAGGAGTGTCCTCCTAGGTTAGGTAGAATGTATATATTATAGGGTATTTTTTAGAAATTGATATGATATGATAACATATTTTACATCGTCTGATTATATCTGGATAAGTGATAGTAAGAGAAGAATGCAAGTATATGTGGATTTTTTCTCACCTCCTTTTCAAACAATTATAATTTTTTGTCTAAAGGTTGCTCCACTTAACATCTTTAAATAGGAGTATGAAGTCAAACGTATTAGAATTTGCTCAGACCACATTTAAAGTCAAAATAAAAGGTATCTTTCCATTGACTCAAATCCAATGTTTGATATAAAATTTACGGAAGTAGGCAAATTTTCCACTATATCGTAATTTTTGTTGTTATATTAGTATCTTGTGACATACTTTTACTATTTACTTGTTGCACTCAATAATATGAAGCTTTTTCAAATTTTTATAATTCTGTTGCAGATGGCTTCCTTTGTTTTTGGTGTTAAGTGAAATATGTTTAAATTTGGCAAAAGAATTAATATTTTCAAATTATTTTCAGTTACCTATGCAAATTCTGTATTCGTTCCTTCCGAATTTTGATGATACGAAATTAATGAAAATTTTGAAAATATAGGTTTTTTTTTAGTTTGCGTGTCAATTTTTTTTTGTAGAGGTGCATCGGTGATCAGAAGAAGGCAGGTAATGTGAAAATGTAGATTTAGCACAAAACACTGAGTTGAGTTTTGAGCTTTTTTTTAACAAAAAATACGTATGAGATGCTATTTTTTGTTTGAATGCGTGGTTGACTGTTGATACTTTATTTCGATTAAATTTAATAGGAGCATTGAGTTAATCACTATTCGTTAAATGAAGCGATTGTTTTATAACAAAAAATAAACATAAGTAAAACTAACATGTATTTTATTTATCAACTTAAACTAAATTTTAAATATAGAATACACTTTCACTACTAACCCAAGAAATCGAGTAGATAAATAAAACTAAGTGCCCTTCCAGATGGACGCGTATGGTACGCGTGCGTACCATACCCGTGACGAGTATTATAATTTATACGTACGTTTTCACATGAGCGCGTATGCTCAGATTGCTCGGATCTAGTCAGTTGCTTTCAGATGGTACGACACGTTTCACTGCCGTTGAGTGTTCATCGTTGCCGAGATATACCAAAAAATAATGATTATCATTAATAAGAAAACTTTAAACAGAAAATGGCTGATAATCATAATAATATTGATACTGAACTTCTTATTGGGGAAGTTGAACAGAGACCCAATTTTTGGAATGACTGAAGAGTACAAAAACAGAGACTTAAGACAAAAATCTTGGCAAGATATAGGAATAAAAGTTTAGTTGATGGTTTCAATAATTTATCACAGGCAGAAAAAAAGATATGTAAGTATAAAATATTTTTATTAATATAGCTTTTAGTATTCATATACAAACACTTATATGCTCATATTTAATGTATTTTACTATCTTGCCAAGAAACATTTCCATCACCTATGAAATAATTAGCAAACACGTCTCTTACTGTATTGCCAATAACAGAGGATTTTGAGATAATACTGGTTGTGCAGTATTCAGAAATCAGGTCACTGCTAATGCATCTTCAAATTTAAAACCGTCTCGAACCAGATTATGTAAAATACACCAAGCCACTATTTTCACCGCAAAACAAACTTTAACGTTTAGAGGCCTGTGAAATATTCTCCACTTATTTGAAAGTATTCCAAATGAGCATTCGATATACCGTCTACAACGGGATATCTTTTTTTATAATTAAGATTCTTTTCTGCATATGGACGTAACAATTGTTTTGTCAGCGGAAAGGCTATAATTACCTATAATTTAGTCTCGTCAGAACCAGGTAATGGTTTTCCATTAGAAATATTTAAAGAGTTCTCGTTAAGTTTTTTCATGAAAGATCCACTTTTGAATACTGTCGAATCCGAAAACATGCAATATGCCCCAACATCAATGAAAGTGAATCAATAATTTGCATCACAAATTGCCAACTAAAGAATAGAAAACGTGTTTGTAATTGAAACACAGCGAACGCTTTTTATTCGCTTGATTATTCTTACATGCTTCCCATCAACTGCTCAGATGAAATTGGAAAATTGGCACGTACTTCAAATTACATAGAAATCTCGTCCCATTTTTCTTCAGATGGCATTCCCATATACTCGTTTTTCAGTTGTTCCCAGATAACAGTACAAACTTAATAATTGTACTTATGGTTGATATACCCAATCAAAATCAACCGGTTGATAAAGATAAGTCGTTTCTAGAGTCTTTGTTACCGTCACTACTAAAAAAAAGTAACGATAACAAAAAACTGGAGTTTCGAATAGGAGTTCTAAATCTAATAAAAACAATTACAAATCCTTTGCCGATACCACAATGGGAATATACGAGTACATTCAGGATCAACAATATCAACACCAGCGGTTTCACCCTCATCTGGAAGTTATACAAGCATTCCTTTACGTTCTCCTGCGCCTCCCTATCAAAATACTATTCATAGTTATATTGAATGTAATGCATATAGAGAGTAGACTGCATCTCTGTTTTTTATATCCTATTAAAATTTTGTTAATTACTTGTAGTAATACAACAAATACAAATATATTAGTGTACCTACGAAAAACCCATATGCTTTTCTTATTTTATTCAGCACCACTTTATCACACTATCATACTTTTGCGAATGATATGATACTAATAAGTATAGAATATATATATATATATATATTATGTATATATGTATATATAAATATATATATATATATATATATATATATATATATTATTATAATTTTTACTTGCCTTAGTCACACATCACCGTCCTTTGTCGAAATTGTTAGTCGGACCACATTTGGATGCTTCAAATTATTTTCTATTCTACTATGTAATTGATCAAACATTGTTATTGACATACGAAAGTGATTAAACAACTTTTTTGGATGTTCAGGTAATTCCGAATTCATTGTAACGAACGCACTTTTAAGTAATCGCTTTCCAACAATGGGATGCACCCATCTTTTTTTGTTTACGCTTTTTTAAAAGGTGATATGCAGTAATGGCAATAACGCTAGATGTTTCCTCTTGTATGTTCATTTTTCCACTGCCGTCAGCGGTAATCTGTACGCCTCATGAGAAAGTAAAAACGACGCGTTGTCGTACGCGTAACCTTAATACGCGTGCGTATTATACACGTCCATCTGAAAGGGGGCTAAGTTCAGATGACTCGCGTTCATTTGACGCTCGCTTTGAAAATTCACGGAACCAATACTAGCTGTTAACATGGAAGCGCGGAAGCGCGTGTCAGAAAATGTTCGCGCGTAGTCCCCATTGTTTGTTCAGTTGGCGCTCGTCTTTCGTTGCATTCAGACGACATATCTAGTGTGTCTTTCGAAAAATTTTCTACCATATGGTATTGAAATGAAAACAGAAAGAATTTAACTAGGATCTTGTTATTGATAAGATTGAAAAGTGGACAGCAGTACTAATTTTTTGCAAATTCGATGATACCGAGTAAAAAGTAAATATTAGGTTTGTTCTAAATGCTTCATTTAGTGATTCCAATAAAGACAATAATTCAAATCGTGCCATTAAACGATTTTATTGACATTCTAAAGTAGTTGCAAAATTCGGTTCATCGTTTTGAAGGCTAGGGCAGAGTGTAAGCAATAAACTTGTAGAATGTCTGTTCCTTAAAATCAGGGTTAACCCAGTATACCTTATCTCTTTTACGTCGTTTCATTCTTTCGTATGTTAACAAGCACAAATAGCTTCTTTCGCATGCATTCTCGTTGATTAAACTCAATAAACTGACACTCCATTACCTAGTCACACTCTATATAAAATTTTTACACGTGCCATCTGATCACTGACCCAACAAACCCACGCAACGTCGATGCGCGTTATCTGAACTAGGCCTTAATATCTAAAATTGCATTATGATAATTCCATTATTAGTTTGATAGCTACGAGGTCTTTAAATTAAGTGATGAGACTGGCAACGTGGCGTTCGACCTGGAAACACTGGAGGCGCCGGGCTTCTATTTGAGACAGGGGAACATGTAATCCTCGATCCGCCTTCAGTACAAGCTTGACCTCGCTCGAGACATTTGGTTGTCCTTGGCGATTTTTTTTTTGTGAAACAGTTTTTCCTATTGTGTTCTAAAAATGAATGACGTCAGTTTCAAGTAATGGTGTGTTGTCAGATTTTGCTTCAGAATTGGGCACAGTGCAACGGAAAAACTTGCTAAAGTTCAGCAGGCCTACGAGGATAGTGGTTAGTGTTTTGTCAAGAGCCCTGGTTTTTCTGTCGTTTAAGCAATTTTCAGAAGGGAGAGAGTCGGTTGAAGATGAAACACGAAGCGGAACGCCTTCATCTTCAATAACCGTTGAAAATATCGACATAACTCGGGATCTTGTGCGTTGAGATTTTCGGCTGACAGACAGAATGATCGACAACATTCAAACGGCTGTAACCGACGAATCAAAGACTATTCCAGTATCGGAGTTCCAGCTCTGCTATGAGGAGTGGAAAAATCATCTCTAGCGCTGTGTCGCTTCAGAAGGAAGTTATTTTGAGGGTGGCAATATAGAATTGTAATCATATTTGGATAATTTTTTTTAACCAGGTTTGAGCATCTGTAACTTCTTTCTCTAGAGATACCTAAAGAAAAAGGCGCTTTCACACCATTTTAGCTAAGAGATTGGACTGTTGAAGAAGTTAACGCTATTCCTCGCGATACCTGCAAACAAGATGATCAGAGCATCAGGAGAAGTTTCCAACAGTGAAATCGGCTGCCATATCTCTTCAAAACTTAATAAATACAAAAAGACAGACGCAAATGTAGAAGTTTCTTTGGAAATTACTGGATCATCCACCATAGTACAGCCCTGATTTAGTATTATCAGACTTTCATCTTTTTCCGAAAAAATGCTTTGCGGAAAGTACTTGGAAAATGCCATGTTGAAAGAAAACTGGTGCCACGAATTGACATTTTCAAATGCTTATGGTCACTATGTTGAAAAATGAAAAAAACGATCATATTTTAGTTTGTGATATAATTTATTTTCATAAATGAAGTTTCTCTGACTACATTACAAAATTGTTCTTGATTGTAAAATGACACTCGTAAGTGCTCGCCCAGCAATGTCTCATGCTTCCTCCTTAGTATGTAATAAGCTGTTAAATCGTAAATATATCGTTTTACGTATGAAACTTAATACTATTCTACGTCATTGCTCAAGGAACAAAGTTATCACAATCTGTGACCATTAATCTATTTACTAATTTTAAATGGTAATTAATTTGTTACACAAGTTTGAGCGCCAGCTTTACCCACCTCATAAGTGGTAAAACACTAAAAAGACAAGTAAAATAGATCTTGTGATAAGAGTGACCAAGTTTCAAAATAAACTAACCATTTCGAAAACGACGAACGGATTTTAAGAAAACTTTTGGAAAATCGGAATATTTTAACAAATACATATCATCAGCTTGCAGTATTAGATTTGTTCTCTACGATTATATTATGAATAACAGAGATAGTAATCGACTTGTCTATGTTAGGCTTTTCATCATAGGAAGTATAAGTCCCCTGCTTATTCGTGTGTATTTTCCTAAGTTTTCTCAGCTGTCTTTCTTGGAACATAACCCTGAAGTAATAGCAGGGAAAGTCCATGCATTTCCCTGCTGGTTCTTCGGCGTCGATGTAAACTCCCCGAACTAAAAGGGAATTTGAGCAACTCATTAAGATCAGGAGACTGAAAGAAACGACGTGTGTGATCCAACAGCTGAGAACCACGTCGTCTGAAAAAAAGCGAAAAAATTAGCTCCAGTTTGATAAAAAAGAGATATACAGGGTGATTCAGAGAACAACGCAATATGTCTTAAAATGTCCCATTACAAGATGAAACTGTAGAGGAACAAAACATGCTTATTGGTCAAACGCTATACGAATTTTACCTCAAATATACAAACCACAAATTTTCTCCAAAAGAAGTAGTTCTCAATTTTCTCCAAAAGCAGTAGTGCCCATTCAAACATGCAATAGATATTCCAAAAAATGTCAGTGACGTAGAAATTGATTTTCTTTTACTTCACGCCTACTAACGAGGAAGTATTGTAATCGCAAAAGTTTCTTGAATGAAATGTTTTTTGGATGCTATATATATATGACATGTATATATGTACATCAAGAAAACTAAATGTTATTCATTTCTATCGGTCTGTCTGCTCGGATTTGGATGAAATTTTCACAGAAGGTTACTACTCTGTCAAGGACGAAAAACCTTTGTAGTTTTTGAAAATGGTTCAGTGGAGGTGGAGCTAGGGGCAAGAACACGAAAAAAAATCGCTCGACATCCTTTTCTTGGCGTTTTAGAGTCTCATTATCATTTACAGAAAACTTTTTGTAGGGGGTGGTGGAAGGTTTATATCATTTTTTTTGTGGCAGCATGTACGAGTATACGCTTCCAACCCTAGTAATTTTCGGCACCTATCAGCACATATTTCACACATCAAATATTTCCCCGTATATTTGCACTGATAAGTTATATAACTATTGATAGACGAGACGCGCGGTCTGTCAGGGCGACTTTCATACGCCGAATCCTGCCTTCCGTAAGACAGCATCGCCGTCTGCCGGCAGGGATGTTATGGTTATGTGGATGGTACTTATGACGTGTTTGACTGGTATGGTCCGGCAGCGTTGCCAGTTGGTCGGCAGCGGAGAACTTAAGAAACTGTGTGTGCAGTGTGGTGGTCGTAGATGTTCCCGTCAGAGGGGAGGGGGTTAGCGGCGATAAAATTTAGAAGAGCCGTTGTTCGATTTTCGTCCGCCGGCGCGCATGACGTCACGCGGAGGATGATTATCATTTGGGTTGATATGGATAACGTGCATATTTTCACCTACAGGCCAAACGGCAGGACGGATTTTCACATATGAGGTGTCGTTGGATGTGTCTTAGCGGTGCGAGTGTCACTAGCTACATTGACATTTTATAAAAAAGAAACTGGTGGATTTTGATAAAAGATTTCAACCCTGTAGTTCCTATTTCACAGGCTATAGCTTAAACGGCTTCTAGCTCCACAATAGAGCGTATCGTCTCTTCACTGTAAAAACAAGATAACTCCATTTTGCTTTTTTGTCACTATTCCGTCCCCATTGAATGTAGTGAATACCTGGTTCAGCTTCTCAATTTGATTCATGAAAATTGCGGAAGGTTTTGATAATCCACCCTCACGAAGATGGTCTATCCATGAATAAGTTTCATTTGAGGAACTTTTCAACCTCTCATCCTGCAATTTATTGTAAACAAAGCCGGCCAAATTTTTCAGCCCGTCATACTCGAGCTCATCTATTTCTCCCACTAAAACTTGCTCGGTATAGTCAGCTGATACTTCAGGTGCATTCAGTTTATTCTCGTTAATGATGCGGTTAGTGGTTAGTGGAATGTCTGGAGTATCCTCTGACTCTACGCGGCAATAGGTACTCGTACTCGTATGCGCCTTCGTTTGCCCCAACATATATGACCTTATTCTATACTTAAACTCTAGAGGACTTGTTTGGTCATGAAGACCATCTTTTGCCCTAATTACTCCGAAAAAGTTTTCTATCACTCTTGATTAAGACGTCGTGTTAACAGGTATTGGTCGCTGAAGCGTCGTTTCAGATCCTCTAGAGCATTTTCTAGCAAACCCTAGCGCTTGTTACATATTCACTTTGTCTTATCGTTTTGTGAGATGTAGCCATTTGTTTGCTAAAGTTTGGGTGTTGAGGAAAACTGTGGAACTTCATGTCTTCGCAAAGATTCCGTTCAGATTGATTGTCGGAATTACTTTCCCACAACAGCACACCGCATCTTTATCAATTTATCAACCGCACAGGGTATATAAGGTATGTATAACTAATACAGTCACAAAACCACCAAAAAACACCAACAAATCGCACTATATAGTATTAACCACGATACACGTGAATTTCTGTAACGTTACGACAATCCTGCCGCTGGAAACCACGAGCCGATAACTCTCCGGGTGACGTCACGAAGCTCCGCCCACATGCGCAATACCCTGTCTTCAGCGTATGTGTATCGTTGTTAGCACCTAAGAGCAGCTCCTCAGAGAGCAAATGTCCTTGAAGAGCGGGGGGGAATAGGTCTAGGGGAGAGGAGGGGCTCACGTCCCATTCCAGTCTAGCAAGGGAATTGTATACTAAGTTACTGCAATATATACAATTTTCTTGCCCCCCTTTAAATCAGCCCTTGATATTCGGTACTTAGGGCAAGGAAGAAACTAGCGTTAGCGTTATCAAATCAGTGGAGACTCTGGAGGATGTACTAATTGTGTGTGAGCCTATATGGCTGACTTGACGCAGTCAAGCTCGAAGGGACTTGCGCCAAACATAATCCTTTATGTACTGATGACAGCATTGCGTGGGAATTTTAGAGTGAACTTACTTGACCCCATTTTTTGGATGTTATATGACATTTACATCACGGAAAACGATGTAATTAATTTCTGTTGGTCTGTCCGCAAATCCTTGCGCCATCTATAACTTGGAAAGTACTGCTCGGATTTGGATAACATGTTTGCACAATGTTACTGCTGTTCCGAAAACGAAAAAGCTTTGTAGTTTTTGAAAATCTGTGCGGTGGATAAAAATGTCAAAAACGAAAAAATAGGGTTCAGGGGGTCCTGATAATTAAAAAAAAAATAGAGGTAAAAATTTGGGGGGTGGGGGTTGCAGGATGGAGGAATTTTTTTTTCATGGAAAGCTCAAATAGTGCGCTAATGACTCTCACAAAACCTATGTTTCTTTAATGCCATTGTACTTCAGGGATAATTGCTCTAGAAGCTGTTTCGAAGGCAAAATTTACAAATGAAAGGCACGAAAATGTTTGTATGTATTGGTTATGCTGTTAGAACTACACGTAGAAATCTTAAGACAATATCGTAATCCAGCAGATTGTTATCGATTGTGGAAATCACAAATTCAACATCTTATATCTCGGGCAGCGATATAGGTATACTGGCCCGAAGGGTTTTCGTCCGATTACCCTTTCATATTTTGTGCTCAATACATTGAAAAGGGTAGTGTACAGATTTTTGAGGGATACCCCCCTGGAGAGCCAAGGCCAAGCTCAAAAAAATTCAGCGCTTAACTTGTATCAATATAATAAGCGAAGTGCTAACAACACCATTGGGTACCATGGAAGCTCTGCTCGATCTCCTACCGTTGGATCTAGTTATCCACGGAAGGGTGGGAGATGTCGCACATTGACTGTGGAGTCAGTGCAGCTGGGCCTTCTTGAATCCTGTCAAGAGTCACACTGCCATCGTAGTCGAACTACAAAGATAGGATCCTGTCCTTCTGACAGGGGCTTGTTACATATTCACTTTGTCTTATCGTTGTTAGGAGAAGAATAACAATCTTCTCCGACAGCCAGGCTGCAATGAAGACCCTTTATGCCTGCAAGACTACTTCGAACCTTGTATTAGTAAGCAAGCTCGTTGGCTCTGAGCCAGCCCTATGGGTGCCCGCGCAAAGAGTCAGGAGGAAAATGGAGAAGTGAATGCAAGACAACACTTCGAGAAATGAGAAGCCTCTCTAGACATCTTCGCCAGACAAGGGAACTCATCGTAGGGCACAGTGTTAAGGATGGACGCTTTTGCTTATCTTCGAATAGAGCCAACCTAAGGTTGCTGGTGGAACTGTTGTCTGGTCATAACGCATTGAGGCGCTGCATGTTATGGGGTTGGCTGACGATCCCTTGTGTGAGCGCTGCGGAGTAGAGGAAGTGACCTCGGTCCATGTTCTGTATCGCTGTGAGTCTCGCTGAGCTACTGCAGGCAGACTTTTCTGGGGTCCATCATTTTGGATTTCCAGAACGTTAAGGAGCTTGGACTTAAGGCTATCCCCAATTTTGGTAGAAGGGCGGCGCTTGAGGTTTGAGGTTTAGGGAATGTAGGGGTGCATAAGGGTCCGTTTAAGTGGTCTATGCGCCGGCTTCTCACCGTATGCCTCTAATTTCATAATAATTGATTCATTCATTTCTGTAAGAAGGGATTTAAAGGCCCATCTTTACATGAACCCTTCGTGTTATTTTTGATCTACTTTATGCCATAGAAACATTTTTTTACTATTCTATGAATCACCCTGTATAAAACATCAAGTTGTAATGCTAGTTATTATACCTGGGATAAAGTAGATTTCTAGAAGGTTCCATATGCCTCTCCAAACGTTCACTGTACCAAAAAGTGCGTATAGATTCACTATATCGGATATCAGCAATCTGGATGTGCCACTAGCCTTGTCGCACAAAAATTTTGCTGCTGGTTGGAGAAGGAAAGCCGAAACTACTGCTACATAGCCAATTACCTAAAATAAAAGTATACTTGATTATTCTCCGTTGGAACAACTATAATAATAATAAAAATCGCTTACCAGGCTTCCCCATGCAGATCTTGTAAGATCTTCTGGGTATAAAAAAATATCTACCAGGATCCATGATCCTCTCCATACGAAGACAACGAGTACTCCTACTACTACTACTGAGAAAAGACAGTCTAGTATATACAGTCCTATTGACTTTTGTATCTGAAAAATATGAAGAGAAAATTTATTAGAAACAGTAAATATATTTTTTATAACTTCTATTCTGAGAAACACCTTGGCCTGTAGATTTCCACTCCTATATTTTTGATACATATTCTAATATGCTAACTCTGCCCTTCAGCTTTACTATGATATTTTGTAACACTCCGTATAATTATAAAAAATTAAATTGATGATCAAGTCCAAATGATAAAATACGACTTCATTTGATAAAGGATCAATCTAGTTATTTTTTGTTGGATGGAACTTCGCCTCCAATAAGTGTAAATGAAAAATGTGAAAATTGCATTTTGAATTATGTTTACAGTTTTTGCGGAAGATACGGTATTTGAGCACAACCGCGACAAATGAAAAATCATAATAAATACGGAAAGGTTTTAATAAAACCACATTTACATCATTTGATAATAATTATACTATACCGCTTTCAAAATAATATTGTTTAATGTTTCGATGAGCGAGACATATAATACAAAATAGCAAAAAAATTGTTCGATCCTACCAAGTCCGCCGAATGATATTATCAGCATGCATACTTTTGTAATAATAGACGTATACGTCATTATTAGATGACCTTAAATTTATAAATTTTTTCTTCCTCATTAAGTTGTTGATAGCAATGAGTTGTGTGTGCCTACTACTCATGCCGTATGAAATGAAATTGTATATATGTAGAATTTTTAATTTGAACAAAGTTTTCTATTATAATAATAGCAAACACGATTAGTTAAGAAATCGGTCTAGGCCGAAATTACTCAGCAGTTTTTGTAGAACAGTCTCGGAAATTATGCAGGGCGCTCTGCGCTCCGTGGAATCGTGGTGTAGGGAAGTCGATCTTTCTGTTAATGCTGAAAAGACCGAGCTGATCCTATTCACTAGGAGAAGAAGGCTTGACGGGCTGGTCATGCCGACCTTCTTTGGGACTAGATTAGTTTTGTCCCAGTCAGTGAAATATCTGGGAATTATCCTGGACTGCAAACTGAACTGGAGAGAGCATGTGGAATACAAGGTTAGCAAGGCTCGGAATTCGATGTGGGCTTATAGACGTGTTGTCGGGGTAAGGTGGGGGCTTAAACCCAAAGTGATATACTGGTTCTACTCGACGATAGTACGTCCATCTCTCTTGTACGGCTCCCTGGTCCGGTGGCCTTGCATTAGAACTGAGACAACTAAGGCCAAACTCATAAAAATTCAGCGTTTGGCCTGTATTAGTATTACAAGCGCAGTGCGAACAACGCCATTGAGTGCAATGGAAGCTCTGTTGGATCTCCCACCGTTGGATCTGGTGATCCGTGGTGAAGCGAGAGTAGTCGCTCATCGACTGTGGAGTCAGGGCAGCTGGGCTTTCTTGAATCCTGTCAAGGGACATACTGCCATCTTAGTCGAATTACAAAGGGAGGACCCCGTCCTTCTAAGCAGGGGTGATCGTATTACCCCTAAATATCGCTTCAACCGCAAGTTTATTGTGGAGTATCCAACGAGGGAGGAGTGGGACGCCGGTAGCCGGGGACTCTCCGGAGTGAGCGGGCAGGTCTGGTACACGGACGGCTCGGTCACCGAAGAGGGCTCAGGTGCTGGGGTCTCTGGGCCTAGAAGTAGGCCTCTCGGTGGATACACCACCATTTTCCAGGCGGAAATCTTTGCGATTCTGGCTTGTGTATCTCACATTCTGGAGGAGGGTGGGTCTAGGAGAAGAATAACAATCTTATCCGACAGCCAGGCTGCAATGAAAGCACTAAGTGCCTGTAAGATTACTTCGAGTCTTGTATTGCAATGCAGGGAGGCTCTGGATTATCTCGCAGCGAGGCATCCGGTATCGTTAATATGGGTACTGGGGCACGCTGGGATATGGGGCAATGAGACGGCGGACACTCTGGCGAAGACAGGATCAGCCAGCAAGCTCGTTGGTCCTGAGCCAGCTCTAGGAGTGACCGCGCATAAAGCTAGGAGGAAAATGGAGACGTGGGTTGCAACACAACACTCTCAGAAATGGAGAAGTATCTCCAGACATCTTCGCCAGGCACGAGAACACATTGAAGGGCCCAGTGCTAAGGATGGACGCTTCTGCCTATCTCTGGATAGAGCCAACCTAAGGTTGCTGGTGGGACTGTTGTCTGGCCATAACACGTTAAGGCGTCACCTGCACGTGATGGGGGTGGTTGAGGATCTCTTGTGTGAACGCTGCGGAGTAGAGGAAGAGACCTCGGCGCACGTTTTGTGTCGCTGTGAAGCTCTGAGCTACTATAGGCAGACTATACTGGGGTCCATTACTTTGGACCCTCAGGACGTCAAGGAGCTTGGACTCAAGGCGATTCTCAACTTCGCTAAAAGGGCGAGGCTTGTGATCTAAGGATTGTAGAGGTGCATAAGGGCCCGCTTAAGCGGCCTATGCACTGGCTCCTTATGGTGGCCGGAATGCCTCTAATTTCAAGATTCATTCATTCAGGCCCAAATTAAAAATTGGTGGTTTGGTACTTTTAGTTGTGGGGAGTATATACATACCGGCTGTTTCAAATTCGACTTTCACTATTGGGGTTTCTAAAACCGATAAGAGATACGAAGTCGGTTAAGGCAACCAAGAAAATTGCACTTAGTAAGTTTCTCTATTTCGGCGGTTTCCGGATAGACGAACAAATCGGAATTTTTCCAAAATCGTTTTTATTTCTTCCTGACTTTCAGTTTTTTTCAGTTTTCTTAAACTATTATTTATTTGTTTTTCATTTTTTTGTTCTATTTATCAGTTTTTTGTGTACATGTGACATTGAAATGTCGTATGTCATTTCGTAATCTAATCATTTCATTTAAAGCTTCACTGTTGTATGGGGTTTTTCCTGTTAACTTAGAGCAACCAAGTTCTTCAATCCGAAAACCGTCTAAAGATCTTACACGACTATGTGCTACATAAGCTTGTCCAGCAGCAAACAATCGCGAGCCTAGATAAATGACTACATAATCGACTGTACAACCTTGCATCTTGTGGACGGTCGAAGCCCAACTCAGGATTAATGGCAACACTTGCAATGAACAAGGTGAGAACGCACTACCTTGAAAAAGTATCTACCTCCGTTGTGCTGTGCCGTGTGCCCGAACCAACGAAGAGTAATACCGAAACTGCATGCATGCGCAGATCGCGCGCTAGCTCTATCTCTCTTACTCCCTTACAGACGATCTATAAAAGAATTTATCGATCCTGGTGGTCCTAATAAGGATAATGGAAAACTGTTATCAAATTATTGCATTGTCATCGGTCCCTGATACGTGTGCGGAGTTTCAGATTAATCAAACTTCTCGAAATTGGTGAAAATTATGCTCAAAGATTTCCTTATATACATACATAAATACATACATACTTACAGGCCAAGCTAAAAGCGTGATGATTTAATATTCTTATAGTTGGCTTTAAAAACTTCAATTTCACATGTTTATCCGACCAAATCGCCAGTGTTTGAGAACCGTGTTTGAAGGACATTCAGATAATTTATCTACTTATCGACTATAACAAGTATTATTTCAGCACGATGGAGGTGCTCTACATGCCGTAGATTAATAGTATTTGAATGCAAGATGTGTACATCGCCTTAGATATAGCAAATATAAAATGTGTTTAGGGAGTTGCTACATCGTCAAGGTTTTTATTAATATAAAAAGTTTTCATATTAGGCTGGATTTTATTCGATGACTTGAGACCAACTGTATACGAAGATTACTATTTAAAATTTTATAATATGAATCCATGTCATGATATGTACAATATCACATCATTGAAACGGGAAAACCGTACTCTTCACCTATGCATAGCTCAGAAAAACTGAAGCAATGCTTGGAAGGATGATATTGTGGAACAAAACTAAAAAGTCTGATTTCAAGGTCTAGTTCGGAAATTCTGTGTTTTTGAAATTACTAAGGTTTGGCGACATCAATGTATGATAATATACACTTTTGGAATCTGAATTAAAAATTCTATTCATCTGTGCAAAAATTGAATATAGGGTGCACGAAGTCAGCAACAAAATTGTGAAAATTTGGATCCTTTCGTCTATCTCTGCAATGGTGAGAGTCGAATTTGAAACACCCAGTAGGTACCTATAGGAGGGAGAGGGGGCTGTTGTGATCAGCAATTAAAAATTGAAGAGTGTGAAGGAGGTGTTGTTCAAGCCCTTCAGCAGCGCTTCTGAGTGCAGATTCATTAATACAATGGCAGACCTGGGCATCTAGGGGAGACACGCTCCCCCTTGTCCCCCTCTAAATCCTTCATTGTCAGAGATGACACACATTTGCCCTTAAAACTGAGAATGATAGAGACATTTTCAGCTTCATCTGAACGAGATGATTTTTCAGTGGAAGTGGTGATGATTGCTCAAGCAATTTTCAGCCCACTGGACGAACCGAAAACGCATCGGATGGTCATCACTTTGGAAGCATTTTTCTTAATATTTCCCAATGTTGTTCAAGCGCATAGCGTCCCACATTTCGAAAATTGACATATATGTATTATATTCGTATTACTAATACTTATTAGAGGCCCATCCTATGGTTCTTTGTAAAGCTGAGAATAACGCTACAGTATCATACTTGCGTAATTTAGGACTATCTAAGTGTAGTGTAGTACTCACCGAAAGTCTGAACATGGTGATGACCTCGAAGTACCCCTTGACATTATCCCTGACTATGATGAAAGGAGGTGCGGTAACGTTTCTCAATCCCCTGATTGACACAAGCGCAACAACGCCAACCATCGTGGTGGCCAGAACGGTGAAGCACTGCTTCCTGGAGTGGATGTCGAGGAGTAGCCAGGGGCCGCGCCAACCGTTCACGCAAACTATGGCGAAGCATTCCGTGTAGAGGCGGGAACCCACATAGAAGAGGAGGCGGTTACTGCTCGGGTGGAGGAGACGCTGGAACCAGTTCTGACTCAGGGAGAAAAACAAGTGTCCGCCTATACCTGCAAAAAGATCTATCATGAGGTCTGGAGCTATTCAGATACAACCAAGAGAGTAGTTCCGGGTTACCAAGCTCTAGGATACTACAGAACGTAACTCCAGATGCAGGTAGGGCTACAAGTTCCTCTACATTTTCCTGCCCATCTTCAACACTTTAACTCTAAATAAGGATTCCCTCCAATAAATATAGTATACCTTGCTAGCCATATACCTGTATTCACAATCAGCGTGCCAAATTACCCCAGTGCATGTTGCTCTATTCTTTTGTGACCACGGATGGAATCACTTCACTGAGAAATTAAAAAGTTTCAAGACAATTATCAAAAGCTTATGCATATCTAAAATTTCTACCAAACCGCGTTGCTAGGGTAAATCGGGTGCGTAGATCACGAATCCACGGCACTCGCAAAGGGGTGTCTCTGAAAATCCGGTTTATGAGTTATGAACTATTTTGGGGATATTCCTCTCTGTGGAAATTTTTGCGGACGCCCATGCACGAATCTGGTGTTAATTTTTTATTAAGATTATTGACCATTTAGATACTTCAAATAAGAGTGGCGCAACTTCCATACCAACATTTTTCGGGAGACCCAACCCAATTATTGTCGCGAATTCCGTAGAGGGTAAAAATCGATGTAAACCTTTCTCACAAACTAAACAAGAAACGCTTTCATTGCATAATATAAATGATTCGTTGCGTATTGAATAAGTACTGAGTTTTACATTTTAATGATCTAAGAGGGGCAAATATGTACACTTCACTTGTCTTTTAATACTCTATCTACTGACCTCGGTAACAGCTGCACCGATTTGGATGAAATTTGATAATCCACAGCGTGCTGTGGGGTTATAGTTATAAGTCTAGTTCATTGTTGAAAGTTATTTAAATGGCAGCCGTATTGTGAGCAAAAAACAAATTAGCTTCAGATAGATTCAAAAGTTTGTTTTTGTTTGTTTTAGAACCTTCTGAACATTTTTGGGCATGAGCAAAGCATTTTTGGGGAGGTGGCAATTTCGAAAATCTCGCTTTTGTCGTTTCTAATTAAATTAGGTTAGAGTAAAAAACCCTATTATATAGCTCAAAAGTTTGGATTCTTTATCATTGTTTATTTTTGACTTATATGTATATAAAAATAATGATATTCAAACAGCAATTGTATGTCAAAGATTTCCAATTTGTACGAATATCACTGAGAAAAGGTCGTCAATTGAAGAGTTGTTCTGGACAATTTTCATTAGCCATAATACATTTTTGAATTATTATAACTAAATTATTCGGTATTATTAAAGTGAATTTTCTGGAACCAGTTCAATTGAGAGTAATACAGGTATGTTATTAAACAAGGCGTACTCAGATCAAAACGAAACTTACAAATTCAAAAAATTGTATGGTGAAAGCTTCAAAAATCATATCTACTTAACTATGCTTGATATTTTTCTTTCTATGTGCATTTCATTGTTTAATAAAAGTCGATAAATATATAGTCTTTTACGATGATTTGACCATTCATATGGATATAGAAAACTACTAGAATTACTTTTTTGAAAGCAGCACTTGAGATAATATATGACAAATGTTATATTGCTAACTTTATATACCTATTTTTTTGGCGTAAGAAGTATTAAAGATGCCTACCGTCAAAAATTGGCCAAAATTGAAAAGTCAAAAAAAAGCGGTATGGGAACTGGTGATATCTATAAACCCAAATCAGTTTGGTTTGGTAAAGCTTCTAACGTGTAGCTAGTTATCTCGCCGATATAATTTCACGATGCTTTTTTACTATCCCGATAATAAAAAAGTCAGCAAGTAGCGAGTAAAGTTGACCGGTCTTCAATTTTACTCACCAGCATATTGGCCAGTAAACTAACTGGATAGTTCACACGCTATCTAAATTACACAAAGTTAGTTTACTAGCAGCTAGTCAAAAAGCGCACTAGCGGCGAGTAAACTAGCTCCGTGTCATCGAGTCTTAAGAGTTATCGCGCCACATGAAATACTACAGGCAATAGATAGCTTAAGATCGGGTGCTCGTGGAACTGATGATCTAACGCTGACTGAACTTAGCCTTGTAACGTTAATGAAGTTACCAAATTTAGAATAATGGGCTCACAAAACGATGTTTAAAAATTTGACACATGCCAACAATTTCGATCAAAAAAGGCAGGCTTCACATAAAACGTATTCCATTATTGAAATTATTCGATTAATTTAGGACGCAGACTGTACCACTCGAGATCGAATGGTACGTATTGTACGTGCCATCTCATTTGCTCCGAATGCGTTCTCCCAGCAAATCCTCATATCTCTTCCTACACTTGACCAGCTGTAGAAATCCACTGATGGTACGGACCTCAGTAAATACTGATCGTAACAATTATAGTGCCTTTAGAGATTCTGTACATAAAAAATTAAATTTTTTAATTTTTGTAAAATCTGTTCTAATTTTTGCCGAGCTAGGGTAATAAAATTATTTGTTTGAAAATAGCATGTAAATGTCTTATTAGACTGTTTAATTAGTTTAGGTAATTCAGTTAACAAAGAAAAATTCGTGCAAAATCCGTAGAGGTTTACACGCTTCGCAACTGACGCTTCATTTTTCAATATTTTTTAATGAAATTTTTACAGTTTGCTAGAAATAAAACCCCACAGGTGTTATCGAGTCACTTTGTCATTTTTTCCACTGAGCTCTTTTTGAATCGAGAAATTGAATAAAAATAGTGAGCAGTTCAACCTACCATAAATTGAAATTTCATAAAGTGCTCTGATGGCACCCTGAGCTATTGTCTTCTGAACACACTATATAAATGTCATATAAACACATTGAAAAATAGAGTGTCAGTTACGAAGCAGCTTAACCTTTGTAACTGGCTTGAAACTCATTACGACTTGCCGCCTTAATGCTTGATAATTACATGATCAAACGCACTTACCTACTACCTAATTATGTAAAGGCCTCGTCGAAGTAAATAAAACAGTAATAACATAGTTGTGCTTAAGGTGTGGAGACTTGGCTTACCTCAAACGTCGCTTGAGTAAAGCTATTGCTTGACATAAGACATTTTTGAGGAGTTTCAGAAAACTCGCTTCAGCCCGCCACGAGTCTGAGCGTACTATAATTTAGCTGGTGCAGAGGTAGACCCGTTTGATGTACTATGGGCTGTCACTTGTGACACACCTAGACCACACTTTGCTGAAGCAGATTTTATCCATCTATATATAGTGGGAACAGAGACACAATGATAAAGTTTCTTCACAGTGACAAATAAATACTTTGGCTGCACAGATAATTGAGCGTAAAATACGGAGAAACTACAAGTGGGTGTCACATGAGTGGCCCCGAGGCCTTTAAAAACAGAAAAATCCCAATTTCAATGTTATTCAACCCGATCCGGATGTTGTTTGCACACTCTGACCTGAGGTTAGGGCTAGCAGTGTTGCTGATTTCCTCATCCGAATATCTACCGAGGTCACCAGCAACCCCTTTAGTTGGTTGAGGACAACCACAGTATCTCAAGTGGGGCTATATTTCGGTTGAGATGGCCTCAAGTTATAAACGCCTTTCAAAAACCAGCTTATGTCTCTATCATTAGTAGCATTTTGGGTACAAGACTGCTAGCTGACTTATAGCAAATCAAACAATTATATCTTAATATCTCATCAAACTGTGAAGTGAGACAGTTCAGGGTAGAAGAACAGTCATGTATTTCTTCCAGACAAAGGTCCTACCGTAATCCACAGTTATATGATGGATTGTAAATGCTGATCGGAATAACAGTTTTCCTGGGACGACAACAACTAGTATAAGCTTCAGAATTAGTGGGAGCAGGGTCCTGGGTTCCTCCGCCAGACCTTTGCGTTACTTTTAGAAGCGAAATTTCAGGGGCATCGAACACAAGAACCAAAATCAGAACGGTGACAGGTGGAGCTCCCACTCCGTTTTCACGTCCCACTGACGCAAAAGCTCATCTGTATCAGTATTACTTCTAGATATTATATTTGATGCCAGGGCAGTAACATTTCTCTCTTTGCACAACAGCCAGTGGAGTATAATATTCAACAGCCCCTCAAGTCGAGAGCAAAACATTCACGGCCCAAGAAAACTGTCAGTAGTTCCAGATGAATGGCATGCGAGATCTTCTCGGGTGACCAAAAACCATGAAACTTTTGTCCTGCCCAGCGAATATCCCAGCCCGAGAAATTATGCAATTGAAAATTGGATGATTTTTTACCGCTGACCGCATCTGCCGGTTTCTTGGAGCACCAGCCGAGGTAGAGCTTAAGTGCAGATTGTAGTGGCATAGTAGCCTCAAAATTCCCTTGAACATATTACAGAGGCTAGACAAACTGACACCAAGCTCCCGATGCTTACCGTAAAGCCTCGTACTTTGCCTTGGCTGCTGTCCATTATTGCTCTTAATAAGCTTAGTAATGTCTGCCTCTTGGGCTCTAGTAAAGATACCTCTTTTCTGTCACAAAGGGTCTAAAAGTGCCCAATTTTGACTGGAAGTCAAGCAGCTTTTTTTTGTAATTGATTAAAAAAGGGGTATTAACTGTTGCGCGGACTTTATTAGGGCAATTAACATAGTATAACCGAACAGAAGGAAATACAGATAGAAATGTGTCTTTTTCCTTAATGTACGCCAGAAATGGTTTTATCAACTTTGTGAACACAGGAGGGCACAATTTACCCTAAACGGCACAGCATTGTATTGGAAGAGTAGTCCCTTGAATATGAATCTGAAATATATTCTATGACTCTTCTTGATGGGTACCAAAATCTGTGCATATTCCAAATCCAGATTCGTTAAGAATGTATCTCTATAGAAAAGTTTGCCTTCTAACTTAAATCTTCTATCCCTATAAACAGATTAAGTGTCTTGGGGTAAGGAAAGATACGTGTTGACTCATCAGACTTGAGGGCAAGAAAACGTTGCATCAGTTAGCTCAACTTTTTTACTGAAACTACCGCAGCTGAGCAATAGGGAGACTGTTGTTTCGAATATCGGTAGTTCATAGATGGACTGATGAGATTCAGCAGTGGCAGAGTCAGAAATTTAGCGCCACTCCTAAAGTTCTGCCATTGATGATGAATACGCGCATATCTCCCCGCTGATCTACGTAGGTTCCTCATTTACAATAATATGTGATGACTGATGTAGTTAGTACGTTATCTGGCCTTTTGGCCTTTAGTTGCTGCCCATATTTATCTGATTTCTAATTATAATTGACTTGCTTGGTCCGACTTACTCCGACGAGCAAGTTATCAATGGAAGCCTCTGCTAGAGTACTCTTGAGTTCTGTGTTTAAATGTGAATATCTGCCAGCATGCGCTCCCCCTTCTTTAAGCCTGGAGGAGACAGAATTACCACTTGCAGCTAATGAACAACCCACATGTTGCTGCACAGAAATCAAGCGCACATCCCTGCGTGCGACAATTTCTATTAACAGCGGCCGCTACCTCAGGGTTCACCCTAGGTGGCTAGAATAGAATAGAATTTATTTCTGCCTCGAAATGTCAGCACTAGAACAATGCGTAAACATTACGATGAGTCATCTATTGAAACAGAAGGCATCACATCTCAATCTAGAGCGCCCTGCTGTTCGAGTGCCACCTATGCAAAATGTAACGCTAGTCGCTAATGGTACCTAATCTACGTTATTACTGAAAATTAGTAGTTTAGTGGTTTTCAGCCTGTCATGTTCATATGTATAGTCCTGTTCCATAGCTATCACCAGCCAGATAAAATTTGCTATCACAAACAAAATGTAACGCTAGTCTACCATAGATGTACTGTCTATCTGTTATTAATGAAAAATGGTACTTCTGCGATTTCGTAACCTGTCATGTGCATGCTTACAAACCTGTCCCATGGCTATCACAAACCAAATGGAATTTGTTATCACAAGCAAAATGTAACGCTAGTCTTACATATATGTACCTAATTTTTATCTCTTATAAATGAAAAATGCTACATCGCTACTTTGCTATCACAAACCAGGTGGAATTTGCTATCACAAGCAAAATGTAACGCTAAGATATCTAAACTCTATCTGGCTATAAGGAAAAAAGATACCTTGGCGGTTTCCTAACCTGCCAAACTTGCAGTCCTGTTCCATGGTTATCACAAAGCAGGTGGAATTTGCTATCACAAGCAAATCAGAAGAGATTGTTAACCTTTGTCACTACGTTGTTCCAAACGCTTTCAGTGTTATTATTTGTCATAGGATCTTAGCCATCACAAGCTAAGAACAAGTTACTATCACACGCAACGGAGTTCAGTGTTGAGTCGTTATCCCAAACGTTTTCGTTCGTTCTTGGTGTGGAGCTGACTATCACAAGCCAGGTCCACGTTGCTATCCCAAGCAACCGAGTCCAAAGCTCCAACGTGATCCCAAACGTCATCATTCGTCCTTGGTAGGGAACTGACTATCACAAGCCAGGTCCACGTTGCTATCCCAAGCAACCGAGTCCAATGTTTCAACGTTATCCCAGAAGTCTTTGTTCGTCCTTGGTATGGAGTTGGTTATGACAAGCTAGGTCCAGGTTGCTATCCCAGGCAATATAGTCCAGTGTCGAAAAGTTATCCCAAACGTCGTATCAGGCACAGTCTGCAACGCCGGTGACGCATCCATACTAACATTCACCTAACTTCGGAAAAATAGGCTGGCACGCCACTTTCTGACTCTGCTCCGCTACGAAAGGAGCCCTGAAGGTGACCTTCCGTCGGTGCCCACCCTCGCTCCAGTTGTCTAATATTTGTGTTCAGCGATTCCTGTATGAGGAGCAGTTCCTTTGTCATTTCTTATGTTTGGGCACCTCGACATGGCTTAAAACGTAAAAATCGTTGCGCGAACACGAGCACGATATTTAGCGCGTGGCACTAGAACAAGGAATGAGAATGAGAGTTTGTTGGCCTGGGGCCGGAGTGGAGGAAGGTTGGAGGGCGGGGTGAGCCGCTTTTCTTCGCTGCGTACATTTTTTCAATTCACACGGCAAGGCCGCTGTAACCTGGGCCTCCATTCAGCTGATTCGGTGGTTTTTACGCCCCTATCAAAAATTATAGTATAACATTGCAGGATTTTTTGAATTCTCGTTCGCTTGTAATAATGACTCTCCATCCAAGTCGCGATTATTTGGAGTTCTAGTTTTTTCATGAATTTTTCCTTTCAATATTATTAAAAACGTTCTACTAAAATCCGCACATTAAAATGCATGCATACAATTTTACGGTAATAACCGCAATAATCGTAATACACAATTATGGTTAACTAGCCGAAACATAAATCATACAATCTGTCAGAAAGGAATCCAACTTATTATATAATTCAATTAAATTTTGATTCAATTATCAGGTTTGTTTTATCGTAGTTCCGAATATAATAAGCGATTTATGATATCCTGATGACGTTTTATCAAATTTTTTCCGGTTATAATGTTTAAAGGTCAGGTCGATATGATGGGCATACTTTTTCTGGAGCAATTCAACTGGAAAAACCACGAATTTGAGGTAACCTAGTTAAGTCACATTGAAATTTTAATATACCCAGTAAAATTATCGACAAGCTGTTGAGCAGAAGCTGGGTTATTTGATCTGAACTAGGTAATAGTTTCATCTATCTTCTTAACTCTGTATAAGGCCCAAATAAAATATCGGCTTACAAAACTTTGAATTGATGGACCTAGGAGTTAATTGAAGGAGAGAGTCAGGGTGATTGGTAGATCAGAACAGATGAATCACACGGTCTTTTGCGAATAAAAAACTACAAACTTATCTAAATTTGAAAAGCTGTCTAAATTCAGAAGCAAAACATCACGTAGGAAGTCACAGATTAGAATATAATTTTTAACACTAATTATACATTATTAAGTCATCTACCATATGTTCAAGTTCTCTGTTAATCTTTTAAATTCCACTGATGATTTTACATTTCTAAAACGAAGTTGGCTCATATACACCAATTGTTGAATCGGAATAAGCTGTGAAGGTTACTCTGTAACTTTCTTGGTTTCTTCTTTGTGATTTGTGACCGTGCGTTTTCTTGTCGGATTGATATTGAATCGGTCACAAATTCGTGAAATGGAAGGGCAAATAATCAAGCTTTCAGAAGATGACGATGTCAAATTACTTGGAAGGTAGAATCAAATAGTTATAAGGAAATGTAAGTATATTTCCGCTTTTGAAAAGATTGAACTTGACAAGAATATAAAATGATTGATGACCTTATGAATAACGTACATTCGAAACACCCGACACATGAAATAAGAAGTTGCGTTAATGCTTCTACATACGTCTAATCAATGTATATCATTCATTTCACTTTGGAGTTTAAATTTGTTTATGCATTTGTGGCGATATGCGGTATAAGTGGATAAGATAATTAGTTATTCTAAGGTAAAATGTCTTATAATCCAAGGTTCTACCTTGTTTAGAGGAAAAATGAAATTTTACTATTCGATAATGTATGCAGCTTTAACAAATGTCTTTCCTGTATCTAAATTGTGCAAGAAACATGGCAGTAGTCATGCTACCACTCAGAGCCGAGTTAAGCTAAGTAAGTGTCCCTGGGCACAGGCAAGCTCGGGCGGCCTCAGGCCAGATTGTCATTAGGGGCCCTACTTTGCCCCGAGGACCCATAGGGTTAAGGCGATATCCGCAACGAGTTACTCAACTAAGCTAACAAAAATTAATACAAAGAAGATGTCTTCTCAACTGTTACGTATGTCATAGTTATTAGCTCCCTCATTACCAAATATTCCCATTAAACTTGGCACGAGAGAATTACTCTATTTGATTTTTGCCGATGTATTCAGGTGTTATGCGCTGATTGTAGGTGCACTAGTGTTATAACAGTATCACACTCTGGTAACGGTGACGGCCATTCAGTCTTAGGCCAGAGGCGAGGGTGCGTAGTTGTCAGTATTGTCATCACTTTGGACACAACATACTGAGTTTTCTCAGTAGACCATATCTGCTTGTTTAGTCTCCCTATGCCTCTCTTCACATGTTTAAGCCTTATACCATACTGATGGTTACTAAAAAGCATGAAATAACGCTGTATGCAGTTTTTTTGTGGTTACACAGACGTAAAGCTAACATATTAAGTTTAACCAGTATCAAGAACATTGGGCAACAATGGAATGGTGAAGTTGGAATAGCGTTTTTCATTTCTACGAATTTTCAGACTGAATTTTATTTTCTCAATACTCCAACGTTGGATATATTTTAAGATGTGAAGTGTTCTTTGTGAACCTACTGATCACGTAGGAACATCAAAAGTTTGTGTAATACTTTGCTTTTCATGTAAAACATCCATTGTTCATAGAAATATTAACATTTATCATAAATATGTCAACATCGCAGTGTGATAACCGTATCTTTTCATTCACAAAGGACACGTGAGGTTACGTTAGGTGGTGACTGGTAGACGGTGTTTGGTAAATGAATTCGGGAAGCGGACCCTCTCATTTAGATGTGTTTCCAAGCACTCTTATACAGAATTATATCATTTACAAAAAAAAATGGTTGACTTTATTATTTTACAAAATAATTAATAACAATTCGTCCTCAAAGAAAATTACAAGTATGAAATGTCTCCATATCTTTATTATTCTTTATTATCTGTCAGTGCAGTGTTTTTGGTTTGGTTGCCCAGATACCAAAGACGGAAAAAATAAGGGAAGATGAAAAAAGAAAGTAAGAGAAAATAAAGGTGGAAGTGCGCTTATTGCAACGATTTCCTGATTTTGTTAACTAGTATTCGGAAATTTAAAATGTATTTAGAAAATTAACTTTAAAATTCTGTTCGTCATTGCTTATAACGCTCTTGATCAAAGTTTTGTAAATCTGTAGGTCTGCCAGATATCAGAGAAAGTCAGGAATAAAGCAGGAAATAAGGAAGAGGGGAATGAAGAAAGAGAGCAAAAGTGGTACGTGGTAAGTTTGAGCAGTGCCTTGCCATTACCAACTATGATTCTGAAATTTTTAATAGACCTATGAAATTGATTTAGAGGTGTCACCGGCACTTTAGATGAAAGTATTTTATTAAGGAATTATCTACTCCCTACCTATGCAAGTCGAAATGACAGCACTAATCACTGGATTCTGCGGATACACGTAAACGTCCATCAGTGACCAAACGCTCCTCCAGTACCCGACAACACACGGACAGACAGCGACGGATGCGAAGAGCGCATCCAGCACCCCTAACAGTCGGTACCACTTAGGCTTGGTGGTGCCCGGCAGTTGGGGCAATCCAGCCGTACTACCCCTCATGCCGCCATTATCACCGGAAGCCGCGGATCAGGTACTACTGCGCGCGATAGATTGAAACATCTTCTGATAAGAGCAGCAAACGCGACGGAGTTCGTACTGTGCAGCAGGAGGGTACGACTCGGTAATCAGTGGTACGAGTCTGGATATCACGGTCACCCTACGGTGCACAGGAGGAAGGTCTCACATAGACGGAACAAGCACGTAGAAATAGGTTACGTGGATTATTCAGAAAGGAACATTGAACAACCGTGTAGACTGACTAAAACACCTCTCGGATATAATCGATTTCATTAGTACTATTACAAGATATTTTGGAATCCATGAAGTTAACAGGACTGAGGAAAGTATCGTTTGCCAGATAGCTCTGGAGTATAGAGTTCTATCCACGTTAGGGCGTAGCTGAAATTTTTATTGGGTCTAAGAAGAACCTAGACCCGAACCATTGACCGATACCTTTGACCTATGCTTCTGCTCATTACTTTTGATCTAGACCTTTTTCCTAACCTTTGACCCAGACCTTTGACCTAGACTCTTGTCCTACATATTTTTCCCAGACCATTGGCGAATCTCACATATTTACTTTGATCCGTCAGTATTTACCATGGCATGTGATATTTACACACCCTGTTGCCTGAAACTCAGTATAAGTATTGGTGTGTAGAAATCGACTGACCACTGATACTGACGGAACATGACCAGTAAATACTAATGGAATACACTACTGATCGTGTGACATTCGCCTTTGAACTAGACGTTTGTCCTGGATATTAAGATGCCTGGAAATTCTTTTTCTTCTCGAGATTCCTGAAATATAGCGTACACATCTGTTTTAGACTTTTTGTATTCGAAAGACTCCTGTTGAGTTAGGCAGGGACCAATAACATAATCAATATACCCCAGCTTGCTTAGGATTAGGCTGTTAGTGAGCTTTTTTTTGGAATCTTCAGGCAGAATATTTTCAAAAAGTTCTAGATAATTGACCTGGATCATGGTGTTTGACTCTTGTACATAATGGAAAACCTGCGATATTTGTTGGTGTGGGGTGAAAAAATTAGATTCCATGAAAAAATATTTTCGTATCACTTGATGTTTTATAAGTCCCAAGTCAGTCTATTTGACGTCATTTTTCTCATGGACTTGACTATTATGTAGATGTTTTTGTCTTTGACGAACCGCACTGTTCATTATTAAACGCAGCAATGATTAAGTCAGGATTGTAGCGACTAAATTGTGCGAATTTTAACGTACAATTTGTGCACATTCAAATCAGACGTAACCACTTAGTAGAGCCATGATTTATTATAAGCATCGTCAGGTCTAGGCGGCCAGTAAAAATGGCCTCTAAATGGAGGAATCTTCTAAGGATGAGGGCAATTTTGACGGTTTTACGTATAATTTGCTCGAATTAGGTCATTGAGGTGATGGATGATGATAGAAGTAGGGCGAACGTCTGTAACAAGCCGTCTCTATTGCCTTTGCTTTGAGACAAACAACAATTACTATTTTCTAAAGTGCTTAAAGGAATCCATACACTGGTACATGTTGGGTCGCATATGCCGATTTTTTACATTATCAAATAAAGCTTACAAGTGGGCTAGGGGCATAGGGATCGGATACGTTTACCCAAAATAGATTTCTATTCAAAGAATCATAATTCTTTAGATGCAATAAAAATCATCTTACTTCCCATCTCAATAGTGGCAGAACTATTTTATTGTGAATAAGATCCAAGACTTTCCTGGAAACCATGTTACCTTTAAAAAGCAGCAAAAACTTACAAACAATAATTGCCAAAATAGATTTTTTTCTACATGTTATTTTCTCTTGCTTTGCCTTCTCGCAGGCCTTTCCTGACTCGTGACGAGTTTTAACGACGTGTTATTGCGGCGGGCTACCTCAAAAAGCTTTCATGACGGGTAGTCACGTCGGGCAATCTCAACCGGTAAGTTCGAGGGGCAATTCTGACGACCAATCTCGAAAGACTACCTCGACGGGCAATAATAATGGACAATCACGACGGGTAGTAACGTCTTGTAGTGACAACGGGTAATCACGACACATATTCACGACATGCAATTGCGACGGGCAATCTCAACAGACAATCACGATGTGCATTCACGACGAGTAATCACGACAAACAATCAAGACGGTCAATCTTAACGGACAACCACGGCGGGCAATCACGACACAAATTCACAACATGCAATCACGTCTTGCAATCTCCCTGGCCAACACGACGGACAATGACTATGGGTAATCTGGATGGGCAATCACTATGGGCAATCGCGACGGGCAATCTTACCGGTATACACGACGGGTAATCACGACACTACACACAACACTATATTAGACCATACAGCTATATTCTCTGAATTAACCTTTACCAGTAACGTAGATTTAGAACACATTCTCGTAGTTATGATAAAGAGCTCTTTAAGTAGTTGTATGTATGATTAGATGTTTGGAAACTGGACACATTTATAATATGAAACGTATCGACACAGCTTTGAATATTTCCATGACACGGTTATATTCCACTTTAATACCAATTTTCCGCTTCTAAAAAGATAGATGAGACTAAACACAAAACATGGCTTAATAAAGATGTAAACGCTTCTAGTGAATACCTCAAAGACATGTTTACCTTATCCAGGTCTTCCCAGAAATGAAAGCTGAATATTTAAAAGCCAAAAAATAAATCAAGAGCTGGTTACTGAGAGTACGCTTTCCCACTATCAAAATAGAATATTTAATTCTCAGAACATCAGTAAGGCGTTCTAAAATGTGCTTTCGGAATTAACACAGAAGGCAAAAGCGTCTTCGAATATACCTATAAAAGTAAATGAAACGGATCCACTAGATATAGCAAATAACTTTACCCAAGTCACCCAATATACGAGTATTGGCCATAAATATTCAATAAGTTACCGAACAAACTGCTAGGTGTCACAAATCCAAGTCGCTTCAAGTACCTATCAGTTGACAGAGTTTCTAGTCAACCAGTGTCTGGAGTTTGTGTGCTTTTATCTCTGTCTAGAGTCTTTTATGGATTTTACATCCAATTTTAGTGTGTACTATTTATATTTCATTTATACTGCATATTGTTTCCACGTGAGAGTATCTTAGCCATGTTTTTAATGTGTATTTATAATGTATATTTATTTCATTTGTCATCACGCCATTTTTTGTCATATGCTTCGTGTTTTTTTACCGATCGACATTTTGTGCGAGACATTTAAAAAATACCAGCCTAAATATGTCTAGTTCTAGCGAGAGTGATTATGTTGAGCCACGAAAGAAGAAATAAAAAAACCTGATACTTATGAGCGAAATGTTATAAAATCTGTTAAAGGACTCCAACATTCCAGTTGGAAAGAAAACCTAGTGTTAGCACGTAGAACGGGTCCGAATTGCAAGTAAGTCATCATAACAAAATATTCATGTTTCACTTAGTAAGAATTTTTTTTAGATGCAAAGACCAATGCCTTCCAATCCATTTTCCGTTGAAGACGCGCAAGATATTTATCTTCAACAGTTGATGGAAAAAGCACTAGTAAAGAAGCATAGACCTCGAAAGGAAGACTCTGTTCCACGTGACTACGCAATTAAGTACTTTGTCGATATACCCAGTAAAAAATGAATTTTTTGCAAAAACATATTTATTTCCATTTATGGTATAGGTCAGACGTCTATATAACTTACTATCACAGTCTCGTACACCGCGTGGTAAGCATCCAAAGGCAAATACAACTCCTCCCGAAGTGATAAAAAACCACGACCACATTTTGCCTTTTTCAAGGAAGCAAACCCATTATTTTGGACAAAATATCCAATATCTAGATGCACGATTAAATATTAAGACAAGGTTTTTGCTATTTAAGGCCAAATATCCAAATCCAAATCTGAAATATCAATTTTATGCCTAATATTTCAAGATCAATTTTTCGCTACGGTTTGGTAGACCTCAAGTTGTATTACCTGTCAAGAGGTAGCTGTCAAAATAAAAATTCAAAAGATTTTATGCAAAACCTGCTGCTACCGCAAGAAGAAGAATGGAACGATAAGATTCTCACGAAATTCTATTGATAAGTAAAAGGAAAACAGATTAATAATGTGTTGGGCGACTCCGCAGCTGAATACACTCCTGTATACGTCTAGACATCAAGAGAAAATAAGATGAGCGATGTCTGGTTGTGGCGCCTCATTCCAAGCAACTCAAACTTCGTGGATTAGCTGCCGCAGAGTCTGTGGCGAATAGTGCAAAGTGGATAGTCTCCTCTCTCCTAACGATCATAACCCACACATGTTCGATGGGGTTTAAATCCGGTGAACGGGGCGGCCTCGGCAAAACATTAACGCCTCATTCTTGAAGAAAGTCCGTAGTACGACTAGCAATATGGGGACGTTCGTTGTCTTGCTAAAAAAGGACGTGTTCGGCCTTCTAGATACAGCAGTAAAGTGGTTTGTAGGACATCATCAACATCACGCGCAGCAGTCATATTGCCTTGAACAAAGAGAAGGGGGATCGGCTACCAGAAGCAAAAGCCCCCCAAACCATTACTCCAACAGTCCTGTGTACATGCCTCCCAACAGCAAATCCGATATCACGCTGTACGCTCCACGGCGGTGTCTTACCCTTCTACGACCACCGTGCGCGATTCGTCGCTGAAGATGACATTATGCCATTCTGCCTCCCAATGTTGCGGTTCTCTGCTCCAGTTCAAACGTTGACGACAGTGGTTTGCGGTCAGAGGAAGCACTAACCGTGGATGGTATGAAAAAAGTGCAAAGGCTCGAATGCGAAAATACCAATAGTAATAAGCCTACCTTCTTCTTTAAACCATTGGTCAGCGATCTGACGCGTACCTAGTAGCAAAACGGTCACGTAGGGCTAGTTGTCTGAAGGGCGAATCTTGACGCTCTTTGATACGCTTCGGAGGACCAGTCGGCCTTCTTCGTGTTCGTCTACCTTCTATCCACACACGACACTCAGGCATTACCGTCATTTCAGTACAATTAACATGGCGGCCAATTTCGCGATAGGACAAACCAACATCTCGATAGGCAATAATTCTACCCCTCTCAAAGTCGCTAACATGGTGATAATTTAGACGTCTTCGAACTCGAGGTATCTTGTTATGCTCAACACTGGTAAATGAAAGATAAAACGTTGACTTTATTGCCACAGCATGCTTTAAATATAGTCATTATGCTGCCAAAAAACAAATTGAAGAAATTATTTTGTCTGGGTATAACACTTCTAATATCACTGAGTATATACTAAGTGACATATAAATCCGAACACCCAGTTTAAATGGTTTTATTTTAATAAAGTTTTGTATAAGTACTTAATGAAGCATAATAAGTAAATGATAAAAATTTCAAAATGATTGCACTGCTTTAAAGCCCTTTGACTTTTAATAATGTGTGGATGCACCCTGATGTGCTACGCATTCTCCAACGCGCCTAGGCATGCTTCTGATCAGGTGGTCAATGCCCTCCTGTGGTATCTCATTCCAGGCAACCACCAACTCCTCTCGAAGTGCTTCTAGAGTCTGAGGAGGACGTTGCAAATTTAGCAATCTCCTACCCATCATATCCCACATGTGCTCAATTGGGGATAAGTCGGGAGATCTTGGTGGCCATGGTAACAATGTGACATCATTATGTTGAAAGAAGTCTATTGTGACTCTTGCAACATGTGGTCGGGCATCATCTTGTTGGAAAGTTGTATCTGCCAGGGTGTCAAGATAGTGTAAAAGATGGGGTTCTAGAACTTCGTGGATATAACGCTGTGCGTTCATGTTACCTCTGGTGAAGATTAAAGGTGACCTGGAACCATAAGCTATAGCACCCCAAACCATAACTCCAACAGTGTGATGAACATGTCTTTCAACAAAAAACTGCGGATTCCTCCTTTCACCACGTCGCCTTCTAACCCTGGCACGACTATCGTGCATGCCTAAACAAAATCTAGACTCGTCACTAAAGACAATACTGTTCCATTCCTGATCCCAGAGTGACCGTTGTCTGCACCACTCAAGGCGATTACGTCGGTGTTCTCGAGTTAAAGGGAGGACCCAGTGTGGCAGGTATGCAAACAAGCCAAATCTTCTCATTCGTTGGTAAACACTTCGCATGCCAATAGGTCTTCCGTGTTCTGCAAACCATTCATTTGCAATGGACCTGGTAGTGGAGAAACGGTCCCTTAAGGCCAATAATCTTAGGCGGCGATCTTCACGGTCTGTTGTTCTACGGCGGCGTCCAGTGCCCCTTCTCGAAGCCATGCCTGACAACACCTAACCACAGTGTCTACACTTCTTTTCACTCTAACTGCAATTGCCCGAAAAGAAAGTCCAGCTTCCCGAAGTCCCACTATACGGCCCCTATCAAACTCACTAAGTTGACGAAATCGTACAGGTCTCCGTACTCTAGGTATCGTAACCGAACGTAAAGGATGTCAAGAACCAAAATCTGCCAACGTTGATTCGTTACTGCGGCTGAAATGTTCATTTTTAGAGCGTTAGTGAATTAAAAAAAAGCAGTATAAAAACCGGAATGTCCAACTGATAAGGCTGAAAATTTTTTCACTTGTTATTTACAGTAAGATAAATACATTCACCAACTTTTATTAAAATAAAACCATTTAAACTGGGTGTTCGGATTTATATATCACTTAGTATATTTTATTTGCGGCAGCTTTGGGTCAACTATAAAAAACGACGAAGACTGTATTTTATGAAGCTGTAGCAAATAAGGACAGAAATGAAATTTGTTCAATGCTGCTTCACTACATCGACCATTTTTTTGAAGGAAATATCCAGGAGTTATTTTTGTTCTCCGATGACTTCGGTGAACAGAAACTACAATTACGTATGATTTTTAAGGACACTAACAGCCAGCCAACGTTTTCCAAAAAATAAGCATTACATTCCAGTTCAAGGTCACTCATTTTTACCAAATGACCAGGACTTTGGTGTTGCTAAAATAAAAATAAAAAGAAAAACATGATCGCATCTTTATTCCAGATCAGTACTATTCCATCACCTCAAGACATTATAAAAAAATTGCTGTCTGATGAATCGTTTGGGAAGAAAGTTCCGACTTCATTCTCGTCCTTTGAATACAATCAAAGTAAAAGAGGAGCGGTTATAGCACATCAATTCATTGATGGTTTAAGCTACCACACGTTTAGTTTATTGAGAAATACATTGAGCCGTATTCATGAAACAAAGGATACCCTTGTACTTGCAAATATTGAAGGAAATCCTCCAGATGGATATATAAATAATAATTTGAAGTAAATGCTTCTGCTTTTTGAGTATAAGCATATCCTTCAAAGCAGTGGCATAGATAAAAGGATATTCATAATCTTCACCTTATACTTGACATAGGAAGCATATCTTTCAAAAATACTGAGTGTGGTCAGTAGCAGACTAAACATCGTAACGAAAGGTGGTCAAACGATGATGGCGGAAATTGTGGATGTTAGGGACGTTAAAACGTACAAACCTCGTTGACCTTCACTTGGTCGTGACTTCAAAAAGTTATATCGGCTCGATGAAGCAAATGTACAATGGCTTGCGGACAGATTTTTAGTTGAGAATGAAGAAACTCGAGGAGGAGCACTTTCATGTATTCATAAAATGAAGATATGTCTACGCTATCTCGGTGACCCTGGATATCAAACAAGATATTGGTCAGGAACTTGGTGTTAGTCAAGCAACGGTATCTCGGACTGTGGATAGAGTTGTGAACAGCATAGTTGCACAGTCGAACGAATGGATCAAGTTTCCAACTACCAACCATGAACTGATGGAGGCCAAGCGGATATGGTAAAGCATGTACAAATTTCCGACAGCAATTGGTATAATTGATTGTACACATATAGAAGTCCTGAAACCAAATCGCCATGGAGATGAGTATATCAACCGAAAAGGGAAGCCTACTAAGTGTGCAAGCCACTTGTGATGCCAGAGAGATGTTCACAAGTGCTGACGTCAGTTGGGCTGGATCAGTGCATGATTCCATAATATGGAGAAATTCAGAGACTAGATCACAACTAATAAATAAAGCAAATGTTGTACTACTTGGTGATGACGGTAATGGTATGGAGCCATGCCTTATGACTACCTTCAGAAATCCTAATCCAGGTGCAGAAATAAATTATAATTAGCTTTTAAAACAAATAAGAGTTATAATTGAACCCTGTTTCGGCCAACTGAAACGCCGGTTTCCTATCCTACAGTATGTTTGCCGCGTAAAGTTGGAAAATTTGCCGAAAATAATTATTGCTTGTATTGTACTCCATAATATTGCGAACAGCTTGGGCGATCCTGACTTTGAGTTAGTTGAACAAGACCCAGATGAAGATGAAGGAAATCATGAGCATGACGAACTTCCTCTCCGTCAACTAGGTTAACAAATAAGTAGAAACTTGAGTATTATAATAAATAGTTTTACTGATTAAAGTGTATTTATAAGATATAATAAGTTTTATTTTCGTGAACATCATAAGTTACAGGTGGCTTCTGACGCTGCATCATTTCTAATTTCGTTTTATAATACTCTTGTTGTAAAATACTTGTTTGGTACTGCTGTAATAGCACTAGACGTTGCAGTTCTTTTGTAGTTAACCCTTTTTTGTCCTCAGTTTCGTATTTCTCTGTTGCTAATTTTCTTTTTGGTGGCAATGTCTTCTGAATTGATGGCGCTGTAATACTAACTGTTTGCTCACTGCGCTCGGTATATAGTTCACTTCCTTCTTCTTGAACACTACCAACCTGAATGGCACCTCTAATTTTCCCAATTGTAAGATCACAGTCACTTTCCATAGCTTTCAGCAACTTTCTTTCCCAAACTAACAATTTAATTGCTTTATTAACAGTTTTTTTTAGATCTGTTTCTTTCTTCAATCTTGATTTCATGTTGTTGATTTTTTTTAATAAGCCTTTAGTATCTAATGGTTTACCGAATGTTGATTCGTATTTTTTCTACATCTTCTTCAAGGCATCGTCCTTTTTCATTTTTATTTTTGGAACTTGTGACTTTTGCAAAATAATGGAAGCAATGGCAATTTCATCTGCGATGAACTGCAGGTCGTTGCAATTATTTTCTACAGTTTCGTCATCACTTGAGGATGACATGCGTATTAATCTGATAAAAAACTGTATCCAGTAAAAATACGGAACGGTCTGTGTAAGCTCTGGAGTACAACTGTCAGTGATGCTGAGTGAACGTCAACTACAAGCTGGAACAAGTCAGGACATGTCGATCAAGATACAAATACCAGTCAACCTTTTACTTCTTCTTGGAAGATATGCTCGCGAGTATAAGGTAATCATTATGAATATGAAAACAAGGATATGTTATGCTTATACGTCTACAGTATATTCAGATAAGAGATAGACCGGACATAAACAAGACCACGTGATCATCGAACGCTGTAACATTCGGCAGGGACGTATTAAGAGTCACGCAGTACATATTTTAGATAGTAGATGCTGCTTTGCGTAACTTTGTAGTAAATTAGCACAATTCGATGTGTATACGATTGGTGATGGATATAGGATCATGTGGGGGTGAGGTAAGAAATATATAATGATGTAAATATACATAAGGGTTTCAAAATTTTCGCTTCGATTTCCAGCTTCGGATGCCGTCTGATGTTTGGTGAAATACAGTCGAATATAATCTCAAATGGCGTTTAAATTAGCCTAAATTAAAAATAATCGTATAATAATCTCTTAAAATTGCTTTTGGAATATTGATTAGTATATTTTTTGATTTCTAGGTAAATATGTAACCAAATTAAAACGTTCAAAACGTAAAAAATGTGCATGGTTGAACATTGTCAGAAAGTAGATTCTTGAATAGGTTTTGCCAAAATGGGTTCAAAAATGTCAATAATTAATTAAAAAATACAGTAGCTTTATAATTACTTATAACTTACCGAATTTGATGAACGACATCTTTTATTGGAAAGATGAGCTTAATGAGCTTTCATCATCGCTACTGCCTGAAGCACCAACGTCAATAATGAATGGCTCGACTTGTTCCTCTAAAATATTGTCCAGTTCCCACATTCTCTTTTGAACTTTGTCTTTCACGTGCTTAATACAGTTTTCCCATTTTTGCGCTGTTATTAATTCTAGTGCTTCTTTGAAAAGTCCTTTGAGGTCACAAAATTATGGAGGTAAACGGAGCACAGTTTTATTTTGACTTGCTGCCATTTTGTCAATGGCGTATTTTTGATATTCCGCCTTGTGATCCTTGACAATTCTTAATAATTGTACTTTCAGCATTGCTTCTTCAAAGTTGATATTTTTCGAGCAGAGCCAATTTTGAACATCAACTTTCCTTGAAGCCGTTGTTGGGACCTTCTCCATTCTTCGAGAATGATAAGGCGCATTATCCAACACAATTACTGCGTTTTCCTCTAAGTTCGGTAAAATTTTTGAAAACCACTGTTCAAACGATTCGCCATTCATTTCCTCGTGGTAATCTCCAGTTTTCTTAGACTCAAAGCACCACAGACCGTCAACAACAAATCCATCCTCACTGCCAATATGGCAGATAATGAGCCTTTTCCCTTTACCTGGAAATCGAAGTACTAACTGGTGTAGATTTATTTCAATAAGCGAACCTTTTTCAAATGTTTTCATCACATTCAGCGAAAAAACATTGAGACATGAGTATCAGATTGCTATAATTGGGATTATTTAGTCATATTGAAAGAAAGAATATTGAACGTCGTATGATTACTCAGCGCTTCACAATTTAATTTAAAGTTATAAACCTCTAAAAAATGAATGATCAGGAACCTGAAATACGCGCAAATATTAATATTAACAAATTATAACTTTATAAAGCTTAAAGTATGAATTAAAATGACTAGAAATATTAGGAACGGTACACAATATAAAACTTAGTAACTTTTTTTAAGTTTATAATATTCGACATATTTTAAGATTATATTAAAAAATTATTGAAATATCGAAAACACATAAAAACATGGCTTAAAAAAGTTCTAACAAATGAAAATGACAATAAAACATCAACGCATTTTATCGAAAGTTATAAAAGTTTTGTTACTTGTAATATGTTTTATCTGCCCCCTGGAATTAATGTTTAGAACCTTGTTCCCAAGGTTTGAAAAACATCCGATTGTTGTCTATTACTCGTATTTACCTGCTGGATTTTTTAATCCGGTGGACAGTCCATCTAGAAAGGCCCTCCTGGATGAAGTTACAGAATCATCAACCCATACTTTACTTGTAGTGTGTCCTGCGTTTACCCATGTTTCATCAAGGTAATAAATCTTCCTGTTTTGATTTCTATATTTCCCAATTTTTGTTAACTAATCCCTCCTCCATAGCACAATTTCTTCTCTATCCAGTAGTAAACTATTACGACCCCGTTTTTTCCATTTGAAATTTAAATGCTTCCGTAATGCATGGAAAGTTGATCGTTTGAAATTTGGCAACGTTGTATCTCCATTTACCTCCTGCAGTACTTTATCTATAGTAGGTATTTCATTCCTAAAGAAGAATTCGTGCACTTTCCTCCTAATCGCATGCTTATCAGCTTCATCCAATGATTTAACAATACTTTTGCGATGTTTACTGGTCATTGGCTCAGAAAAGGTGTGATTTTTTTTGTATTGTCTTAACACATTAAACACTGATGCGCGACACACCCCAACTTTGTGAGAAACCTTCACAACAATTTCTTTGATGGTTGATGCCTCGTTCTCCTCGCGCTCGATCTTATATATATTCAAAATGACCTCTTTCATTTCTGCACTCAGGTGTCTTTTTTTAGAGCGTTTCCTAGGTGGACTACAGGAGTTTACAACTTCATCGGCAGTATCTGTACTACTGGGCATTTTGCGCAAGCAGTTGATAACAATAACAATCAATAACAAGGTATAACAATAACAACGACAAACTCAACAACTTAATAAGATAACAAACGAAAACGTCCAAAGAAATATCAAATTGCAATGATGCACACGACATACGTAACACGTCTGAACCTGAATGTGAGTCTGCCTTGATACGACTGCTCTGCCGCTCGGCATAGGCATTTAATTGCGAATTGACCAATGAGGTCTCCTGTTTTACGTCGAGACAGCGGCGTTAGCGTGAAAATCACCCGAACCTTTTGTTTACATCCGGTCTATCTCTTATCTGAATATACTGTAACTTTTTCTCCGAAGCAAGACCTTATACTTTTACCTTATGTTTCCGAGGATATTTTATGAATTCGGCTCATTGAATTGCGTCATTACATTACCACCGACAGAACAGGCGTATCCAAATAACGGTGATCCAATAAATCCCAAGAAAATAGGGAATATTCGAAGAGCTCAGTCTATAGTGGATACCAAATAAAACCCGATGCACGTCATCGATCTGGAGCTGTGCGCTGTTGCCAGAATTTGCACATTTTCTTTTAAGCAAATAAATTTAATAAAATAAATTGTTTATATATACCTACCATTTACTATAATACCATTATATTAAAAATAAATAAACTTGTTGTAAAATTAAATTCCTTTCTGAATAAAAACACCTGATTTGGTAGATATTCAAAAACACAAAATATTTAAAGAACATAAATTGTTTTCTCGTATTTTAATTAATTTGATTATTTATTCATGATATGGGAACTACAACACTTTTTCAATTCACATCAAAAAGAAGAAAGAACTCGGGTGATGCAATGTTACACAATACCGGCAACTAGCGGCAAGGAGTACTCCTTATCGAGCCTGATATTAACCGCATGGTATGGTTCAGTTGTATATCAATTCCGGAGTTTGATTACATTATACAGAATATATTTTGATGTTTTAACTATTCTGAATCACTGGAATCAGAGTCATCGTTAACATGGATAATAAGGGGAAGAATTTCCTGTCTATCCATTACTTGTTACCTTCTATACCATTTCATAACTATCTCCTCTGTATGTCTAATGGAGTTCTTCCACATATCAGGGGTAATAGTTTGGAGTGCCTCTTGCCACATTTTTAGGCAGTCATTTTCAGTGTGGCCATCTCTTCCAATATGCCGATTATAGTAATCTTTAATTAGCTCAATTGGGTTAAAAATACAGTGGTATGGAGGTAACCGTAAAACTTTATGTCCATATTGTTCTGCCAAGTTATCGACCACATACATTTTGGTTGGTTTATTCCCAAAAAAAAAAAAAATAGGAACAAAATGCATAAAGATTGGGTATTCTGCTCACTGTGCAACAATCGTTAAAAGTTCAGATTTGAATGCTTCATGTGGATACTGTATTTTTTGTTCAGTTAACCAATTTCAGCCTTTCTCCATGAGCTATTGGGAGTTTTTACTAATAACATGCTATGGTATGATGCATTATCCATAACAATCACAGAGGGTTGGGTCAAGCTTATTAGTAATTGATTTTCAAACCAATATAAAAAATTTTGCTGGTTCATTTCACCATGGTAATCATTAAGCTGGGTTTTCGATGAAAATATGAGCGACGCACCTTCAACAAATCCATTTTCATTGCCAGCGTGAACTATGATATACCCACAAATGCATTTCATTTTTATATAGAGCTTATTTTTCTATACATTTGAAAGCCCACCTTTTTCCATCAGCTTTGGTACTTCTAACACTTCGCTTGGATACTTTACACCACTTCACAGTAACTGTTGTTCTGAAAAGAACAATTTTTAATTGGCAAGGCAACGATTCAAAGCTCAATTAGCGCAAAACTCACAAACTAAACAATAAAGAACTAATAGTACGACAAAAGGACAATGGCAACTGATGTCAACAAATGAGAAGTGGCAACCTCACATTTCTCTGCACGGCACTACCAACCGAATCGAGACGGGGAAATTTAAACTTCAAGTAGAAATGTCACATTGAATGTAGTCAACTGTTGGTAACCATGATTTTTATGAATGACATCACCTATGACGTGCATCGGATTTTATTTGGTATCCACTATAGCAATCGTGACGAGCATAATCTACTCGCATTGTATTAAGAAATCGTGCGATGGTCAATAACACATATTTTAGAAGAGGGAGAAGATATAGAAGATGATAATGAATATGATTACGTTCCGTAGTGTAAAATCACTATTGTAATAACATTAATAAATTTTTTTCACTTACTATTGATTCTGTTTAATTTGTTTTAGTTTGTGTACCTAATTTGTGAGAAAAAAATGCAGCTACAAATATTGTAGGCAACCCAAATCTACGTCCCTCGTGTGCCCGACTGCCCAAGTGTACGCTTATGTATGAATGGTATGGGACATAAAACTACATAAACTACATATAATGCGATTTTTTTTTGTTTATATTTGGTTGTAGCTCTTTTCGGTAAAAATCGTGGAAAATGAGGACGTCTTCGGTAAATTAGGTCTCTTTTCGGTAGGAATCCCGAACAATCGGTAGGTTCGGTAACACTGTAATACAACACGAGGCAGAGATGAAGGCGGATTGATGAACAACTGTTCCTACTTCCAACACGCATTCCTGTATGATCACGGTATCGTCATAAATTAACGCATGCTCAAGCTATGCGCATGGGTATTATGAATCTTTAAAAGTGAGATTTTGTTGACATTTTATAGATTTTTTGTGACATAGCGTAGGCTTTTCCACAAGACGTCAACTTAGCACTAGCTCTTGTACACTTGTTGTGAACTTGTTATGAAGCTGTACGTGTTGCCTAAACGTCATGATGCTTCAGCTATCAATGACTGGCTCTGATGTGATGTAGCAATTGCTTCAGAGATGGCATTATTGGAGGTTTAAACTGTAAGTTGTATACTATAGCTGGAAGCAAACGGCAGTGCATAGATGCATAGTGAGGATTTGTGGGACAATAATCTGTATTGATGATAATTCTATTGGTTTATTGTCTCAAATACACTTATTTGAGATGTATCCAAAACTAGAAATTAGTTGCGCATCCACTTTTTCTTATTAATTCTGGAAATTACATATGCAAATCTGCTGAATTTAAAAAATGAGAAAGATGAGAAATACCTGATTGGTAGAGTAATTAACGTTATCTGGAATCTAATATTTTATACTTACATACTGCCACACATTTCAATTATATTCACTGTAACTGTCGAATTACGTCATATACATGCCAACAGTAATTACACACAGCACGGGCGCGGTGGTGATTTCCCGTAATTCTCCTGGAAGTCTTTGAAGACACAAAAAAAAAATCGGGAAAAATCGTAAATTACAACTTTGAACTCGGTAGAGATGGCGCAGGTTTTTTTAAATTCATATAAAAAACCATATTTAAATTATTTAATGAGTATCAACTTTCTATACAGTAGTACGGAATAAAATGAAAGTAGAAAATACAAAAATGCAAAACTTTATTTGAATTTACTACCAAAAAGGGGTCTTTTTCTAAATAATAGGAAATACCATCTCACCCCTAGGGTATGGGGGAGATGACGCACATACAAAAAATGAGAAAATATGACTTTCACGTCGGTCGCATTGCGAGCAGTAGTTCGGAGACTTCGTAGAGCTCTCATGAAGCCATTTGTGTCAAGAAACGAACTGCAAACAGTCCTCTTGACTTGGGGTGTTTATGTAGATCTTCCCACAGCCAACACACTCAGATTGCTCATCGTCGTCATGGATGTTGCTATTTGAATCGCTTTGTAAATCAGTATCACTATCTCAAGAAGAAGTACTCTAGTAGTCTCTGAATTTTTTGTGTTGCTTTTTATGGTTCGTCACCATTTTGGGGCCTTTTAACGATTTTTCACACCTTTCTTTTCATTTTCCGTTAAGAGTTTGTAGCGTAGTTCTGTCAGAGGAGTGTCATTATCCGAAAAAGATTCACTCGAGTTTCTTGTTTTTTTCCAGTTGGCTGATCTTAGATATGTTTTGTCATTTTTTTCACCGTGATTTTTTTTGGCACAACTTGATCTATTAGTGTTTTATTTTTTTAAATATTTTCTGGATATGTCAATATTTCAGCAAGCTGACGACTGCGTTTGCGTACCACATTCAGTTTAGAAGTACTAGGAACTGGGCAGATGCTGTCTAACATCTATTCCCGGGTTTCTTTCTCCTTTTTTACGGTGACACGGCGTGCGCCAACTAACCCAATTTGTGAGGGTACGATGCCTCAGTCACGTGCTTATCAACGAATAACTATGTCCATAATTTTAAGGTTAGAAAACAAACTATGATGTTATTTCAAAGCGATAATGTTACAACTACTGAAAATTCTAGTCAGTTCCATTACAAAACAATTAAATTACTTAGTGTCTAAAAAAAATAAGGTATGATAAAATATACGTACATAATGGAAAATTTAATTACTTTAACTCCAAATAAAGGCACGAGATGAACGGCAAAGGTGTTTTACTTGCAAATGAAGATCGACAGTAATGGCGACGTTGTCCGCTCCTAGTTCGTTTAGGAAAATATTAGAGATTTTTTCGCGATATCCCGTAGTGAACCGGAGCGGGAACAGATGGAATTTCCCCTTCCTCTCGAAGATTTGACAGTTTCAAGTTACACCGGGAGTGGTTAGATGGCGCATTTTGCTTTGAGTTCCCTGATAAAAACTTAGCTGCCTTGTTTGAATCTGAAATAAAAAGACCGATCGTTTTTTGTGCAATATACATATATATCAATAAAATCAATCATTTGTCGTCATTTAAAATCAGGTGGATTTATTATTTAATAATTTAACTCATTTTTCGGCACTGCAAAGACAAAGTTTCAATTGAGATGCCTATTTTTTAAATGAATTGACATAAGACCTGTCACCCGCTAGTACCTCACAGACGTTAGGCGGGTACCCGTACCACGTGCTTTTTTGACATTCGGACGACGTCACATCCGTCTTCCCCTATTCCCGTTCTTCGCGAAAATTTGAGTATCGGTTCCCGGTAGTGCATTGTGCTACACCGTGGACTCGCGAAAAAATCCTTCCAGTATCGCGCCGTCTAACCCGCTGCGCCATCTCTACCGAGTTTACCCTAAATAACCCGTCGGGCACAGCTAATAGATATACTTCATTGGCAGCATGCTGTCCAGAGGAAGCCGGTCCTACTGATCGATGACTCTTCTCTAACAGACAGTCTCGGGACTCTTTCACACCGGCGATCTAGCTCTTTTCTATTGCTACACCAACGGCCTTTGCTCCTCAGAGCTCTCTTCTATGATGCTGCCACCCGATGTGCCTGCCAGACAGACCCGCCTAACTTTGGCGTCCCATCCTAACCGTGTCGAGCTTCGTACATCCAGAACTGGGCGATACGACCGCTCCTTTGTCCCGAGAGTGGCGAGACTGTGGAACAATCTACAAGAGGAAGCTTTTCCCAGTTCTACTAACCTTAGGCAGTTCAAAAATCGTATTAACAAAATTTCTTTGGGATCATCATAGCAGCCGCTGTGTTCCGGCATTTAGGCTTCTGCCTGTGCGGCTGCTTCGATATAAAAAAAATATTCAGTAATAATTTTCTCACATAGCAAATATCACTGATTTTATACACATGCAGACTAATGTACATAATCATCTAGATGCAATCTTCCTACTCAACCTACTTTCTTTCTTCCACATCTTCTCTGGGATAAACACTCCTAGGATTTCTGCAACCAACAATCCATGCTTGAGTGCGTCGTGTCGTTGAGTCATTCCTCCATAGATGGACGCTTTTGATAACGATCATATGGAGCAAACCTGGAATGAACCAATTGCACACTAAAAACTACCTAGTCTGTAAGATGACATTCTGTCGGTTTTTTCACGCTTTTTAGGTTTTTTTTTACATAAATCCCCTGCCGATACCAACAGTTACGTGTCGGTTGAAGGGAAAATGCAAATGCATAATGTTGGAACGAACCTTACATGTCATTCTTTTGTGGAGGACTTTCCCAACAGGCTTTGCATACAAACTTCAGACTTTAGCGACAGGTAACCTCAACGGCGGGTAATCTCACAAATCACCGAATACTTTTAGATACGAAACTCCCATCTAAAGCTATTAAATACTATTTGGCGCTTTTATTGCAGCGTATGCGATCCAAACTAGTTTTTAAGGGTGAAGGAATCTATAGTGAAATTCATAAATGACAATAGAAAACTGTTTTACCGACAGAGAGAAACGCGCCTTTGTCTATATTTTTAAAAGTATTCTGTTCAATGTCATACCAGACGTAATTTTTACACAAAAATGTCATTATCTAAAAAAATATTTCTCAGTAAAATGTCATATTTGTTAAAAGTAACTTTAGTATGACGCTGAATAGAATGTATAAACATCTATAGTCAACGCCAAACAAAGTGGCGTGCACGTCATCACGATAAAAATTCCCCGACCTAATGCCTAGGTTTCTATCACAAACAATTGCTCTATTGCAGTTTCATATTAATGTGATATATAAATTGTAAAATGGTCATTACTCTCTTATTATGGTTAATAGTCATATAAACATTGTTATTAAAATATCACATAAGTTGCTTTCTGATAAATTTAGACGCATTATGCGAAATAAAATGTTTTGCAAACGCTCCAATCACTTATCGACATGTAAACGCACTAAACCGATTTCGCAGCGTTGACACATTGTCACCTTGAAACTTATTTAAACTGGGAACTGACATTTGTATTAATTTTGACACTGAATCAATTTGTGGCATTTCAAATCTCTATAAATCCTTTGGCCTCGCATACTGTAAATCAACAACTGTTTGTTTCAAAACAAAATTATTCATTTTACGAGTAGATAAAGGCAATTTTGGTATATAAAGATGCCCAAACAGTTAAATAGTCGGTGTAAGGAACTCGTGGCCTCGTTAATGCACTACTTTGAGCAAGAAAGGGACAACAACGGGCCTTTGTTGCCTTTAAATGCTGTTCAAGAGGTAGGTTACTAATAATTATATGTAATGTATATTAATAATAGTGAAATTTTATTTCATTTTTTGTAGCGTGTTGCTGCTGCTTTAAAAATTAGTTTAAGGACAGTTAGTCGTATTTCCGAGGGTGTGAAAAGTGATGCAAATTTAGAATCGCCCAAGAAAAAGCGGAGTTATATTAAACGTGTAACCAACACAGCGACATTGGATACAAGTGCCATTCGAGAAGTGATCTATAATATGTATCACAAAAGTAAGATCTTATTATAATAACTTATCAGAAATTTGCATTAATTTGTTAACTAAATAATTGCTTAGAGATCTTGGATTTAAGTGGCTTAAGGACAATCCGCGACGAGGGCTCATGGAACTACCAAGTATAGCTTTGAAAAGGGTGGAATTTCTAAGGCAATACAATCAAGCCAAGGTTGAGGCCTTATACCAGTTTGTCTTCCTCGATGAAACTTGGATATTTCAAAATGGGACCATAGGTCGCTCTTGGCAAAATGGAAACCAAAAAAGCGTGAAAGCTATTAAAACAGATGGTAAAAGGTATGTACTTTTACACAATTTGCACTATAAAATTTAAAACTAATATATTTTAGATACATTATATTACATGCTGGAAATGAAAATGGGTTTATTGAGGGTAGTGAAGCGATATTTTCTTCGAAAACAAAATTGAGCGATTACCATGGAGAGATGAACCAGGACAATTTTTTGAAATGGTTTCAACATCAGTTATTAGAAAAATTGGAGAGTCCATCTATGATTATACTGGATAACGCCCCTTAGTAGGTAGGGTTTGTATGTTCTAGAACGCCCTTGAGAGTCGACCTTGGGAGCCAACCTTGAACGCATATTTAACCTCGAAATGTGACCTTGAAATGTAACCTTGAAACATGGCCTTGAAATATGACCTTGAAATGCAACCTTGAAATATAGCCTTGAAATGTGACCTTGAATCGAAATATGGCCTTGAAATATAACCTTGAAATGTGACCTTGAAGTCGTGAGTGGTAGACGGTATGACCTTGGAAATATGTGTTTAAATTAGTGCAGCGCTCGGAGAGGAGGCAGTTGTTAGCAGACAGCACGAATCAAACAATGAGTGCAAGACAAACATTTAAGTTGCCGACGGTGTGGGAGGGGAAGCCGGTGGCGGTTATACGCCCATTCAACAGAATACATCCTGAAGAAGAAAATTGGGACAACCCATGGCCCAGAACGCATATGGGCACCACACCGCCGCATCAACCATCTGAGTCCAGAACACCTATGAACACCACACCGCAGCATCCTCCATCTGGGTCCCGAACACCCATGGACACCACACCGGTTAGCCGATACGGAGTCAGGAATCCGTCGCCGGAAGTGGCAGTGGAAGAGAATTGGGATGATGAAGCAGGTTCTAATTCGGATCAGTTGATGCAGGTGCCCATGCAGAGAAGTATACCTCCAGGCATGGGTCGTGGTGCGAGACTAAGATGGATTATACAGGAGAGAAGGAGATTGCGACAGGTGCAGCAGTGAAGGAAGCAGGGTTTCAGAGGGTGGAGGTATTGTTGGCAAACGGAAGCAAGGTTTAAGAGAGTGGAGACAATGTTGGTGGAAGGAAAAAGTAGTGGGGTGACTAAAAAGTGCACCAGCAAAAGTAACATGTGCAATGAAGGTGAATATATAAGTATTATTCCAAAGACCGTATCCTTCAACGAAACAAAAAACAAAGTACATATCATGTATGAATGGCGATATGCATATAGAGAAGCTCGAAGAAGTAACGGGGAGATGGCAGATAGATGTAGGTTTCAAAGGCGAGTGCAACTAGTCGAAGAAGTGTTAAAAAAATACTTGACAGTAGATTATAGGCAAACAGTGTTTACAGAAAGGTTTAAAGTGTAAATTATTAAAGTGGAGGTATGTCTGTGATATGTATAAAAGTAGTAAGAAGTAGGTTTAGTAAAATTGCGAGTATGTAATGTAATGTAAAAATAGAGGGGAAGAAGCAACGCTTTGATGTATTTATAAAATAATAAAGATTGTAAGATAGGAATATTGTGTAGTGTTATGTGGGAGGAAGGGGTAAAAAATAAATTAAATGAAGAAACATATGTTTATTGACAAAAATTATGACATGATGAAATTTTCATACAAATAAAAAACGTTAGACATCGCACACATGCAAATATCTGTTGTATGGTAAAAACACTTCGCCGGTGAAGGGGTGAGGCGGGGCTGCTCTTCAAGCTCGATTATTGGTTTGCTGGTGAAGTTTCTCAGGTAGGCTGCTTTTTCACGTCCTTTCACATAAATTCTGTCTGCCCCATCCGCAATATGTTTAATAATGTTTCCAAACTTATGTAGGGGTGTAAACCCTGAAGTCCAGGAGATACCATGGTAATTATCAGTCAACCACTTCGCCTGAATCTTCAACGGTGGTGGCAGCAGACCCCAAGGAAAAGGAGCTTTGAAAATATAATGACATAACCTAACACCATCATAGGCGCAAAATTCTTTTGCGAGAAATTTATTATTTTCAATTTTAAATCCTTGAACATCCAAAACGACACTCATATTTGTAAGTTGGAGAATTTTGTATATAGAATGCGTCTTTCAAACTTTGCAATTTCTGATAATACTCTCTGAGAGCTTGTCTGTAGGATGATGTCATAATGAGAATGAAGGAGATTTAGTCTGAACAAAGATATTTATATTGTGATTGATCATGATTGATTAAGCTCTATCGCTGTTTAACAATTTTGGTTAAAGGGTTGTAGGTGAAAACGCGATCGTGTAGGATGAGACAGTAAGCAGATGTTTCCGGAGGAACATTTTCACTTGTCTCAAATTCAATTCGCATAACCACCGATCCAGATTGGATACTTTCCTTCTGTTTAGAGCAATCAATATGTGTGATAGGGGCAGTAGAAAGGAAATCTTTTGGGGAAAACAGAGGTTCATTTTCACTCTCATAATAGGAGGAGCGGAATTTTGAGTACATTTCATACAAGAGAGCAAATTTTTGGTTTTTAAAATCCAAAAAGAGATCATTATATGGGAAGCGGTCGGAGTTGAGGAAAACCCGAATATTGGTCAACTTGCAATGATCAAATTGTGACATATTGGAGGTAGATACTTGTTTTTTATTAGTTTGAAAGGCTAGGATAACATGTCTAGGGGTCTCGAGCTTCGTTGTAGTTTTGACTGGCCAGGTGTGACGCGTTGTTTCAGGGAGTGATGGATACTCTACTAGTTCCCAACTGCGAAAATATAGTGGAATTTCCATGTTTTTGTTGAGAATTTTTGTAAGAGCTAGTTGCTGAGGAATGTCAACAGATACGTGGGGTACTCTCCACTGAATCTTATCAATCCGAATTTTTGGTTTTTCGGATGTAGTAGTTGCTACAACAGCATCAAGGTCATGACTACTACGGATTAATACTAACTCCTGTTTCATATTGAGGAGAATTTTTCGATAGTCTTCAAAGAATCCCATCCACATGCTTAAAGGAATACAAACATTGAACTTGCCAGACTCAGAAATAAAAGTGTCTTTTGGGAACCAGCCAGCATTTTGCAAGCGTGAACTCTCATTTTCATTAAAAGACAGATACCCTTTAAGGGTGGAGGTAAGACCAACATTTCGAACGGAATCGACTACAACTCCGTTCAGTTCATAACGAACAGAAAAGCAAAAGCGTTATTGATTAATTGCAGAGTTTTAACAGTAGTTCCGTCAGCGTTTTTAGTCGTAACAGCAGTTCCATCGGCTTTGGTTAATTCTCCTTCGAGATACAAAAGACTTTGTGACGGGAGGGTATAGGCATCTAGTTCTTGAACAGCAATGCGAATTTCATCGTTGTAGTCAAAGTTGGAATTGATAGAAGGTTGATAAGTGTGATACTCTAGTTCTGTAATAGAATTATCAACAAGAGGTTTTTGTGTAACGTTGAGAATACTCATCCTACAACACGTGAAAACCTAGATTTTCCAAAGTTTTCTATTATCGTTAGTAAGTTGCAATGTTGATTGTTGTCGAAATGATCTTCTGCGTATGCGGCTTACCACTAATAGATGGTTTCGACTGACCTCGCTTTTTATAGGGAAAAGAGATCGGAGGCGCGTAATATCTAATGCCCATTGTTACCGGATCGTAAATGAAGTCGAAGTGTAATGGTCTCGTTACGAAAATTAATTATGTGACCGTCTTGATCAACAATGTTGACGGTAATGGTTGTGATTGCTTTAACACTCACTGGGAAATATAAAATATTTTGAGGTGATTCAACGATTTTATACCCGGGCGAAACAGAGGGAAAAAATTGATGGATGATGTGGCTTGGCACACCGTTGGAATATGAGCCTGTGGCTACATTGCAAGCAACACATATTGAATTCACTTTCAAAATTTGCACAGGAAAATCAGACGTATGTCTAATGATTGGGTCAAGACGTCGAGGTTTAAATCCGAGAAGGGATGCAATGGTACCATTCTGTGAAAAATCAATCGTAAAATTGGCTTTGAGAGAAACTGTTGTGGAATTCATATGAGGTGTAATGCTAATAATTTTCCCTTCTGGGAGATTTTGATCTAAATAATCAATAATATCTCGAATTTCATATGCGCCTGTAGGAAATGTAAGTAGTTCATTGTCACATGGAAACTTATTATTAGTTTCGTCTATATTGGGAATTACATTGATGGATTCAAAGTTGCACAACCCGATTTCATAGTCCACATTATCATCAAGATATAGCGGGGGATTAAAATGTGATTGGAGAGTGGAAGAAGTTCCCGACAGCGTAAATGTGAGGGACGTCATTACTGTAGAACGTTTGAATTGCAACTTCTGTATTAGGAGTAACAGTAAGAAATATATAGAAATTGTAAGCATAGCTGTCCACAATTGTGAGCATTAAACTTTTGTATTGGAGTATAATTGTATACAATGCGAACATTTTTATCACTGCTACCAAAATATCTTATCAGCTGCAGTGGAGGGCGCAGATTCCCATATGAATCAAAGTATGAGACAAGATTGCCATTTTTCACGTATGCAACCCAATGAGTCCCGTCGCCAGACGAGTCATCCAAATTAACAATTCCACTTTCACAAGTCTGTATACCCTTTGGTAATTGATCTTTCATGAATACTCCTCGAAAAAAAGGAATGTTAAGTTGTTTTGCAAAGTAAAGTAGTTCAATATCGGAAAGCGCATGGGATGGTAGGTGCCTTAGCAGTTTTTTTTGTACGGTGCTAAAAAAAACCCCTTTCCCGTGGGAGAAACCTTGCGAGAGGCTTCTAAAGCCAAGTTACGACGCTTCTGTTCCGCAAGTTGTGACTGATTGGCTTTAGCATCATTGACAGCTTTTGCAATGTAGGCAGCACCACCTCCAAGAGCTCCAAGAGCCCCGAGTATAGGTAGAAGTAAAGGTAGAAAGCCACCTGTTTTCGGTAGAGGCAGAATCCGCAAACGTCGCTTGGAACTTTGCGATTTTGGTGATTTTTTTCGCAAACCCTTTCCCATCTTGTTCAAACGTTTCTTTCTTTGTTGTGTACGATGTTTTCGCAGGCCAAAACCCATCTTTTTTTTAGCTTTCATTGCTCCAGCAACTCCCAAAGCTGCCATTCGTTCTCCAAAAGAGCTGTCGGATGCGAAGGCTCGCTGTATAGCTTGATCAGCCAAAAGTTTGTCCGCTTGTTGACGCGCAGTGAGATCTTTCTGCTGAGAATAGAAAATGTCGTGTTGTTTGCAAAATTCGTCAAGTGGATTTATACCAACATCTCCTCGTTGAAGACGTTTTTGCAGTTTGGTTGACGGGCCACAGAAATTGTAACCTGGGATGTGGGCTTCGAAAGGGAGATTTTCTATTACGTTGGAAATGAGGCCGCGACCTCGCACGATCGGTGTCTGCTGGAAAGTACGTGTCATGGTGGAGTGCACAATCATTATATACTCTTATTACGAATAGAGCGGGAGGTACTATATATAGGAGTCCATTTGGATGGCTACTAGTAATCACACAACATCATGAGAATTGAGCAGACGATACCAAAGCTTCAGGTAGATAATTACGATGGAATAGTGCAAGAAAAAACGTTCCGAAAACATGGAAGTGTGTTCAATGGTGCTTCTAAACGAGCTCTAATTGTTGGTAATAGTGGTGCTGGAAAGACTAATATCATGATCACCCTATTAATACACCCTCACGGATTACGATATGAAAATGTCTATTTGTTTTGTAAATCACCCTACCAAACAAAGTATCAATTTCTTCGCTCAGTTTTAGAACCTCTAAAAGAGATAGGATATTACGAGTACACGAACGGTGATGATATTAAGCCTCCAGCGGAAATCGAATCAAATGCGATTATGATTTTTGATGATGTTGCATCATGTAATCAGGATATAATGCGTCAGTACTTTAGTTTTGGGCGACACAAAAATACAGATTGCTTCTACCTGTGTCAAACATACACAGCAATTCCCAAGCAGTTATTAAGAGATAATGCAAATCTTCTCATACTTTTAGCACAGGATGCATTAAATTTGAAGCATATTTACGATGATCACATTAGCTTGGATATGTCGTTTCAACAGTTTAAAGATGTGCTGGCAGGAACCATACGGTTTTGTTGTGGTTGATAAAGATTCACCCAAAAATAATGGGAGGTATCGGAAAGGTTTCGACAAGTATATATACCTATAGTGTGGTATATAAAGAGCGTGTAAGATTAGCAGTACCAGTGTTACGCCAGCCTCTCCATAATACGTGATATGGATCCAAAAATTGCAAAGGAATTGGTGAAAGCCAGACAAGCAGAAAAGTATCGAGCATTAAAGTCGGATATTGCCCAATCGGAAACCCAATTGCAAAAGCAGTGGAAACCTATATCGGAACCGCTGCAGCAGTTACTTGAAAAAGTAGAGCCAGTCAAAGTAAAAACAGAGAACTGGAAATTAGAATCTAAAACATCAACACCTCAGAAATCACCACTTTCACAGAAATTAACACCGACATATATATACAATAGATACCTCCCCACTACTACAAGTTTCCTTGAAGACACATTCTCTAACCTTCCCGAGCACTCTATTTTACAAGACGTTTCCGGGATAGAAGAATCACGTCCCGATGCTACAGTACTAGAACGAGAACGTGATGTTGACGAGCAAATGATTGCTCACACACGGGAAGAGTTTCGGCGCCTAAGCAAAACACCTGGTTATCAAAGTTATTTAGAACAGTTCCATCCATTACCTCGTCAATATATCGATGATTCTATACGGGGGGATGAAGAGAATTTTTATCGATATCACGGTATAACACACGATTGGATCGGCGAAAAATTAAAATTGGGGAATACCCCAATAACCCTCGAGGAGTCGGATCTAATCTTAGACAATATCAGATATCCAGGAACGCCAGGTCTGTACGAGTTGTTGTTCAAGAAAGACCCTCGTGGATATAAACAGACCGATCTGGAGCACTACATGGATATGCTAAAACGGACCAATGCATATCGACGTAATTTTGATTCTAATTTACAAATTCAAGGAGTAAACACTTTCAAGTATAAAACAATAATTCGACCATATTTAGTAAAACACAATCTAATAAAAGTATCCGCTGAGGGTGCAAGCAAAACGGGGTCTTTTCAGAAACCGGCACCTCCTAAAGCTCGACCCAGATCACAATCATTCAAACATGTAAGGGGTGGTATATTAGAGTATTCCCCGAAACCAATTGAGTATGTGTATTTTGATGATCCCAATGAGTTGGTCAATCGATTGCGCTTGCTCATCGCATCTGCGTATGCTGGTAATAACGGGCATAATAATGAAATCATGTCTATAATTGAGGAGTTGCGCGAATTAAAAATTATAAAATGAAGTTGTAACGTAATATTACTCTATTTTCGTTGCTGCAGTTGTACGATCAAGATGCCAATTGATAAATTTGGAAGACATATGCTCCATTCAAAAAAGAGGGACATATCTTCAATCTTCAGTGCTTTTCTAGCATCTAAACTATTCAGCGTATGTGTGGTACCCATTTATTCCAACACATTCAGCGCATTATTTTACACATTTGGTGAAAATAGTAGGGACTATATCGTTCCTGTAACCGGGATAGTTGATAGTATAAATATACCTCCCAAAATAAGAGTGAAATGTTGTCAAAGTGATGTTAAAGTCGACACACACCTGTCGAAAGGGGATATTCTGAACTTCTATTCATCTCATGAACCAAAACCTGACCTTATAGGTAATATCGTGATGCGCTGTCCAATCATACAAGAATGATGGACTTTAAAAAGCAGGTCATTGAGGAACTTCATAAACCGGCTCGCAGAAATTATAGACGTCGACGCGTTATTGTGAAGGGTATCAACGATCTCCTACAGGCAGATTTTGTGGAAATGCTTCCGTATCAGAAAGTTAACAAAGGATTCCGTTACATTTTAATTGTCATCAACGTTTTTAGTAAATTTGTGTGGGCAGAACCAGTCAAACGAAAAACTGGAAAAGATGTGACAGCTGCAATGAGTACAATTTTATCGCAAATGCAGACAATTCCGAAAAATTTACAAACAGACCTGGGTAAAGAATTCTACAATAGTGACTTTAAGAAGTTAATGGAAGCGTACAAAATTAATCATTACAACTCCTACTCAGCGACCAAAGCAAGTGTAGTTGAAAGGGTGAATCGCACTTTGAAGAATCGTATGTGGAAGCAGTTCAGCTTTCAGGGATCGTATAAATGGTTAGATCTCCTATCATCAATCGTTGATGCATATAATAACACCAAACACAGCACAATTGGGATGAAACCCAAAGACGTGAACAAAAGTACAGCAAAAACACTGTTGAGAACGGCATACACACATTTGAAAACGTTAGATCCAAAGGGTGTAAAATATCAACGTGGAGATCATGTCCGCATAAGCAAACATAGGACAGCATTTGCTAAAGGATACACTCCTAACTGGTCCAATGAAATTTTCACAATCCGTAAAATACAGTATACCAATCCCACATCATACTTACTGGCTGATTCGAGCGGTGACGAGATTCTAGGTGGATTTTACGCTGAGGAGCTTCAAAAAGTCAAGTATCCAAATACCTATCTTGTAGAGAGAGTGGTGCGACGTAAAAAAAATAAAGTGTTAGTCAAGTACTTAGGACTGGATAACAGACATAATTCGTGGATTAGAAAAAGTGATTTACTTGCATGACATGTATATTATTTAAACCAATCAGTTTTATAACACAGCTTTTTCAATAAAACACGATAAGTAATTTAAAATTCTTTTTAATTACAATGACTTTACAGAATAGTTAGGATAGTCTGAATAAAATTTCAGCGTTGGAGCCTTGTTGAATTCCTTCAAGTTTGGATATTGGTATGCCAGTTCCATAGCAGTCCTGATGTTCTCCGAATGCGGCAAATCAGAGATGTGTTGGATCACGAAGTCTCGCACATCCATGTTGGTGGTTCGCACATCTTGGACAAGTGTGTTGAAATACTTATTAAACTCCTGAGTTTTCAGCATATTAATGGTGTAGGCAATCAGCGGGGCTAATTGAAATAGCTTCAATACGGTCTCCTTACCCAAATAAACGACGTTTCTCCATCGATCTTCAATTTTGATTGTTTGAAAATCTGGAAATCTCTCAAAGGTGATACAGACGGAGTTGGCACTGATCGAATGGAAAATATCATCACTGAAGAAGAAATTGGTTATAACGCCTACACCCTACAGGGTGGAAGCTCCACTCATATGCTCGACCAATGCTTATCCATTTTGATTTCGATGGATTTAGATGATATCGTTACTCCTGGATGACAATTAACGGTGTCTGATCTACCCCACTTTGTACAGATCGTACCCCCTTGTCGTTTTGCACACCGGCACTCATGTTGTAACGTTATGTGAAATTCAGAAGACTGGTATATGAAGCTTCGTGGCTAACTTTATACAGTGTTGATCACCCCTCCATTCACCAACTTCCCCCTCCCAAAAGTTGACGCAAGTGCAAGGGAAAATGATACTACCGTTCATGCTGACATAGATATATATATATTAATGAATTTTGTCACACACAGAGTATTTACGTTTTGGATAAATCACACAAGATCTTTAAACATGCTACATAATCTTCGAATTTGGTGGATGGCCATTTCACACTACAGGGTCCAGAGGTCCATCCGAGGGTTTCATCTCCAATGTTACCCTTGGCTATATTTTTCTTTATCCATTTCAATACAGTATAATGTCTCATCTTATTTTCTACATCAAATACAAATTTAATATCATGCTGCTGTATAATATCGATTAAACGTTCTAGTGATACACAATCAGCTAGATATGCGATTTTACAGATGCTTTCATCGATATGTGATACAATGTCTTTATACCTCTTCGTAATATTTTCTACCGGATGCGGTTTATCTACATCTTCATAGTTACTATCAGATAACAACTTACATAAATAATATTGTTCATATGCTGATGGTGTGTAGGGCATATTATCCAGTAGGTCTCCAAATTCTTTGATGCTTAAAACCTCATAATCTCTCTCTTTTAAACTTTGCAGTGTTTCCTGTACCACCCAATCTAGATGTTTCTTTTTTGTTATTACACTGGAAAGCACGTGGGGATGGCAACTGTGGGCATTGGTAATCCAATTGAATACTTCGTCAGGTATTGTAATTTCCTCTAGCACAAAGTCCAGCACTGGAAATTCTTGTTTTTCTGGATTTCGAGTCACAAATTGTCGAAGCTGTTTTTTCAACACCTCTTCAGTTACATGACACAATTGCATGTACAGTGAATAGTATGTCGTAGTACTCATCTTTGAAACTGAATGAGGTGCGTTTGTTAAGAATATATTTATATTCTTGTCCCCACCACAAACCCCTATTCTATGATCATGCTATCTGATGCTTATTATTCAACACAATGGCTTCTTGCATCAAGTGCAGTAATGTATCCAAGCGCTCCTCATGTGACATGTTATGAAATAATATATCTTGATGACCCCAAGCTAATGTCTTTGTTGAGTTTGGTATCAAGAAACGTTTATCATCCGTACTGGTCAATGCTACTTTTTTTATATATTTTGTGTAGATATTGTGCGACTCCGATTTAAATACATAAATCGTACAGTATACAGATGTCCGTTTCTCCTCAACAATATCCTTAATAATGTAGCAAATGTAACTGATTTTTTACACTCGCCTTAGATATACCTTTGGCTCGTTTACGTACTTGGTCTACCGCATCTATACAGTATGCTTTGGGACCTGTACCATAAAATGCAGACAGTATCTTACCAGCATATTCGTCTTTCATCTTACCCAACTCTGACGCTGTTTGAGGCATATTATGTGGGTTGGAAGCATCATAATTGGATGTGTCAAAGTAATGTATGTGTGATTTCATGTCCTCATAGAAATTATCGGTTTCAACATGTACTATTAGCGAATCAGTGTCCGTGTAAGCTACATACACCTTATCACCATATTGACGCTTCAGAAAGTCATAGAAAAAGTCATATATTACCGTTTTTGAGACATCTAAAATACAAAAGCCAACATATGTGGGACGACAATAATCAATCATTGTTTTTTCCATTTGAATGGCTACTAAGTTTTCAGAAAATATTCTGTGCTCTTTAAAAGTTGGTTTACTAATATAATTTGCAGCAGCTATTTTATGTTTAGATTTTTCAAATTGAGTAGCTAATTTGATGTCGACTCTGTTCTCCATGTTTTCAATGGTTTTTCCAAAAATACAATTGATCATTAGTTTGAACAAATCTCTTTCAAAAGGATTCAGTGCTGCATTTCTAAGTGTGGTGTTTAACTGTATGTAGGACTTCAACCAGGCAGATTGTGTGAATTTAATGCCTCTATGAATTTTTGTTAAAATAATACCATGTTTCAAACATTGCTTTAGATTACGATAATGGATAATGTAGCGTTCTTTGTTGTGCAAATTTGGAATTAATTTTGAGCTTTGACTGTCGGGTGGTTTAAAATTTTCTGGACAAAATGGTAAATTGTTGAAATAATCATGTAGCTCAGTCGGTATGGTTAAATCGACTTCTAATGCATACCCAATATCCGATGTATCCGAAATCTGTGTAATTGTCTCTTGAATCCTATCCATCTCATCTCGTGTTAACCATGCAAAATTACCAGTTGGTAGGTACTGTTGCATCGTATAACCGTACAAATTTGTTGCATCAAGGTAAACTAAATACGATGATGCCTTTGACGGATCGTAATGTGGTAGAAATTTATTGTTCGCCTCAACTTTACGTGAGGTACATGTACTGACTCCCCCCGAATTCCCTTTTTAAAAAAATGAATCATATCAACATCTGTAAGCAGCTGTAACTCTACTTTGCTGTATCGTAGCATCGCATCCCAACTCAAACCGGGGGCTGTAAAATAGTGAGCTGGATCAAGCTTGTACGTTTTTAAGCACAAATCTCTGAAATTTTCAAAGATATCTGTTAAAAGAAGAACATCCGAAGTCAAGTAAAAATCAGAGTATTCCCCCAAATTTTGACACCCCATTACTTCCCAGACATGACGTGCTCGCTCATAATCCTCGTCAGAAATGTGTTCATCACGTATTTCATCATAAAAGTCTTGTTGAGATGGTAAACATGTTTCATCGTATTTATCAAACCTATTAAGATATGTATATGGAAATATACCTTTGCATCTCATGTAGGAGAACTTTTCGTCCTCAGGAAAGACTTTTCGTACCGTCCGACATTGTTCTGCGCTTAAAAAGGATGCCAAGGTTTCTAATTTTGACGATAGAAACTGATATGAATCGACAAATCGCATCTGCAAAAATACAGTTTGTGATTTTCCCTCGTGGGAAATGTACGTGTCTACAGGTATCAATTTCGTAAATGAAATATATTTTTCAAAAGATTGTGGAATCACTTTAATTTGTTCTTGCTTCATAGCGAGGTGTTTTATGAATAGATGTGCATCATAGTTTTTGAGGTTGTGGAAAAATATTGGAATGTATTTTGGGATCTTATAGTTTAGATTGCATTTGCTATGTGCTGCGCCACGATATTGCCCGGTGAAATGACAGTGATCCCTAACTTTTCTATTTGTATTGGTAAATGGATGTTCACAAATGAAACATACCTCTGCTTTATCAAACACATTTTTATCGTGCGCCGTCATTTTCATCGCTACATTTTGTTTTAAATATTGATCATATATTAATTTAAGATCAGCCTCTAAACGCGTAACAAAAATTTGTGCAGCATCCTCACCCCTATACAGTTCGAGCTTGGATAGTGAATCATTATAAGAACATTTAATATAATAAGCAACTGAGGAGGGTCTATGTTCATACTTTTTGATGGTACATACATCCTCTGAAGCACTTGAGTGATTGTCTATCGGAGCTAGGATGCATTCAAAGTCCGCATAAACGCAAAACGGTAGTCTTAATTGTTTGTGATGCTGTTCAAATTTCAGCACATTATCCATTACCGTGTTTCCAAGGCGATCAACTCTGGTTTCCAGTTGGGGCAGCTTAACTGAAATGTGTTTGCAATAGTTTTGGATGTGAATTTCCAGTTTGTCTTTTGATGCAAAGTATTGTAAACAGCCATCACAAAAATGCTTTACTCTCGTATTAAGTGACAACTGACTTGAAACGAGTCTTGAAAAGTTGGTAATTAAGCAGTAATGATGGTTACCTTCTGAATCATCAATAAGTAATAAGTTCAGATGAGTGGGTTGTTTTTGCGCCGTGTAATGTAACGGTCCTACCACCTGATATTTAGACTTTCCATCAATGAATTCCTTTTCTATTCCATAAACGTTAATTGACATATTATTCAATCTTTCAAATTCTGATATTGACTTGAGAGCAACGGGAAAGTCCATTCCTGCAAAGTTTAAACCAGGAATGTTCGAAAAATGTGGATATGACGTTGTTAGTGACGCTCGACCCTTTGGTTTTATCATACCAGCTACAATCGACCATGCAAAGCAGTACTCATCCGTGTTACGTATGTTGAGTACAGCTTTTTTGTTCGTGATTTCCTTAGGAAGCGGCAAATATGCTGCTGCCCTCAACGGATTATATTTATTAATATTAATTTCTAAATATAAAATGTTTTCCAACACCCACCCTGAGTCTTTTTCTGCAAAGTCTTTCGATTTTTGTTCGATTTTACTACCTAGATCATAATAGATTTGATTCAAATTTGAGGATTGTGTAATTATTACATTGTTCGTATTGTGGGACTTTACCTCTCGTCGGTTTTTAGCTGGTAAAATATATAAACCAAAAAGTTCCATATTTATTTTGAGTGTTGTATGCTTATGCAACTCATTTTCAATTACGTTTATGGAGTCCTGTGCCACATTATTCATATATTCAGTAACGTTCAAAGTCTCTATGCTAGCGGTTATTTGATAACTAACTATTCTACCTCGGAATGCACTTCGACATACTGACACATTATTTTGTAAAGGTCTCCATAGATGTGCCTTATGTTTAATGCTTTTCAGATGTGCCGCATGTGCATTCCTCGATACCTCACAGCTGCAACTCTCACAGCGAATTGTCCTGCTACCCGCACTCGCTTGTGAATCGTTGCCGGTGGTTGAACTCTCTCGACTTGCGCCCGGCACTACGACGTCGGATGGTGTAGGACTCATTCGACTGGTTCCAGGCACTGCGACGGGGGGTGTTGCAGGGTTCACTCGTCTAATGTTTACACCTGCGGCTGTCTGGGTGATGAAATCTGCAATAGTTGGCTCATTGTTAGTAATCTCACCCTCCATACGTTGTTGCTTGGAAGGTCTTTTCTCGCTTATGCAGACCTCTCTAAGATGTCGCAGTAAATTATGGCGTGCTGAGAAGGTGTGCTGACATCGAAAACATTGCAACTTGTCTGCAGTGCGGCGCGAAGAGGATGCATTACTGTCCTCGAGACTTGGGGATTGGGGAATGCTGGAGGTACCACCTTCCTGGTTAAAGGATGCTGAAACAGATAATTCTGTTAGTGATTTTATTCGATTTTATTTTCTAATTGTTCAATACCTGTTCCATCTCGAAGACAGATGCGCTTCGATGCTGGCTCACCATCTTGGCTGCACCGCTCTCTACCGTGCTTCAACAAATTTTTTCTCGCCGTGAAGGTCCTTTCGCACTTTAGACATTGGAACATCGTGAAGCGTGTACGTATTTACTCTGTTCCTGCAACAAAATCATTATATATATATATATATATATATATATATTCGGCTGCGCTTAGCGTTATCCAGTGTGGCCACGGGGAGGCGGCAGCCACCACACCATCTTCTGGATCTGCTTATGTCGCATCTGAAACAAAAAAATATTTTAGCTGCTGTACGTTGTTTTGAACCCTTTGCATGTTTTTTTTGTCACACCTCTACATGTCTACCGGTATGTAGTACCTTAACATCAGCAGATCCAGCGCCTCAATATGCACATTCTGTAGTTGATGCCCATTGCGAAACCAGTTCATCCCTCTTAACTTAACTGTCCCTTCACTGTCTAGCCCCCTCCTCATTCGCAGCCCGTTCGAGTTGCGTGAGCGGCAATTCTTCGATCCACGTATCCTGATTTAGTTCCATCGCGATCTGTTGAAGTTGTGCCAACGGTTCTCTCAACTCGACGTCGCGCGCACACGCGGTCCGTTCAAGTTGCGTGAACGGCAAATCTTCAATCCACGTATCCCGATTGAGTTCCATCGCGATCTGTTGAAGTTGTGCCAACGGTTCTCTCAACTCGACGTCGCGCGCACACGCGGCCCGTTCAAGTTGCGTGAACGGCAAATCTTCGATCCACGTGTGGCGATATAGTTCCTCGTCCGCACCATACCGTTCACTCGCGACCGCGGCAGACATCAACGACTCTTGGGGTGTCGAAGTGGCTCTGGACGTGGACGGCCTCGACTCCGCTCCCAACAAACTCAGTTCCAATGATGGCCAAGCATTGTACGCATCCATCATTGTTGCACTGTCCAGGTCCGGATTGAGGGATGCTAACAATGCCTCAATGTTGATGTCGCCATCATCGTTCGACACATTTTGTCCGTCGGCGATAAAATTGTTAAGCATGGTTTGCGAGCCCATGCTAACAATTTCCACGGATACATCATTCGCCGAAGTACTAGGCATCGAAGCGCGAACGGTTTCAAGTGGTGGCACAACCTGAACATTTTGTAGTATACGTACAACTTGGGGCTTCAACAGTTTTTCTAGAATTGGTCGCTGACTATCGGAGAATGTGCAGTACTTGCACTGCTTTCCAGGCGCACACAGACACTCTCTTGAGCACATTTTGGCAACCTAACACAGAAAACAATTTTATAATATACTATTTTACTGATGCGTCCAATATGGAGCGTTTAGACTGCAGTGACGGTGTGCACCATCGACACTGATATAAATACATGTCCCTCCTACCCACCTTTCACGACTTTCTACCTTCGCGATATCTACCATCTGCCTTTTAATTAACAGTCAAAATTTATTACCCCATAATCGTTTATGCTCGATTTTACATTTCACAACATCCCATAATTATACTTTCGCGACCTCGATTTTCCACCATCTGGCAACGGAGGGTCGACCTTGCGCTACCTTCGCGATATCTACCATCTGCCTTTTAATTAACAGTCAAAATTTATTACCCCATAATCGTTTATGCTCGATTTTACATTTCACAACATCCCATAATTATACTTTCGCGACCTCGATTTTCCACCATCTGGCAACGGAGGAGGGGAGCATCTATATCTATTCACTCTGGTCTCCTTTCCATTCCTTCGCGTCTCAGTCATCGTCATGGATGGTCGCGATCAAGATGATCTGTATGTCTTCCATGAAGATGGCTGGGCTAGTCCGCTCAGTTTTGACAGCACAGAATCCACATTGATTTTATTCAATGCGGGAGGTGTTGCACCCGATGTCGGTAATGCTCTGTTAGCAGACGTAGCCGACATCGAGTCTGACGAGGAAACTGAGGCTGAAGATGCGGAGGAGGCACCTTCGTCAGAGAGTGAGTCGGAAGGTGAATTGGAGATTGAAGATCTCCATAACAACCTTGCTCCTCTTGACGAACCACTCGAGGTTGACATTCCAGAAGCACTTCGGATTGACAATCTCGTATGGGATCTCGATGATCCATCCACAGATTCAGGGTATACCAGTCCTTAATCATGGATGGATCGTTATGCATTTTAGTTTTAAGGAATTATGTCTAAGATTTTATTTGTAAGGTTGTAGGCTTTAAGGTTTCTGTGAAACATATAAATAAAAAATAAAAACACTAGAACCATTAACTATCTATTCGTTAGCCGTAAGACCATAAACCCAAACCCAATAAAAGAGTTTACAACATCTATGCATTCTTATTATTATTACATTAATTTCATGTTCATAAACTTATTTTAAAAATTTTAAAATTTTCTTTAACGCGTCATTTACACCCACATCATTGTCTCTAATGACTTTATGCTTTTGTTGTATTATTGTTTATGTCTTCCAATTACTGATACCCTCGATTTCTATAAGTATTTTACAGAAATGGCTTAGTTAATGTTAGGGGTATAATACCCCTATATCTTTTTCCCTGGTGATATTACAAGAATTTGTTATTAGCATTTCCATCTCTATATTACCACTCCATTCCATTTCACTACATACTTTTATGAAATTATACCATCTAGGTTAGGGGTAATTCACCCTTATATCTGTTTTCCTGGTGATACTATAACGTTTTGTTATTAGCATTTATGTCTCTTTATAATCCCTGTAATCCATTTCACTACATACTGTTATGAAATTTTATCTTTCATGTTAGGGGTACTTCACCCCTATATCTTCGTTACTACCCTCCCTACACAAAAACTTCATGAGAACAAATAGGTCCCTTGTACTAGCTGTCTTCATTCCCATACTTTTTTTTGTTATTATTTAAAAAAAAAATTGTCAAAACTCCACGTATCCTGATTTAGTTCCATCGCGATCTGTTGAAGTTGTGCCAACGGTTCTCTCAACTCGACGTCGCGCGCACACGCGGTCCGTTCAAGTTGCGTGAACGGCAAATCTTCAATCCACGTATCCCGATTGAGTTCCATCGCGATCTGTTGAAGTTGTGCCAACGGTTCTCTCAACTCGACGTCGCGCGCACACGCGGCCCGTTCAAGTTGCGTGAACGGCAAATCTTCGATCCACGTGTGGCGATATAGTTCCTCGTCCGCACCATACCGTTCACTCGCGACCGCGGCAGACATCAACGACTCTTGGGGTGTCGAAGTGGCTCTGGACGTGGACGGCCTCGACTCCGCTCCCAACAAACTCAGTTCCAATGATGGCCAAGCATTGTACGCATCCATCATTGTTGCACTGTCCAGGTCCGGATTGAGGGATGCTAACAATGCCTCAATGTTGATGTCGCCATCATCGTTCGACACATTTTGTCCGTCGGCGATAAAATTGTTAAGCATGGTTTGCGAGCCCATGCTAACAATTTCCACGGATACATCATTCGCCGAAGTACTAGGCATCGAAGCGCGAACGGTTTCAAGTGGTGGCACAACCTGAACATTTTGTAGTATACGTACAACTTGGGGCTTCAACAGTTTTTCTAGAATTGGTCGCTGACTATCGGAGAATGTGCAGTACTTGCACTGCTTTCCAGGCGCACACAGACACTCTCTTGAGCACATTTTGGCAACCTAACACAGAAAACAATTTTATAATATACTATTTTACTGATGCGTCCAATATGGAGCGTTTAGACTGCAGTGACGGTGTGCACCATCGACACTGATATAAATACATGTCCCTCCTACCCACCTTTCACGACTTTCTACCTTCGCGATATCTACCATCTGCCTTTTAATTAACAGTCAAAATTTATTACCCCATAATCGTTTATGCTCGATTTTACATTTCACAACATCCCATAATTATACTTTCGCGACCTCGATTTTCCACCATCTGGCAACGGAGGGTCGACCTTGCGCTACCTTCGCGATATCTACCATCTGCCTTTTAATTAACAGTCAAAATTTATTACCCCATAATCGTTTATGCTCGATTTTACATTTCACAACATCCCATAATTATACTTTCGCGACCTCGATTTTCCACCATCTGGCAACGGAGGAGGGGAGCATCTATATCTATTCACTCTGGTCTCCTTTCCATTCCTTCGCGTCTCAGTCATCGTCATGGATGGTCGCGATCAAGATGATCTGTATGTCTTCCATGAAGATGGCTGGGCTAGTCCGCTCAGTTTTGACAGCACAGAATCCACATTGATTTTATTCAATGCGGGAGGTGTTGCACCCGATGTCGGTAATGCTCTGTTAGCAGACGTAGCCGACATCGAGTCTGACGAGGAAACTGAGGCTGAAGATGCGGAGGAGGCACCTTCGTCAGAGAGTGAGTCGGAAGGTGAATTGGAGATTGAAGATCTCCATAACAACCTTGCTCCTCTTGACGAACCACTCGAGGTTGACATTCCAGAAGCACTTCGGATTGACAATCTCGTATGGGATCTCGATGATCCATCCACAGATTCAGGGTATACCAGTCCTTAATCATGGATGGATCGTTATGCATTTTAGTTTTAAGGAATTATGTCTAAGATTTTATTTGTAAGGTTGTAGGCTTTAAGGTTTCTGTGAAACATATAAATAAAAAATAAAAACACTAGAACCATTAACTATCTATTCGTTAGCCGTAAGACCATAAACCCAAACCCAATAAAAGAGTTTACAACATCTATGCATTCTTATTATTATTACATTAATTTCATGTTCATAAACTTATTTTAAAAATTTTAAAATTTTCTTTAACGCGTCATTTACACCCACATCATTGTCTCTAATGACTTTATGCTTTTGTTGTATTATTGTTTATGTCTTCCAATTACTGATACCCTCGATTTCTATAAGTATTTTACAGAAATGGCTTAGTTAATGTTAGGGGTATAATACCCCTATATCTTTTTCCCTGGTGATATTACAAGAATTTGTTATTAGCATTTCCATCTCTATATTACCACTCCATTCCATTTCACTACATACTTTTATGAAATTATACCATCTAGGTTAGGGGTAATTCACCCTTATATCTGTTTTCCTGGTGATACTATAACGTTTTGTTATTAGCATTTATGTCTCTTTATAATCCCTGTAATCCATTTCACTACATACTGTTATGAAATTTTATCTTTCATGTTAGGGGTACTTCACCCCTATATCTTCGTTACTACCCTCCCTACACAAAAACTTCATGAGAACAAATAGGTCCCTTGTACTAGCTGTCTTCATTCCCATACTTTTTTTTGTTATTATTTAAAAAAAAAATTGTCAAAACTGATTCAAACTGTGCTAAGTCCGCGGACACCAACAAATTTTTGATTCGACATAGACCCTCACCCTCCCCCCTACTCCAGCGGCCACCTGTCTTGTATTTGCATTCCTACACTCAGTATCTTCACTTACCTTATCACACCGCCTGTTTTTCCCTATGACTTCGACACCTTCCTTCTTCGGTAACTATATAGCTGCTTCGCTCCCAACGGACTGTTGTCACACTGACGTACGCTGCTCGATGCTATTCTTCTTTCACAATACAAGCACTTTGCTAGGTGCTTACTATGTACGAGTATGTGCATCTTATTAACATATCCATCATCGTAGATACTAAATAGGGCATACTTTGCTCCTATGATCCACCTTTCACATACTATGGAGCCCATCATGCTCGTACCAATGTAGTAATACTGCTGACAACGTTCTTCGCTCCTTTCCCCCCCTTCGCATAGCTTTCTTGACACACGCTCCATTCTACATATGCATTTCTCACACTTCCTTCATAACTCAATCCGTATGGATAGCGCACTCTATATCCATCTTGCAGTTCACTCCATTTAATTAGAAATCCATTCCCTCCTGACATCACCCCACTGGCTAGTCCTCCTCGTACTCCTACGTTTTCCAAATCTTATGGGGAGTCTAACAAAGACCACATACACTTCTCGTCCTTCTCATTCGTATCGTAAATCCAGCCTATCTTATGGGGACGATGTTGCATACACGTCCCACAATAAACCAGAAATATGCTGCAACAGTACCACCCACACGCCCAGCGCCACCCCTCAGAGTACTTCAACCGTTTCTCCGTTTGACACACTAAGCACCGACTTTTCTTCACTATATTTACCATGCTATTGCAATGCTTGCAACAACTGAACTGCCTCCTCTCCGAGCGCTGCACTAATTTAAACACATATTTCCAAGGTCATACCTTCTACCACTCACGACTTCAAGGTCACATTTCAAGGTCATATTTCAAGGTTATATTTCAAGGCCATATTTCGATTCAAGGTCACATTTCAAGGCTATATTTCAAGGTTGCATTTCAAGGTCATGTTTCAAGGCCATGTTTCAAGGTTACATTTCAAGGTCACATTTCGAGGTTAAATATGCGTTCAAGGTTGGCTCCCAAGGTCGACTCTCAAGGGCGTTCTAGAACATACAAACCCTACCTACTCCCCTTATCACAGCATGATATTGAACAAAGTGCCCAACAATGCATGGACAAAAAAAAATATCCAAGACTGGTTGACAAATCAAAACATACCATTTTTAAACACAATGTTTAAAACAGAGCTATTGAGTATTGTTGCTCGGTACATAATGCTTCTTAATTATATATATTTTGGTCGACAGTTTATATTTCTTTTGTTTATTCCTATTCTTAAAATAACTGCTTTTTTAGAAACAAACCACCTAAAATATACGTGATTGATGAATTGGCGGAACAACATGGGCACAAAGTTCTTCGTCTGCCTCCTTACCATTGTATATTTAACCCTATTGAGTTAATTTGGGGCATAGCAAAAGGTTACTATAACAGACATATTGGTAGAGATGGTAACAGTGAAAAAGACTGTTTGGATATGTGGAACGAGGCTCTACAAACGGTTACCCCAGACATGTGGAAAAATAGTGTTCGACATACTGAGCAAGAAATTTTTAAATGGTATGAAAGAGAACGAATTTTTGATCGACCAGACATCGAACCTTTAATAATCAACTTTGAGAGTGATGAAGATTCAGATTCAGACAGCGCTGAAGAAAGAAACTCCGACTAACTTTATTGTACAGAAAAAGCTTACACCAGTAGCTTACCTAATTTTAGAATGCTTTTTTCTGTATGAATTCTGTAAAATAAATACCATGCATAAAATTTGGAGGACCCCATTTGGATTTTTATTCAGTACCTTTAAGCTATCAATTAAATATGGTAGTTTCATAGTGTCATCTGATCAATAATTGTCATACTTAATGATTATGCAAGTACAGATCTATAATTTTATTATACTATTATTTTTGTTCTCATTTGAGGTTAATATTGCTTATAAACCTAGATATGTAAATAATAAATTTTATTATTTTACAAAAAGTTTGGCAACAATGTAAATTTTTCAACACACCCACCTTGATGACGTGCAGGCCACTTTGTTTGGCGTTGACTTATAAAGAAGTCATAAACGGACAAGGTAACAAAGACGAGCACTGCAACTTTTTACTTATTTTATATAAAGCAATTTAAAAGTATAAAAAAGAAGTGTAGCACAAATACATCTTAATAAAATACTATAACGAATATAAATATTAGAACTAAAGTATTCGCAGCCATTTTTGAAAAACCTCCGGATCACTCTCGGGAAACGATGTCTTTTACTGTGTCTGTTGACACAGTTCGGAACACAGTACTTCTTTGATTTTTGGGCTGGCATGTAATTCTCCATTATGGCGAAAATTATACGATACAAAACTAATCCAAATCCAATTTATAACACCAATAAATCGCTAAAAATTCTAGCGCGCACTGATGGCGGATGGCGCCTTTCAAATTCCCGATGATACAGCGCCCTCTGCAGGTGGCGATTTGAAATAAAAGTGACTTGAGCGCCAGAGTGTGTGCGATCCACACTAAGGCCCGTATCGTCGTAATTGTAGGGCGCCTTTATGGCCTCCTTGATTGTCATAGTTTTCTACTTCTCCGTGTCAGCGCTCTATTTTGAGGTTATGTCACAAACATCTATTTGCATCAGATTGTGCTTGCTTTTGAGTTGCATCATGTTTTATCAGCCTGAAATTTCCTACAATTTAAAAAGAAAACATATCTTCACAATAAGAGAGCGCTGACGCTGACACGGGACAAGTGTAATCTAGAAATTTTTGAAGGAGAGAAAGAAGTATGACAATCAAGGAGGCCATAAAAGCGCCCTACAATAATTGTAGGGACGACTGACGATACGGGCCTTAAGGAGCACACGCACTCTTCATGTATACCTGTCAAGTTTGTCAGTTCACATCATGGATTCTCCTAAAGATGATCTGCTCTTTCTGTCCTTACTTTATGTAATTTTTGCGACACGTAAAAACAGACGGAAGAAACGCAAAAAATGGTGTAAGGAATGGTTGCAGAGAAGAAATAAATTTACCCATATAAATCTCCTTAATGAATTAAGACATGAACCATCTGATTATAACAATTTTCTGCGCATGAACGAATCAGTGTACAACGAGTTGCTGTCACTTGTATCTCCGTTGATGAAGAAGAAAGATACACAGATGAGAACAGCTATATGCCCACACGAAAGACTGACAGCTACTTTGAGATTCTTAGCAACTGGACAACCGTATGAGTGTCTAAAATATTCAACTAGGATTTCACCACAATCTCTTGGACAAATTATTCCTGATACATGTGTGGCCCTGTACAAAGTTCTGCAGAAATACATTAAGGTATGTCCTCTATTTTGTTCTTTTGTATTAAATTTTTAAACTATCAAATAGTATGTTTAACAATAAGACACTATTTTAATAATAATAAGAACGGAAAAAGTGGAAAGTAAACTTTTAATATATTTAAACAAACTTTTTATTTTCATATTTACTCATTCAAAAGTTTCAGTGAAATTTGACAAAAAACTTGATGCTGTTTCTGTATTGTTGTGAGAAGTTGGGTTTTGTTCTTGTTGTGTGAATGGTGCGTGATATTGTGGATTTGGTGTGGGAGATGGTGTGTAATGTTGTGGACTTGGTGTGGTAGATGGTGTGTAATGTTGTGGAATTGGTGTGGGAGATGGTATGTAATGTTGTGGACTTGGTGTGGGAGATGGTGTGTAATGTTGTGGACTTGGTGTGGGAGATGGTGATGGTGTGTAATGTTGTGGACTTGGTGTGGGAGATGGTGTGTAATGTTGTGGACTTGTGAAAGTGGAATTTGGGTAGTTAATAGCGCACATTTCTTCTTCATATAATATGTCGTTAATTTTTTTTTCGAACATGATGTGCAGGCGTTTATCTTTTATGCTCCTCATTTTTATAGCTACTGTTCGCCCCAAGAGCTCGCAACAGTCGATTTGTGATCGCGAACAGTAGACAATATCTCAGCTGATATATCATCATTAGATTTCCTCTTTATACTGGGCCCAGGTCGTGAAATCCCAGCCGATGCCGCAGGTTGATTCGATTCCCGCCGCTCTTCTTGAGAGACAGTGGGTATCAATTGGTTTTCCTCTGGAGATGGGTCATCAATGTTCACCTAAAATCAAAATACAGTTTAATTTTGCCGATTAAAACATTATTTTTATTTTTCAGTTTTCCAATTCTACAGAAAAATGGAAAGAAATATCAAACTACCCACACTGCATAGGCGCCATGGATGGCAAGCATATTGATATAATTCCCCCAAGAAATTCGGGCTCTTATTATTTCAACTACAAAGGAATGGTTCTTCTTGCTATTGTAGATGCAAACTACCGATTTCTCCTTGTGGATTTCGGAACTAATGGCCGCGTATCAGACGGCAGTGTACTCCAAAATACACGTTTATATGAAAAATTAGTGGAGAAAAATCTACATATTCCTCCGCCTGACGACGTAACTGAAAATTTTAAAAATGTCCTCTATGTTTTTGTTGCGGACGATGCATTTCCGCTGACAACTGAAATTTTGAAGCCATTCAGACAGGCATTTCTTAATTCTGCCAAAAAAGAGGCATATAGTTGAAAACGTATTTGGTATTCTTGCATCGAGATTTCGTGTTTTTCATACGGCAATAAATTTAGAACCACAAAATATTGAAAAGGTTGTGATGGCAGCTTGTGCTCTGCATAACTTTTTGATGGCTAAACAGCCTACAGTTTATGCCCCTGCAAATTGTTTGTATCAAGAAAGTGATCAAGATGGAAATATTTTGTCTGTTGGCTGCGATAGTACACAATCTAATATGAACCCACTACAATCTTGTAATCGAGGAAATATTTGTGAAAATGCCAAAGAAGTTAGAGAAAAATTCATGGATTACTTCATGGACGAAGGGAAAGTGCCATGGCAAAATAAACACATATTGAGGAACAACCAGAACTAATGAAATAAAGCGTTGTAGTAAAGTGTGGAAGGCTTTCTAAACTAACACTTTTATTTACCTACCTAAGTAAAAATAAACTCAACTAAACAATTATTTATATACAGATTTAAATAAACATTGTCAAAAATAATATTTATGTTTTCCTTACCTCATCATTGTCCCTTTCAGGAGATAAATTTGAGACCGATGATCTAGGATTATCTTGGTCCTTTATGAAATCAAAAAGTTCGAAGTACCAAAGAGAAGGTTTGTATACATTATCTGCTGAGGCGCCAGATTTCATTGAGGAGTCAATTTTCTTCTGCACCTTTCGAACATTGGATCTCAAACTGTTGATTTTTTTTTAACCAAGGTCTCGTTTGCATCAGGCTCTATTTCCTTCAATTTGTTCACTAGTCTTCTGTATGCAGCATCTCTCTGGTCTCTATTGCGATAGTCATTATCTTTCACTTTCCACAAGCAAGGTTCACTTTTATAAATTTCAATAAAATCACCAAGAACTTCATTATTCCGTTGCGGCATTTTTCAGTATCTACCTAAAACTGATTGTTTTGAAAATTTTACCTGTCCACTTTGTAACGGTATCACCGTCCGATTGTATTTATTAAATCACTTCTCGATTATCATTTCAGAATCGCAATTCATTAATCCCATCTCTAGCTTTTTTACTTCAAAATTTTCCGATTGGAGCCCGCTTGATGAGGAGTTCCTGATCTGCGATCTTCCTCGCGCTTTTTTTTCACTTGAGCCGCCGATCTAGCAAGAGCTAAGAATTTTCTTCTCTGTAGCATGAGGTCACATAGCACCATGTGCTAGAATTTTGTAGAATGTGTGTCCGAATAGGACAAAATGATTGGGGCCACCCCCTTTCTCTTTCCCTTTCCCTTTGTCTTTGACTTTTGCCTTTGCAACTCATGTAGTCTTTGACTTTGCATTGCTTGGCCTATCACTTCACCCATGCATGTGCCTTGGCAGCGCTATCACCTTTAAGTTCAACTTCGCCTACAACTGGTTTTGAAGCCACTATATGTGAGGTCACCCCAGTTATAACTGGGACCTCCACTTCAAGCACCTGGCCATCCTCGCTTCAGTCCGGTCAAAAATGGACCAGCGAAAGATAAGTGTATAGTTTAATAGCAGCGCCAAAGATTTAAAACTTATTTTGTTCTTTAAAATTGTAATGTAATGAAAATGCTTTTTTTGTTAAATAAAATCTGTTAAATTTTTGTGTTCTGTTTATTCTTCTATCCTCTAGCCATGCCATGGTCGACACACAGCTACACGCCTGTAGATGTCTTCATGCCACCGACTGAGCTACCGGAAGCTAATGGTAACCCCCTTTCTGTGATTGTGCAGAAAAGTTGGAATCTTCATTGCATTCCATCTTTTCTGGACTTTTTGCGGAAAGGAAGCGTTACAGCATCAAGGAATTGCTAAAAACTGAGACCTGTTCAGGTTACACCGCCACACACACGTCAAGTCTACTCGCCTGTCAAGCAGAACTGATCGAATTTTCATCAGTTGTCAGGTCGCCTGACAGGCTAGATATTCCCGCCACACACTATAAGGTACACCTGACAGGAGTAACTGTTCAGGCGTACCTGTCAGGTGTACCTGATAGTCTGTGGCCGGCATTAGGAGAGCAAAACATTTGTTGGCAGGAACAGCTTAGTGACGTATCGTGAGTAATCTCGACAAGAAACCCCGATGCGTAATCACGAAGTGTAATAATGACGAGTGATGACGAAGGACATTACCGATTACCCTTCTGGGCTTGTTGTCTTCGTTTTTAAAATAATGTGTTTTTGTGAGTACATGTGGCAAAATCCCTATTTATTTTAGTTTTTTGTTGGATTTGAGGAATTAGAGGTCTTTATGGGTTTTAAAAATCATTTTTGATGGCGTAAATGGGCCACAATTCCGAATCCGACGTCAATTTAGCCATACGATTCAAGCTGGTTCTACTCCACACATTTCTTACTTCAAATTCTGTTCACCACTCTACGATATTTTCCAGCCGTATTTACATTTAGTTTTTAAGTCTATGGATTGTAACCATCGCTGCTTTCAAAGCAGTAAACTTTTCGAACTGTTCAATAGTATTCAATGGAAACTTCAATACAGTACAGAACTACAGGCAACCAGCAATGCAGTAACTGTATAATAAGTTATGTAATAAATCGCTACAGAATTGAACTCGGTATTCAATAAATCTAATATTGTCAACTGTTTCTGACGTAACTAACTATTATCGGCAATAGATACACATAAAACAATAAAGAAGCGAAATACTGCTTTGAAGATACGCAAAAGAATTTTTGTGGCTAAAACCATCAAGAAGTCAACGAACTAAAAGTTCACAGAAATTATCTGCAGTTCAATAATAAATTATGCGTTTTGAAATGCAGGAAATAGAATCTAAATGATTTTGAGAGTAATGCATATGCAAAAAAAGTGTTTGCGATAACATATATCTCTCGGTTGGCTTTCTGCTCTCTCGAACCGTGTACCCACCAGCATTTTCAGTCATAATAATTCACAATTTTTGTCTCACACTTGCATCATGCTATACATTTTCTAGTGCTGTATTTTTCTACATTTGAAATAATTTTTGTTTATATCGAAATTCACATCTAATGAAATAAGGCTTGAAAAATATTTGAGATTATGATAAGACTGTTTGTTCCACTGCTGTCTTGACATTAATATCACACCAACTTCCAAAAGGCTCGAGTCTCGATTTTCAAAACGGCCCAAAACTGAATGTGAGTAGTTAAATGGCTATTTATAACGAAAGATGCGCACAATTGAATTTAGTAGGACACTTGGTGACAAGTGATCTAGATAAAAATTATAAACATATAATGAAAAATTGCCCGATTGCATTTAACAAAGTGTGTGTGATATGAGTTATCAACCTTTGAACAAAGAGCTTAGCCAGCTGGCCAAACTGCACTTTTGCTGAAAATTCATCAATCGGTCATTCAACCTACGATTTGTTTTCATTCACTTTACCATCAGTTCATAAATGATTACTTTCAGCGCAATTTCGATCCTCTGAGAAAAGAGTCAGATACGAACATTACACAACAGAGACATCAAATGGATTAAGTCCATCAAACAACTAGTGCATAGAGATTTCCCTGCCCCGGTAGTTACTGTCCATATACCAATGATGTCTGTCCCTTTCCATATATGCGCGGCATCGTTACCGTTCATTTCGTGCATGGTCCGTGTATGTTGCAGATGTTTTGTGAGCTACACCATGGATAGATTAATCAGCCGGACCGGTTCGCCGGGCGGTGAGTTTGACTGATCGAAAACATTTCTCTATCACTCTAAGATTTAAAGGCAAATGTACGGGGAAATCTGTGATATGTGAAATATGGCTTATAGGTACATCAGAATTACCGGGGCTGAGGGCGTATAATTATACCAAGATTAAAAAATCTTCATACACTCTCCTCTACCCCCTACAATCCATAACCCGCGAATTCCAACCCCTATATATTTTTTTATAAAAACGACCAAGACCCTCTGAAACGTCAAAAAACGAAGTTTGCGCAGTTTTTTTTTATTTCTGGCTTTATCTCCTCCGCCTTCGGACCGATTTAAAAAAATTATAAAGCTTTTTCGTCCTTGTGTGAAAATCCCATCAAAATCCGAGCGGTTCTTCTCAAGCTATAGACGGACCAAGGATTAGTGAACAGACAGACCGACCGAAATGAGTGACATGGTTTTTCGTAATGTCATATAACATCCAAGAAACACAATTTATCATTCTCGACATTTTTCGCGATTACAATACTTCCTCGTCCAGTGGCATGGAAGTAAAATGGTTAATTATGGGAGAGTAAAATATGCTAGAACTTTTATATTAAATATTATTAAGCTAAAATAACAAAATAAACTTAATGGAAGTACTAGGTCGAGTTAAGAAGTATTTATAAAATGATTACAAAAGGAAGCGAAAAATATGTACAATTAAATTATTCCCTACTTATGTCCTAATTAACAAAATGAGCATGAATCAGTTTGATCTGGTATACAAGTGTCTAAAAGGTAACGAAAAATTATAAAAAATCATGTGCCTACCACTTAAATTTGTACTAAAAATAAAATGATAATAAAAGATACAATATTTATCGTTTACATCTACATTGTAGATGCACTTTAGAAGCTTAAAGATAGCTCGCATTTTGTAAAAATGATTTTTTGAAAAATGTAAAAAATGACGTATGACATACTACAGCTTGTGATGAAAACTTAAAAGAATAAAATAAAATATAGTAGAGAAAGGGCGGTAAGGTCAGCAAGTAGTACGTTATAATTTTGTTTGCGCTATTTATAAAATTTTTACAATACAATTTCAAATTGGTATCTTTTGCTAATTATAAGAAATTGAGTATATTCTTCCTAAAAAATGTAAAATGTCATTTGCTATGCAAGACTTGGTAGTACGGAAATCTACCACATTGAAATATTTCTGGACAGTAAAACATACAATTTTATATAATCTGTATAGTAAAAGTGCCTTGCTTGCAAAGATGTAATAAAATTTAAAAGTGAACGTTGTGTTACATTTTAGACACTATACTGTATTTACATGCAAACAACATTAAGATATTGAACAACAGATGTCTCAGTTCACTTCCAAGAATTTCAAATTTAAAGCATACCACTGGCTGGCCTTTTTAAACTTCCACAAAAGTACTCTAATTCGATTGTATAATGAACTATATAAATAAAATCTTGCTCAAAGGTATTCCTGCATCGACCTCCACATCCAAGACAAGTTACTGGTTTAAGGCTCCCTGAGGTATTAAGACAAAGAGAAATATTTCTATTATATTTGAAGACAAAATATTGCTATTCCACGGAAATGGAATTTTTAATACTCATCCCATTCTAGGAACAAATTTTTTATGACCATTGTCTCCTCGAGAATAGAGATCGATACTGCATAATTTTGCAGACATTAGCGTAATACTTCTGAGTGGTGTTGTATAACACGTACACATGTCAATACAGTACCAAAATGGCGTTACTATTTATGTTGAAAATGTGAAAACTGTACTAGAACGTATACAAAATAAACTAGAAAGCATTAAGAACCGACTTATATAAGATGAAATGTTGACTAGGTATCTTAAAAAAATATCTCAACAGGATGCTGCGTATGTCATATCCGTGTCTCAGCCATTTTTTCTACTTGTATCTTGAGTATTATACGATTTCTCTCACTTATAATGTCCATGTATTGGGATTCAAAGGTTTGGTATCTTTATAACTGCAAAATTAGGTGATGTCAAAAAACTTAATCAGAGGGTTTTACGTCTTAAGGGCCCTCGATACACCTCAGAGATAAACTTTTCTCGATTTAGAAATTCCGTATCACGGCAAGGGTTCATTTTAGGGCCCACGTTTATAGGAACCTTCAGTGTTATTTTTGGTACATTTTGCTTAAGTCGACTTCAAACCTTCAAACCTAACGTTACAAGGATACAAGAAAGTATCACCATAGCCTTATGACGGCAAGATAGGCATCATCCTGTATATATTTCTAAACGTAAAACATAAAATTATTGAACACTTTCCACAGCCCAAATATACAGACCTGTACTGGGTGATACATCAAATTTTGGTGCTTTTTCAAATTCAAATGAACCAAATATAATGTAACACCTGTAAACATCTAGAATATTCTGTCAGAACAGGTTTGTCTCATGCCTTATAAAAATTATCGGAAATAAGTTACAAGCAATCACAAAATGTTGTAAACTTAGTCTATACAGAAAATTTCAACTGTGAACACCTTATTTAAATTTTTAATACGAAGATTTTAAATTCATATTGATACATATAGTTATATTATCGCACCCTGTATATGATTCTGTTCTAAATAGGGCGTACAATTGAACTTCTTTGTTTTATTCCAAAGTGACATACAGAACGAGACATTATCGATGAAGAATAAGCTATTTCCGGACTCTGCTATCATCAGCTATTCTCAATTATTTTCAGATTATTTCAAGAATCTAGTTTTTGCTTTGTCATTTTCTTCTTGTTAATGTATTTTTGTCTCCTTCTGTAGATAACAGGCAAGCACTCGATGTAGAAAAGGAAAAAGATAAAAATAAATATTGTAAAATACTAAAGCAGGCTAGGTGGTTAAGTGTTAGTGGAAGAAATTTTGTTCACAATCACACACGCGTGTGAGACGTTACAGATTAAGAAGAACAAGGTGGTAGTTCAAAGTTCATTTTCTTAAAATATACCGAACACATTTTGATGCGGACGCCACTTGTTAGAGTGGAGACGTACTGCATTGAAGCTGGTGGTATCAATCTAGAAAGCTGTGACGCACGATGACACTTCTGTGCTCATGCTGTCATCTGAAACAAAAGAAAAATCGGTTAGACCACTTGATAATTAATTAGTCGCGAATACCAACTCCTTAAAATTGTTTTCTCAGCCAAGTGAAATTGCACATGTTGGTCAATGTAACTCCTGAAACTTATTCTGTGGTTTTGGTGTTCATAGGACTCTATTGTTTGGCTGAATGAAACCACATATATGTTCATTGTACGACGTTCCAACCGCCACGGTGGCCTTCTTTAATGACATTAATGACAGTATATTTGTTTATTTGCCTACCAGGTGATTGATTTTTCTTCTCTTCATTTCGACAAAGAGTGTTGCAACAATGGATTGAACGGTCCTGTAGCATGCCGAGATCGAGATCCTGGGTTTTTCTGGTGTGTGTTGGCAGTGCCATAATCAAATTGTAATGATGGCTTCGCACCACCTCGATATGCTATAGGACCGATCAATCTGTTGTCGTCACACACTGTCCAGGAATGAACAGGAGAAAAATAAATGAACTGTGTCAGCTGGAAGATACAGAAAATATAACGGGTGATTTTTTAAGAGGTATAGGATTTGATTTAAAAGCAAAACACAAAACATTTGAAAAAACGATTAAATCTTTATTTGAGTCGATAGAACGGTCGATATAATTTAATGTTTAAAGATTATTTCATGTAAATGTTCGCCGCGGCTCTGCTTTAGATGGCCCATGCGCAAGGTTCAATTTTGGCACACTCTCTCAACATATCGGCCGGTATCTCACGAATAAATGCTTCAATATTGGCTTCCAGTGCGTCAATCGTTGCTGGTTTATCCCTGTAGACATTAGCCTTAACATGGCCCCACAAGAAATAGTCCAACGGCGTTAAATCACACGATCTAGGCGGCCAATTGATGGGCCCCAAATGTGAGATAAACTGTTTACCGAACTCTCCTCTCAATAGGGCCATTGTTTCGTGTGCAGTGTAGCATGTGGCACCGTCTTGTTGAAACCACATGTCAGCCAAGTCCAGCTCTTCCATTTTGGGCAAAAAAAAAGTTTGTTATCATCTCACGGTAGCGCTCGCCATTCACAGTTACGTTCCGGCCATTGTCGTCTTTGAAGAAGTACGGCCCGCTGATGCCACCGGCCCATAATCCACACCAAAGAGTGATTTTTTCGGGATGCATTGGTAGCTCTTGCAATGCTTCTGGCTGGTCTCCACTCCAGATGCGGCAATTTTGCTTGTTAACGTACCCATTCAACCAGAAATGAGCTTCGTCGCTGAACACAATTTTTCGATAAAAATGTGGATCTTCCTCCAACTTTGCCAGCGCCCATTCACCAAATTGGAAACGTTGTGGAAGGTCGTGTGGCTTCAATTCTTACACCAGCTGTATCTTATAAGGTTTTACACCTAAATCCTGTCGCAAAATTTTCCACGTAGTGGAGAACAGAGGCCCAATTGCTGCGAACGGCGGCGAATCGACATTTCACGGTCATCACTAACACTGGCGGATACAGCCGCAATATTTTCTTCAGTCCTCACTCTACGTCTGCGTGTTGGTGGTTTAATGTCGAATAATGTAAACTGGGTTCTAAATTTAGTCACAAGCTTCCGAATAGCTCCCTCAGTAGGCCGACCAAATTGCCCATAAATTGGAAGCAGTGCTCGATGCACTCTCTTAACCGAGCATGAATTTTGATAGTAAAATTCAATAATTTGCAAGCGTTGTTCGTTCGTAAGTCGATTCATGGTTAAATTATAGACCAAACTGAACAAGTTTGACAATGACACAAGACACGATTCACGCGTCATCTGTTAAAAACAGTGTTGCCAAAAAGATACTAGCAAAAAAATCACCTATTACTTTCATTATTGTCACTGTACTCGAAAAAGGTCACAGTGGTGTTCGAAACGTCGCACAATAAACATGATATTCAAACATAGATCTGGTTTGATTCGGCCAGACATTGGAGTTCTACGCACAAGTTCGATTGACTCTGTATTAATTTCGGCCACCTTGGTAGCCTGATCCAAAGTGTAAATAAAAAAAGTCCGGAACGTTAGTAAACAGTTGATCCAATATTATGTGGTTTCATTTGGCGGTCAGCAAAACATGGAGATATATTAACATGAAAACCACACAATTAGTTTCAGATGTTACATTTTCAACTCCTTATGTAAAAACAATTTCATCACAATCCAATTGTGACTTGCATTTTTTGTATTTTGTATGGTTTCTGGTAATAGAAATATGACAAAAGCATAATTGTAATTTAGTTTTCGATGTTTTAACGCTCGTACATGCACGCATTAAGCTTTATTTAATACAATGAAAGCAGATCTTTGGAAAATTAGGTTGACGTTCGTTGATAGCAATGCATTTGGGAGATAACGCAAATTGGTGTTTAAAATCGTGTTATGAAAAGGATAAGATATTAACAGCGCGTTCATAAATCAAATAATTTTGAAATTTTACATAAAATCTCAAATAGTACTTTTCCATAGCTTCGTAACATACTAGATGCCATTCGAGCTTAGCATTACTTGCAACACAGTGTGCATTCGAAAATCTGAATTAGTTAATTATTGGCTTGGCATCTCCAGTTTTGAAATGCAAAGACATATACTTGTTGACAAAAAAAAATTAACCGACTTTATGTATAACTACAGTATAACTGATTGTGTGTTTTATTAACGTTTTTATAAACGTATTTGAGGGTGCGGGATAGATGCTTAAAGTTTCTGACTTAATACTGTAATCAAAACTAACAAGGAGCTCGGAGAAACTGTGAAATTCGAAGTATGATGAAGTTTTCTCATTTTTTCCGTTTTCTGCTGATAACTCCGCACCAACTTTAAGGAATTTTCGTGGCGTTATCATCTGTTATTATCTTTCATTGTAATGACATAGATATATTGAAGATTGTACCTTTTTCAGAAACGCAGCTATGAGTAATGTAGTAAGTTTTATTTTTTGTTGAAAAGGTTAAAAAACTTAAACCAAAACATTATGGAGGTATGTTGAACTCATAAGCAGATTGTGAAGTTGCATCGTGTAGACTGAGCTTAAGACGAGTCGATTTGTCTCGGGCGGTATTAAAAACCGCAAAAACGCGAAAGGACAACGAGAAATTCGTTTGAACGTGGCGGTGACCGGAGCCTGTCAGAGGGTGATGCAACATACACCCGGACCGAACCGCCATTTACGCTACATACTTTAACACACGATCACATAGCCCGGTAAAATTAAATTACAAATACAGGCTTTTACTTCGGATTTTAACTTGGGGAGCTATAAATCCAACCTACCCGAAATTACTTGCAACTTGTTCTATGAATATTAAGCAACATCAAAAAAGTACCATTAGCTTTTTATACCTATCTTGTTGTGTTTCGCGTCTGTTCCAATATCAAGGTGGATTGTTTAAGTCCTAAAATCAAATGGGACATAAGTAAGACTCGCTTTGACTATTCTAGCCATCTCGGAGTGTCTGTGAATATCAGTCTAGCTTTAAGTGCGAAAAGTTTCATTTTTACTGAAGTGACCACGAAAACATATCTTGAATATACCAAAGTATCGCGACTGGAATCAAAAAGCTGTTTTTAGTGCGATATGCACTACTAGGCCTTTTCTGGTAATCTATTTTACATTCTCAGTGCCCTATGAACAAAGGAGTGGTTATACCAGCCAGTTGTCAATGTACAAATCTCGACATAAAACATAAAGTAGAAGCCTGGAGGGCCCGTCTAGCAGTTCGATAAATTATTACGTAGATATGATCAAGAATGTTTGAGTTACTGAATCGCCCAAAATCACGCCTTGACTTGCAATAAAATACATTTTTCAAATTTTTTCTGTTGCATTGGATTTTTGTAATAATTCAGCTAATTCTACTAAACTAAATGCCCATAAGAGTTCGTTGAACCATGCTTGCGGCAATGTTGATGTATGTAAGGAGCGTGAAAATCGCCGGTAAATGTCAACAAACTGCGAGAAAATTTTTTCCCGCCTTTTTCATCTCGCGCTCGTGGATACCCGGCATTCGAAAGTTGATCCGGGTGTGCCGTCAACGAATCTGGCCCGGAATGTCAAACACCAACCGGAGTTATTGTACGAGTTCAAGGAATTCGAATGGCTGATTGGAGGTACTAACATGTTTGTCATTATTAATCGATGAATGATAGATCAATACAGCAATCTCTTGTCCTTCAAAATCATGAAATATCTAGATCACTTCCTCACACACTTACTCTTTTTGGTTTTTCAAATTCAATTTGAATAAAACAACCGTTTAGTCAATGGTAGTCCGGGAAACAATGTCTCAATATAGAGTCAACTGCCAATCATAACCAGACTGCCAGTTGAACTCGACATATTCCCACCAGTTGCTGAAAGATGCCATCTGTGAATGTCATTATACACTTCATCTAATTTTCTGATGAAACGGCATCAAGTAAGTTGACCCTGTGCTTCCTACGCTACACTGTCATCAATTCGAAAATGATTATGTTTGGCACAAGTTTAAGAAAAAATTAGCTAGGAACAAGTATAACAAACAATTAATTGATCTTCCTCCTACACCTGACGGATTACGATAACCTATTCTGCGTAAATGATGATATTGGCCCAAGCACAGTGCACAAAGCCCACAGCAGATCCCCTGCAATCTCTAACCTCCAATTATTGACCACTACAAAAATGTTTCTGAAAATGATCAAGATTGTCTGAAAAGTCAAAAGAACGAAGTTTGAGCGATTTTTATTTTTTTGTTTTTGGCCTTTTTCCCCACCGTCACTGGACCGATTTTCAAAAACTACAGAGCTGTGGCGTCCTTTGCATAGAAGTAACATTTTATAAAGGTATCATCGAAATCCGAACGGTATTTGTCGGCTATAAGATTACAGTAGGTACAGACCGACACACAGACAGACGGACCGACAAAAAAGATTGACATAGTTTTTCGTGATGTACATGTCATATAACATCTAAAAACATATCTCATTTTCGAAAATTTTCACTATTACAATGCTTCCCACGCCTATAGGTGTCAAGTAGGTTGACTCTGTTCTTCCACACATAATAATTATGAATAAAAAAATAGATCAAAGCAATTGTAAGATATAGAGTCTACTCAACACATATTTGTAGCAAACTGATTAACATTCACATGACTACATTGACGTAGAGTAACATTAGCCCCTTTAAGAAATAAGGGAGATCGTAGTTCAAGACGCCTAGCGTAGCTTTTTATACAACATAAAATATGTTCGTATGACTATTGCATCTAAAATATGCGTAATGTTATCGTAATCAGAAGCTTCTTGTAATAGGCACGTATTTCACTGATACTAAAACCGAAACACTCACATCCCCAACTACCAAGCCCCAATCTTTAACCCCTACAACAAATTACCTGAAAATGATCAGATGCCTTGGAAACATCGAAAAAGTTAGGTATGAGCGATTTTTTTACATTTTAAAAAACTAGCAAGCTTTTAGTCCTTGACCTAGTAGTAACCTCCTGTGGAAATTTCATGAAAATGCGATCGGTACTTTTTAAGTTATAGACGGGCAAAATACAAATATTAGCAGACAAACCGACCGACGGGAAAAATTACTTGCAAATATGTCAGCGTCATTCTAGTCGGTCTAAACAGAGCTTTAATAGAAGAAGTGATTGCGTGTAAGTATATATTGATATTGTCAATAGCTGTGGCTCATTATTTATAATTCAATGTTAACAAGTAACCCAAAAACTTTCCTGATATCCACCAAACATCGTAGACACATATTGATATTATGCAAAATCATTTATAATTATTGACATTGGGCGATTATCGACACATACTCAAGTATTACGTTAATCCCTTGGCCTTCCAGATTCAAGTTGGCGTTAAAAATATTTGATCGATTGATTGATAGGAATGTGCGTAGTTTTACGCGACATTCAGGTATGTGAAACAGAATATCTTTGTGTATTTGCAATCATTTTCGAAAATGTTGGTCTTAGAATAAACAACGAGTGGATTGAATAGGCCAAAACCTCAAAGCCATTTGTCGAATCAACCGTATATGTACGACACCATTTCATCTTCAGTAGGAATTGTCAGTTCAGCATAATTCATGGGACATCTAACAAAACCAAAATTTTCCATCTTCATGTCCGTGTAACTAACTGAATATCGATTATATATTTCTAACTTCCAATAACAAGCGGCTAAAGATACTTTAATGATGATACACGTTACTAGAAGTGGAGTAATAGAATGCAAAGTAAAAGAATGGTATCGGAAAGATTGAGACCTACATACACAATCACCAACCAATTAGAATGAGTATTTTTCAACGTTATAATACGACAATAGAGATTTGAGATACTACCACAGCGCAAAAACGCCAAATAGGTCGCGGAAGCAAACCTATAATTTGCATTGAAGAAAATCCTGTTCTTCTGCTTGCGGAGATTAGAAATGGAGATTTCACGCCCACGATATAATTGAAGAAAGTGTCACTGTTGCTAGTTTGATTTTTGAACAAAGAGATATAAGATAAATACTTGACATAGAAACCTATTAACGTAGTGCGAATAAATCAACATTTGGTACCAAGGTCAGTTATGTGCGGCGATTGAAGAGTATGTGGGTGTACATACTCGTACCGAGCAGGAGGTCGTACCGCGAAGGTCAGGATTACTAGCCCAGATAAAGGGGATTCAGGGGTGAGATAGAACCTCTTACTGGTCCAGGGAATTACAAACTTGGATGATACTTCTCGTCAAACAATTTTGTATCAGTGGTTGCGTACTAAATTGTCGGTGATCCAATCTTGGCATCTGCCTTCTCATCCAATCTATTTTTGACGTATCTTCCTTTAATTATGCAAATCGCATCGATTAAAGTGCCCGACAATCTTTGGTTTCGCGGTAAACATTTCGATCTTATTAGTTGTGTTAGAGGTACTAGCTTCACAAAAATTGTTTGCAGGTGATATCTAGTCGGTTTTTTAATGTGTTCTCTCAAATTTGCGTATCGCATCTACTAAAGTCCCAGCAGTTATGTTGAAGGCACTAATAATTACATATGGTATTGTTGAGAGGTGGTATAAAGTCCGTTTTGAAGGTCTCTTCTTTTAATTTTGGATACCCCATCGACAAGTGCTTGGAAAACTTTGATTTTACGGTAAACTTTTCATCCTTAGCAGTTGTGTTAGAAGTACTACCTTGCTATGTAATATTGGTGGTGTTAAGTCCGTTTTCATTAACCACGTCACTCATTTTTGTCGGGCTATCGGCCTTTCTGCTTACTACTATGGCAAGGACGAAAGAGCTTTGTAGTTTTTTAACATCGGCGCAGGGGCGGCAAATAAAAAGGCCAAAAATGAAAAAAATAAACAAGATAAAAATCACTCAAACGTCATTTTTGACGTTTCAGAGGTACCTGATCATTTTCAGAAACAATTTTTATGGATTAAGAATTGGGGGTTAGGGGTTGTAGTTGTAGTTAGTATATTTATACGCCTCTAACTCCGTTAATTTTACGCACCTATTAGTACATATTCCATATATTTCCCCGCGGATTTATCCTTAAAACTTGGAAAATATTCACAGACGCTTCTCGCGTGTCCATTGCGGGTCGCGCGACTCCATCCTTCGTATAATTGATCGCTGGTGTTCTCGATCTCGAGTTGTAGCAGCGTTGCTACAATCGTCGCGTTAAATAATTGTACAAGCGCGTGGACCTTATATATTATTGTAAACAGCGTAGCACGGACTTACCCGTTTGGAAGGGGCGCGGTGGTGTAACCAGTGTAGCCGAACAAGTCATCAATTTCTAAGTTCGTTGAAATAATTCGTCATGCCGCCTACCCTTGTAAAGATTCGTCGCATCCATAAAATAGAAATAAACATAAAAACTAAGGGCAGAACAAACACTCTCATCTGTAAACCACCCAGTGAACGCCACGGGAAACCAAATTCATATTTCGAAGAAAATAGATAATAGGACCGGATGCTATAAAGTTGGACCTTTCAAATAGGGCGGGACAAAAACAGGGTTTGGAGATCTATTCTGTAATAACATTTGGTTGCTATAACTATAAAGTTACAACCAAAGGAGTGCCGAGAAATTTGAATCTCAACCATTTGGTTAGCAGATGTTAGAAACTACCCCGAGCGCTGAACGGTCACGCATCAGAGGCATATCATGGGATATCTAAGACTTCCGAAGGCTAGCATATTACTAAAAATTGTCATAATTGTGAGAAAATATCAAAAAGAGGAGACAAACAGCTAGGCTTTTTGTAGAATTTTCCCCTAGCTGATAGGAGCAGGTGCGCCAGGCTGGATACGATTCTACCTTCTGTCCACGTACCCGTTGACAGATGCGGTTTGGAAATTATCATTAGAGAGGAGCAAGTGAAACTAACGAAAGACTGCGTAGTTCCAATGAAGCTTATTTTGTTAAAAATATATAAAAAAAATCCGGAAGAGAGTCACCGTTAGTTTTACCTAAATGCTAATTATAATTTTATAACTAATTACGAGGACATCTCGAATTGTGGCCTCAGCGTTACAGGAATTCCCAATCCATTGAAATTATCGAAAACTACAGGGTTTGCCCCAAAGCAATTAAAGCCTCGAGACGCCACTGAAGGGGGCGTGTTGCGCAAACTTAAGGGAAGACTGTACGCTGACGACACTCCTTGAGGTGGAACAAGGGAACGTAATTAACCAATAGAGTTTAAGGTCATTTTGAGTTCAAAAATTAAGTCTAACAATCATTGGTCAGGTTATTTTCCATCTTTAGAGAATCACACGCCCATTGCAAGGGTTGTAAACTGATCGACCAATGAGGAGACAAGGGCTGAACTCACTAAGTCAAAATGACCAGCCTTCTGATGGAGGGGAAAATCCGCAACTGACCTACGATAATTTTGAAACTAAAAACTTCAGTTCTTCTCTTATCTTTGATTTGTACGGTTGAAAAAGTTGCTTCGATTTTCCCTGAGTTAGTGGCTGTTAATAAGTGTTGCATTGGTAGAATGTGTGTCAAGTTGCGTTCTCATCAGTAAGCACTTCCAGTTACTTAAAAGGGGGCTTTTCCCTTCTTTATTAGCCCTTCTGGCTAAAGCTAACACCGAGTCAACTAAGGATTCTATGCATTAGCTTGATTAATTAGCATTGTAAAGTTCAGATTCTAGAGTTTCATTTTGCTATTAGGTTCAAACTTAAATTTATTGTAATTGAGTTGTCACCGTTCCTTTTAACTTAGTCGTAATTCACTCCTCCAGTGATCTTTTCCCCAGCCTATTAGTTTTACGAAGTTAACTGTTCGTTGTCATTGCTACTTCACTCTTCACGAGTGTATAGATGTTTTGAGGCTGTAATTCAATTATTAATAAAAAATGAGTCTCCTTTAACTTGAGTTCCATTAATTTCATTAACTGAAGCTAACTGAGTTCGAGGGTTCCGAAAGTATTCATTCGGGCGTTTACCACATTCTCTGATTACTTGGAGAACAGAGGAAGCATCATTCCGCATAAAGTGAGTGTTTCAATGAGTCGAGATTATATTACTTTATGTCAGGTTCTACGGGAGTCTACCTCCTATAGGAAGACAACTAAAAGATAACAGAATTTGAAATTCGAGGGGTCTCGGACCAGTCCAGAAATTGAAGTATTGGACTGGAGATCCGAACTATACGTATATATTCAAGGCACGACATTGAGAGGTCCGGGTGTCTCGGACGAAGATCCTGTTACACCAGGAATCATGTTCAGGAAGATGATCATGTCAGGGGAAGGGAAGGGGGGATCATTTCGGCTACAATTGAAACATTAGGGTGGGGGGAGTGTCAGGCGTAATAATATTTGAAGAATAGACATTTAGTTGGAGTGGAGCATGAATGTGTGAACGTGAACGAAACGATCGAGTTCATTCATGTGCAGGTTGGATTGAGAATGATACGAGATGGGATTCATCGAATATATGACAACATCTATGGACTTTCTCCTCAGAAGGAGTAACTTGTGCCGAACATAATCCTTTACGGACTAACTGATGACAGGAATTTTGGATATTGCATCTATCAAAGTGTTTGAATTTTTCGGTCATAGCAGTTGTGCTAGTGTGTGCAATTAATTTTTCGGCACGTTCTTTATTTTTGGCCATCGCATCGTCGGTTTTTTTACGGAGAAAGCTGCGAGCATGAATAATAACGATCAGCAGCGATGAAATGCGCGAGTGTTCAAGTTGTGCGGGTACCACCTTCGAATGAGTGGCTGAGTGGCGGTATCGCCTCCTTACCGGCCGTTTTCGATTCGAGTTCACTGACCGCGCGCTCCATTTTGGACTACCGCACCATGGCTTTGACGTACGCCGACACGCGACCTACAACTTTTTCAACATCTAAAATGGAAATCTAATGTTCACGCAAAATTATCCGCGATTTTTTTCTGCCTGTAGACGTTCTTAAGGCTAGTATACAATTGCTATATGCAACTACCTAGGTAGATTTATCCTAGGAAGGCAGTACTTATGCCAGTCCAAAAAAATGCGCATAATATAACATAAATTAACAGGTGGCATTGTCTGCACCTGTACCAAGCAAGCCTTGAATTAATAGATTATCCACCGCATTCGTCAGTCCTGCCCCCCCAGTAATCAGTTAATGGTATTAACATAATATTTAGGACAAAATAAAGTAAGTGTTTTTCAGTAATTGTATAGAATTTTTACCGGGAAACTGTTGCTAAATAACAGCAACTGATGTAAAAAGAAATTGTGTAGGAAAATAAAACATATATAAAGTAAATGCAGCTTTATTTTAAGCGGGTTAGGGGCTGCGCATAGGAATCAAGTCCCGCAGTTCACGAAAACTCGAGTATACCATAAAAGTTTGATACCTTGCAACTTTTTAATGTTTTATGAATTTGGCTCCAATATCATTGTATACAAATGTTCCTCCATTTCCTGACTGTATCACGGCCAACTAAGCATCGCCGCGCATTTTCTTTCCAAGAGTCCTTCCCACATCAACCTTGGCGCTCAACTGAGCCCCTTCGCCTTCGCGTTGCGGAAGGTCCTTCAGGCCTGAGAGACAAACAGCCAGTCGCAGTCTGAGCACCAGCCGGCAACACATTTCCAATACAGTTATTTTTCTTATTTGAATAAAAAGTAGGTATATGAGATCACGCGTGGCAGCTGCTGTTGGCGTACGGTCGTACGCATAAGGCCATCGATGGAGGTGGTACCGTGAGGTAGGCCTGCCAAGAGGTGGGGCAACAACGTCACTCTCCACAACGCCACACACCCAGGAGTCAACGGCCTTTTTTGATTTGCCCCGCAGACCACAGAGGACCATAAGCGTAAACACAATTGCGAATACTACCACTTAGGAAATAGTTGCTATTAAAATAGCACTACCCTAGTGACACGAAACGGGCAACCCAGAGGTTTTAGAACATGTGCTGAAGGTTTTGGGCAGACGTAGGTTTGACTGATTGTTTGTCATTGAAGAGTACCACGTTTAAGTGAAAGTGCACAAATTTTTACCTTCTGATTATAAGCAATACAAGTAAAGGTGAACTTTTCCAAAAAAACGTTATCATTTATTGACGAGTATAATTTCTACTACTACTAAACGTGGTACTGAATTTCCAAAATTATTGCTTTGGTACAGAAGGCACAATTCTGTCCATCGACCGACGCTTTCTCAAAAGTGCAGGAAAATTAGTAGAAGCATTTGTATTAGAGATAAATCTTTAAACTTTTTTGTTACTACGTAAAATCAATTTTCCTAAAGAAATTTTTGGTAGTTAATAATTTTTCAAAATCTAATTTGATATAGCTACAATAATGATATTTAGTATATTGGTGAGGTAGATCATGATTATTATTATCAATGAATTTGATATTCCGAGGATTCGACAGAGAGCAGTGTTACTCTGGTTGGATGTACAGCAATAATTTGCTTACACGATTTTCCGATATTAAGCTGTACCAAATAGCAAAATATGCTTACTTGATTTAGGAAAACGCACATTTTCATTGGGAAAATTAGATACAACTACAATTATTGTTCTGAGATTAGAGTAAAATTTCGTAAAATTTACCTATATTACTCTCAATATTCAAATTAGATTAAAAAGCGAGCTTGTTAACATTATCAAGATGACTATCCCGTTCAGTATTTCCTAAAATGCTCGGTTCAAAAATACCGAAATTCGATGTGGCGCGAAAGGCACAATTACATAAAAAGAAAGTAAGCATCACACGTACGTACCGAGCTGAAATCGCCTCCAAAAACGCAATTAGTGCCACCGATACCCGACATTTTGCCGAAGAATATTGACATTTCGCTCCAGTTGGGTGAATGGCCGCGCTTGACTAAGTTCTTGTAACGTGAAATCGATGCGCATGGCGAAATGTGTCGTCATATGACCCTCTGATTTAAATCGCTTATCATCTTTTGATGTTATGGGATTGCATGAGAAGAAGTATGTTTCGATATTTTTTAAGAGCTATAACATGCCTCAGTTCTGAAAAAAAAGACAAATATCAGACCATATAATAAATTTTTAAATGTATTTACATTATGCGCTATCAAATGTTTTATTTATAAAAGAAAAAATGGAATTAGCTGAGAGACACAAAAGTAAAAGCCTTTTTCTACCATGTACCTTTTTTTCATATTTTAGATGTGAATTGAAAAAGATTTCAATAATTTCCAGTAGCTTTCGACACCAAATAATATAATTGCAGAATTGATATTCTTTATGAAACCCATTAAAAATATGTTCGTACTTAATTATTATCACTCTGTCCTCGTTGGTTATACTTTTATAAGCCAGAGCGCGAGACAAAAATGCCATTCAATGATTTAGTGACTGCGTAGTTATTCTCAGTATGGAATACGTTTTAACGCTTTTCAGAATCTGTCCTATACATAAGGTGATTGTCACGTGTTTCTTAGAAGATGTTGACTGTTTTTTGATGTTTCATGTTTCATATCACTAGCATATTGCATGCTGCAGTCTCATGTTTTACGTAGTAGTATTTCTTATTTTATCTAGTTTGCATATCTGTGGATGCAGTGATATATACAAAGATCAGGTTTTGTTTTCGACATGGTGGTTTCCATAAAGTCACTTCTATTTAAAATTTAAACAAAGCAATAATTGAAAAAATGCATTAGTACCAAAGGTTACCAATATTTCGAAAACATTCTAAGCACAATGTTGGTAAATATGAATGAGATTATGCATTTTATAAATTGTTTAGACTATGCCTTTAAGCTATTTGAAGTCGTGAGTATGTAATAATCGCATCTTTTTTGCAAATTTCCATTATCCTTTTAATAGAATCATTTTTTCTTGAATCGCTGAACCATGCTAAAAAAATTCTTGCAATGACCTAAAAACTACCTATTAGCAACTATAAAAAGTACAGATCCATTATCTTGAGTTTAACGAAAGGTAAAAAAGAATCGAAACCCTTTTCTTACTATAATGAGAGACCGTTGCATACGAAATCGGCCAACTCTCGTATTTTGCAATAAAAATTATGGTTTTACTTCCAACCTTTGAGGTCACAGAACCAACCTCTTTTTTCACTTCGATTACATGCTCACTCTGCAAAGAGAGTGGCTTGACCTGAACGTTATACAGAGTGGATCAATCTCACTATTGCCGTTTTTACGGAGTTCCTCAAATGTAGGTGGCTAATGTGCATTTTAAAAAGAGTTATACCATTAAATAACGTGTTCTCCAAAAAGATTGTATTTGAATGTTATATGTATATAAAATACAATTGTCATTAACACAGCCATGTTGACAGATAGAGTCGAAATTGTGGAAAAATCTGCATGAAGAGGCTTTTCCCAGTTCTACTAACCTTGGGCAGCTCAAAAATCGGATTAAAAGAGTGTCCTCAAGCCCGCGGTTGCTTCAGTATAAAAAAAATGTAGTTGTATGCAGAAGTGGCTGGTGGCACCATGGTACGTATGCTTATTTTCGCGCAGACACGGGTTTCAGTTGAATTAAATATATTCTGCTGGAGTATATTAATAAATGTTAGAACTTTGTTTAATGATAGAAAAATTGACTAAGATTTGGTGCAATTTGTCTTGAAAGCTAATAAAGTACTTCAAAAAATGATGAAAGTGTATTCCAGTATCATTCATCAGTAACTTCAAAACTGGTGAAAGAGCCAGAAAGTGCCATGTGGTGTAACGTCCAGAAAACATAGAGGAATAACCAGAACAAGAAAGAGTCGAAATCAAGTTTGTTTTCATACTTGAAGTGAGTGTGAAGTGAAATAAGATCTGTTTTCAACTTACCTCTCGTCCTTGATCCTCTGATGAGGGGCCTTTCTCTAAGGGTAACTCTAAACGTACTAGGGCTAAGCGTAACGCCGGCGATGCCTCTGCGCGTTGGCAGTTTTTCACCTTCAGGAACTGATAAGTCGAAACAGTGGAGTAACGATGAGAAGAATAGGAACAATTCCATCCTGAAAACAAGAAAACATCTCAGTACTTATCGTTATTAAAGAAAAAAAAATGGCCCTCTATCTTTTGTGTATGTATGTACTACTACTTCTGAAAATTGCTGAAACTAGAGAGTCTGATATAGAAAAATGTTTATAGTGCATTAGGAGAGTAATACTAATCCAACATAACGTTATTTGAATAACGTAATATTTTATTCTTGTTCAGTCTCATCAATGCCGTAGGAATTACAACATCAAGTATCTTGGTAACAGAACATTTTAGGACGTATGTTTATAAATTTTTATTGTTATTCTTGGATGGACTTTCGACTCTAGAGTTTCATCTAAATCATTTAAGTAATTTAAGAGAAATTAAAGATATCAGTATTAGAATTAACTTGAACTTGGATTTTTGTGGTCTATCAGATGATATATTATAAACCTGAAAAGCGTATACATAAAAAACAAATTGAAAAAAAATAATAAAATTCCAATGTGGCCAAAATTAAAGCGTATTCCACTAAACATTGAAAAAATACATGCAGGAGAATCGGGTTCTGAGGTTTAAATCTAAGGTCACATCAAAGGCCAAATTGGGCATTTGCGAAAATTTTTAGGAAGTTGATTATGAAGATTCATATACTCGTATATATGTTGTATCATTCGGTCAATTTTGAAGACCTAAGATATTACTCTTAATGTATTTTCATCCTATACGATAATATTTATGGGGACTGCATACAACATTTTTGTACTAAATCTGATTCTGAGTAATTCAAAGAGCGTGCTTTCATATTCTGGAAAACAGTTTAATACCGTGCAAAGGCTGACTGAGCAAAGCTATTTCCTAGAGTGTTGGGCGCCTTAGGAGAATCGAACAATGTGCATCTTCTGTATCCTACATGAAATTACTTACAAATTCTAGACCACTCTGTAGACCTACCTTGCTAGAACTTCCCCCAAACACATTCTCCTGCCTACTCCGAATGGCAGGAAGTAGTCGGGTTTGCACACTTTCCCCTCCGCGTTGATGAACCTGGAAGGATTGAACGTATCAGGGTCATTCCAAAGGGTTGGATCCATATGGACGGCATGCAACAGAGGGATGATCTGCGCGTGCTGAGGCAGGTGGAAACCGTTTAGTTTCACGTCTCTGGAAGAAAAAAGGATTTGTCAATGACGGATGGTTGAGATAACCTGGAAAAAGAAAATATCGAATTAGTGTTGGCTATGTCAAGATAATATTTCATACAGGGCTCTACTCTGCCAAATAAGTTTACAAAACGTTTAATTTCTATGGTAATAAATAAAATTTCAAAATACATTTTTAAGTTTTTATTAATTTTGTTAATAAAATGAACTAAAAATTTAAAAATATGTTTTCTTATTGAAAATATTTCAGCGATAATGAATCTTTTTTATCTCAACTTTTCGGATAAAGGCATGTCACAACAGTTTTCCATCCTGCTGTCAAAAAGTAACAGACTTTTATTTGAAAACATGTAATAAAGGAGCTTCATTATCGTTTAAATATTTCAAATGAGAAAAATGTATTTAAATTCGTAGTTCATTTTATTAACAGCTAAATAAGAACTTGTTTTTAATATTTTTTTATTTTATCAACTTTTTACTTGTTTGTATTTATAATGTCAAATAACTAGTTTGGTAATTTCTATATAATTTTCATATATTTCTTAAATGACTTCATAAAACTTCTAACTTTATTTGGATTATAAAATTTTTAGGTGTAGGTCATATGATGATTAATCAACATTTTGCTGGGATCGCCATATGGAATTTAGACGTTATTTGCTTATTATGTTTCCCTCATCAAGCCCTTTTATAGTATAGGGGTAACTATGGAAATTATGAATCGCGATTTTTGCGGTGACCACCATATTATTATTAGACGCCATCTTAGGGCGGTCGCCGTATTGGCTTCAAAATGACGTCAATTTGTCATATCATAGGGATGACTGAGAAAAATGTAAATCGCCATTTTGCTGGGTCTGCCATATTGGATTTGGAATGACGCCACTTTGCTTATTACATTTCTGTCATCAAGCCGTTTCATTTCATACCCATATCATAGGGATAAATATGGAAATGACGGTTCAAAATTCAGTTCCAAGATTTGTCCCACTGATGCTACATATACTAACAAACATGTCAAGTTAAAAAACAACCTTGTAAAAAGGTTCGTCAGATATTTTTCACATAGTCACACGAATTCAAAAGATCCAGTTTTTATCGAATAGATTAGGTCAAGTTTGAGGAATTCAATTGGGGACATATGTGGATTGCAAATTAGCAAATATCTGAGTTCCGGAAACTATACAAGAAAAGGTCCAATGGGATCAAATTCTACGACTTTTGTGGATGTAATGCCACCTGAAGTCAGAAATATTTGCCAATAAGCTGTCCGACTATAACTCAAAATCAGCAAGATCCATACGAGAGATTTATAAATAATTGGATTCATCCGACATCCCGGCAGTTGACTGAGCTTTATCATATTCCATTCAAATTTCCATGGTAGCACCTTTCTAAAAATAAAGAATTTCATTCAAAATGGAAGAACATTTATTAAAAAACCGATATTTACAATCTTTGATACGTTTTTGAAAGTTTTGTGTTTTGCAAATTGGTAACATTGCAGCGGCCGCGATTTGGTATTTCAATAACCAAATTCGCAGAGCTTTCAGAAAAAAAGAAACACGAAAACGTAGATTACGCAAAAATATCAGTGGTCATTGTCTTTATTCAAATATGGTTTTGTGCGGATTGCATTACGAAATGAGAAATCGTCCTGATCAAGCGACGGACGTCTGCTACTCTGTTGTATGGGACAACTGATCAAGACCAGTTCAGTCCACACCACAGCCAGGCGCACGGTTCGTTGACCGAAAAATATAAATAATTTTTAGACTTTCACTTTTTTCGGAGGTGACACGCGCCTGATGGGCCTTCAACTTCATAAATTGAGCTCCAGGCAATGTTGCCGAAGCCACAAATTTTTCGGTATTTCTACCGAAATGAGACCTGATCCACCAAAATACCGAAAACGTCTTTCACGATTTATTAAAATAATTTATTCAGACGAATTATATGTAGTCTATGTAGTTTCATGCGTCATAACAGTAATACATAAGCGTACACTTAGGAAGTCGGGCACACGAGGGACATAAATTTGGACTGGTTACAATTATGTACAGACATCGTAATAAGAAGACTAGAGCTCGTCTGTATCCAATTGAATATTAAATTAAATTGCCAGGCTTCAAAATTGATGGATAAAACCGAAAAATATTAAGAATCTTATAATTAAAAATGGCTCACTGTATAAGTTGTAATAGAGATCTTGAGATGTTCTAGGAACAAATACCCTCAAAAAACCTGTGTTTAGCCCGCAATACAAAAATATACTATGATTATAGAGTGGGCTTGATCTAGTGATTTTTCCTTCTACCGATTTTGTCATTGAATGCACCAAACTTTAACACTGTCTACCGATTTCGTCTTTTTCGGTTCGGCAACACTGGCTCCAGCGAATCTGGGGTATACCGTTAGCCACGCGATTTGGAAGCTACAAAGCGATTCTGAAGATGTCGCATTGAAAATTGGAGACACGGCATTCAACAGTGGTACCATCAACACTTCAAACATTCCTATTACCCTAGATACAAAATGTCGTCAAATCAATTAACTCCGTGCTTCCCACGCAATTTTCAACAAATGAACTTTGTAGATGCATCTGTGTAGCATCTGAGAGCTTTTGTACGCTATGGTATCTTTATTGTTTGCAGGTTATGAAAATCCTTGTACCCTGGCATAAGGCCGTAGAGTAGAATGAATATCAGTGAAAGTCAAAGCATTGCAAAGCAATCGAGGACAATTCTCGTTCGTCCTGATATTATTTGCTTGAGAAAAAGATACTAAAAATAGATAAGATTCTTCTATTCGTAAATTTCACTGCTGAATAAGCACATCACTAATGTTGTCACCCTATATGATTATTTATATTCAATAAATTATATTGCGCCGGTAGACGCAATTGTTACATCGCTGAGGCATCGTTGGCGTTTTCTCAGCCGTTCAGTTCAACGCGTGGGTCGCAAGCGCGAGCAGCGGCCAGTGCGCTTCATATACGAAATTTTCCAGCATTCTGAGTCTTAAATAATACATGTGTGAAATATGCTTAATAGGCGCGTAGAATTGCTAGGCTTAGAAGTTAATAAATATATTGTGACAAAAAATAAACCCTCCTCCACCACCATACAACACTCAGCCTCCAATTTTTTATGAGCTCCAGTAGTCATGGTTAGTAAGTGTCAATTGCACTACAAGAAGGTTACTATTGCAACCAAAACGTCATACAATAAAGAGGAATTTTAAACAAAAAACTATAAATCCAAAGTATTTCTAGGCTTACACTTACTATTAACGTTTTTCTTATTTTAGCGGGCTGAATTTGTCCTTCAATTTCATTTCATACATCCAATATAAAGTTCAGCCATATTACAATAGTACATGTCCTTTATGCAGAACAGAGTGTCAGGTTACAGAAGTAAATCTTGATTTTTATTTTATTACTGTCCATCAACAAGAGGCAAAATATTCGTCTCTAGACGACAAATTCGCACGTGTGTTGTCAGAATGTCTATTGTGCAACTAACATATGTTTAATTTACGTAATCCCAATATTTATTGAAGCAGGTGTACTCGTATTTTGTAAATAACAATCTAAAAGTGTTCAAATATTGGTATTAGGTAATTTGGCCAAATAGTAACAGCACTTCTTGATGATGTTTATCTTTCTGATAACACAAACTGGGTCAAGTTTATAGACAACGTCATTGGAACGTGTTCATTTTTTTTTTTTTAACTAAAAAGTGCTTACTTCGTATTACTTTCAAAGCGAGAAGGCTTTAATGTCTATTGTTATTATTTTGAGCTGTACGATTGAGAAAATATTTTTTCTTCAGTTGAGGTTTCCCTAAATAACAAATAACTATTGCATTGCAAATATTCATTAAAGTCAAATAAAAATAATCTAGGAAGCATGGAACAGCATATTTGGTAAATGATCTACTGCACTATTTTTGATAACATTGCAATAATATTGTTACGCATATCAGATAGCATTTTGCAGATACAGTATCTAATTTAGGCCTTTAGTGCTTCGAAAACAACTGACTTGTTGGCATACAACTGTGGCCAGATATCCCAACATAATTAGATTCAAAGGTGTTCAATTAATAGGGCGTTATGTCGAGGGTTTTACTTACTCCAAACTCACTTTCATAAAATTTTTTTTATAACACCAATCCATGTCACACAATCACCTCACTAAAATCGTAACTAAAGCTTAGCAATGTCAATGTATGAGATTATATATTTTTGGAATCAAAATTGAAAATCCTATTCACCTGTGAAAAATTCCAATATGGCGTCTCTAAGAAAAAATAGAGTTGATGATTGAGGACAAGAGACGAAACGTCATATTGAAATTCTAATTATGCCACCTTATAGAGGAGAAAAGGTGGCAATGTTAGTGTACTTTTTATTTTGAAATCTCATCTCATAAAGTCAGGAAAAAATAAAAACGATCTTGAGAAAATTCGGCACAGGAATTATGTAAAAAACTCTATAAAACGTCAAAAAAACCTATAAAATGTCATCTTGCAGACTAGGTAGTTTTTAGGGTGCAAACAGTCATTCCCCGTTTGCTCACTAGGATCGTTGTGAGCGTTCATCTATGGATGAACGACTCAACTAAACTACACGCATTGTTGGTTGCATATGTTTTGTGGTTTGTAGTTTTTATCTCTGAGAAGAAAGTTGCTTGAATAGCAAGATCGCATGATTATGTTTATTGGCCTGCATGTGTATAAAATCAGTGATATTTGCCGTGTGAGAAAATCATTACTGAATATGCTGCCATGAAGTATATATATTAGCTGTGCCCGACGGGATATTTATATGTTGTCTTTTCTGAAGACAGGTTACGTTCAAAGTTATAAATTTCGAAAACTTTAGAGGAGCATTACGGGATATCACCACCGCGCCCGCGTTGTGTGTAATTTCTCTTAGCATGTATATGACTTGTAATTCGATAGTGTGCAGGGAATATAATTCTCATCTATCTCATTTTTTAAATTCATCAAATTTGCATAATATGTAATTTCCAGAATGTCCAACTAATTTATAGCTTTGAATCTCAAGTAAGTGTATTTGAGACAAAAATCCAATGGAATTAGCATCAACACATACAACTTATAGCTTAGACCTCCAGTAATGCCATCTCTGAAGCAGATTGTACATCACATCAGAGCCAAACATTGATAACTGAAGCCTCATGACGTTTTCGCAGCCGTACAACGTACAAATAAGTGCTAACTTAACATCTTGTTGAAAAACCTACATAATATCACAAAAAACCAAAGCAACGACACCAAACACAACGTACCGGATTTTTGACAGGTCTTTGGTAGTATTCTGTGATACAATACCTCGTTTTTTGTTCTGTCTAGCAGTCATTGTTATCCGTTTGAAAAATGGAGCCTGCATATCTAATTAGTACCCAATTCGAATATGTTAAGTAACATGAGACGTGAGTCTCATTTCGATTTGAAATTTAAAAAAGAATGTGACAAGGTTAAGTATTAACCTATTTCGTCTTATATAAACGTGTGCGTACGACGTATGTCAGGGTTATTCAAAATTTGGCACACTTTTTTACGCCATTCTTTGCATAATTAGGATTATTCAGAATGGATATAGGTGTGTGCAAGAATCTTGTTAAGCTATTTGCACACGTTGATCCAATTTTCTTCTGCGGTTACTTGGTTGTTAGTATGAAACGGTTTTCATGATTTCAGTCACTAATCCCGGACTAGTTTGCTATAAGTAGTAACATAGTACAGTTTCGAGCAGTACCTTTTTTTGGAAAAAGATCCGTAAGAATCTTCATCGAGCACCGCTTCATATATAAGCACTGTTACATTTTTCAATAAAAATAAATTAAAAGAGCGGTTCTATTGTCTGAAGATTTGAGCGAGTTTTTTGGCAAGTCACCTGGACCTACGCTGGTCTATGGTCTACCTCAACATAACGGCTTTCGGCGCGACAAAAATACCGTTCCTCGTCGAAAGTTACGGAGATTGTAAAGTAATTTATTCCAAATATGCGATTATAAATTAAAGCTGACTTTGGCAAATCCGCTTTTTTCGAACGAGCATGATGATGTGACCGGTCAGAGCGTAGAAAATAGAAATCGCCTTATAATATCAATTGTTAAGCCTTACCATTACACAATAAAATTAGAGTTTTTTGGCAATCTCACAAATACCGCACACGTAAATGTTCAACGTAAATTCTTTTTGATATTGAAGTCAATGACACGTCAAGGATTTATATAAGATAAATGTCAAATGAGGTTAAAATTAACGTTAGCGATATTTTTGTGATTGTCAATACTCGCAATTAATTATGCGAAATGGAACGGTTATGTTAGCCATTTTTTATTAAGTAAAAAATCGTCAACTGCGGTCCTAGGTTAAAAACGAGAGTGTAAGTAATACTTTTTTGGATGACATGTACATCACGAAAAACCATGTCATATTGCGGTCGGTCTGTCTATCCGCAAATCCTTGGTCCGTCTACAACTTGGGAAGTACTGCTCGCTTTCGCATCTTTTTGATGTTGCTGGCTTCACTGGTCGGCTGACGGTCTTCATGAGTGTCGTCGCAAGAGTTTCGAGCTGCCATACGTCTGACGCATCATGCGATCTGGTACTGGGGATGGGCGACATTGCCAGATGGACGGGTAGAGAAATGATGTATAGGGACTAATTGTATGAACCAGTTGATTTCTCTGTTATACATGTTCGTAACTGAGTTCCTTCTCAGAGGGTCTAACTTAAACATGCTGCTTTCGTCCGGACGACCAAACACAACCAACCATGGATAACTGTTTAGTGCTTTTTTGGCAACTTACCAGCAAGGTATTGGCTTGGTCTCTGGGACAACGAATGGAAGTATAGCAACTATCCTCTATCCAGGGAGTAAGGTATATGGCGCTGCATTTTTTCGATAGGGTCTAACTTGTGCTGAACATAATAATCCTTTATGAACTGATGACGGCGTTGCTTGGGAAGTGAAGAGTCAACATACTTCACGCGATTCTTTCATTGATTGTTCACCTAAATAACAATGCAATGCCTTACACGATACGATATATTTCGAACAACTCAACAGGACTACATAGCACAGTTTATTAAAACTTCGGGCCATAACTTAAAATTAGAGAGTTTGCTAATGGCATACAAATTTAGAATGTCGCAAGGAAAAAAATGTGAACAGTTAATTTTCGCAAACGAAACGAGTCGACACGCCAGGCGAATTGGATAACCGTACATATTGAAACACGCATCTGCCAAGTCTATGCGTGCACACAACTTATTCGCAGGTTATAATTGAAAGATTGACCGCTTTTTCGGCCCGAAGAGGAGCCGAATTTCTAATATATGCAAATTTTTCATGCCTGTCTAGTGGCTAGCTCTTCCATGTACGTACATTCTTGTGCTATATTTATAGGTTACATCACCCAAAAAGACGGTGTAACCAATCACATTCTGATGTCGATACCTGGAAGACCGTGTAAATAGATCAATGATACTGATTATATTTGGATTGTTTATGCCTGATGGCGTCTCTGGTCTCTGTCCCTTGATGTCATTGTAACAGGATCAGTGGCGTAACCATAGAATATTTTAATCTACTGGCTGAGAAGTGAAACCACAGACGTAGAGGTAAAGGTTTACTATTTCAAAACATAAAATGGTACTTAGATTTAATGTTCTTATTTTTTAATGATTTTTATGTATGCAGTTATTTAGGCTTATATCTACCAGCTAATAAATCTTATTAAACCGAACAAAAGACTTTATGTTAACTTAAGTATGTTACGGCTTCCTTACCGAGAACAGTGTTCAAGTCTATTCCTTCTCATACTGATTTCTTAGTTTCTTTTAAATTTCTGAAGGGATTTAGATAAAATTCTTCTGTGAATTGAAGTTAGGGATTATGGGACTTGTACGGTTATATTCAACTGAATTACTCCAGGGGTGGTGCTGTAAAATTTTAGCCTGGTACTCACACAGCAGTACACCACTGGTTTGTTTGTGAGCATGCTTAAGGGAGTCTGTAGCTATAAAATCAACCGAATGTCAAACACACAGAAATAAACTGCAAGACTTGCAAATTTTGATCCTTATGAAATCAGATATATTCCAGTACTTCTATAGTAAATACACTTCAAACAAAAACTCTGGTTTTTGTTGTTTTTTTCGACCCCGATGAATAAATTTGGCGCAATTTAAGGGTATCTCCACATTCCTTTTTAAATCTAGCAGTATTTTTATTTGGCTCTGGGATAACTGAGCCGTCTATCGTCGGTGCAGAATTTTATTTTATAACTCAAGTAATTTAAGAAATTGAAAATATATAAATTAAATAGATTGTTAAGTTTAGTGAGATCTACTTGAAATAAAAAAATAATTAGAAACAATCGTAAATTAAAAATCACTAGATACAATTTTTAATCTGCAATTTTGAATACATTTCACTGAACATTTAAAAAATACATTCAGTGGGCCTAAGTTCAAATGTTTCATCTTTTTACGTCTAATGGTACTTTACTAAAATTGCATTTATCGAATATTTTTTATCCAAAAAAAACTTTTGGTACACGATCCATTATTCTGGTCCCATGATTTTGATTCTAAGGTAATTAATTTTGATAACAGATCCGTAACCAGCAAATGTGAAAACTCCATTCTTCCAGATCACTAATTCGAGCTTTAGGTATTTCTCGAACTATTTTCAGATTGGTACGCCTCTGTTAGTCAGACTGAACAAAAATATAATATGTAAAAAGTTGAATATGGTAACGTGAGGCTAGCAGTTCGTTTACCCTATCTTAAATGTGAAGGTTACGAGAATTTAATGAAATTCTTGAGAAATCTTTTCCCAGAACACACGACAGGGTGCAAGCAAGATGTCAAGTGATTCTTATTACAAGCACATGTATTGAACTATATAGAAGGGTCCTTTTATAAAGATTTTCCACAAAGCATGCGTAAATCTTATGTTTTAAAGATATGACTGTCGGAGTTAGGAGTAATAAAGAAGTATCTGTGACAAAACGACTCAAAATGCCTTTTGGGATAATGCGGTAGCATCACAATCGTTGAGCATGGATGATGTCTTTAAGCAGGCCAAGATGTTAATAAAAGCGTACTCCGCTGAGGCTATTATGGCAAAAAAAGAATTGCGTAATCTACTTTGGATCGTACAATACAAAAATAAATAGACCTCATGAAAATAGGATAAGATCCTACCGGTGTATTGAATTTAATTGTAATATATTCAACATGAGGAAGTTTGTTAATGAAGAGATATATGAAGACACCGTGGCCTTAGTTTACATCAATATGACTCCTAGTATCTACTAATTTAGTACAACCCGTGTAATGAATTTGTAATAAAAACTACTGACAATTGTAGTTCTATCTTTGACAGTTATTTCATATAATAACTATATTTTCAATTCGACTTCTAAAAAATAAATAAAATAAAAATATACTGCAGATAATCTTATCACTTTCAAGTGCCCTGAAATCTCTATAACGCTGGTCTATATTTTCAAGGATACATTGTGAAAGAAGGAACATAATGTATGTCTAAGTTGAAGTCCATCAATGTTCAATAATTTTATCTGTAGTTATGTTGTATCAAAAATAATCGCGGCCCCATTTAAAATATGACCGTGACCTACTATTATAAGTAATACATATCTGATATTTTTTCTTGAAAAGGTGGATCACACAGTAAGAGTATTGCTCCATAGTGATTACATTAAATAGAAAAAAATAACATCAAGTAGATTGTCAAAATTGGTGTAGGAGGTAAAATTCTTATTTACTTGATTGAAAACATTTTCCGGTATTGCCTAACAAATACGGTCAATCAATAAATTCTGACATGTTAACATACATATTTATGATGTTATCTGAATTGCGATATAGGAGCAACTAATTGATTACTATAGTTGGTGTTTGTCCAAAAATAGTTAACGTATCATTCGTGAAGTTTGTACTACCATGAACCTACAATTATCAGTAGGATGATGGATCGTAAATTGAAAGATCAATTTTACGCTATTGAAAACGTGGTTACAAGGTCGCCATGTTAATCGTCATTATGTTAGTACAGTCAGTTTGAATACTCTATGAATAGCAGCGCGCAACGCAGCCCACTAAGGTGAAATACTGCAAGTCCTTTGGAAGCAGTACCTACGTGAAAACGGACATATGTGTATGTGAATGTCTATTTTAAATTTGTACAGTTGTCTGTCTCCTCCATGAATCTTCAAAAAGCTACAAGGTAGAGGAGGAGCAGCATATTTGGAATACTGCAGATAGCTTGGAATATTTAGTTATCTAAATAAATATAAACGCTGCGTGTAATTGTTTGCCGTGAATATAATGCCGTTAATCACACGAAACCACAAATACTAAGAACAGGTCGCCATCTTGCCATTTCTGCTACCAGCCACATGGAAACCAGACGTCTACTTTGGAAACTTTTTCTGTAAGAGTGCAATCATCGATAATCATTTACCATGATACGTTAGTTTGCAATTTTATTTTGAATTTGTGAATATATTTAGAATTGAAAATATGACATGGAATTTTAAGCTAGGATGTCATGTTATCAGTTTGGAATAGGTTCAGTGCTTAATGTGCAAATTGTGAGTTCACGCTGCTTGTAGTGGTTATGAATTCAGTGTGTACTACATATTATCTGTGTTTATTGTAAGAACAGTAACTAAGAACACTAAAGTTCAGGCCAAATACTGATTTGTGATTATTGTGACTGATTACTTGATGATTGATAATTATAAGCTATTTTGTTAAACAGATTAATTACCAAAACGGTTGCAAATTTGAGAAATTTCTTAGTTTCTTACTAAAGGTGTAAACAACTGTCAAAAAAGGTGCTTATAATTTGGAATATATACTATATTCCAAACTACCTGCATCCTAAGTAAATTTACGCTTTTGGTGTTTTTTATTTTGGTAAATATTTTGATGGGGTTCCTGGTTTTTGTTTTGTTTGATAGTTTATATAATTAAAACTTAATAATTTCCTACTAATTTAATGCATTTTTTATTTTGGTATTCCGTTTATATGCTGCAGTTCATCTACTGCGGAACCGATCCACTTTTATTAAGCTCGCTACTAGTGTAAGGATGTGAAAAAAATCAAGAAAACGAAAAAATAAAAAAGTTGCTTTTCATTATTGAACAAAGGAAGGTTTATCGCGCGATTCAACTTTGTGTGGCTTAATGAATTCCAGATAGGTTATACTATCAGTCCAAAAAAGTTTTGTACCAAAGTCGCTTTTCAACAGTTTAAAGTATGCAGGCATACATAAAAATACACTTGAGCTAGCGCACTGTTAGTACCGAATCAACCTACTTGACACATTTTTTATCATCACGAAAAACTAGAAAAGCTTTTGAGAACTTGTATATTTGTATAAGCATATTTGGGAAGCGATTTTCCTAGTTTGTTTTTTACAATTTGACTGTATTATATTGTGTAAGCTAAAGATACGTAAGCTTAGAACATTCACTATATGGGATGGAATATTTCGGACAAGTAACGAGTACTATTCGTCTAAAATCGACTGTTTACACTCATACTGAAGTAGGTTTTCGTGTTTCGACACCTTTTTAAATCACATCATTTGATATGATTCAAGAATTTTCAATCAAGATTTTCCTATTTAGCCATTTGCAATGGATCCAAGAAGTGGTGTAGAAGTAGCTGAATTTTTTAATGGTTACAGGGCATTACCTATTTCAGCTAGTCTTTTTTACTGACAATAAAGTTATTTCTCGTGTCTATTTATGATACTACCTTAAAATATTGAAGACTGAGTCATTGTGAAGATAGTGTAATTTCGCGGAAGAAAGATATGCAAAACAGATGAACTACGTGATGCAGATATTTTCCAGAGCAGACATCATACAAAATTTAATCTATTAAGTTGAAAGTCTCCACCACCGACGCAAAGATTAACATGTTTATTGTTGATGCACTTCTGTTTACCGGATATTCTTAGAATTTCTTGTCAACGCAGCTATTTGTGAATATGCATTTTCCTTTTTTATTATATTTATAGCTAGCAATGTTGACATACGATACGCAAACGTCATTTGGTACAAAAATTGAGCTTTTGTACGTTGTGTTTTAGAGTGAGAAGACTGAAAGAATACGTTAATCATAAATAATTTAAAAAAATTGGGACAATAACCCTGAAATACTACTTAAAATATACATTGCACGATACTAATTATAGATGCCTTAGACGTAGATACGATTAAAACCACTTATACGTCCTGGAATCATCACTTCATTCTATGCCACATACTTTCTGAAACTATTTTTTCCATTATTCCAAGGGTGAACTAACTAAATATCTTAAAATAATTTATTAAAATCACCCCTTAAGAATAAATCATACTTTCCTTGGATGTACAGTTAGTATTTTGGGGTTTTAAGTACACTAAGACAAGTTATTTAAAATCATTAGTGATCTGTTATCATTAATATAGGCAAGAACTGCTGAAGTATGATACTAGTTTAACCTGTGGTAATTTTAGGACGGCAGGGTATTAAGTATCTTGAAAAGTGACATTTTGTCGTTTTTTTTACATTTTGTAGATTTTTGGTGACAACGTAGGTTTTTCTACTTAGCACAAGCGGTTAGGCACTTTAAACTTGTTTTGTAGCTGTAAGTGGAATGAACTGTTTGAACACTAAAAACTACCTAGTCTGCACGATGTCATTTTCTCGGTTTTTTGACGTTTTTCAGGTTTTTCACATAATACTCCTGCGAAACCTACATGTCGATATTCGTGCAGTAGATCTGCGATTCTATTGGTTCTTAACGTGATACAGAATAAAGAATAAAGCAGTTGCTTGCTATGGATAAATAAAAGAAGACTTTCAATTGTACAAATTGTTGCGTCCGGAGTTAAAAATTATACAGAAAAGTGAATCCGACTTTCAAACAACTTGACCAATTGTCATTCAAAGACCGATTAAGTAATCTACAAATGAAACCATTTCGTTTGATATCTCATTCAAGTTCATCTTCCAAAACTTTAAACAGCTGAGCCAAAGACGATTAAAAAAACTGCAGGCAAATCGGTTAATTTGTTGGAAACCACCTCGTTTTGAGTCGTGAATCGAAAAGATACAAATCAACACAATAATACTCACCTAATGGGGGCATGCGTGGTACCCATGGGTACAATGCTGGATATCCTGAGCACCTCCAAGATAGTGGACTCTGTGGTAGGCAGATACGCGATATCTTCCAATTTGGGCAACCTTGTCCTGCCAACAACTTGGTCCAACTCTTCCTGGACGGCCTTTGCGCGATCTGGATGGTACAACATGAAAAGTACCGCCCATCTTAGGGTGCTTTTGATCGTTTCCATACCGGCGGAGAATAGGTCACCCATGATTTGCTGCATCTGACGGTCTGGAAAGAAATGAAATAGCTTGAAGCGCTTGTCCCACTATTTTTTTTAAACAATCAAACCGGGTCTTTGCATAAATAAGATGTATACAAGTAATTTTATCGAAACAAGATAGCACAAAGTGCCACCTGTTACCAGAATAAACCATTACGAAAGTAATGCCGTCTGTTGAAATTGCATGACAGTTCGTATAGTCAGCAGAGTCAGCACTGTGGCCGCTAGATACCGCCGATTCTGGCACTATAGTAGATACACTCTACTCGACAATTAACATACTTGTACTATAGTTGTCCTTCTTCCGGAACAGATGTCCATGGTAGGCCGTCGATAGTCGGACAAACGAAATCTACATTACAAGTTTTTTCAAATAATTCTATGCCTCCCAGTGATACATTTTCAAGCATTGCTGGCCTTAAGTGCGATCTTTAAAAAAACAATAAGCAAAATTTTTGCGCAAATATTAGTTACATCTGTTTGGCAACTAATCATACTCTGAGAGGAGGTGAAGTGGAATGATAGCAATGCACACTTAAGGTACAGTATGGCCGCGCACCACGTTCTTATTTTCTTAGATTTATATCAATGATATTATATTAACGTATCAAGAAATCCTTCATAAAATAGAATTTTAGAATTTCTGAGCAGTGTAGAAAAAGTGGTCATGTTATGGTTTGGCGAAACTGCAGGAATAATATCATTTTTAAATGAGTTATTTACAAAAAGATATGAGATAAAGCATTTATCAGGCGCCACTTTTCGCAGGTTATCAGCGCTATCTCAAAAGACCAATAAAAATGAGCTCACTGCAACATACTGCACGTATATTGCATCATATAATAAAAATTAATATTTTCCATTTTGTTTGAATATGATCACTGTTATCGGTGTTAAATATTATTGTAATTTATTTCTGTCACATTCCAATAATACGAAGCATATTTACTTAAACGGCTAATATAAGCGACGTTGATGAGCCTGAACTTTTGCTCTTATATGCACTCTCCCCAATGACTGATTGAAATTTCGTCCGTGGAGATAAAATAAACAAAGCTGTATTCAAATTGTTAATGCATTTTTAAACCCAAAGTCAAGTCAAGAAAGAACTAAATAGCTAAAAAGGGAAAGAAAGCTACTTACCATGGTCCCTTCCACCAAAAAGGTCGTGTCCATTTCCTTCAGCATTGGCCTTTTGAATCTCATAGAGATAGGTGTCCAAAAGATCCCTTAGGTGCTCAGAATTGAAGGTTTTCTTATGTTCATCGATCGTTTCTTGCAGAAATTTGGCCATTTCTTCGCGATTCTAATAAAAAAATCTTGATGTTTTATGAATATTGAAACATGATTTTTTATTGCACTTTAAATGTTTGAATTTCTTCCTAAATACATCAGGATACAATGTTCAAAATTAGAGTGTTTTCGTGTCATAGAAACTTATTTTTCCCAAACAATGGTTGAACCGATCACCAAGTTTGATTTAACCAGTATTACAAGATAAAACTAAAATAAAAATTATATATTATCCAAAATGGTTAGAAAATATATTATATATTTTTTTATTAGATATCAGCTGTCACGAAATATCATAATTTTATCTAAATTGTGATAATACGTACTTGAAATCTAAAATCAACTCAAACTAAGTTATGATCTAGGTCGTGATAAAAATTATATCAGTTTTGGCCTATTTATTTTGACGACCTTCAATGACAATCTCAAAGGTCGATACAGGGACTTAATTTTGGAATTTTCGTGATCTTCGATTATGCAGGATGTTTAAACATTTAACGAACTTCATCTTTAAAATATGTGTTCATCTTACTTTGGCGAATTTCTGCAAAGTGGCAGCGTAGCCGGGTAGGTGCCTCAAGAAAGGTATGAAGAGAGCAGCTTCTAGAGATCCGAATAGCTTGAAACCTTCATCGATGAGATTCATGAATCGGATGAATTTCGCATCTGTGTGCGAAAACCTTACCTGTAAAAATGTTCTCGTTATAGCGCAGGAAAAAAGTGTTGAGCAACAGCAAGTATTAACCAAGATAGACAAAAACTTGTTACCAAGCTAAATTGGGCATGTAAATACTAATTTGATAATAATAATATATCTTTAATGCCCAACAGAAGAATCCACTTATAGGATAATAATAAAACATATCATAAATAATTGAAGCAAATCGTTAGATTACAACACTTTTAACTAAAATAACAGCCCGACCAGTTTTTTGAAAAATTAAGAAAAAAATGAATAAATTACTTCATGTCTTAAATTTTATAAATCAAATGATAGCATCACTGAATTTATCCAGCATATTTTTGACTTTATCGTTATGAATGTCGCAATTATCTGCTATAGCGATAAAGATGGAGTACAAAAAGTAGATGCGTGACTCAAAAATACCATTTGCATCAAGTTATTCATGCTTTTGATTTGTATGATTTTCAGTCTTTTCTCTTCTTCAGACAGGCTGGGGTATTTCTAAATTTCTACTATTCCGTGTCAGAACCAGCGCTCTTCTATTGTGAGGTTATGTTTTTATCTAATTTAGCATCAAACAACACAACCAAATCTCTTGCTTTAGAACAACGCATTGATATCAGTTTTCGACTCGACCAACGGGAAGATCCCCAAAACACCAAGTTCCTAAATAAGGGTTCGCGACACTTCAGGCCATTTTGACGACTATACTCGAAATTAGCGTACCAAATTACATGTATGGATTTTCATCCGCTACCATCTTCTTGGCTTCATACCTTTTAGTAGTACATTCGAGGGCTATCGAAAGTAGACTATAGAATATTTTCTTACCGACATGAGTACATCACAGATAACGTTAGAGATAGACACAGCAAAGACTGGGTTCAAGTCCACTGCGTCATCTCCTTTTTGCCTGAGCACGTTAAGGAACTCCTCCACTTCATTCATGATCCTTTTTTCCATTTGCTGCTTCCTGGTGCCCACATAGGACATCCCGAAGTGTCTGAGGCCATCGTGAAGAAACCTACGTTGGTCTTTCCATAGTTTACCGGCCACATTTATTACACCTGAAACAAAGTAGAGAAATTTGAGTTAACCACACTGAAAAAACGTGTTCAATTAAACAGTTGTTCTGGGAAAAAAGTCTCCGTATTAAATTTTTCAATTACACTAACTAACAAAATTATTCGGTTTAATTAAGCAAAATTTTCTGGAGCCAAGTTAACTGAAAGCCAATTAAACCAATTTTCTTGGAAATTGCAAACCATCTACCTGTTTTATTGAACTTTTTAATGACTAAGGTAATTTAGTTTATGCAGAAAAGGTACATTTATAACAATTTAGCTTTTTAATAAAATTTGTTGAACTGTTTATTTGAATCGCGGCTCGGCAGGCAGCTGAGGAGGGGATCAATTATGGTGATCAAGGAAAATACTCGAGCATATAGCGCTTAGTGACCCATAACCATAGTTATTAGAATGGTTCCCGCCCCAAATGAAACACTTTGTGTAGGGGAGGCGCTGCTGACGTGACGGAAGAGGAAGAACTTTGAAATATTATTTATGCAACCATATTTAGGCCAATGAAGAGCATTTATACTAAACATGTGCTTAACATAGGCTTCATGTGCTATATTCTTTTATTGGAAGTGAAGCGTGCTGTTGGTGTAGACTTTGTAGTACCTACTTTAGTTTGTTTGTTTACTTGTGCTGTTGAATTTATTTATATATTATGTAAATACGTTGAATGCGTGTGAGTGCAATATTAGAAATATTGTTAGAAATAAAAGTACACTTCTTGTAGACATGATCAAGTGCCTTATTCAGTATCAGCTCTACCTTTCCCTACTGTCGGAATTTAAAAAAAGAATTGCTTCTAGTGAATGGTGATATACTATAACCTGTTTCTTGGACAATCAGACAAATATTTGGTATATAATAGGTGCACAATCAATAAAAATAAAAAGTTACGAATTGTAGAATTCGGAAGTTTTTATTTTGATTTGAAAACATCGACTATCAATTTTATATTATATCTTCAATTGTTTTGATATCTAAAATTTGTCACAGCAAAGTTATAATATACATCACTCAGTAAAGTGCAATTAGTTTTTTCAAATTCCAAATACTATCCGAATGTCGTTTTAAATCTCAATGAAATAATACACTAAAACTAGACAGACACTTTTACCTAAACTAATTAAACAAATTTAATGAATATAGTTAAATTGTTTTACTTGGAGCAGGTGAACTCATTTTAATAGCTCATTAATTTTAAATAAGTCGGTGTAATGAATCTAAGGAAACGGTTTAATAAATTCAATTAAACGATTGCGCCTTCTTGAACTTGTTTCATAGATTCAAGTAAACTGTTTTAGAAATCGGACTTTAATCAAACTAATTAAATTTGTTAGCTGTCACATAGTTAATTAAATTTTTTTTAATTGTCCCAATTAATTAATAGTTTTTACTTAATTTTTTTCTCAGTGCAATCGATTAGTTGATCAAACAATATATCAATGAGTAAATCGAAGAACTGGTACGACCGTTTGTTAATTCCTAGGATATTGGTGATGCAGAACATTCTTTATAAGGACTTATCTAAAATAGAAACGTATAAGAGTCTTAAGTATACCAAAAACCCTTGCAAAATGTCGTCGCCTTGATCACCTCGTTAAAGATGTACAAAAAACATGCTGCGTATTTACTACATTTTAAGCAAGGCTAACTACCAATCAATAACTGACTCATTCAACAATCTTTCCAGAGGAACTCGCGGTTCTTCTCTGTACCTAAAGATTGTTCGCGAAACTACTTGAATATTTAAAACTTTACGTGCCAGTAACATTTGATTACGATTGAAAACCGATTATAAAAAACAGTGAATCAATCTCGCAGGGTAACTAGAATTTTCCGTAGATTATAGCAAGTATAGATGCTTGTCAGGCCGAATCAAAACCGTAGAATGTTTAAAATTCGTCTTTATTGAACGACGTTTCGGTCCTAACGATGACCTTTTTTAAGTTCAATTGACACTTTTTGACAATATACGAGTATTTTGTTTTTTGTCTTGACACTTCGTTTGATTTCCCATTCATTTTCATATTCATATACAGTGTGTAACTACAGTCTGAAAGGTCCTGTAACATGATGAGATTGCGCGAAGCCATCATTGCAATTTAAGATTGCACCGAGCAAAACTAGCAAAGTCGCCTGGGATAGGCATTTCCGTTCCCCAAAGGACGGCTAGAACCAATTGAGCAGTTTCAAAGGCTTATAAGAAAGGCACGCGGATGTATAAAAAATCGATAGCAACACACTGTTGGGTACCCACTACTGAAACTAGACTCAATTCAAAATTAAAAACATTTTTTCGATACATCCAGATGTTTTTTTATAACCCTTTGAAACTGCTTAGATGTATTTAGTAGTATTTAGGTAGACTATCAAATAATCTTCGCAGAGTAGAAATAATGAGAATGTCACAGTGATCAGGTCTTGTAGTGATTGACCGTTTTTATTTCGTCTTAATATTAATGGGACCATCAGCCAACGTAAAGCGGTCCAGTGATGCAGCGCTTTATGTTGAATAGCAGTAGCCGTGGCATGGCTTTAAAAGCTTGCAACATTAACCACAGATTATAAAATCTGATAGCCAAATAAAAACTGTTGTTAAACTGCTTACTGCTATTCAGCATAAAAGCGCGGAGCCGCTTTACGTTGACTGAACGATCCCATTGTTTAGCTTCAAAAAAAAAATGTTTTTGCTGTTTTAAGTTGGCTTCTCCTTTGAATGCAAATATACTTTTGCCGCAGGCTTCTATTAACTGTCAGAAGAATAACCATTTCTGTATTGCCACCAAATCGCCACGTTCCATGAGGAACCGGGATAAAAATCAAATCTACTATTCGTAGTCGAATCTGTCAGTCATGGTTGCCCAGAAACCAGACAATGTCAAGGAAAAGGAGAAAGCGAAAGAGAAGAAAAAAGGAGAAGAGCAAAGAAAAACAGAAGTGGTTGGTTTAAGAGGAAACACCTAGGTTTTTTGACTTGGTACACGGATTAATTTTGAGGTGAACTAAACAAATTTTGATTCGATTTTGTTAGAGTGTAATCATAATTTTTCTAGTTCGCCCTAATTTTTTATTACAGTGCGAGCCGTGGCCTTGAATGTTTACGAATTTGTGTGTGTAGTGTCTCGTTTGAGACAGCATGAAGCGTTGCAAATTGTTCGCAAAGTTCTACTTTGCAGCACTTGAAGACTTTGCATGTGTGTCTTGGCAAGAAAACACCAAGCCGTACATAAAAAGTAATGGCTAGTATAATAATCATTTTATATAGGTGAACTTTTTTTATCAAACTCAATTTGGAGGGTCTACATAACAAAGGATATAGTTGCCGGAACGAAATTTGGAATTTTGTTTTCAAGGCTGCTGAATGTTTTTGCCGGGTCATGCCCTTATCAAGGGTGACACCGAGGTACTTGGCAGAATTTGTCCATGGTACACGATTGCCGTCTACAGAAACCTCTGCTGGGGGGCCGCGACGTTTTGTGGTACAATAAATAGCCTGCGTTTTCGAATGATTAATTGTAATCAGCCACCGTTCCGCCCACTCTAGTACTTCTTCCACCGCACTATGCAACCCATCGTGAACCAGATCACCAGCACATGACTATGCGATAAGTGCAGTGTCGTCAGCATAGAGGTAGACTTCACAGTTTCTGGGGCAAGGGACATCATGGATAAAAAGCGAATTAAGGATTGGTCCTAGGACCGAACCCCGAGGAACACCGGCCTGTACTGGCCGTGTTGTTGACAAAACATTGTTAATTTTGTTCCAAAACTTCGTTCCTTCAAGAAAGGATTTGAGTAATTTTAGAAGCCAAAAAGGGAAACCCTTTTGGATTAGTTTATAAAGGAGGCCCGCGTGCCACACCTTGTCAAAGGCCTTTGAGACATCTAGAAGCAAGATGCCAGTACTCATGCTGAGGGTGAACCCTCTGGTTACATGCCTGACTGCCTGTAGCTCGGTGCTATGCTCGGACCGAAAACCGAATTGAACGTCAGGAATCTCGTGGTGATTTGACGAGAAATTCTCAAAATGGCGATAAATCACCTTTTCGGCGAGCTTAGAAGGAGCTGACAGCAGACTAATGGGACGGTAATCCTGAGGAAATATCAAACCCACCTTCTTTGAAATCATGATGATCTCAGCAGTCCTCCTCCCCGCAGGGAAGTGCTGGATTCTGAGTATCGCATTGATTATTGTCACCAAATATATCAGAGCTTTCGGCGAGAGCAGCTTCAGCGCCTTGTTGGTGATTTGAAAATCAAATCTTTGTTGGATGCTTGTTTCGACGTAAAACAGGGGAATTATCTTTTAATTTTAAATATGTGTTTACAAGACATGAGCATAAACTTGACGATAAAGTGAAGTCTTTGAAAAATGTATGAAAACAATCTAATTTAGGTAATAAAAATGGAATTCTAGTTTTAATAGGTAGTAATAATTATCAATTTGAAGTTCTAATAAAAAAATTACTCTGCACTTACAGATCAATGTTACATGTGGTAACACGTGATTTATCTTCAATATATGTTTACAATAAATGCTTATCCTACGAATTTATCTACACATTCATTTATCTATTACATAAAACGCACAGAGTAATTTTAGTATATCAGAAGGTGTTAATGATATTCTCATTCACTTATAGACTAGTGATCAAATGTTTTAATTGTACGTAGAACCTTCTTTCTTAATACGATTAATAAGTTTTCACTAGGTAAATTAAAAAATAATGTGTATTTGATAGAAGTCTATCTTTATTTGGCCAAATGAAACCCCATATGTGGAAATAACTCTTTGAGATCATGAAAATTACAACACTTGCTTAAGATGTTACATTTTTTACCTTTTCAAGTTGAGACTAATCGAGTATTTGAAGCTTGTGTGAATAATACCTAGGATATAAAGACAGACTGAAAATCTAGAGCAACGGAATTACGAGGAACCAGTTGATAAGATCCAAAATCTACAGGGTAGGATTTCTTGTGCATTCGAATTTGTAAATTTATAAACATGCAGAAAGCTTAGAAAAATTTGAGAGATCTCCGCCAGTTCCATTAAGGACCGAGTGTCTACCTCTAGCTGGAAGGTTGGTGCTTAACATAAATCTCAAAAGTAATAATTGAATATAGGCAGTAATTTTGGAATTCACAATGCAATTTCTGCTGTGATTACCAGTCTATCAAACAAGGATTTTGATAAAATCAATTAAGTTCATTGACCCCTTACGCATGTCGGCCGATATCACATGTATTGATCTGGATTTCGATTTACAATCAGCAAAGCAGGTGAATGACCGCCTAAAATGTCTTATCTTCAGCATCTGAGTTTGCTTGGTGTATGTTGGTTGATCTCAATTTTGATTTGATTGGCTGATACCTGATCGGCCGTGGTTGGTTGGTCCGGGTCAATGACCGCGCATGTCGCATACATACGCATTTCGAGTGAATGGGTACAACAGAACAGAATACAGAATGGACATCAAGGCGTCCGGCGATGGTCTCAATTCAAGAGGAAAGCTTTTTTGCGAGCCGCGGTCTAGTCACCTGGGCCAGCCGGATATGCACGCTTTATTTAAAAGCACTCTAGAAGCATATCTTTTAGAATGAGTAAACCTGCGTTTCTAATTTCATTATAAATCATTTATTTTTTGATACATAAACAAAAAATAGGGATATGGAAGATTGTTTAGGGAAAATAAACGGGTTGGATTTTTCAAAAATATATTTTTTGGAACAAATAATCATGGGAAAAATGTCTCAGTTCAAGTTTTAAAGACAAATGTATGGAGAACTTTATGATTTGTGAAATACCCTCCCCCATCTCATACTACCCCAAACCCTAGGAGCCTCTGAAGGATCAGAAAATAATTATCAAAATAAGACAGCAAAAAGTGCCAACTATTACCAAAACCAACCGCTGTGAAAGTGAAAACATCAAGCTGACTGTTGGATTTGTATCTTACTTTGAGCTGTCTTTTTCGATAAACCTTATACCCTAAATAGACTACAGTTGTTCAGCTTTTGTTCGTTGTCCACCGAGACTAAGCCTACACCATGCTGAAGAGTTGTCAAATAGCACGAAACAGCTGTCCATGGTTGGCCGTCTATGCTTGGACAAACTAAAGCTATATTACTAGTTTATTAAAAAAGAAGTTTGAGTGATTTTTATTCTTTTCGATTTTTGTAGTAAGTACCAAGTTCTGTCATCCTTGGCATAGTAGTAATCTTGTGTGAAAATTTCATCAAAATCCGATCGCTAACAATGAGTGATATGATTTTTGTGATGTACATGTCATCTTTCATCGGAAAAACAATATCTTTTTGACGATTACAAAACTTCGTTCGTGGCGTGAGAAGTAAAATGTGCCAAATGTTTGATTTTTGTGAGAAGTTGACAGACACCTTTTTTTTCAGGAAAATTTAATTTAGAAAAATCAATTTAGGTCATATTCTAAATGTTTTGTTTAAGTCTCAAAAATAAATGAGTTATCTTATGCCTCATCCTTAATCATAGAGAAGCGTCTCAAAAAAGTATAACACAACAATAACGACGTTCAAATTATTTGGTTTCTAATTTGCAAGCTTCATTGCCTTTAAAGGGGCGCACGGTAATCTTTTGTGGTTAAAAATAGAGGGCACACGAATTATTTTGACCGATGCTGAAACAACTGTCCTGCAGACTTGCACACTTTTAAATTTGTTGGATGCGAACGGTGCGCCGTGTCACTCAAAAAGTACCAGCTGTTTAAGTAAGCTGGCGTGCGAGGTCATTCACCTCTTTTCGGCTGTTGTGTTTTTAAAATACACTTCTGCAAGCGGACATTTTCACGGAACTGGGTTATCGAGGCACTTACATACATTATTCCGGAGAAAATCGGTCAGTAGTAGTAGTAGTAGTAGTACTTTGGTACTGTAGTGAATATACAGGGTGACACCACAGGTTGCATATTAGGCATAACGGGAAGCAGTAAAACAGATAGGTGTTTTAATGAAGTAGCCATGAAGGTGAAGCCTAAATGGCAGAGTACCGTGGCTCTTACAAAAGAGTAGGAAGAGATTTTGTTAAACGAGTTAAAACTAACCAAAAAGTTGAACTAGAACATTGTTCCACATACTCGATACAACAGGAACAAAGGAGCGGTCCTACTAGCCAGTTTTCAGCACGATCAAGATTACAAAGCAGGAGCCAGGCGAGTCAGTTTAGCAGACTGGAAAAAGTTGAATGGAAAAGTTGCTACAAAACTCTTTCTCCCTAAGATTCTCGAACGAACAAAGTAATTCAATGAAAGCCCCGATCACCCCCAGGCGGTGCCCATATAGACGGTTTACATTATTCAAATAAAATAAATAGCTACTGGCTATCTGTGATGCACTATGCACTCTTTAACTACAGATTCTTCAACGTTGCCATAGTTACCGGATTTAACATACTTACACACGACCTTAGGTTTTGAAGGAAACAATGTAAAATTAAAACTTGAAAACTGAAGAAATAGGTAACGATCATCGAGGGCATGATATGGCACGACCAAATCTCGAAAATCTCGGCACTTTTATAAGGATAGATAAAACAGCTTGGAATAGCGCCTTTGGCCGCCTCGTTCTAGATCTGCGAGGCGAACCTGTCAGGCGTTTACTTCTCATTATAGGTTTGTGCAACAATAATCATAGGTTTCGAAAATATGATATCGTTAAGTTCCTTCTAGAAGTGGTGATACGTCTGTGATTGCTTTTTCCTGGAACAGATTTTCTTTGCGTTTCGGTTACTAAGTCATAACTGTCAGACGTCACAACATCACTATATAGCTTCCGTTTTTGATCAAGTCATCGGTAGTGTCTCATACTAACAAATCTTTCTTGACGTTTCAGTTGAGTTTTGCAGACATTCTTCGAATGAACTACTGTGGCAACATGGCTGTGTGCAGCTTCCGTAACTAATCAAGTCTTCAGTACTAATAAAGCTTTCTTGACATTTCGGATGCCTCAAGGCATACTTTGCAGGATTCTCCATCGTATGAAGTGACGTGGCAACAAGGCTGCCTATCTTCCGTTATTAACAGAGTTGTCGCTACTTTCTTATACTAATGCCTCAATGTACGCCTTGCAGGCATTCTTCGTCGTGTCAGGTGACGTGACAACATGGCTGTGTCTGTATTCCGTTCTTGACTAAGAAATCGATGTCTTTTACTAATACAACTTTCTTGACGTTAAAAATGGCCCAAGGCGAGCAGCATGACATAATAAAGCACCAGTGGTGTGGGTATGATTGAAATTGCCCCTGGGCTGTAGACTAATTGGTTAGGTCGGTTCCCCGGAAAGGAGGAGATGCGGGTTCGAATCCGACCGATGCCCATTTTTCCTTTTTCTCAAGTTGCTGTTTACTAAGCAGTAACAATACAGGCTCAAAGCATGGTTTGCAAACATCCTTCGTCTTATGAAGTGACGTGGCAACACGGCCGTGTGTAGCTTCCGTTCTTGACCAAGTCATCGGTACCGTTATTAACCTACTTGCTGAAAGGCACAGTAGCCAGTCGCGCGGTGGCTGTGGGGCGTCCAAATAACTCATTATTATCCATCGACGCCGCGCCATTTACAGCTGATCGGTTGGTAATTAGGCCGAAAATAGCTCAGGCGCTGCTACCACTCGTACCTGCAAGTACGTGCGAGGGGAGAGTGGGGCAATTTCGATCATGTAGTAGGTACTGCCTTTCTCTATCACTTAAATGAACTTCGGTTCTGACAGATGCAGCAACAGGCATTTTATATTTTTTGGAAATGCGCGCCGTATTTTTTGGTTTTTTTTGTGCACAGCTAAACCAGAGGAACAACACCTAGAAATTGGAATTCTTGGTATGATCGAGCCAGCTTTTAGTACTACATTGCATATATTGAGGTTGAGAAGCGTAACTTCAGAACTGACTATTAATATTTGGTTGCATTTAAAGTCATTTAATTTTTGGATCCGACATGAGTTTTTAAAGTACTTTGTATGTACATCATTCTATACCTAAAACGTTTTTAGGATATCTCAAATTTTGCTTAAAAAAAGAAAAATGTAAACCAAAAAATTAAACAATTTTTTCTTGTAATTTTGCCTCTGTCATATGATTTGCCACGTCTTTCTTATATTACTTTAGTCGAATTTTTCCTGAATTTGGATAACAAATAGTACAGACGGCTAAAAAGACAACGACATTTATACTCGTATTTTATAAAAACTGGAAAGACATTTTTTCAAATGGAAACTACATTTTCTATAATTTTGTCGCATTGGCCATTGAAAATAAGATTAATTTTGTATGAGATTGTCTAAGTTTCACCATAAGGTAATATTAATTGGCCATGGGGGAAATCGGGCTAACGACTAATATTCAGCTGTTGCCGCGTCAACGCCATGTGCTATTGTAAAAAAGTGTGATGCAAGAGAAAAACCAATATTTCCATGTGTCTCGAAAACTAACATTTTGCGAAGTAGACAGCCTTTTATAAACTTAACCTCATTTTCAATGGCAAATACAATAGAATTTTTTGGGATTTCTAAAACCTATTTTCATCTTTTTTTGCCACAAATGATACATTGTTATCCAAAACCGCAATAAAATCTACTGAAATATGTCCTTTACTATAAGAAACCCGTTGCAAATCTTATGGCAAAGGCATCAATATGAAAAAAAAACTTTTAATAATTCATTGGCCTGCATTTATCATTTTTACTCATAATTTGAGATATCACAGAATCGGCTAGATTCGGCTACATGAAATATATTTGGACTCTCGCGTGCAATTCAGAAATTGGATATTTAATTCAAAAAAGGCAAGTTAGTATGTACTTCCGGAAACCAAATTTTTATAACTGCCTTACGTTGACTTTTTGAGGAATTAATAGCGTTATCCAAAATAAATTTATGATTTAAGAAAATATCATCTCGAGGAATGATTGATTGCCAAACAAATTTTAAACAATACTGTATGACAAAAAATTTGCAAATCTACTGTAAGAATCTGTTCTTACTGCACTGTATTACCAATTTCACATGTCCCAAAAACATGTCCTCAATGAGTATACGTTCTTAATTTCAGCAGCTCGATATGAACCCGAAGACGGAATATTATAACCAATAAACAAACTTGCATCTGCTCCTTTACATACAATTCGACTTCATTAATCTCTTCGTCCAATTAACCTCGTTCATTTTTGAAAACTCTTCTTAACACATTTACTCGAATAAGTGCAGTCTGATTAACAGTTGATATACATTATATTGCAAAACTGTTTAACTCACCGTGGCTTATTTTGCAAAATGGAGTCAAGGTTGCAGACTTTTTGACGGCGATAACATTTTTTGGAACATATATTAAAGCTTCAGAAGGTTGCACTGTTTCCCAACACACCTATAAATGCGTCTTCAATCAATTTAAATCCGATGTGTTGTTTTGCAATATGTTTTATGAATGGTGTCACAAAAGTAACCATGTACTAAAATCAACAAAATGCGAATGAAAAACTTCCCACAGAACGAGAAACATATTTTGTTCTCGAAATACCTCGCGCTAACAAATCAAAAGCACTGATCGACAGGAAAGCACACTGAAGTTACAAAACAGCTGAAACAAGTTTCACTTGCTTAAAATGCAATTCAAATAAAAGATTGTAAATGTATATGTTTAACTAACGTTGCTTATAAAAAAGGTTCAAAGCGTAAAACAAAGTCAAGAAATCATTTCCGGAATCTCAATCACTTCTGATAACTTCAACGCATCTGAATAATATACAAGATGAAACTTTGATCCTATAGACAGTTTATCTGTGAACGTGACAAGATTTTTACAATATTTTTACCATTTGTAAAAAATAGCGGACATGTCAACAAACGAGATTGCTCCCAATCATTTTAATTTTTACATCAATATGTTCATCTGCTGTTTATAACCGATTATTAAGTAGCCCTAAAAAAGGTGGCCTTACGTCTAGTCTTACAGAATGAATCAACTTTTAAGCGAGGACACTATAAAAAGATAGCTGGCGCTTTCCGCTGTCTTATTTAGGAACGTATCGTCAGTCGTTCTACAATTTATTGTAGGACGCCTTTATAGCCTCCTTCCGATTTCTTCTGTTCCGTGTCAGCGCCAGCGCTCTCCGATTGTGAGGTTATGTTTTCTTTTTGAATCTTAAGAAATTTCAGCTTTGTATAACAAATGATAAAAAATCAAGTTATATCAGCCTGAAACTTCTTGGAATTCCAAAAGAAATATAACCGCAAAATAGAGCGCTAACAAGAAACAGTAGAAATCTGGAAATACCCCTGCGCTTCTCAAGGGAACACTATGAAAATCAAGGAGGCCATAAGGGTTGTCCTATAATAATAGTAGGAACGACCGACGATACGGTCCTTACACACATATTACAATATTTAATTAGAATACAATGTATTATAGTTCTTTGAAATGGAAAGGCATGTGAACTAAATAAAAGTGACGTAATTTGCGATTTAGAAAAGTTCAACATAACTTAACAATATCTGATTTCATCGGATTGCAGGTGTAAGTTGAATCCTTATATGATTCATCAAGGAGATGATGGAAATGACCTCAGAAACTCAAAACAAAACAGCAACGTCCCTTATTTGGTTATTAAGTTGACGAATGCTGACTCATAGCACTGTGGTTTTAGACTCGGAAATGAAGCTTTATAACTTTAAGCTACTTACATAGATAACACTAAGAATATCGATTTATTATCATACGATATCTATAATATGGAAAATGAGGATTTAAATAGGATTTGCAGACGAACGTTGTCTTTATGGTAAAATTCTGGTCTCCAAATTAGAACTTGATATTGGAAACATCATGATCAAAGAAATCAACTATCAGCAATTAATATTAATCTCTGGTCTGATGTCAGCTCATATGCATTGTCAGAGTGCTCCCCAAATTTTATTCTGAACAGGCGATTTGTGAAATGTGCAAAAGAAGACTAGTGCTCTAGTACTATATGAATTGGTTGGTGTCAACGTTCGCTATAATTTAGTGCCTGCGATGCATATTTTCTCAAATTGAAAGTTCATTCACTACAAGACGTGGATCGTGATGCCTCTGTAATAGTAGATAGTCGCTGTGAATGCTGCTGAATACAAATCATATTGCAACACCATCGGACATTCAACACCATAACAAACAAATCAGGTTGACTTGTGCCTTTCGCGCTATACGCATTCCTTCACCTCTTCCTGGTACAATATCTTAACTACCCGATTAAAATTTATAACATTTCATTTGCGTGATTGGTATCATCCGTAAAAATAAGCGAGTTCAGGGAACGACAGCACTTTCGGTGCAAATAGTCGCTGTTGTTTCTTGCAGGCAACGCAACATTCCGAGCATCTAAAAGAATAGACTGTAATCCCCTCGTCTTCTAGATTCTTCCCCGCTTTTCTCTCATATCTTAACGAAAGCATTTCGAAATATCTGAACGAACACATGCGGCGTGTCGCGTATCAGTGTTGCTGTGACTTTGAGATGGGAAAGGTGGACGTACTCTTCCATTGCATTCATTGCTTGTCGCGAGTGACGAGAGATGATAAAACTAAGGTTGATGCACCAACACACTGATTTTTTAAGTTAATGAAAGCGGACACTGCCCTCTCTGATGCAGCAGTGCATCTGCAATTGCAACGAAGGCGATTTTTTATTTGGAACAAACTGGAAAGTCCGGACAATTGCACTGTGTGTCTGTTGCGGTGCATTAGGATCGCTGGTACTTTGTGGTATAATACTACTGCTTCTACGGAAAGAAATATACGTGCAATAGTCATAAATGTCAATACTGCTACATTATGCGCTCCATTTTTATGTTCCACACGTTTGAAATAGAGCTTTATTGATACCTGTTAGCGCATGCCCCCTTTTTTCAACATCCTGTCTGGAGGAGTATTCTTGATACCTTTCGTCTGATTGTTTCAAGGCATGTATAAAGGTGACTGAAAAACAACGTTATCAGTTTCTTTTTTTGTCAAAAATGCATTTATTGCATTTTTTTATCGTAATTTGTTAATAAATAATAGTACGGCTCCAAAATTGAATATTCCACTTTTATGGAAGAATTGAGCAGGTGATTACTTTTTGTCTTATCACTTTCTCCCTCCAAAAATCTTTGCTTTTCCTGAAAACACAATTTGCTGCAAAATGGGATTTCAATAAAATCAAAGATTTTTGAAAATAAGAATAAGAAGATAAGAATAAAAGTAATCACCTGTAGTTACTAATATCTGTTAACAAGTCAGGATTGACGAAACAATGCGAAACAAAATGCACGCAAAAAGCATTTTTTGACAAAAAAAAATGATAACACTGTTTGTTAGTCATCTCTATATACAACATGAAATAATCAGATGAAAAAGATTGAGAATACTTCTCCAAAAGTCAGTTAAAAAGAAAGGACAAGCGAGCTTAAATACAGACCTTTTCTGGAGAGCCACTTACATTTTTCACCACTTCAACCAAACTTTTCGACATTTAACCACCTGAAGACAGCCAACCTGATACTATATTCCCGCGTCCAGAGATGAACTGGGATACAACAATGTGAATATGTCACAGCCATGTGTCTTCTCTCCGTCCTAATTAGAAATTTTCTTTGAACATATTTCTAATTAGTGCGGGGAGGAGAAACACAGCTGTGTCATTGTTTTGTTCATTTAATTGAGAAAAACGACGCTATTCCGTTATAGATCCTTATAAAATTTTAGTAAACTCCTGCTCTAATCCTTTGTCTCGATCATCAATCAGTTTCATAGTGCTGATTCTATATTGCTTTCAGTAATACTAAGAAACTTGCAGCTATTCATAAATGACTCGTTTAAGCTTTAACAACATTGTTTTGTTTTGAAACTGAGACCTCGCTATGAAAGAGGAAGTAATGTTTTACACTTAACTTCAAGGATCTCTGTCTAATAAATTTCTCTAAACTTCTATATGCAACCACAAAACGTGCTTCTCAGCTAAAAAAAACATCTTATCAAAACACTTTAGCCTTTTTATCTCAATCAAAGCGCAATTTCTTAAATTTATCAGAATTGTGTAAGCCTTCAAAGCCGGTGAAGGCCGTTCATAGATATATTTTTTGATTGTTAGATCAACAGACGTATGGTAAATCCAGTTTGAGAAAGCTTGAATACATTGCCTTCTTTATCGTCTTCATTATGCACTTCTAGATAACGATATATGACATTTAAAAATTTAATCGCACCATGTCATGGTTATATTTGTTATACAATCATTTGTAAACAAATACATCGTATAAATGTTTGCAAAAAATTGTTCGTATCGCGAAACGTTAGATAAAATTGGTATGATTTATTTTTTGTGTTGCAAGGTATGACGCACATTCTAATCAGCCTAGTGTGACAAATTGAATTTTTGTTTTTTAGAAACTTTTCAGAATCAGCAATTTTTCTATACGGAGTAGAAAAATTTCCATTTTTGTCATTTTTTGTCCAAATATGTTCAGAATCAGAAAATATCGTCTTATGAAACGTCAAAAAGACCACGGTTTTAAAGTATATCGGCCGGCTATGACACAAGGCCAAACATATTAGTAGCAATACGAACAGCGGAACTTTCGTCACCTGGTAATGTTTGCTTGTTCTGTAATGTTTATTATATAATTTTTTAGTAGCGAATACGTGCATTGAACCCAAAACAATATAGCGGGTACATAGTGCAATAAAATAGTTTTTCCAACCTTGCACAACGTACGTAAGATATTCTGTGTCAAGTAACAGTCAAAAATTTATTTTGATAACTCGAAACCAAGTAATAACACACTGCTTGAGAGACTTACTTCATGAATATGAAAAACAATTGCCTCTTTTACACACTTTATGTAGGTATACGCTTTTTGGTAAACCGAAAAGATGCATGAATAATTTAAATCAGCATTTTAAGATTAAAACAAATAAATGTATGAGCACGCATGTCAGTGAAGCAATGGTATAGCATTGTAATATAGAATTCACAATATCAGACACATAACGCCACCTTGACCTTTAAACTTTTGGATTTCTCTTGAAGAACCAGAACCTTAACTTGTCACGAAACGAATTTTTCTTTCTTTTTCGCTTACATCGAATCATTTATTTTTAAAGGTAATAAGTACCAGTTAAGATATTTCGTACACCATGTATAAGATGCTTGTCTAGCGTTAATAAAAAACAACGAGGAAATCTGTTTTTTAACCTTCGATATTTTTGGCAATGATCATTATCCTACTAAACTGATGAAGCGTGTAAATCTATAATAATAAGTTTTAGATTTCCTGCTTAACCATTTATAATCAGGAAAAGCTGATTATGTATACTTATTGAAATACGAGTAGTACTCAGGAATGTACAGGGTGTTCACTTGAAAACTTCCCACCACGGATGTATCAAAAATCACTAATTAAAAGTAAAAACGCCGAGACACGTCAAAACATTTGTCAAAGGGGACAACTTTTTAACCAAAAACTAGTTTGCCCATTTCACCCCCCCCCCCCCCCAAGGTTCATTACATTAAAATTTTTAAATGCCAAGGGGTATCGATCGAGTAATAGCTTGTTTAAATGGTCTTTCGAAGTCGTTTGTTTTGACGTTTGATTTTTTTAAATGTCGTTTTCGAGAAAATTAGAAAAAACTTTATTTATATTAATTTTTCCAGATAGCAAACAAGAACACACGAAAATATCACTTTTTATTGCAATAAATGTCCAAATTTTGCCCGTTATGGTTTGTCAAATCTACAATTCGTTTATAATTTAAAAAGGGAAACTACCAACGTAAACAGCACTTCGGAAGCATAGACGTGGTAACAACCAAATAACAACCCGCATTTTGTCCGCATTCTTTTCATCCACACATCTATCCTGGGCGAATTGTATTTATTGTTATACCTATTTACTTATTTGTTACTAAGGGAAAGAAAGAATTTGATTTGCATTTAGTTACCTTTGTGACAATCTTGGGATAGTGAAAATTAATTTATTGATTCAGATTTTACTTCCAAAATGGTTTACATACTAGCCGGAAGACTGGAAGTGATTCTAATTTATGGTGTCCAAAATCAATGTACTCGGCAAGCTGCCGTCACATTTAACGCCAGACATCCAGGAAAGATAAGTTCGCATAGGTATGTTTTGGACCTTGTTAGTAAATTTACTCAAATGTTGCAAATAAAAAACGTGATCATCGGAGAGCTTTGGATGCAGCCGCTCAAGTCGAACTTTTGGGTCATTTTGGAATAAATCCGAATATTTCATTACGCAAAATTGTTACTGCGACTGGTATTTCATTGGGCTCTGTACACACAGTTACTAAACTCCATAAATTTCATCAATTCAAAATGAAAATATTGCAAGAGCCGAAGATGATTTCGATAGGTGAGTTGAATTTTGTGATCAAATAACTGCAGCGAGTAATAATAACATTCATGTAAAGAATATCCGCTTCAGTGATGAATGCACATTTTATCTAAATGGATTTGTTAAGAAGCATAACTGCTGGTATTGGAGCAATGAAAATCGTCATTCTTTTGTAAAAGGGCATACCCAGTACCCCCAAAAAATTAATGTACGAGCAGGCATTTTAGGAAAGTGATTGGGCCATTGTTTATTAATGGAAATTTGAATGGTGACATTTATTTGGATATGTTGGAAAATACCATCACACCACTTATCACTGAAACCATTGAAAACCAAATCGAAGAGGATGGAGGTAACCTTATACGTGATGAGGCTGGTATATACTTTTAGCAAGACGACGCTCCTCCTCTATGCTCTTCCGGTTCGGCAATGGCTAGACGACGAGTTTTCAGATAAATGGACAGTGCGAAGAGGACCTATAGAATGGCCTGCTAGATCTCCTGATTTGACGCAATTAAACTTTTTTCTGTGCGGCCATTTGAAATCAATTGTGTTTACTGCCCAACCTGGAAGCCTGGATGAACTTCGTCAACGCATCATCGAAAGCTGTCATGATATCCCACAACATGTTATTGAAAATGTTCGTCAGGAATTTGAACATCGTCTATATCATTTTTTGGCCAATAACGGGTAACAATCTGGACACTTATTGAAATAAAAAGTGATATTTTCGTGTGTTTTTGTTTGCTATCTGATCAAATTAAGATAAATATTTTTCTGATTTTCTTGAAAACGAATCGACCAATTTCAAAAAATCAAATGTCAATATAAAGGACTTCGAAAGACTTCTCAAACAAGCTATTACTCGAGATACCACTTGTCATGTAAAATTTTTAAGAGGATGATCCTGGGGGCAGAGGGTGAACTAGAATTTAGGTTAAAAAGTTGTACCCCTTGACAAATCGGTTGACGTGTCTCGGCGTTTTTTCTTTCAATCAGTGGTTTTTCATTAAATCCGTGGTAGGAAGTTTTCAAATGAAGACCCTGCATGCTACAGTTATAGACCGAATATGGTGTAGGTCTAATATATGTCTACTATGTGCTCCGGCTCTAACTGTAATTAAAAAGAGGCAAGAGATGAATCATTCATTTATAGTCTGTTCAATATATCTTAAGTGCACAAGGTCATATGTTTGAGCAGCAATTACTGGGAAACTAAGCCCCTGAAACTACTGAACATGCCACGGATATGTAGCCACCCTGTAAGGCATCTTCCGACTTCCTACTAATCCTAATACAATCACAAAGAGATGAGGGCAGTCCACTCTAGGACCCATGTTGTTATTTTCTTATTGTCTTTCATGGGGTTGTCGTACCCATACGGTGAATGTCCCTTCGAAGTGGTACCATCGGCCTTCCATCGTATCGATGGGTGCACCGCACCGTCCATTGCCCAGACATTTCAAACATGCATTTCGAAACCGTCTCTACCATTCCACAGAGATGGACTTTATAGGTCCACAACAATTCTCAAAATTAATTTTACATATCAATTCAAAATTTCCGAATCATAGTTAATCATGCAAGACATTATACTATAACTCGAGTAATAGTATCATGATGCCGAGATCCTCTCCTCTTTGCGCTTCTCCTTCCTTTCTTTCTTCCCTTTCACTTTCTACGCCACTGGACGAGGCAGTATTGTAATCGCGAAGAGGAAATATTAGTTTTTTTGGATGTTATATGACATATGAAAACCATGTCATTCATTTCCGTCTGTCGGTCTGCCCGCTAATCCTTGACCCCGATATAACTTGGGAAGTACCGGTCGGGTTTTTATGAAAATTCCACACAGGGTTACTACTATGCAAAGGAAGAAAAAGCTTTGTACTTTTTGAAAATCAATATAGTGGTGGCGGAGAGTGCAACGAAAGAAAATGAAAAACACTAAAATTTTGTTTTTGGGGTTACGGAGGCTCCTAATCATTTTCAAAAAAAAATTTTAGGGGAAAAATTGGAGCTTGGGAATTGTAGGGAGAGGGGGTTGTAAATGTCACGTTATAGTATCAGTCAAAGTTGTTCAATCATCAAGAAGGTTCTGATACCGGTTACAACGTCAAAATGGAATGATAAAAGTCCGATGGTTAATTCAAAACAGTTTACAATCATTGGCGTTGCATGCACGCCGCGATGCTGCGAAGTATCTAGGAGGTCACTGCCGAGTGTGGGAAGCACAATAAGGTAACTAACTCGAACTGGTGTATTGCAGCGATGTCGACAGGTTCACAGGGCAATATTTATATATATTAGGAATATTATGGCATTTGGAGTCGTACCACTTTGTTCTGCGATGCTTTTGTTAATAATGACTTAATTGTTTTTATATCTACACATATCTTTTTCTTAATTTAATGATCCTTAAATGTACCAAGCCATTTAATTTGTATTACTCGTTTCGTTGAAATATTTCTCATTCAAATTTATAAAATATCATTAGATTACTATCATTTATATATATATATATATATTTATTTATATATTTTTTGTATTGTTTGTTTTTTTATGTAGATTATGGTGTGTACTTGTGCAAATGTTTAATCTTGATGTCTTTTACCTGGGTTAAGTTGAAAAACAGCCATGCCGACACTTCGCCCTTTTACCGCTACAACACTGTACTGTGTAAATAAAGTCCTGTTAATATTATTATTATTATATACAACACATATGGACTGACAAACCGAAATAAATGAGAAACACGGCGTTGTATGATGCAGATATATTGAAGCAACAGAAGACTTGTGATCTTCATTTTCCTGAGCAACCAGACCCATTAGACATACTGACCTGCAAGGCTCTAACCAAGAGCAAAGGTTTAAGACAGAGGTAGGTAAACAAATTAGTTCTAACCTGACTAGCAATAGATATAAAAGGCGCTTATCACAATCAAGACCTCATAGTCCAAACTTCAAAATCTGCATTATCCTTGATCTTAATCTGTTTTTTTTATCTGTCTGAGCTAAACGTTAATGTTTGTCTCCAAAATTGTTCATCAAGGTCAAGAGTATTTAGTCCAAATTTCAGACCAAAGTGCATGATATTCAAATTAATGTTCAAAATGATTTACTGAAAGTTGTAAAAAACCGTTTGAATGTTGTACGGTAAATTAGGAGTTTTAGGCACTACTTTAGCTATATCTGGACTTGGTAGCTTGGAGTAGTTTGAAAAATTAGAAAATTTTCAAAATTGCAAAATACTGCTCAACTACGCAGCTGACCTATTGTCAGTTATATCACAATGGTTATGTTCCACGACAAATGTGTCATTTCTCAACTTGACTGAGTCAGTTTGTGTGTAGAAACCAGTGTGGTAGCATAAAAATTAGGCAAAGGACATTGAACGCAAAACATGTAGACCAATAAAATTACAGGTATATGCGTTGAAACTGTTGTATATCAATGACAAGGAACATGAAATATACAATATATTATGCAATAAGCCACCATTGAGTTTTGTAGTTGAAATCAATAAAAATCATGAGATTGCAGTTGTTAAATAAACCCTCAAAATTTTAACATTTGCGACAAGTTTTTCCTTTCACTTACAACTGGTAATAAGTTACTGATTCCAGCCTTGTTGTTACTAATTTTTGTACTGACACCCTGTAATCTAGCAGCAGCCTTTTGTACATTTACACAAGATTGTGTAAAGCCTCTAAAAAATATCTCATTCTGTTTTTCATTTGTGAATTTCCATCGATAATGTTCGCATAGATTCCAAATTCCAATGACCTATTCTAAACAAGTCAAACTATTACATAAACATTTTTCGAGAACGAAAAATACTTTGTTTTCAACCGTTTTCCAATTTAAACATTTATTAGCGCTAATTATGTTTAATAGACCCAAAATTAGCACTGGATAGCACGCTTCCATCATCCAATAATCGAATGTTCGTATTAGCAGATATTTAAGCTAATTCTGTCTAGGTTCAAGGTAATCTATACCAATGAGAATGTATGACAAATTATCAATACCAACAAAATTGGTATTAGAATATTGGAGCACACGCATAAACAAATGGATGGAATCTTGCGAAATGTTGATGTCTATGTACTAAGGTTATAAGAGCCATCCGAATCTAAAGTAAACATACTTAGATTCGGAGTTATTAATAAGTAATTTACCTACAGTTTGACTAATTTTTTCAAATATTTCGATTCCAATATAAGTACGATTAAGGACGTACGGTGAGGTTCAAATTTAACGTAATGTGTGCGAGAGAAAAGCGCGAGAAGCGTGCAATATGTGTTAGAAAGAGTGTGCCGATGGCATCCGTGACCTTATACTCGGGTTGCTAGGCAATGAGGTGCTTCTATCTCTTTTAACATACCTATTCCACGCTTCTCGTTCTATTAGTTTTCTAGATATTATAGATAGTAAAGGTTTTCAAGAAATATTGAAGAAGTAAATAAATGAAAACGGTGGCTGTATTTCGGTGGAAAATGGTCGTGTTCAGGCCTAAATAAAGCATTTTGAAGCTTTGAGATTCTACTTTTCAGGTTTTTTGGCAGAAAAATTTCAAGGGCAACAGTTTTATGCAGTTCTAACAAATCGCGCAAGAAAAATTTCATTCACAACTTTTGCCTTTTTAGTCTATCGGCTTGAAATTTGTTTTCTATTAGGCCATCGTATGGACCAGATAGCGCGTTTATTCAGCTTCAATATTTTGTTTTCAAAATCTCAAGAGGATCATTTGGCGCTGAGATAAATGACATTGAATGAAAAAATATCTATCCTTTTGTCATCGACCATTGATATCTCGGTAACCAATCATCGCACAGAGAATGTAAGGGTATTTCCATATGATGGCCTAACAGAAAACATTTTTCAAGTGCGTGGTCAAAAAAGAAGGCAACAATTTTGCAAAGAATTTTTCCTGCACTCTCTGTTAGAATTGCATGAGAGCCGTTGCTCCTAAAATCTTTTGGTTAAAAAACCTGAAAACTAAAATCTCGAAGCTTAAAAATGCTTTTCTTAGAGTCCATATACGACCTTTTTCAGAAAAATAAAGCATGTCAAATATCATCGAAAGTTTTGGATCCTTTTCTTTCTCCCTGAATTTTTTTTGAGTAGTGTATGAATAGTTTGAAAGTTTTAGTTGGGCTATCAACTGATCGTGTACGATAAGGCATCATGAGGTTGTCGATGATCCGACTTGTAGTAGATGGAGATGAGGAAGGTCATAAGGTCCACATTTTGAGTAGTTGTGAGACGTTACTGAGCTAGAAAGCATAAGATAGACAGAAGAGAGAACGGTGTTTGTTTCTCCGGAGATGTTCGATCTTTATGGCAGTATCACGGATAGCGGCTCTAAATGACCAACTAAGCGGCCTAAGCATCAAGATCTTGCCCTGTAGAAAATCCCTTGTTCCGGTCCTGCATTCTTGGGGTTCATTCAAAACAGGTATATACACAGTGGAAATCCGTATCGTACCGCCGTTGCCCGGTGGCAAAAAATCCGTAAATGCAAGGCCGCCGCCGCCTGCGATCAACGAAACACTGGATTCACGACATGGACTCACGTGTGCGCGCTCCTTTCTCTGTCTTATATACAAGGCATTACAAAGTTAGGGCGTTGAGCAAGATGTTTGTGTAAATATGTTAGCGCCAACATGTTGAGATATAATCTTTTCCACCCCTTACAATCACCTGTCCCGATTATCCTATGTAAAAAAATTCTAAAAATAAGCAGGAGCGATTTCCAAAAACTTTCCTTTTCGTCAATGGGATAGTATCAATCTTGTGTGGAAATTTCATCAAAATCCGAGCGATATTTTAGTTATAGAGCGACCAATGATTAGGGTACAGATAGATAAATCCAAAAAACGTTCTCACCAATTGGTGGAGGAACTAAGACAAACACATACTAAAAAAGAAAATCACACTAGTTGAAGAATAGATTACTACAAACTCCAGCAATATTTGCAGGTATATTACCGTGAAACAAAGAAGCTGTAACAAAATTCAAACAAGATTTTCAAGAAACGTTATCACCACGTTCGGTAGCATTTTAACAACGACTGGTGCCTTCCAAATGGACAAACTGAGTTTGATGGAAACATCACTGCTGGGGAAAATGAAAAAATATATACCCAGGATATCCGCAATATAAAATTCGGAGAATTCTTACCCCTCAGGTCGCTTAAATAAACGACGACATTTTTCCTAATTTAAAAAGTTTTGATAATGTTTCGTCGATCTTACGGATAAACATGTAAAATGATTCAATCTTCTAATCATCTACGTTGATTTGAAGTCGGAAAAAACAGGTATAGATGCATCAAGGATAATAGCTAAATCCTCAATTAGCCCGGCTATTATAATACAATTAGCTCTCGCAAGGTCATCAAGCCTTTTTACGAATTTCGTGAGGGTATTTGCAAAATCCTGTTGACTAATGCACAAACCCAATTTTATACGAAAAAAAAAATACAAAATGCTTGGATACGGATGTCCAAATGACCATTGCATTTTAATTAGTGCATTAATCAAATGCTGACCCTGAAGTCACACGGGTTTGCATTAAAAAATGCACCTCAAACGAGTCTTCTTCAGACCACATTATAGCTTATCAAGTTTTTTTCGACCTCTCCTAAATGTCTTATACGGTTAGACTGGACTGTACAGGTTTCTTTCGGCGCGCCGAAATCACATTTGTAGTTGACTACACTACTGGTCAAACATTTGAATATATCTCTTAGAAACCTTAGATATACAGCGTTACAGTACTTATTTCCAAAATTAACTTTTTGTGCAGAACACATACACATATACAGTAGATTGTTAACTTCGTATGGGGCTCTAGTCGCACGTTTGGAGCAATCGAAATTGCAAGTTAAGCTTTTTGAGTCGTTTCTAACCAAATGTTACAAGAATATTTCGGGCAAGAAATGTGTTGGATCTAACCCTGTGCCTTTTCATACCTCGAGAGACTAATGAAAGGTAGGTTCTGATTAAAAATAAATCGGAAGCTTCACTTTAAAGTTTATGTCAATAGTGTACGTTTGCCTCGTGGTAAACGACGTCAGCGGTTTGGTCGAGCCAGAGACCAAACGTAAAAATTTCAATTTCAAAAAGGCGGTGATCTTTCGGAAATCGTCCTCGCAATTCCGAGAATTTCGTCTGGCTGCGCGTACGACACCCAAATGGACCTCTTTACCTGCTGAACAATTTTTTTTCTTCTACGACGAACGCGACGAATAGGTTTTTTCACCCCGCTTTTGCTTGATTATACCAGGCAGAACGAACATCTCTGTCCTGTAACTTTCCCAAACCGTTGAAATGTCCAGTCCTGTGCTCATATTTAAATATATTATTAATGGGTAGTTTATCGCATAATCAACCACGAAATCTGACGATCTCATCTTAGCTTTTCAATATTAAAATCGCATTATTAATAAGATCGCACCATTTCTAAATACTACAAAATCTAGAAATCATACAAATTTCAAAAAGCTTAATTCTCATTTCTTATTCTCACTTTGCAAACCCCGTGACTCGCGAATTTTTCAAAAGATAAACACAGAAAGACAGATCGCGTATAGCAGCATGTGAATATAACAAATAATTCTTAGAAACTGGGTTACAGCTGATATCCCATATCAAAGAGCTGATAATGTAAAAGATCAATCACTTAATGCTGGTGGCATGGCGAGATGACCTGTGAAGGCCATAGCAAGTGTGTCAGAGAGCTGATGAGTATGTATATAGACGCAAAAGTAGTAAGGAAGCTAGTATACGTTTCATTAGTTGATATTTTTTACAATAACAACGTACAAAAAACCGCATTTATATTATGTACACTGGCAATTTGAGTGAAGGTTTAATGAAATATTCCAAGCAGGACTCCAGAGCTATTTTTGAAACATCATTTTAAGAAAAATCACATGTGAATACTGTGTAAATAAATGGCGTCAAGTAGGTTGACTCTGCACTTCCCAAGTAATGCAGTTATCAGTCCATAAAGGGTATATAATAATAATAGTTATGGTCTTTATGGCCATTATCTACAAAAGGCGAAATTAAGTTCAAAGCTACTCTTACACCTAACCTTATGTACTGTAGATGTAGTACAGTGATGATGGTTTAATATACGAATATGAAGGAAGTAAGTTGAAACTAGTGATTGATTGATACGTAAAACGTCTACGAACAAAATCAATGCATAACATTACCTGTCCTACCAGTAGTGCATCTGGAAATGACACTTAACCCTGCCAGACGTAGCACGGTTAGATCATAGGAAACACTATGCTGTGGAGCGGCAAAACTACCAACACCAACCACTGCGGACAGCAGGTATCCAATCCGTCTGCTCACAATGTTTTTTAAGGGCTAATGTACGAAAAAAATCTATGATGTGTGAAATATGTCTAATAGGTGTATATAATTACCAAGGTTGGTAGCGTATAGATGTACTTAAAAAAAAGAAGTTTGACTGACTTATACTTCTTCGTTTTTTGGCCTTTTCCTCTGCCGCCACTGGAATGATTTTCAAAAACTACAAATATTTTGCGTCCTTGACATAATAGTGACATTGTGTAAAACTTTCATCGAAATTTGAGCGGTAATCAGCTCAACTCATAGGCGGTTATAGTATTAGCGGACAGACCGACAGACGGAAATGAGTGTACAGTAAGTTTTGTCTGGCAACCCTGGGATTTTGGACTGAAAGAGATTGTTTGAAAGCTGTTCAAAGACCAAATAGTTTCAGAATGATAAAATAAATTATCCTGTCTTGTATCTGTTTTGCGGAATAGCTCTCGAACTATAAGGCTATAAGCTTATTTATTAATAGTAGCAGTCGAAGGTGACGGTTATTACTAGTGAATCAGTTTAGTTGTCGATTGATAGATGCAGCAATATAGATGAAATATTGTCTTTTTATGTAATTTTTTAGTTGTCATTCGGCCAAAAGAGACTGGCAATGAAAGGTCCTTGTTAGTCGAAGTTTCACACCTTAGTATCACAATAAAAAAAAAGATAATGGACATGATACTTCCTGGTTATTGACTTTAGTCAATATTAGGATCATCGCGGAGCACCTATGAATCGGAAGACAGAAAAACATTACAGGATAATAAGCTTAATAATCATTAGAACAACTCATGTAAAAATCAGCGGACAAGGACCAGCACAAGGTCGCACTTCCACCATATTTTTATAAAAATACATTGAAATGGTGAATGTGTATAGAGGAGAAGTTCTATTAGAATCTCTCTTTTGTATTGTCGCAAGCAGTTGCAAAATAATAATAATTCATTGTATAAGAAACTACTGTTACCTTTTGACGTTTTTTTTCTACTAAAATTAGCACATATATATGTCCAATAAGTACCACGACAAACTTAAGGAGAAGGTAGGTATAACAAAAACTTACTTACCTATTTAAAAGTGTCACCGTTTTTGAGATATTGATTTTTTTTTTAAATTTAAAAAAAACGAATATTTTCGTCTGTAGTTTTTAGCTGCATGTACAAATAGGGTTCATTTTTTCTATAAAATACTTCTAGATAGTTGTTTTATCATATACAAATGCAATGTAGTTAAAAGATATTAAGGAACCATGATAAAATAAGGACTGTTTTGGGATTTATAACCTTCTGATATTGTTTCCTCAACTTTCATACAATCCTATCAGGAGCAGGTAATAATAATGTAGGTTTGTACTACTTAGCATGTCACTGATCGGTAACCAGTGCAACTTGAATTTAAATCCAATAATTACATTGTAGTGTGTGTCAGTCACTTACAAAAGCAGCTATCACTTTTTTATATTCCAAATAGTACGTGTGGTGCCTTTCTGAAATCTGTATTCAATGAGCAATCTTTTTATTCAATATAGTACAGTGATAGCCCATTACATTTTTGTTTCACCACAGATGGTCAAAGTTGAGGAAAAAATATCAGAAGAGTATAAATCCCAAAATAGTCCTTATTTGATCATGGTTCCTTAATATCTTTTAACTACATTGCATTTGTATATGATGAAGCAACTATCTATAATTATGTTTTTTTTGTAGAAAAAATGAACAAAGTATTTGTACATGCAACTAAAGACCACAGATGAAAAGGTTCGTTTTTTTTTATATTTAAGAAAAAATTCAATATCTCAAAAACGGTGACACTTTTATATAGGTAAGTTTCTGTTATATGGGAAGACAGTCCAAAGCCTACCTCCTCCTGAAGTTTGTCGTGGTACTTATTGCTTAAGTAAGCAACATCGGATTGGCAAAAAATGGTGAATGTCAATGCTAAGGTGCTGCAGAAATTCATTTAGTTTCTACTTCACCGAAAATGAACAGTTATGGAAGTTAAATGATTATATCTAGTTGAAGTGCAAATTATTACTTCTAATATAGGGTTAATCCTAGCAACTTTCCTAATAAGGAAATTCGTTAACGTACCCATCTATAAAAATCAATGACGCATTAAACTGGAAAAATACACTATAAGAAATAAATAAGAAGCCTGGTTGTGATGAGATGTGAATCCTTTGGTATAGAGATTTATATGTCGTGAAATTGACCATTTCATGAAATTAAATCATAAACGTTTAACGATTTGGTCATCCACGATTGATCATATCGTAAAATAGGATGCCCATAGGATACTTAATAAGAACCCAGTATATGTTACGAACAGGGTTAATGTTATTTAAGTACAACAAACGTTCTTATTAAAATTAGTAACTTCAAATAAAATTGTTGAAAATATCAGATATCACAAATTAAGTTATTACCTCGGGCGGTCACCCTACTCTACTTTGACGTATATCCTAAAAATGAAATAAAAATGTTTAGATACGAAAAATAATATAGAAGTTTAACAAACACAATATTTCAGCTGACATAGGATTATGACTTCAAATAATTGAATCATAATAATGTAATTTAAGAGTGAAGTACTAATCTCAGAAACACGTCCCAAATTCTACAGCTTTATGACGTTTTGATCGGTATTTGCATGACTCGCATAGTACTCTTTTAATCTCACTTCATTTCTCATTCGGTAATGATTTTTTCGAATTTTTCGTTCAAAAACAACTTTGTTATTAAGGACCGCCATGTTTAAATATGTAAACAAAGCGCTCCTAGCGCCTCTATCAATAATTAATGTAAATATTTTACGGTTTGATCAAACATACTTGACCATTTCATTAAGTTTTAGTTGATCATATCGTTAAACGATTTTTTGTCAGTGACCTGGTCAATACACATATTGATCTGGAAAACAAATAGTGATACAATGATCAATTTTACGATATCACCACGACATATACATCTCACATACTGATAACGTATTATAGCCTCTCAAATAGAGGCAAATATTTAATATAAAAAATAATGGAACTTGCAAGACAAGACGTTGCTCTCCGATGGGTTAGAATATTTCAGGGTTGTTTCATTCTTCAGATGAATTTATGAAGAGAATTTTTACTAAGTGCTTTCTTCAATAGTATCTGATGATGAAAAATATTAAAATATTTTCTTACAAGTATCGGTAAATCCAATTTTTCGACAAAACTGGTTCTCCATATATAACTATGTGCATTCATTTCGGGCCTAATGAAGAAAACCAGCAGAAATACCTACGTAAACGTACCTATCCTATTTTCTGCTCGAATCCACTTTCCTCCTTTTTGCGGATTTTGCCCATTATTTTCCTACTTTTTCTTATATACCTTTCTCCGCATGATCATTTTCTCTTTGTAGATCATTTGGGATTGAAGTACCACAGCAACTGGCTATAACCGGCCACGTGGTAGTGGTTAGATGTCTTCTTGAAAATTCGAGGTCTTCCAGCCATTTTAAACTTCAATGTGTAGGTTGGCTCTTGTTGTGGACTTCGTGTGTCGTTTTTTTCCCTCTCCATCTTTGTTTCCTCAGGTTACACCCGTATCCGGAATGTGTCGGCATGTGCATCTACTTTTGTAGTTGCATATGTGCATTCATTTCGGGCCTGATGAAGCCAACGAGCAGAAATACGTATCGCTCGGGTTACCTATCCTATTTTCTGCTCGAATTCGCTTTCCTCCTTTATTCTCCTACTTTTTGTTATATACCCCCGCATGATTATTTTATCGCTCTCTCTATATACAGGGTGACTTTGAAGTTGAGTCATTAATTTTCAGATAATGATTGTAGAAGGAAGATAAACCAAAATATGTGTGTAAAAATAAAAAAAAAATTAAAAAAATTTTTTACCTTGTTTTATAAAGTATCCTCCCGACAAATATTTCAGTGCGGACCTGTATTTGATCGTGAGGTCCCCTGTGAGGTCTTAAGTCACCTGATTCACGAGCCCGTTGTACTACATTAACAAAGGCACGAGGGGTTGCTTGCACTCGATTGGGAAACCGATCCGCATAAACATGTGCCATTTTTTATTTCGTTTAAGCCACGCAACATACCACTATTCACTAACACTGACTGTATACAAATGAATGAAATACTTATAAAAACGTCGTTCCAAATTCTTTCGCTTTTTTGTTTCCGATGCGATGAACCGATACGGCGGATTATATCCGTTGTCGCCAAACACGACCACATAATATTGTTATTGAGACAGGGCGGTACTCAAACTTCCAAAGGGCTATAACTTTGTTACTTTAATTTTACCAGGAAAATGGTAAAGGAAAAAAACATTTCTTTTGATCAGATCTACTCACTGTTAAAATAAATGACTCAACTTCGAAGTCACCCTGTATATATATTTTTAAAAATTTATAAAAAAATCTTTCAAAATGATTTGCCATTTAATAATAAAATAATTCCGTCCTAATCGAGTTTTTTATTCGTCGACTATGTGTTCCCTTCACTGTTGTTTTAAAAACAATTTCAGCAACAATCTCGCCGACTTACTCCAGACGATGAAGACATAGATCTTCGTAACCTTGAGAGTTTAAGTTATAAGAGTGTACTTTTGCAATACTTTGCCCCAAGAAATTAAAGTATATATATATATATATATATATATATATATATATATAAATAATCACACTTCAGATATCATGCAACATAACATTCTCATTAAACAGTTTTTTGTGATGAGTTTTTAAATTAATTTTTTTGGAGAAAAAACGAAACGTGATTGAATTTTAAAGTTTCAGATGAGACAGGGGCTCGTCGACAACTTTCCGTTTCTTGTTCTGGATGAGGACCGACCTGTATCTTTTTTTGTTTACTATAACTCAAATGATTATCAACTACAATTAACGATAGTATTTTAATAAGGGCAATTAAAAATGCCGGTGTAGCTTGGAGTAGCTACACGTGAAGTTTGACTTAAAAAATAAGTTGATGTAGTCGGCGTTGTCGATGCAGTAGGTCCGATGAGTGCAACGCGGGAATTTTGAATATGGTTGTAGACCAGCCATATTGGGAGAAGTTATGTATGCAAAAATATGTAGCAAAAGATAAACAGAAAAATGATTTCTTAGATGAGTTCATGGAAAAAAGTGAAAGTATATCAATATTCTTCTTTCAAAGTTTACAGAGATGTTGAAATTTAAAGAAAACAATGAAACTCCAATAGCTAATTATGAAGCAACTATCTTGAAGTCAAGAGAAGCTCATGCCATTTCATCTTCGATGATTGTTTTATATTTTAAAATACCCACTCTGTGTAGAAATCACGTTAAACCACCGTAAAATAACTTAATCATCTCGAAATTGTATTGTAACCTTGTTAGAAGCTCTGCATATAACTTCTATATGTATATGGATGTAGTATGATATTAAATAACTTCGAGCATATCTACATCGTGAGCTGCTGTACCGACAGACCCAATTTTTCTGTCGGTTCATAAAAGCAATTCGTAACTCTTTTTAAATGCATAATTTTGTTTTTTTGCAGGATAATATACATAGCACTTTGAGATGTAAATAATATTTGCTTTATGTGAAAGCTTTTTAATTTTCCACATTATTAATATTGAAATAAAAGAATCTTACATACTCGTATTTTGGTAATAGTTTACTACATTGTTGAGGACGAAAAAGTTGCATAGTTTTTGAAAATTCCTCCAATATGGCGAAGATATAATAGAAAACTAATACCTGAGACGTCTATGCTATGACATTTCGACACATGATTATGATGAGTTTGAGTCAATTTTCAAGAGGAAATATACAGATATTTATTATGCCTGGTATAGCAATTTATTTCTTATCAATTTGGAATATTTGCTTACCATAATCCCCAAGAATACTGCTAAACTCCGTCGTGGGCCTGCCAGTAAACTCCTCCTTTCTAAACAGATCCCTGATCATTTTGTAATCGCTAAGGACCACAATCAGCTGCGACCCCAACCTGGTACTGATCACACTCCCGTATTTCCTCGTTAAGTCTCTGTAGTGCAGGTGGAGGTCGCCCTTGAGAAAGGGCAAGGAGCCTAGGACCGGCAACCCCCAAGGTCCTGGGGGCAAGCTGATGGCCTCCCTAAAGATTTGAAGGGCGCGCACGAGGAGTAATACGGAAACGAAGACGAGCATCACCCTGGTAAGGATGAGACCGTCGATAAGGGCGGATCGCCACACGACCACTGAGTATAACTCGGTGCTGAGCATGTCGCCGCCGATGCGCTGAGCGTTTAGCGACTCTGAGCGAATGCGATCCGCTGAGTTGAGCGATCGAAGCGCTTACTTAGCGATGCGTTGAATGCGAATGAGCGTACGCGTTCTGCGCGAACCGGCGACATGCAGGGGGTTTTATAGGCGTATGCAAGCGGTGTTGCCAAGTGGTTGCCGTACGGTGCGACGCGCTAAAGCCTCCCCGAGAGTTGTATGCAAGTGGCACTACCGGCCGGCGATAAACAACTGATTGTAGTAATTGCACACCGTCACCGGTGTCTATTGATATTTTAATTCCTAATAGGTTCAATAAGACAGCGGCGGACATTATAGGTGATATCAGGTGGTGAGGAACAAATTGAGGTAAATGACATGGTCGAGTAAGCTGGTTAGCACAAAAGACTGGAACTCAAGCTATGAACAAAATTAAATCTCGCAATTTCAGACCCAACCAAAATTAAACAATCGCACAATAAACATCATAATTAGTTTTCTAGATCAATTTTCTCTTCCTATTCGACAGAAAATGACGAACACAACACATCGTGTAATCAGTTCCAACAAGCAGTTAAAGCCGGAAGTAATTGTACTACTTAATATCCTCAGTGTCCTCACTCTTGAGGCCAGGAAGTCGATTCTTGAAAACCAGGGTGTACAATAACTGATAGAAAGTGAGCTAACTTTCGAGGAACTCTAGTCTTCAGTATTGATAGAAAAGCCATTTTCCAAGTATTTCGTAAGAGAAAAAGGGCGTAATTAATTCTGTGATGAAACATTTATTGATCTGAGACAATTTATTATTTATCCGAAAATGGATACATTCATAAGATTATTTGCCAAATATTAGGAGCTGCTCAGAATTCTTGGAATCATTCCCTGGGGAGCATTCCTTTCTACTGCGCTCAAGAATTGCCCTCAAGGAATATCACATAATGTCTGAAATACTGCTTATCAATATACCTGATGCGGTTAAGGTTATCCTACGGATACGGCACTACTCTTCCTTCGGAGAGTATTGAAAATACGTAACAATCTACTAGAATAAGTTTTCCCATTTTTATTAACTTTAGATCGATTAAAAATCTGTTCAACTTGACTAAATTCCTGGCACTTGCGATACCTTGGTTGTTGTTCATTGTATTTGCGAGTGCTTCGATATAAAATAATGGTTTAATCAGTACGTGAACCTCCACTGAAACTTTATCGTGTATTAGTTTTGTCCGAGAGTATTCTTTTACTTTCACGTCACTAGCGGGCTATGATCGTAAAAAAATTCGAAAATGAGATAATATGTTTTTTGGATATTATATGTGATATAACTTAATAAATAATTGTAAACTTTTAACATGAGAAGTTAGTTATTGTATGGCGAGAGGCCAGAGAGATAATCCATTGTAGATCTGCGATATACATGAAAGTACGACAACGCGGTACGGCGAGTACCACCGCTGCCGACGGCATGTAACATGTAGTACTAGTGGTAAGTAGGGAACGCGACGGTGGGAGGAGCACGCGCTAACGACCAATCAGCGACGAGATAGTGTGGCCAGCCAACGTGATTCTAGTTCATTCATGAACACCGCGACGGCGAAGCAGTGCCGTACACTGTGGCGATGCAGTTCAATTGAACGCTTAAACATCAATTTGTTACAAGCTTTTATTTTACCTGACCTGTTAGTATGTTGGTATGTGTAGGACAAAGTATTGAAACTGAATTTTGAACTGGTTAACATTAAACAATCGAGCTGAAATTGTGTATCCACGTTTAGTTCGCGTGACAGTAGACAATGAATTGCCATTTTGAATCTAATTTGGGCACTCCCGTGCTTCTATTTGATGTACTGAAGAATTCGGCTCTTCTTCGACTACTTGTATATACGACATCCTCGTAAGGAAATTTAATTCTTCCTTCACCATTTGTTTGATTTGGGAATTGTCCCTCTGAGAGTAAATGGTAAACATTCTCAAAAACGCGATGATCGGGATGACGAGCAGGATTTGGGTACCTCTCACGAAAAAGCCTAGTTGCAGCACTAGCATTGCGTCTATATTCCCCATAAATCAGGTGCGTGTTAGCGTCTTCCTGTACGGTGTACAATCATGAATTAATAAAAGCGGCGTTACTATCTGTCTTGCTGGCACTACGTAGAATGATACTGTCCGTCACTACGTTTTGAAAAAATTGATTGTGTGGTAAGGGAAACTAAAAGATCATCACAGGGTGTGGATTTATCGAGCTACTATGACATTGCCTATCTCCCGTTTCCGGCTTGACGTTGACTTCTGGGACACCCTGTATACAACTTACTTGGAAATTACTAAACTTGTTTAAAGCTAACTGAAAATTTAAAAATATTTTTTCGGCTTAGAAATATACCGCTTTATACTTCTTAATCTTTAAACGATAATGAAGCTCCTTCATCTCAAGTTTTCAAATAAAAGCAGGCTACGTTTTATCGGCAAGATCCAACAATGGTGTAACACGCTGTTATTTGAAAACTTGAGATGGAGGTTCATTCTGACCCTTTTTTGAATGCCGAAGGTAGGGTACGTTAATCAATAGTAGTAGGTAATATCTAAACCCCCCTGACTTTTACCTCCCAACAAAACCGTGTCGAACTTCGTACACCTAGAACTGGCCGATACAACCGCTCCCTAGGATATCAGTATTGTGGAACAATCTACTTGAGGTGACTTTACCCAGTTCTACTAACCTTAGGCAGTTCAAAATCTGTTTAACAGTACTTCTTTAAGCTCCTGATAGCAGCCGCGGTGTCCTGGTATTTATTTTTCTGAATACGCGGCCGCTTCGTTATACCTACCTAAAAGAAAGAATGCTACTTAGGTTACCTAAACAATGACGTTAGCTTTTCTCATTTCAACCTACATTCAAATAAACTGAAAGAAATCGTTATCTATATGTACAAAAAAGACAAGATATCGAATCAAAAAATTAATTAAAATGAATTTAGCTCACGCAACTGTTTACTTCCGTACGAACTCAAGTGCCCAACTATTTACTAATTGTGGCTTATCATCGGTAAAAAGAAACGATTACTGTGAAACTTTCTAGGATAAAGTTCAAATGCGTACAACCTACTACGGGCATTTACAGTCTACTCTGCGATATCAGTGATAAGTGGAGATGAACATCACTATTAGTGTAAGATACTAGTTCTGCAAAATATTAATTATTTTCTGAAAGACAAAACGGGGCACTGAATAGCGTCTAAACCTATATGTAATTTCAACACCTGCGTACTTGTCAAGTTGGGTAGAGGACCCATTTACTGGTATCAGTAAAATAAGACTTACTTGAATTCTGATGATTTTTTATATATACCGGGAGTTTCACATTCGACACTCACCATTGAGATCTCCGAAACGCTTAGGTGGAGGCAAAGTTGTGTATTTAGGTAACTAACAAAAGGCTGATCAAAAAGGATCCAAATTCAAAGTAGGTACTTCCGGAGACAGATGGAAAAAGCAAATCTTCCCAAAATCGTTTTAATTTTTTTCCGACATTGTAGTAATGGGATTTCAAAATAAATTGCACATCAACATTGCCCCCTTTTCTGCTATACAAGATGGCATAATTAGAATTCAAATATGACGTTTCGTCCCTTGTGCTCCAGCATCGACCTTTTTTTTTTCTTAAGGACGCCATATTTGATTTTAGCATAGGTAAATAGAGTCATTAGTTCTGATTCCATACGAGTTTTTTTTACCTTAATATATTTGTACGCTCCGATCCCCGATAATTCTATGCACCTATTAGCCGTATTTCACTCATCATTGATTTATTTATAACTTAGAATGATAGAGAAATGTTTTCGTTTATTGAAAACCACTTATTAAAAGGGAAGATGCCGAGACACGTCAAAAGATTTTTTTTTTGGTGAGGGGGGAATGCGTTTATGCACCATAACATAGCCCGAGCTACGGCGTGTGTGGGACTCCAGGTTGTCTTGAGAAGACCACCTAATATCCACTAAACCCTAACCTCCGCGTGGCCCGACTCATCAGCGTCTCGGTAGGCCATGTGTTGTGCGTGACCTGCGGTCTGCTACAACGTCTCCTCAAAAGATTTGCCAAGGGGGACAACCTTTTAACCAAAAACTACTTCACCTCTTTTCACCCTCTACCCCCAGGTTCATACTATTTTAAATAACAAGGAGTATCGAGTAATAGATTGTTTGAAAGGTTTTTCGAAGTCCTTTATTTTGACTTTTGATTCTTTAAAATCGTTCTGTTCGTTTTCAAGGAAATTAAAAAAACCATTAAGTATCTCAATTTGTTCAGATAGAAAACAAAAACACACGAAAATATCACTTTTTATTTCAATAAGTGTTCATAATGTTGCTCGTTATTGACCAAACAATGATATAGGCGATGTTCAAATTCACGGAAGCTTTCGATGATGCGTTGGCGAAGTTCATTTAAGCTTTCAGGGTGGAGAGTAAACACAACAGACAAATTCTATAGGCCCTCTTCACCCTATCCATTTATCTGGAAACACGCCGTCGTCTAGCCATTGCCGAACCGGAAGAACACAGTGAGGAGGAGCACCGTCTTGCTGGAAATACTCGTATATTTCAGGAACATTCAAGTATTGGAGGTGTCGTCGCATAGATTGGCGAGAACGGAGAAGAGCCCTAGATACATGTTTTTCAACAGACTCCCCAACAATTTGAAATCACAACCACTGAACACTTTTAAAAGAACAGTTAAACAGTTTTTATTGGAGAAAGCTTTTTACTCTATTGAGGAATTTTTAATGCGTGAATGTCTTGTTTGATGTTGATCATTGTTGTTTGAATGTCAATGGTTTGTCCTTTATTTCGCTTTTTTATATATACATATATGTTTTATATTTATAAATTTTATCTATACGCTAATTTGATTTATCAGTATCCATGTTTGGAATATGCCATATCTGGTACGAATATGTGTGCGTCCACACTAACATGGTTTGTTATTGGCTTTTGTAGTGCTCTGACTGACTTATCCTATATCACATCTGTGATCATACAGGACTAATAAATTATTATTATTATTAATACCAGTCGCAGCAACAATTTTGCGTAATAAAGTATTCGGATTTATTTCAAAATGGCCCTAAACGTGAGCGGCTTCATCCAAAACTCTCCGACGATCACGTTTTTTAATTGCAACAGATCCTATGGGAAGTTATCTTCCCCTGATCTCTGACGTTCAACGTGATGGCAGTTTGCCGAGCACATTGATTTTGGGCACCATAAATCATTTCCACTCTTTCGGCTTGTGTATAAACCATTTTGGAAGTCAAATCTGAATCAATAAATTAATTTTCACTATCCCAAGATTGTCACGAAGCCAATTAAATTCGTTCTCTGCATAGCAACAAGTAACTAAACAGGTACAACAATAAATATAGTTCGCGAAGGATATCTGTGTTGATGAAAAGAATGCGGAAAAAAATCGGGTTGTTATTTGGTTGTTGCCACGTCTAATCTTCCGAATTGCTGTTTATGTTGGTAGTTCCCGTTTTAAATTATAAACGAATTGTAGATTTGGCAAACCCTAACGGGCAACATTTTGAACATTTATTGAAATTAAGGTAAATAAAGATTTTTCTAATTTTGTCGAAAACGAATCGACTGATTTTAAAAAATCAATCGTCAAAATAAAGGACTTCGAAAGATGTTTCAAATAGGCTATTTTTCGATACCCCTGGACATTTGAAATTTTTAAATGAATGATGCTGGTCGGCCAAGGATAAAAGGAGGTGAAGTAGTTTTTGGTTAAAAAGTTGTCCCCCTTGACAAATCTTGTGACGTGTCTCGGCTTTTTTTCTTTTAATGAGTGGTTTTCGATAAATCCGTGGTGCGGTGTTTTCAAATGAACACCTTGTATGCATTTGTACTGAAGCTCAAAAAACATACGGAGCTTGAACGAACTGAAAGATAACTCACTGCGGAGATGTCGCGCAGATGTGGAAAGGAACAACGTTGCCACATAGTCGGGAACTACCAGTAGGACAGGAAAATATTGTCTATGGACTAATTGTACCCGGTATACTTTGTAAAACATTATTATAAAGTAATATTATAACACCGACAGACACTTCTCGCCGGCCAGAGCTTGTGAAAGGCACTTAAACAATATGTAAAAATTTCACAAGATGGCGTTAAAGAGTTGCAAAATAGCACGAAACAGCTGTCCATGGTTGGCTGTCTGTGGTCGTATGAACGAAAGTTCCATTACTAGTTTGTTAAATGGCGAGTAGACCGTATTTACTATAGCACCAGAATCGGCGGCATACAGCGGCCCCAGTGGTGACCCGGATGACAACTCAACCTGGCATACAGCTCCAACAGACAGCTTGCTGTTTTCACCTCGAAGTGGTCGATTCTGGTAATGGTAGTGCTGGTTTATTCCGTTATTTTTATGTTAAAAGTTCAAGAAATAATATCTGTGGGGGACCTTTCTGAAAAGTCCTGTATACACGCTATTTCAATGACCTACACTTTATCTTCTAGAAAATAAGTATTCTCTGTTGGCCCTGGGACGCTACACTTTATAATGTATCATTTGCTATTTATCTTACAAAGGCTGATTTTCTGTGCGAAGTTTTCATCGTTAAAAGTCGATATGCTAACAGAAGCTGCTTCTCTCACGTTTTTTGTTTCTCATTCCAAGTGAAGTTCGCTCAGGGCGTCGAGAAAGAAAATAATTTGTCAAGATTTACTCACTCCTACCGTGGTAGATTATAAATCGGGTTAACAGAATGTCTTTCTCTTTATTATATAGAAGTCGCAGTACGTCAGTGTTCAGTCTATGCCTTCACGAAAAAAAAAAAAACTATCTGGATCATTCTTGGCTGTAATTTTCTTCCAGCTGATATCAATTTACGTTGCATCACAATATCCTTCAAACGATTTCTAAATTTGGACATCATATTAGTCTATTAGATACATCTATCATGTGCGACCTTTTACCCTTTGCAAATCCTGCTAGACGACATATCCGAAAACATTTTAGATGAAAAAATAATTGTCGACCAAGGCAACAAACAGTAAATATATCATCTATCATAATCAGCAAGGATGACAAATCAACTAAATGATTTCTAATTCGTACTCTGCACTGTCTGTATTTCGGTTTCGAAAACAACTCATCATGGATGTGTTTTTCTCAAATGCTAGTGACAAGGACAACACGTGTAGATGGAATGGATTTTCGGTTATCTGATAGAAACTTAATTCTGCACACAGGTTTGCTCCAAGTCTCTTTGCCGAGTAAGCGCTTTGTCGCATAATGCCGCCAACAATCTGACAGTTCCATTAAAATGGGATCAACAAGATTTCTTGAGCCTCCCAATTGCATATCGAAATAAGATAACGCAAAGCGCCATCTATTATCAGAATCGATCACTGCGATAGTGTATAGCAGCTATCGGTTGAAAGTGTGAAGATCATACGTCGCGTTTGATAGACCAGTGACCCCTAGAGGCTGACGACTCTGGTGGTATAGTAAATGTGGTTTGGCAATTCATCAGCGTGGTCTTAGGTGGACAATGAACGAGAGCATATAGCAATTATCCCCGGTCCAGAGTATATGGTCTTTCGAACTAAGAGAAAGTGTCAGCGATTCTACCAGAATCGGCCACTGCGAGAGTGAAAATAGAAAATGTCTCTTGAGACTGTATCCTAGAAAAGCACGAAAAAGTGTGTAGCTGGTTTTTTAGGGGTAACAATCCTTTCAATATTTTTTTTGGCCCACAACTTCGAAATCTCCAAAAAACCGAACTCACGAAAAAAAAATTATATTAATCATTGAAACGATATCTTATTAGAAATTGAAGCTTAAACATTTTTTACGTTATGTTGACCATTTGAGATTTCAAAAACGTCATAAGCTCTAAAGTCGGACGTAATTATGTCCACCACCGCGATTGGTCTATGACCCTAATACGCTAACCCCCGATACCTATGGAGAAGTTTATCTATACTTAATTCGGAAAGAACCAGGCCAAGATTTTTCGGCACTGGTTCTTCAGCGTTATTTAAGGTCGCATGACCTTTTTTTCAACTTTTCGAAAAATCTTTGAATTTTTGAAATCTCATTTTGCAGCATACTGAGTTTTCAAAAAGAGCAAAGATTTTTTGGAGAGAGAAAGTGATAAGAAGAAAAGTAAGCACTACCCCAATCCTTCCACAAATGTGGAATAATCAATTTTACAGTTGTACTATTATTTGTTAAAAAGCTACGAGTGAAGAAAAAATGCACAAAAATATATTTTATGACAAAAAAGAAACTGATTAAATTGTTTTTCAGTCTTCTCGGTACACAACACGAAACCATCATTAACATTGAGAATACTCTTCCAGACAGGCTGTTGGAAAAGCCCAAGTTATGCAAGCTAAATAGCTCAATCTTTTTTTTTTCAAGATACAAAAATTTCATATTGAGTTGTTATCACTTTTCAATCACGCTTATGAGAGAATTATCGTCCAGTCCACAGGATGAAAACAAAACGCATTGGAATACCAAGAAGGCTGTTGTACCGATTACCGCGTATGCCGTCGCTCGCTAATGTGACGTCACATATCAGCAGCACTTGAAAATAAATAAATTAAGGAATGACGTGTTTCACGGTCATGGCCTTCTGAGAAGACACGATAGGGCCATCACGCCAAGCGTGAGATTCAGTGATTGGCTATAATAGGCAACATTTCTTCTTAATCAGTCGTTTTCAATGACTGTTCAGGATGTCTGCTACTATATCGATTTGTTGACGTTTTGGGGTCATGCGTGGTCAGATTTAGGTAAGGAGACGTCTGTTTGGCGAATCGTTATAACTACGTTGTCTGAAGACTATTTATCCAATAACGACATAAAAACCAAAACAAAACATAACTTTTTTAAAGTGTACCTGTTCCCAAATGGGAGCAAATCTCCCCACGGAGAGATGGAGGGGGGAACAAATCATAAAAATCCTCAAAATTGTACACAAAATCATGCTGAATATGCAATTTTAAAAAAATAAAACAAAAGATATCCTTGTATTTGAGAATTTCGAAAGAAATCCTTTAGATCTAGATGGTATTTATAATAATTTGAAGCAAATGCTTTTGATTTTTGAGTATAACCTGATACTTGGCATAGGAAGCATATCCTTCAAAAATTTTGAGTGTGGTCAGTAGCAGATTCAACTTCGTAACGAAAGTTGGATCAAATGGTGATGGCGGAAATTGTGGATGTTAGGGATGCTAAAAGGTACAAACCCCACTTACCTTCACTTGGTCGTGACTTCAAAAAATTATTTCGGTTCGAAGAAGCTAATTTACAATGGCTTGCGGACAGATTTTTAGTCGAGCATGAGGAAACTCGAGGAGGAGTACTTTCATGTATTCATAAAATAAAGATATGTCTACGCTATCTCGATGACCCTGGATATCAACAAGGTATCGGTCAGGAACTTGGTGTTGATCAAGCAACGGTATCTCGGACTGTGGATACATTTGTGAACACCATAGTTGCACAGTTGAACGAATGGATCAAGTTTCCGACTACCAACCATGATCTAATGAAGGCAAGAGGATATGGTAAGGCAAGTATAAATTTCCGACAGCAATTAGTCACCGGAAAGGGAAACCTACTTTAAATGTGCAAGCCACTTATAATGCCAGAGAGGTATTCACAAGTGTTGATGTCAGTTGGCCTGGATCAGTGCACTATTCCAGAATATGGAGAAATTCACAAATTAAATCACAACTAACCAATACTACTTGGCGATGACGGATATGGTATTGAGCCATGCCTTGTGACTTCCTTCAGAAATCCTACTCCGGATGCAGAACTAAATTATAATAAGCTTCTAGAACGAGAAAGAGTTATAATTGAACGCTGTTTCGGCCAACCTGTATGGCACATCTAATTTTTCCAATAGTAGGATTACAGTCACCTTCCATGGCTTTTAACAATTTTAGATCTGTTTGTTTTCTCCAATCTCGATTTCATGTTGTTGATTTTTTTCAATGAGCCTATTTTTTCTATATATTTTTTCAGGATCCGTCCTTTCTCATTTTTATTTTTGGAACTTGTGACTTTTCTAAAATAATGGGAGTGGTGGCAATTTCATCTGTGATGAACTGTAGTTCGTTGATATTATTTTCTTTAGTTTCTTCATCACTTGACGATGACATGCTCACTAGTCTGATCAAAAACTGTATCCAGTAAAATGACGAAACGGTCTGTGTAACCTCTAGTCTAGACTCTAGAGTACAACTGATTGTGTAAGCGATGTTGAGTGAACGAGGTCCCACGCCCTCTACAAGCTAGAACAAGTCAGGACATGTGGCTCAAGATACAATAATACCAGTCAACCCTTTACTTCTTCTTGGAGGATATCCACGTGAGTATAAAGTAATGATTATGAATATGAAAAGAAGGATATGCTTATACTTCTACCTTTTTCTCCGATGCAAAACCTTATACTTTCACCTTATGCTTTCGAGTATATGCTTCTGTCCATGAGATATTAAGATATACGAGTGGATCTTGCTATGTATTTATTGCCAAAACTGGTCAAACGGAGTGTCCAAATTAGACATTCAGTACATGAGTTGATCTTCAAGCTACTTAGCAATCTGATATCTTTTCAAGAAGTTTTTACGTCTGTCTATTACTTGAAAATTCAAGTAGTCATGAAATTACTTGACAATTCCTGTAATATAAATACGAGCAGATTATAATGACTTTATTTGTCGCAAGTTTCATAAAAATTAATACATTTTGAATAAATTAGTTTGTTCATCGTATAACAAATAAATAATAGAGGCAGAGAAAAAACATTCCTTTATGAGCTACATAGATACAAAAAATTAAAAATTCTAAATTAGCCTTCCATTCCCTATCTACGAGTTGAGACAGGGTCTTAACGGATTTATAATAGTGATAAAATTGAAAATAATGGAATTTACAACTGACCGGATTTTGAACTCCAGTCATATATCATAATAATTATTTTCAAGTTGTGCTTCTCATACAACATGTATAATAGCTAAATATCTAAAGACATTATGCTTTTTTTGTTCTTATCAAAGCATGTAAAATTACTTGTACAGTTTTTTTTAAGAAGCGTAATTTTAATTTATTTTTATATTTATAGAAAACCTGTGTATCTGTGTTGTGTGCCCGCGATATTCGAAAATCGACTTTTCATAGATGGCTTTGAGTAGCATCTTGAAAGTAAAGAACATGTTTGGATTCTTCAGGAAATTGGAGTTTGTTTTCTTACCGCTGTTAAGTTGAATTTCGTAATTCGATGAGGCTCTGATCCGGTCAATCCAACAAATAAATTAATGCTGATGGATCCTCGAAAACTAAAAATTCCGAAAAAAAAAACTCACTCCATTGTCGGAATGTCAGGGTGGAGGGTGAACCTGAGGGAACAACATCGATGATAAAATTCCTTTCACGAACGTCTGCGGGATTAACAGCAGCATTGATACTGTTCATCACTACCGACAATCTAATCGTCCGCCATGCTATTCCTGGCGGAGACAAAAGTCTCTGAGTCTGCACCACTTACTCATCTTAGCTTCCCAAATTACGAGGTGAACTCCAATATGAGAAAGAACGCGTCGGCTTTTATCCGCAGCAGTATTTCCTGTTCCAGAGACGTTTCTTCGGAATCAGACCGGAAGGGCATTCTGTGGCTCATTTCCAAAACATACCCCAAATTTATTTGCTGCGTTTATCGCTTTCCCTTGGACCGTAACTGGGATGACCTACTTGAATATCTCGCTGTCGACTTTCTTTTATTTATTTCGCTTCAGATGAGGTTCTCCTCGGTGATCTCAATGCCCATAATGAGCCTTGGTTGGGTTCAAACACCGATGCAGCAGGTCATGCAGTTGAAGCGTTCGCTATTATCCAAAGAATGAGCCAGCTGGTGGCGAGACCTACTTCTTCCCCCGCATTTCGTCATACGCCAGTAGCCTCCTGGGTCACTTTCTGGCCACGCATCATGTCTCCTACATATCTGCTGCCCTGTCCCCCTTGGGTAACACAGACCCCGGTCTTGTGGAGGTTAGGTTTCGGTCAGAACCCGCTGTGGTAGGAGAAACTCGCCCAGGCCGCACAGTTTGGCATTACAGACATACCGAATGGGAGGGGCTCACAGGCGTTTCCACCTTTCCTTGGAGAGATCTCGGCTATCGGTTAATCGGTAACCGAAATTATCCACGTTGAGATGGAATAATACATCCCCCATACTTCTTACAAAACCCCACTGAAGACAACAGACAAGCCGTCGTCGAGAAGCGGCAACAGAATCCATTTTGCCTATCAAATTACCGGGTAGTTTGGCAAAAAAATCCACAGATACTGTCAAAACGCCGCCATATTGAATTTGGCATAAATGCCGTTTATGCTGCCATTTTGAAAAAGAATCACAACTTGTGATACACTGTTGAGAAGGAAATTTTAAGCTCTATGCAAATATGTGAAAATATACACGGGATTCTATTCAAACCGGAAGCGATATTCAGTTGTTTTTTAAGGAGGCTCCGACGCAGTGAGTTTCAAGACATTTACAAGGGTTCAGCTGCGTCGAAACTGACACTCTATTTTTCAATATTTTTGAATGAAATTCATACGGTATGTTGAGAAGATAATTGCCCAGGGTGCTATAGGAGCACTTTTTAAAATTTTGTTTTTGCACAAGTTTTATGATTGGTGCGCACTTTTTTTGTTCTACTTCGCGATTTTTTTCTTCGAAAGATGTTTCAAATAGGCTATTTTTCGATACCCCTGGACATTTGAAATTTTTAAATGAATGATGCTGGTCGGCCAAGGATAAAAGGAGGTGAAGTAGTTTTTGGTTAAAAAGTTGTCCCCCTTGACAAATCTTGTGACGTGTCTCGGCTTTTTTTCTTTTAATGAGTGGTTTTCGATAAATCCGTGGTGCGGTGTTTTCAAATGAACACCTTGTATGCATTTGTACTGAAGCTCAAAAAACATACGGAGCTTGAACGAACTGAAAGATAACTCACTGCGGAGATGTCGCGCAGATGTGGAAAGGAACAACGTTGCCACATAGTCGGGAACTACCAGTAGGACAGGAAAATATTGTCTATGGACTAATTGTACCCGGTATACTTTGTAAAACATTATTATAAAGTAATATTATAACACCGACAGACACTTCTCGCCGGCCAGAGCTTGTGAAAGGCACTTAAACAATATGTAAAAATTTCACAAGATGGCGTTAAAGAGTTGCAAAATAGCACGAAACAGCTGTCCATGGTTGGCTGTCTGTGGTCGTATGAACGAAAGTTCCATTACTAGTTTGTTAAATGGCGAGTAGACCGTATTTACTATAGCACCAGAATCGGCGGCATACAGCGGCCCCAGTGGTGACCCGGATGACAACTCAACCTGGCATACAGCTCCAACAGACAGCTTGCTGTTTTCACCTCGAAGTGGTCGATTCTGGTAATGGTAGTGCTGGTTTATTCCGTTATTTTTATGTTAAAAGTTCAAGAAATAATATCTGTGGGGGACCTTTCTGAAAAGTCCTGTATACACGCTATTTCAATGACCTACACTTTATCTTCTAGAAAATAAGTATTCTCTGTTGGCCCTGGGACGCTACACTTTATAATGTATCATTTGCTATTTATCTTACAAAGGCTGATTTTCTGTGCGAAGTTTTCATCGTTAAAAGTCGATATGCTAACAGAAGCTGCTTCTCTCACGTTTTTTGTTTCTCATTCCAAGTGAAGTTCGCTCAGGGCGTCGAGAAAGAAAATAATTTGTCAAGATTTACTCACTCCTACCGTGGTAGATTATAAATCGGGTTAACAGAATGTCTTTCTCTTTATTATATAGAAGTCGCAGTACGTCAGTGTTCAGTCTATGCCTTCACGAAAAAAAAAAAAACTATCTGGATCATTCTTGGCTGTAATTTTCTTCCAGCTGATATCAATTTACGTTGCATCACAATATCCTTCAAACGATTTCTAAATTTGGACATCATATTAGTCTATTAGATACATCTATCATGTGCGACCTTTTACCCTTTGCAAATCCTGCTAGACGACATATCCGAAAACATTTTAGATGAAAAAATAATTGTCGACCAAGGCAACAAACAGTAAATATATCATCTATCATAATCAGCAAGGATGACAAATCAACTAAATGATTTCTAATTCGTACTCTGCACTGTCTGTATTTCGGTTTCGAAAACAACTCATCATGGATGTGTTTTTCTCAAATGCTAGTGACAAGGACAACACGTGTAGATGGAATGGATTTTCGGTTATCTGATAGAAACTTAATTCTGCACACAGGTTTGCTCCAAGTCTCTTTGCCGAGTAAGCGCTTTGTCGCATAATGCCGCCAACAATCTGACAGTTCCATTAAAATGGGATCAACAAGATTTCTTGAGCCTCCCAATTGCATATCGAAATAAGATAACGCAAAGCGCCATCTATTATCAGAATCGATCACTGCGATAGTGTATAGCAGCTATCGGTTGAAAGTGTGAAGATCATACGTCGCGTTTGATAGACCAGTGACCCCTAGAGGCTGACGACTCTGGTGGTATAGTAAATGTGGTTTGGCAATTCATCAGCGTGGTCTTAGGTGGACAATGAACGAGAGCATATAGCAATTATCCCCGGTCCAGAGTATATGGTCTTTCGAACTAAGAGAAAGTGTCAGCGATTCTACCAGAATCGGCCACTGCGAGAGTGAAAATAGAAAATGTCTCTTGAGACTGTATCCTAGAAAAGCACGAAAAAGTGTGTAGCTGGTTTTTTAGGGGTAACAATCCTTTCAATATTTTTTTTGGCCCACAACTTCGAAATCTCCAAAAAACCGAACTCACGAAAAAAAAATTATATTAATCATTGAAACGATATCTTATTAGAAATTGAAGCTTAAACATTTTTTACGTTATGTTGACCATTTGAGATTTCAAAAACGTCATAAGCTCTAAAGTCGGACGTAATTATGTCCACCACCGCGATTGGTCTATGACCCTAATACGCTAACCCCCGATACCTATGGAGAAGTTTATCTATACTTAATTCGGAAAGAACCAGGCCAAGATTTTTCGGCACTGGTTCTTCAGCGTTATTTAAGGTCGCATGACCTTTTTTTCAACTTTTCGAAAAATCTTTGAATTTTTGAAATCTCATTTTGCAGCATACTGAGTTTTCAAAAAGAGCAAAGATTTTTTGGAGAGAGAAAGTGATAAGAAGAAAAGTAAGCACTACCCCAATCCTTCCACAAATGTGGAATAATCAATTTTACAGTTGTACTATTATTTGTTAAAAAGCTACGAGTGAAGAAAAAATGCACAAAAATATATTTTATGACAAAAAAGAAACTGATTAAATTGTTTTTCAGTCTTCTCGGTACACAACACGAAACCATCATTAACATTGAGAATACTCTTCCAGACAGGCTGTTGGAAAAGCCCAAGTTATGCAAGCTAAATAGCTCAATCTTTTTTTTTTCAAGATACAAAAATTTCATATTGAGTTGTTATCACTTTTCAATCACGCTTATGAGAGAATTATCGTCCAGTCCACAGGATGAAAACAAAACGCATTGGAATACCAAGAAGGCTGTTGTACCGATTACCGCGTATGCCGTCGCTCGCTAATGTGACGTCACATATCAGCAGCACTTGAAAATAAATAAATTAAGGAATGACGTGTTTCACGGTCATGGCCTTCTGAGAAGACACGATAGGGCCATCACGCCAAGCGTGAGATTCAGTGATTGGCTATAATAGGCAACATTTCTTCTTAATCAGTCGTTTTCAATGACTGTTCAGGATGTCTGCTACTATATCGATTTGTTGACGTTTTGGGGTCATGCGTGGTCAGATTTAGGTAAGGAGACGTCTGTTTGGCGAATCGTTATAACTACGTTGTCTGAAGACTATTTATCCAATAACGACATAAAAACCAAAACAAAACATAACTTTTTTAAAGTGTACCTGTTCCCAAATGGGAGCAAATCTCCCCACGGAGAGATGGAGGGGGGAACAAATCATAAAAATCCTCAAAATTGTACACAAAATCATGCTGAATATGCAATTTTAAAAAAATAAAACAAAAGATATCCTTGTATTTGAGAATTTCGAAAGAAATCCTTTAGATCTAGATGGTATTTATAATAATTTGAAGCAAATGCTTTTGATTTTTGAGTATAACCTGATACTTGGCATAGGAAGCATATCCTTCAAAAATTTTGAGTGTGGTCAGTAGCAGATTCAACTTCGTAACGAAAGTTGGATCAAATGGTGATGGCGGAAATTGTGGATGTTAGGGATGCTAAAAGGTACAAACCCCACTTACCTTCACTTGGTCGTGACTTCAAAAAATTATTTCGGTTCGAAGAAGCTAATTTACAATGGCTTGCGGACAGATTTTTAGTCGAGCATGAGGAAACTCGAGGAGGAGTACTTTCATGTATTCATAAAATAAAGATATGTCTACGCTATCTCGATGACCCTGGATATCAACAAGGTATCGGTCAGGAACTTGGTGTTGATCAAGCAACGGTATCTCGGACTGTGGATACATTTGTGAACACCATAGTTGCACAGTTGAACGAATGGATCAAGTTTCCGACTACCAACCATGATCTAATGAAGGCAAGAGGATATGGTAAGGCAAGTATAAATTTCCGACAGCAATTAGTCACCGGAAAGGGAAACCTACTTTAAATGTGCAAGCCACTTATAATGCCAGAGAGGTATTCACAAGTGTTGATGTCAGTTGGCCTGGATCAGTGCACTATTCCAGAATATGGAGAAATTCACAAATTAAATCACAACTAACCAATACTACTTGGCGATGACGGATATGGTATTGAGCCATGCCTTGTGACTTCCTTCAGAAATCCTACTCCGGATGCAGAACTAAATTATAATAAGCTTCTAGAACGAGAAAGAGTTATAATTGAACGCTGTTTCGGCCAACCTGTATGGCACATCTAATTTTTCCAATAGTAGGATTACAGTCACCTTCCATGGCTTTTAACAATTTTAGATCTGTTTGTTTTCTCCAATCTCGATTTCATGTTGTTGATTTTTTTCAATGAGCCTATTTTTTCTATATATTTTTTCAGGATCCGTCCTTTCTCATTTTTATTTTTGGAACTTGTGACTTTTCTAAAATAATGGGAGTGGTGGCAATTTCATCTGTGATGAACTGTAGTTCGTTGATATTATTTTCTTTAGTTTCTTCATCACTTGACGATGACATGCTCACTAGTCTGATCAAAAACTGTATCCAGTAAAATGACGAAACGGTCTGTGTAACCTCTAGTCTAGACTCTAGAGTACAACTGATTGTGTAAGCGATGTTGAGTGAACGAGGTCCCACGCCCTCTACAAGCTAGAACAAGTCAGGACATGTGGCTCAAGATACAATAATACCAGTCAACCCTTTACTTCTTCTTGGAGGATATCCACGTGAGTATAAAGTAATGATTATGAATATGAAAAGAAGGATATGCTTATACTTCTACCTTTTTCTCCGATGCAAAACCTTATACTTTCACCTTATGCTTTCGAGTATATGCTTCTGTCCATGAGATATTAAGATATACGAGTGGATCTTGCTATGTATTTATTGCCAAAACTGGTCAAACGGAGTGTCCAAATTAGACATTCAGTACATGAGTTGATCTTCAAGCTACTTAGCAATCTGATATCTTTTCAAGAAGTTTTTACGTCTGTCTATTACTTGAAAATTCAAGTAGTCATGAAATTACTTGACAATTCCTGTAATATAAATACGAGCAGATTATAATGACTTTATTTGTCGCAAGTTTCATAAAAATTAATACATTTTGAATAAATTAGTTTGTTCATCGTATAACAAATAAATAATAGAGGCAGAGAAAAAACATTCCTTTATGAGCTACATAGATACAAAAAATTAAAAATTCTAAATTAGCCTTCCATTCCCTATCTACGAGTTGAGACAGGGTCTTAACGGATTTATAATAGTGATAAAATTGAAAATAATGGAATTTACAACTGACCGGATTTTGAACTCCAGTCATATATCATAATAATTATTTTCAAGTTGTGCTTCTCATACAACATGTATAATAGCTAAATATCTAAAGACATTATGCTTTTTTTGTTCTTATCAAAGCATGTAAAATTACTTGTACAGTTTTTTTTAAGAAGCGTAATTTTAATTTATTTTTATATTTATAGAAAACCTGTGTATCTGTGTTGTGTGCCCGCGATATTCGAAAATCGACTTTTCATAGATGGCTTTGAGTAGCATCTTGAAAGTAAAGAACATGTTTGGATTCTTCAGGAAATTGGAGTTTGTTTTCTTACCGCTGTTAAGTTGAATTTCGTAATTCGATGAGGCTCTGATCCGGTCAATCCAACAAATAAATTAATGCTGATGGATCCTCGAAAACTAAAAATTCCGAAAAAAAAAACTCACTCCATTGTCGGAATGTCAGGGTGGAGGGTGAACCTGAGGGAACAACATCGATGATAAAATTCCTTTCACGAACGTCTGCGGGATTAACAGCAGCATTGATACTGTTCATCACTACCGACAATCTAATCGTCCGCCATGCTATTCCTGGCGGAGACAAAAGTCTCTGAGTCTGCACCACTTACTCATCTTAGCTTCCCAAATTACGAGGTGAACTCCAATATGAGAAAGAACGCGTCGGCTTTTATCCGCAGCAGTATTTCCTGTTCCAGAGACGTTTCTTCGGAATCAGACCGGAAGGGCATTCTGTGGCTCATTTCCAAAACATACCCCAAATTTATTTGCTGCGTTTATCGCTTTCCCTTGGACCGTAACTGGGATGACCTACTTGAATATCTCGCTGTCGACTTTCTTTTATTTATTTCGCTTCAGATGAGGTTCTCCTCGGTGATCTCAATGCCCATAATGAGCCTTGGTTGGGTTCAAACACCGATGCAGCAGGTCATGCAGTTGAAGCGTTCGCTATTATCCAAAGAATGAGCCAGCTGGTGGCGAGACCTACTTCTTCCCCCGCATTTCGTCATACGCCAGTAGCCTCCTGGGTCACTTTCTGGCCACGCATCATGTCTCCTACATATCTGCTGCCCTGTCCCCCTTGGGTAACACAGACCCCGGTCTTGTGGAGGTTAGGTTTCGGTCAGAACCCGCTGTGGTAGGAGAAACTCGCCCAGGCCGCACAGTTTGGCATTACAGACATACCGAATGGGAGGGGCTCACAGGCGTTTCCACCTTTCCTTGGAGAGATCTCGGCTATCGGTTAATCGGTAACCGAAATTATCCACGTTGAGATGGAATAATACATCCCCCATACTTCTTACAAAACCCCACTGAAGACAACAGACAAGCCGTCGTCGAGTCCAGAAACAAATATAACGGAGCGGTCCGCAATGCCAGACCAGCATGAAATAAAAGTTGGGCACAGGGTAATGTCACAGCGCAATGGCAGTCGGTCTTTCTGGACATTGGCCAAGCAGATTGAAAGGAACTTCTCACAAAGTAGCCCTCCACCACTTACGTGTCATGATGGAACGATTGTAACCGACTAAAGACCTAAGGCGGAAGTGCTTTCCAAGATCTTTGCTGCCTACTCCCCCATGTACGTCTCCCCAACGCCCGAGTGCCGTCGATTAAAGGATTCCCTACTTTATGCGGAAAGTAACATTCATGCATAAGACAGTAAGATGGGTGCTTTCTCCAGTTCTCTCGCGTCTCTTCTAGATATCTTACGAATCCGGCACCTTCCCAGAAAACTATAAATTTGCCTTTTCTGACCCATCCCAAAATAAGGACCAAAGACCGACCTTACAACTACTGGTCTCTCAGGTGCATAAATCGCGACCTTCTGGATTACCTTGAACGCTCTACATCCAGGAATTCAGAGCGACAAGCAGATCTCTGCCGGTCAGCTGGAAAAAAGAAGACTTCCTCCTTGACGAGAGACCTGGAGGTTACCACTGCTTGGAGACGCAACAAACGTACAGTTTAATGCTACACACTACCGTACCTTGATGGATAAAAAACGTCCTGGCGCTAACCGGTTTGGATGGATGGTCGAGTTCTGCCAAAGAGCCGTTCATTTCGGCTGGTTGGGGTCCAGATCACCGAGTACTTGATCTGGCACGAACACATCTCATCAATAGCGGCAGCTGCTGGGAAAAAGCTAGACTATTTGTTTAGTGCTTAGAAGTAGTTTTTTCTGCATGACTTCCTCACTCTAGACGAGGTCCAGATAAGATCTAGCCTCGACTATTGCCCACACGTTTGGGGTGCTGCCGACCCATCTACATTATTCATGCTCAATGTTGTCCAGAGGAGGGTTGTTCCAATGATGGATGACTCTTCTCTAACAGACAGGACCCTTTCGCACCGGCGGGCCGTCGGCGATTCAGCTCTCTTCTATCGCTACACCAACGCGATTTGCTCCTCAGAGCTCTCATCCATGATGCCGCCGCACGATGTGCCTGCCAAACAGACCCGTCTGATTTCGGCCTCCCATCCTAACCGTGTCGAACTTCGTACATCCAGCACAGGTCAATACGACCGCTCTTTTGTCTCGAGAGTGTCGAGATTGTGGAACAATCTACAAGAGGAGGCTTCGCTGGAAACTGGAAGATTGTTTAGTGTTGGATCTGGTCTGAGAGATAGAACGTGTGCTTGTTGCAATGCTGATTGTCGACAACACTTGGCCGGGTAATAAGAATCAGGCCATCTTCTGAACATGATTAATGTACAGTAGTTTTGGATTTTTTTAAAACTTTAGGTGGAGATATCTGTCTTTTGATTGGTGGATTTTTGATCATAATTGAACAACTAGGTATTTATTAGGCGTAACTGAATTGATATATAGAGTAAATAATGGAAGGATTTCGGGATTACTGGTGCATAAATCCTAAATCAAATGATGTTCTACGTTGGTTGAAAATAGAGAGTAATAGTCAATTTCTATGTTTAAATTTTGGAATGTGTTTGCTCTTTTAGTCTTTAGCTAAATAATCTAAGACTGAAAACATGTTATTCGAATCTAAAATTGCTGAGGGTAAAATGCAAAATCTTTCCAAAGGCAGTTTGTAAATTACTAATAATTTTGTCTTCGGCTTGTAAGTCTAAAATATTTTATGAATAGTGAGGCTGAGTGATAGCACGTTATCTTGCTCTTAGAAATTCAGATGACTAACAATAGTTTCTCATTCTCCATTATAGACTCACACTTAGTTTCATAATGAGTAGTAATGTCCTTTAATATTGCTTGTTGTTTGTTCATGCGAGATTGTAAGCTAAACCCATTAGACTTAATAGTATCCAAATACGTATTGATAATTTCTCAATCTCTGGAGTCTATTGTTCCACATACCGGATGTCAACGAAATCTTTTTACATGGCACTATTCAATTGTTGTTTAAAGAATAACTTTGAAATATATGACATATAAAAACTCAGATTATCCATTAAAAAATAACTGAATATCGCTTCCGACTTGACCGGAAGTGACGATGAAACAAGAATTTTAAATAGGACCCTGTGCATATTTTTACATATTTGCATAGAGCTTAAAATTTCCTTCTCAACGATGTATCACAAGTTGTCATTCTTTTTAAAAATGGCGGCGTAAATGGCATTTACGCCAAATTCAATATGGCGGCATTTTGACGATACCTATGTTTTGCCAAACTACCCGCTGAAATAAGAGGCAAAATCGATTCTCTTGCAGCTTCTGCATTGAGTTGGCTAGACACAAAAAAATATCATAAATTTGCGACCATTTCAGTTTTTGCTTAAAATTTTCTTAGAATTTTGAATAGCAAATGGTGTTTTATAAATACTACTAATAAAGTATGTCGGATTTTCTCTAAAAAATTTCCACTATAAGGAACTTGTCTTAGAGAAAAAAGCTGGAAAACTTTTCAGAAAATTAGTACACAGTGAATAGGTATTTACCTAGTCACGTGACCGAAAATATCTATGATTTTCATTTTTTATTATAGCTATTTTGATTTCTTTATTTTAAAAAGCCAGAATTGAGAATTGTAATAATCAACAGTCGCGAATATTTCACGGAGATCTTGGGATGCTTTGGAAACAAATGAACGGGGAATCCTTTAAAATTACTATCAACTATCAGTCTCGTTTCCACGCGTCAGTGTCGTTTATTGTGTAATATTTTTTATGTTGTTCCTGGTCTTGGTCCTGAAGGGTCCTGGTCCTGGTGGGTCCTGGTCGTGGCGGGTCCTGGTCCTGGTGGAACCTGGTCCCGGTGGGTCTTGGTGCCGGTGGGTCCTGGTCCCGGTGGTTCCTGGTCCTCTGCATCCACGCCGTGGGGGGGGGGGGGGGACAACCGCGGGTTCTCCTAGTCTCCTAGTCAAGGTTCCAGTTAGCGGGTGCCAACTGAGACCTTGGTCTAGGGTACCTGGTTCTGCGGTTGCGAGGCCTCTCGTCCGGATCGTTGTCCATGAGGAATCTTAGCTGCTCGTTCGGGTGGTCCTGAGCTTTCTGGAAGGTCTTCTCCGCTTTTTTCCTCATGTACTCGTGAATGGTGTCCCAGTGCAGGTCCCTACGCAAGGTTGAGTTTCTTACGTAGGATGGTGCAGTGGTGGCGATCCGGAGTAGCTTCATCTCTAGAGCAGCAAGTCGCTTGCGGTAGCTGGGGGCAGCGTACCCCCAGACCGCGGAGGCGTAAGCCAGCTGAGGTCTGGCGATGGACTTGATCAGCCGTAGCTTGGTCGCTAGCGGCATCCGGCTGTGTCTACCCAGTAATGGGTAGAGTTGAGCCATGGCTGCTCTGGTCTTTGCGATGACAGCTTCTATGTGGTCTTTCCAGGTGAGGGACTTGTCAAATACGATCCCCAGATATTTGACTTTGTCGCTCCACTGGATATCTTCGTCGAAGATGGATGCTTCGAGAGGTCTTGCAATCCTTCTCCGTTGGATGAAGATTGCCTGCGTCTTCTGGACGTTGACGCGGATTTTCCATTTCACGCACCAGTCCTGGATGTGGTTCATCCTGTAGTCTCCTACGGATGATCTCGGGTCGTCGATGCTTGGCGGCTATAGCAGTGTCGTCTGCATATAGGGCCAGCATTGTGTCAGCTGTCTTCGGTACATCGTGAGTATAGATGTTGTAGAGCAGGGGGGCTAAGGCTGACTCCTGCTTCCAGCTGTCGTCTTATTGAATGGCATGTACCAATCTTCACCGTGAACCATCTTTGTGTTAGATAGCTCTGGATCAGTTGGCACATGTTTGCATCGATTCCGGCGGCTTCCATTTTGGCGATGAGTCCATCGTGCCAAACTCGATGGAAGGCTCTTTCCACGTCCAGCAGGACGAGGCCGGTTGCTTCCTGGAGATTGAAGCCGCTGGTGATGTCTTCTGTCAGTCGTAGTGCTTGGTGTTCGGTGTTGTGGGAGGATCTGAAGCCGAATTGCTCTGGGGGGAGAAGTTGCAGTTCTTCTGCCTGCTTCTCTAGTCGAACGGCGATAGCCTTTTCGACTACTTTGCCCATCGAGGAAACCAGGCTGATGGGCCGGTAGTTCTGGGGCAACTTCCGGTCCTTGCCTGGCTTGGTGAGCATTATAACCTGGGCTTCCCGCGACCGCCGCGGGAAGTGTTTAAGTCTCAGAGTGGCATTGGCGATGTTGGTGAGCGCAGCAATGCCTTTGGAGGTAAGGTTCTTCAGCATCCTGTTGTTGATGCCGTCCCTTTCCCGGCGCCTTTCTGACCTTCAACCTGCGGATGATCAGACGGATTTCCTCTGGACTGGAGGGGTGATCCGTCTCCTGGCCAGGTGGTCGACTCCTCATGATTTCGGCTGCGACTTCCACGGCCTCCTCGTGGTTGTCGTCCTCGTCTTCATGGTAATTGAGTCTGCATTCGGATTCTAGCGAATCGGCGAATGCTTCGGCTTTTTCTTCACTGGAGTAGGCCAAGCCGCGTTGGCCGTGAAGAGTGGGGATCGTGGTGCGCTGACGACGAAATTTTCGCTGCATAGTCCAGGCCGTGCCATCCTGGGTCTCTAGTTCTGCACAGGCTGCATTCCATCTGCTGTTTTGGAGTTCCGCGAGTGCGTTCTTCAGAGCTAGCGATGCTCTGTTTCGCGCAACTCTCGACTTCTCTGTCAACAGATGGAGATGTTCTCGCTTGAGTCTTCTGTTCTCCCTGATCAGGTGCCTAATATGGTGCGGTGCTGGACCATTTAGGTGTCTAGGAACTGCCGTAGTCTCGGAGCGGGTGCTGTCCTCGTGCGCTCGCAGGACAGCATTCTTCATCTCCTCTACTGCGTGGTCCAGTTCCTCCGCTGATCGGATGGTTGGAATTTGAGTGATGTTCCTTTGGACGTTGGATTTGTACAGGTTCCAGTTCGTCCGTTTGGTGCTCAAGCTATCTCGAGTTCTAGACCCTGTGCCAAGTGTTAGTAGGATCGGATTGTGGTCCGACGATCCTTCCACCAGGGTCTCTATCTCGAACTCCTCTCTGATGTTGCGGAGGATGGCTATGTCCAGTACCGCAGGTCGCCCAAGGCCGAATGGAATGTAGGTTGGTTGCTCCGGACCGACGATGACCCCCGGCAGGGCATCGACGTGTTCTTGGAGCTGCCTTGCATTCCTGTCTTCGACGTTGTTGTTCCATGCCGGAGATTTGCAGTTTAGATCTCCGATGACTATGCGTGCTCCTGGGCCTCTCAGGAGGTCAGCGATGTCATCTTCGTCTAGGGCCTCCCCTAGGGACGGTGGTTGTGATGGACCTGGACCGTGATTCCGCCCCCATTGAGGTCTGTGGCATCGTCGAGGACATGACTCGTCAAAGTACGTTTGACGAGCAATGCGACTCCTCCACCTCTGCCTCTTCTGTCGTAGCGGTACGTCTCGTACCACGGGAACGTCAGACTATGGGCAGCATCCAATTTCGTTTCTTGGATGGCCATCACCTCTGGTTGGTACTGGTCTAGTATCTCCTGGATTTCTGGTTTCCGTGCCCTGAATCCGTTGATGTCCCAGGAGATAATGCGTAGAGATTCTACGTTTTGCCCTGTAGTCATTTCGGGTCTAATGCTTGTCTTGCATCTTGGCCTCGAGTGCATCCAGGCGGGTTATGATGGCTTGCATCATTGCTAGAAGTCTGTCATCGCCGTGTTGCTTCTGCGCAGTAGTTCCAGTAGCAGTGGCGGCTGCTGGGGCAGAAGTGGACATAGGTTCCTTCGCTTTTTGAGCGTAAGAGGTTCTATTTGTGGTGGGGACTGCTTTGGGGGCAGCAGCAGCAGCTTTCCTCGGGGCCATACTACATCCCTTGTAGTTGGCGGGGTGGCCTTCTCCACAAAGGCAACACTTGGCATTTCGTTGCCCTGTTGGCGGCGCTGGCAGACTGCAGCTGGTGCTGCTGTGGTCCTCTCCACACTTCACGCACCGTTCAATTGGATCCCCTTGTTGTTGATCATCCTGCTTAAGGATGACCAGTCAGCGGTGCCCTCGATGCTGATGGGGGGAACTCCTGTTCCCGACATGGGGGGCACGATGGTCCTGGCTGCTCTAGGACTCTTCTTGGTGGCAGCAGCTGGCATCTTTGGCTGCCTTGGCGGCTCCTCTTCGGAGGAGGAAACTCGCACCCGCTTCCTCCGTCTGGTGGAGACACTGAAATCGGTGTCGTCGTTGCTTGTTGTCCCTGTCGTGGTCCTATCCTCTTCGGTCCGTTGGGTGTCCTCTTGTTGCGCGTCCATCTCGTCCGACATAGCCTGGTGGTCCTCTTCCTCGTCTTCTTCGGTCTTCTTTGCGGCCTTCTTCTTGGCTCTGCGGAGCTTCCCGTTCAGGTCCTCGATCTCCTGTTGTGCCTGCAAGAAGGCTTCTTGCAGGTTTCGCATTTGCTCTGCCAGCATGGCGAAAGCATCTTTCTTCTCTTTCAGCTGGTTAGCCAGCTTCTCAATTTTCGCCATCGTAGATGGCAAACAACCAATCTATCGCAATGAAAATCGCAATAAGATTGCTCAATATGTCCGGGTGGGTCGCACTCGCACAAGTGTATACTCGCGACGGCTGCTAGCTCGGAACAGATCGTCAAGCTCCATCACACGCCTATTATCCTTGGCTCATATGATTTGAAAAATGAGCATAACGAGCCTGTTAATGGTACTGGTTTTATAGTAAGCGAAGAAGTAGAAATAAACGTCCTAGCGTACGTAGAATATGATCGTACTGCTTCTACTCGCGAAATAGGTGAGCAGTGCCAAATTTCCCACGAAAATGATTTTCGAAGTTGGCTTAATTATTGAAACTGGTTTTTGAATAATCTGAACATAAATGCTATCTTCCATTACCATATTATTTTTTCGGATGAATCCAGGTTTTCTGATCTAGGAATATTTAATCGAAACAATACTCGGTATTGGACTAAGGAAAACCAAAATCTAGTGAAAGAAGGTGCCTTACAGGAACGTTTTGGAGTGAATGTTTGGTTACGCGTAACAGGGATTAATATCATTGGTCCTATACTTTTTTATCAACCGTTTAATGGTGATATGTACTTGGATTTTTTACAAAACCAAATACAACATTTTATAGAAAATCTGCAGAACAACGAATATTCATCATGCCAGCAGGATGGCGCCTCTGCCCACAACTCTAGGGTTGTAACTAATTACTTACCATAAATGGGCGATTCGGTGGAAATTGTCTAGGAACCAACGGATCAACCCGTTGGCCTGCAAGGTCGTCAGATTTAACCCCTCTGGATTTTTCAATTTGGGGCTATTTAAAAGAAAAAGTTCATGCCACTCCTCCACCGTCTCTAGAGGTACTGGGAAATAGAATTATAACAGCCATTGAAAACATATCTCAGGAACATTTACGAAAATTGCTTATACAAAACATCAAGAGAGTCAGGTTATCTCAACAACTCGGCGGTCACTGCATAGAACACTTAATTGAATGATTTTTCCTCATTTTAATTAGTAATTTATCTGCTAAGTTACTTTTGTTACTTAGTTTTTACTATGCTAATTTTCGTTATTGTTCTTGTTATCGTTAGAAATAAAAAAAAAATGCAGACGAAACGTACTGTTGAGCATTTTTTTTCGAACACAAGACGATCTCTATTATTAGCATTTAGAAATCCCCGTTTCCTATTCAAAATTCTGAGACAATTCTAAATACATTTTGACATTTTAAGTAAAAACAAAAATGGTCCCAAATTTATGACAATTTTTTTGTTTTATTAACTCATTGTAGAAGCGGCAACAGAATCCATTTTGCCTATCAAATTAGCGGGTAGTTTGGCAAAAAAATCCACAGATACTGTCAAAACGCCGCCATATTGAATTTGGCATAAATGCCGTTTATGCTGCCATTTTGAAAAAGAATCACAACTTGTGATACACTGTTGAGAAGGAAATTTTAAGCTCTATGCAAATATGTGAAAATATACACGGGATTCTATTCAAACCGGAAGCGATATTCAGTTGTTTTTTAAGGAGGCTCCGACGCAGTGAGTTTCAAGACATTTACAAGGGTTCAGCTGCGTCGAAACTGACACTCTATTTTTCAATATTTTTGAATGAAATTCATACGGTATGTTGAGAAGATAATTGCCCAGGGTGCTATAGGAGCACTTTTTAAAATTTTGTTTTTGCACAAGTTTTATGATTGGTGCGCACTTTTTTTGTTCTACTTCGCGATTTTTTTAAAAAGAACCTAGTGAAAAAATGAAAAAGTGGCTTTATAGCACCCTGTGGGGTTTTGTTTTCAGCACACTGTGAAAATTTCATCCAAAAATATCAAAAAATAAAGCATCAATTTCGAAGCGCGCAAACCTCTACAAATCGTATTTTGGGCGAATTTTGTCTACTGTGTCGTGCTGCCAACCCAAGCGTTGCGGCGCAATGTACGGACTAAGAAAAGACGTATTCAGATAATTTGGTGGCCCTTCATATAATATCGCGTAGATAAGTCGTTCTGCAAATAGGTACTCATAATCGCGATCGCTATTATTCCCCGATTTTAAAGCCGTTTTACTTCCCAGGCCATTGGCGAGGAAGTATTGTAATTGCAAAAAATTTCTAAAATGAGATGTTATGTTTTTTTAAGTCATATGACATCTACATCACGAAAAACTGTATCACTCATTAACAACTTGGAAATTATCGCTCGGATTTTTATGAAATTTCCACACGGGGTTACTAGTATGCCAAAGCTTTGTAGTTTTAGTCCAGTGACAACGGTGCCATAGGCAAAAAAGAAAAAGTAACAATTGCTGAAACTCCGTTTTGACGTTTCAGGGGTTCCTAATCATTGACATAAAAAAATGGTACTGCTTAAAAAGGGGGGTTGAAGTTAGTGAAACACGTTCTATTATTAAAAAGCTTCTGATGCCAGTAATTACAGGAAAATTAAGTAACGAAAATCCGACGAATAACGTGCTCACGATTTGAAAAAATCGGTACCTGTTCTATAGGTTTGACACCAAGAGCCAACAGATCTGCAACTACCGACAGTAGGGAAGAATAAATTCGGATATCACTAGCGTGGAACTTTAAAATTATCGATATGTCAAGGAAATATGTTTTTGAGAATGATAATTTGGTAGATTTTATACCTGCATTTTCATTTGAATTTCATGACCCGTGAAATGTACCCATTTCGCCGTTACCTTCAATTTGTGTTCTGCAGTTTGTGATGTTTTTCTGGATATAAGCAGGACATAATTGCCTAGGGTGCTATCAGAGCTTTTTACAAAATTTTGTCTTTGCGCAAGAATTATGGTGGGTTGAAATGCTTTACTATTTGTGCTCAACTTCTTGATATGTTAAAAAGATCCTAGTGGGTAACATCGAGAAAGTGGATCGCTGGCACCCCGTGGACTTTGTTTTTAGCGCGCTGCAAGAGTTTCATTTGGAAATAATAAAAATGAAACGTAGGCTGTGAAGTGCAAATCGGTTTTTGGGCGAAATTCATCTACTGTTTCGTCCTGCCAGTCCAAGCGACGCGACGGTGCGTTCCGACTAGAAAAAATGTATTCAAATAATTTTATATCTTTCCTAAAATAAATTCAAGAATTCACATTCGTTTATTCATGTCAATAGACACAATTATGTTTACAAGGGTCATGTGGTACATGGTAACAATTGAACGAGGGTCATAAAAATATCTTATGTGGTCAAAATAAGAGCAAACAGCTAGGTAGTTTTTGCAAAGCAATAAACATGTAGGCTTATACATGTATTAAGTACATGTCTTGTCTACTGTAATAGGTAGATGGAGGTGATGCCGCCAGAAATGGATGTGTGCGATCAATAAACAAACTACAAGATTGAACTGCCCCGTCCCATGATTTTTGTATTGCCATTTTTTATTGCCTTACTAGAAAACTCTGTTGAGTATATGATGGTGTTTACTAGAACTTTACAGCTTGATGTCTTCCTTCTTCTACAAACTTCACCAAATCGAGACGCTTTTAACCTCATCCTCCGATGAAGACGCCACAAAGTACAGTCCTGTGATTTGGTGACTTGTTCGATCTGCAAAATCTCGTCGTCACTTTTTCAAAGTTTCCCTAAAAATTCTTGGTTAGCAACCTCCAAATCATGTCAGGTTTTTGACAGAATTCGCCATGAAACTATTCATTATCTTTGGAATTGCTGTCCGAACTGTGAGTTTCTTTTCAAGATTCTTGCGTTTGAGTCTCTGTTCCATCTTAGTGATATGGGAGGTTGGACTAAGCTTAGAACGCAAATTTATTTAGACCATATAGACAGGCCGCTCGGTATTGTGGCTCACTACAGCTGCGGCACATCTTCCATGGTATGGCCTATTCTTGCAATAATTTATTCGCTTACCACAATGTATTTTGCGATTATAGAGTTGAACTGCTCCACACTATTGTTGTCCTCATCATGAATTAAACTCACTGCATTCGTAATTAAAATTGTCGCATATGACCTTTTATTGTCCATTATCAACCTTGATAAAAGAGGCACTCAAGAACAATCACACAAACAAGAGTACAGCACAACAATTCAACAACACAATATCGACGAACAGTAACAAGGGTAGAACAATACTAAATGATCATTTGCTGAGTACCAAAATAGGAAACGATTTACAGGCTAACATAGATCGCTGATCGAAATCCGACTATGTTATTATAAAAATTTACTTCGGTGCGACCCTCAGTCATTCTTTCCGCTTTTAAAGTAGCGCCGACGAGCGTCTAAGGCCAGCCTACCCTCGCCTCCTTTTCACCCCCTGATACCTCATCAGATGGTGTTCGTGATCGTAGGAGCCCCGTTAATGGATAACCTGAGTTTTTATAATTCATATCTTCACACAAAATTTCAAGGTTTTTCTTTAAACAGCAATTGAATAGTGCCTTGCAAAAAAATTTCGTTGACTCCCGGTGTAGCAGTCATGTTTCTAAGTTTTAAGGGTAAATATCGGATACATGTACGTATGAAGAGTATGAATAGTGAAATATTATGCCCAATATATGCGTAGAATTACTGTGATTGGAAGTGTATAAATATAATAAGGTCAAAAAATTGAGACATACAACCTCAGTTCCCTACATGAAGTTTCCCGAAAGGATCGTCTGACATGTCAGTTTGAGTGATTTTATTATTTTTGTTTTTAGCTTTTTCCTCCGCCGCCACTGGACTGATTCTAGAAAACTACAAAATTTATAGGTGGTGATAAGATTAGGGGACAGACCGAGACACAGACGTAAATAAGTGACATGGTTTTTCGTGAAGTACGTCATATCACATCCAAAAAAATAATATCTCATCTTCGAAAATTTTCCCGATTACAATACTTCCTCCAGTACGCGTGGGAAGTAAATATGGTTCGAACTTTAAACATACGTGGGCTCTTAAAACGTGTCTATCTATAAGTTCTTGGCGGTTACGTCATTAACGCCATATGAAATAAGTAAACAGATCGACCATGGACGGATCTTAATTTTCCTAACTGATGTAAACTGATTCAAAATTATTTACTAATCGTAATTCTTAAAAATCTTCTCTCTATTCGTCATTGTCTGTCAGAGCGGTCCGTAGGACCTTTGTTCTTGGTTAAAGTCTTGCAAGTCAGTAGGTCTGTCTGGTCTGGTTGCCCAGATACCAAACAAAGTCAGGGAGAAAGAAGGGAAGAAGAAAGGAAGAAAGGAAGGAGAGTAAAGATAAAAGAAGTGCGTCAATTTGAGGGGTGCCTTGGCATTGCTAATTAGTATTCAGCTATTTTAAATTGATCATAAAATTAATTTTGAGATTGTTGTGTAAGAAAAATTATAATTTTGTTTGGACCTACAGTCGCACGATTTAATTTTGTTCACAGTGCGAGTCGCGGTCTTGTGTGCTTGCTCAACTGTGTAGTCTACTGACTCGCGCAGCAAAGTGTTGCTATGCGATTCCGCTCGACTACAACATAGCTGCGCTTGTGGTTTGATGTAGTCCCTTAGGTAAGGAATGTCAAGGGCTCTGTGAAGAGTCTCGTTGGAGACATACCATGGGGCGTTAGTGATTGTACGCAAGGTTCTGTTCTGCAAAACCTGCAGGCTACGTAAATGCGTTTTGGCGAGAAAACACCAAGTCGCACTTGCGTAAGTGATCGCTGGTCTAATAACCGTCTTGTATAGCCAAACTTTGTTGATCAAACTTAATTTTGATGTTCTTCATAGCTTAGGGTAGAGTTGCCGAAACGACATTTGGAATTTAGTTTTTAACGCTTCTGCCAGGTCATCCCCTTGTCAAGAGTGACACCGAGATACTTAGCAGAGCTTTTCCATGGTACCCGACCTCCATTCACTGAAACCTCAGACGGCGTGCCGCTACGTTTTTTAGTAAAATAGATTGCCTGCATTTTCGAACGATTAATTTTGCTACCGATTCGCCCATTCCAATACCTCGTCCACTGTACTTTGCAGCCTGTTGTGAACTAGATCCCCAGAACACGACTGGGCCACCAGGGCAGTGTCATCAGCATAGAGATAGATTTCACAGTTGCTGGGGCAAGGGACGTCATGAATAAAAAATGAATAAAGGACTGGTCCAAGCACAGAACCCTGAGGGACACCGGCTTTGATAGGCCATGTTGTCGACAGAACGTTATTAATTTCGATCCAAAATTTCCTACCCTCGAGGAAGGATTTCAAAAGTTTTAGGAGCCAGAAGGGGATCAATTTGTAGAGAAGGTCTTTGTGCCATACCTTGTCAAATGCCTTTGAGACATGCACAAGTAAGATGCCAATACTTTCGTTACGGGTGAACCCCCTGGTTACTCGTTCAACAAGCCTAATGGCCTGTAGCTCCGTACTATGCTCAGACCGAAAGCCAAATTGCACGTCAGGAGTCACATTGTGGTCTGACTTGAAATTTTCAAGGTGACGTAGAATCACCTTTTCAGCGAGATTAGAAGGAGCTGACAGTAGACTAATGGGGTGGTAATCCTGAGGGAATATTGAACCCACCTTCTTTGGAATCATTTTGACATCGGCGGTCTTCCACGCTGCTGGGAAGTGCTGGGACCTTAGCATGGCATTGATTATTGCCACGATATAAGTTAAGAGCATTTCTCACTTCATGAACAAGATTCGTTGCTCTGCGAATGTCAAAAAAAAATCTTCTAATCTTGTACGTAAACATGGGTAGAGTATGACACGTCATTTGATGTTTTTAGAAGTTGAAATTCAAACTATATGTACCAATTTAGGATCTATTTTGCATTAAGGTTGGCATTCACATTTACTACATTTGACGTAACTGCTTTGTTTCAGTGAAAGGACTTATAGAGCGGTAATATAGAGATTTTGAAAAATATTGTTTTTCCTTTCTGATCCATTATATTATGTAATTTTGTGAGGAATGCCAAAAAAATAAAAAGAAATGGATCATAGCACTAGTAGTGTCGACAAAATATTGGTTAGTATAATATTGAATGAGGCTATGTACAGGGTGACTTTGAAGTTGAGTCATTAATTTTCAGATAATGATTGTAGAAGGAAGATAAACCAAAATATGTGTGTAAAAATAAAAAAAAAATAAAAAAAAAAATGTTACCTTGTTTAATAAAGTATCCTCCCGACAAGTATTTCAGTGCGGACCTGTATTTGATCGTGCGGTCTTGGAGCAGCATGCCCTCACCTGTGAGGTCTTAAGTCACCTGATTCACGAGCCCTTTGTACTACATTATCAAAGGCACGAGGGGTTGGTTGCACTCGATTGGGAAACCGATTCGCATAAATCCGTGATGCATCCGGGAGCATTTGACTGCCCCCCCGTAAATAAGAATCATGTCCACAAGTTCAGCATTTTCGTAAACATGTGCCATTTTTGATTTCGTTTGAGCCACGCAACACACTACTATTCACTAACGCGTTATCGACTGACGAAAAACATCGTGATAAACGTTTCAAATTCTTTCGCTTTTTTGTTTCCGATGCGATGAACCGGTCAGGCGGATTATATCCGTTGTCGCCAAACACGAGCATATAATAGGCAGGGCGGTACTCAAACTTCCAAAGGGCTATAACTTTGTTACTTTAATTTTACCAGAAAAATGGTAAAGGAAAAAAACATTTCTTTTGATCAGATCTACTCAATGTTAAAATAAATGACTCAACTTCGAAGTCACCC